>JBBDGP010000776.1:0-600000 GCA_037952835.1 Lithobates septentrionalis
CTCACTCTGCACTCTGCACCCACCTCACTCTGCACCCACCTCACCCCTGCACTCTGCATCCACCTCACCCCTGCACTCTGCATCCACCTCACCCCTGCACTCTGCACCCACCTCACTCTGCACCCACCTCACTCCTGCACCCACCTCACTCCTGCACCCACCTCACTTTGCACTCATCCCACTCTGCACTCATCTCACTCTGCACTCTGCACCCACCTAACTCTGCACCCACCTTACCCCTGCATTCTGCACCCACCTTACCCCTGCACTCTGCATCCACCTCACCCCTGCACTCTGCATCCACCTCAACCCTGCACTCTGCATCCACCTCACCCCTGCACTCTGCATCCACCTCACCCCTGCACTCTGCATCCACCTCACCCCTGCACTCAACTCACTCTGCACTCAACTCACTCTGCACTCAACTCACTCTGCACCCACCTTACCCATGCACTCTGCATACACCTAACCCGTACACTCTGCACCCACCTCAGTCCTGCACTTTGCACCCACCTCACCCCTGTACTCTGCACCCACCTCAGTCCTGCACTCTGCACCCACCTCAGTCTGAAACCACCTCACCCCTGCACTCTGCACCCACCTCACTCTGCACTCTGCACCCACCTCACTCCTGCATTCTGCACCTACCTCACCCCTGCACTCTGCACCTACCTCACCCCTGCACCCACCTTACTCCTGCACTCTGCATCCACCTCACCCCTGCACTCTGTAGACACCTCATTCTGCACCCACCTCACCCCTGCACTCTGCACCCACCTCAGTCCTGCAGTTTGCACCCACCTCAGTCCTGCATTCTGCACCCACCTCAGTCCTGCACTCTGCACCCACCTCAGTCCTGCACTCTGCACCCACCTCAGTCCTGCACTCTGCACCCACCTCAGTCCTGCATCCTGCACCCACCTCAGTCCTGCACCCTGCACCCACCTCACTCCTGCACTCTGCGCCCACCTCACTCCTGCAATCTGCACCCACCTCACCCCTGCACTCACCTCACCCCTAAACTATGCACCCACCACACCCCTGCACTCTGCACCCACCACACCCCTACACTCTGCACCCACCTCACCCCTGTACTCTGCACCCACCTCACCCCTGCACTCACCTCACTCTGCACCCACCTCTGCCTTGCGCTCTGCACCCACCTCAGCCCTGCACTGTGCACCCACCTCAGTCCTGCACCCACCTCACCCCTGCACTCTGCACCCACCTCACCCCTGCACTCTGCACTCACCTCACCCCTGCACTCTGCACCCACCTCACCCCTGCACTCTGCACAAAGCGCACCCCCAACCCTGCACTCTGTACATAGTGCACCCCTCAATGCTAGTGCAGTTTGGCCACACCCGCAATTTGCACTGAGAGGTTATGATGTGTAGTAACCTCTAGCAACTAATCAGTGAGCAATAATGATTTTCAGTAACCTCTAGAATCCAATTAGTGAGCAGTAATGATGTTCTGTAACCTCTAAACTCATTTTGAGTCTAGCTGGGGGGGCCCCAATAAAATCTTTGCCCAGGGCCCAATCAATATTAAAGACGGCCCTGCTCTCCCTAGCTACGCAGAACAATTATATTGAAATGTAAACCTGTACTGTATTGTTCTCCCTGCTTGTAGTTAAAGCTACATGCTTGTATATTAAACACATCGTTTTGAATGTGGTTCAGCAGTCAAAACGTTTTTGGAAACCCCTAAGTTCTGGCATTTCCCTATCAGTGTAAGAAGATGTTCTGCCGCCTTCGTGTTCTGTCACATTAGGAAACCTATTGAAACACATAGTGGGCATGCTGGGACGCATAGCGCATGCGCAATAAGCAATTTTGGTCGCAATGTCATTTCCTTTGAATTTCCTGCTGGGTAGTAGACATGTGCATTCGTTTTCGTCCGAATGCATTTTTGTCCGAATTTCGGGTATTTTCGTTATCGTTTTAACAAACGATAACGAACGTGCAGAATCCGAAAAACCGAAAGATCCGACATAAACAAATGCTTTATTTTCGTTGTGACAACAGTTCGATATAGATAGGAGATTCGACATCAGGCTGACAATAGCGATCTGTGTCCATTGAATCTGTTGTTGAATGTGCCTAATCTTAGCCCTATTAGTCCAAGATTATTCTACATAGAGAGAAAAGATTTGACATAGAGAGAAAAGATTCGACATAGAGAGAAAAGATTTGACATAGAGAGAAAAGATTTGACATAGAGAGAAAAGATTCGACATTATAGAGACAATAGCAAAAAAGGTTGAATGTGCCTAACCTAACTCTATTAGTCCAAGATTATTCGACATAGAGAGAAAAGATTCGACATGAAGATTCAACGAAGCATACAACATTAGAATTCTACTATAGCTTGTAGGCGGAACATTCGACCTGGAAATGTACGATTGCGGCGTCGTACTGTTTAGCAGCTCCATTGAATCTTCTTAGAACATTCGACAGACACCATAAGCCTTCAATGACAGATTTGACCCTAATTATTTCGGATTTTCGGACGAATGCATTTTTTAACAAAACAAAATAAATAAAAACTAATTTCGGGAGTAACTAAATAAATGTATTTTTCGGACGAAAACGAAATTCCGAAACGAAATATTTCAGTGTGCACATGTCTACTGGGTAGCAGTATTCTGATAGAACAGTGATCCATCAGAATAGGCAACGGAAGTGACATTCCATCACTACACCACGACAGCCATCTTGGTACACCCCGCACTGGGCTGCAGTAAAACGCTATGTGTGGCGGAAAACTAACTGCACATCACCCTGAACACAGCATCCCCACCGTGAAACATGGTGGTGGCAGCATCATGTTGTGGGGATGCTTTTCTTCAGGAGGGACAGGGAAGCTGGTCAGAGTTGATGGGAAGATGGATGGAGCCAAATACAGGACAATCTTAGAAGAAAAAAATTAAAAACCATTTATCATTTTCCTTCCACTTTACAATTATGTGCTACTTTGTGTTGATCTATCACATAAAATCCCAATTATGTTTTTTGGTTGTAACATGACAAAATGTGGAAAATTTCAAGGGGTATGAATACTTTTTTAAGGCACTGTATCCGCCAGCACACCAAGTATCCGCAAATGTCACATCACAAGAGTAAGTGCAACGTTTTAGAGCCTTGCAGGACCCCTTCATCAGGGATATCACCTTGTTCCCAGGAATGTGTGCAAGGGGAAAATGGACAATTTATGAAAAATTTAACTATTCCACACATACAGTACATATTAGCGACCCTTTTTCTATTGTCTCTCTTTAGTACTTGAAGAATGATTGGGTAAACTAAAAACCCCAGGAAGCCCTTTTAAATTTGATGTTTGTGACCAAATTGGCCAAATGTCGAAACCCTGATGTGCCAATGGTTAGTTTTTCAGGAGAAGGCCGGTCATTCCGATGGAATAAAAAAAAACAAACCAGCAGATATTAACCGCTACAGCCCCGGAAGATTTTACCCCCTTCCTGACCAGAGCACTTTTTGTGATTCGGCACTGAGTCGCTTTAACTGACAATTGCGCGGTCGTGCAACAATGTACCCAAACAAAAACAACATCCTTTTTATCCCACAAATAGAGCTTTCTTTTGGTGGTATTTGATCCCCTCTGCGTTTTTAATTTTTTGCACTATAAACAAAAAAAGAGCGACAATTTTGCAAAAAAAAGCAATATTTTTTTACTTTTTGCTAGAATAAATATCCCCCAAAAATATATAAAAAAAACCCAAATTTTTTTCCTCAGTTTAGGCCGATATGTATACTTCTACGTATTTTTGATAAAAAAAAATCGCAATAAGCGTATATTGATTGGTTTGCCCAACAGTTATAGCGTCTACAAAATAGGGGATAGTTTTATGGCATTTTTTTTATAATTTTTTTTCTTTTACTAGTAATGGCGGCGATCTGCGATTTTCATCGGGGCTGCGACATTGTGGCGGACAGATCGGACACTTTTGACACTTTTTTGGGACCATTGACATTTATACAGCGATCAGAGCTAAAAATAGCCACTGATTACTGCGTAAGTGTCACTGGTAGGGAAGGGGTTAACACTAGGGGGCGATCAAGGGGTTAACTGTGTTCCCTATGAGTGTTTCTAACTGTGAGGGGGATGGGCTTACTGGGACATGACAGAGATCATGGTTCCCGACCACTGGGAACAGTAGATCCCTGTCATGTCACCTGTCAGAATGAGGAAATGCCTTGTGGCATTTCCCTGTTCTGCCTGTGTACAAGGCAATCGCGGGCCAGCGGAGGACATCGAGTCCTCCCGACCCATGGGCAGGCTCCCGCAGTGTGCGAAGCGCACTGCTCTTTGTGAATGGCTCATGGCGGAGGAAGGAGGAGGGGGACTGAACTTTTGGAGGACCTCGTTGCGGTGAGATCACCTGGAAGTAGGGATGGGTACCTGTCAAAAACAGGTCCCCGCTATTTCCTCCCCCTTGAAAGGTGCCAAATGTGGCACCGTAGGGGGGAGGAAGCAAACGAGCGGAGCTTCCCTTTTAGGGTGAAGCTCTGCTTTAACACCTTGTTTTTTTTTTGTTTTCTAGGGGAGAGATACACTAACCCAGTGTTTCTCAACCTTTTTTAAGACAAGGCACCCTTCGTGCACTAGATTTAAACCAAACCATGGAGACCTGATTCATCTACTGTGGAGGTGCCCGAAATTACATTCCTATTGGAAGGGAGTGGCGGACACTATCAACAGGATATTTCAGATCTCTATTCCTCTAGACAGTACAATTACAATACAGTTTAATACAATAGGAATCAGAGGGTCCTGCTCTAGTATTCTAATGTTTCTCTTCTCCCTCAATGTCTCTCCATTAGTCAGCTTTTGTGACGCCAATGCTGAGGGAGAGGGGCACGGAAGGGTCAAACAAGGATGCCATGGAGGGCCGATCACAGCGCCCATATCCCGATCTCTGCTCAGCTGGATTCTGTGATCATAATGATCACAGGACCAAGCCGCAGCGCGCCTTGTGGTCGTGTTGCGAGCACTCGCTCTGAGGAACGTTCCTGAACGTCCACTCAGGACAAGGAAATGACCACCCGGCCGTTTATGTGCAGTGGCCGGGTGGGAGGTGGTTAATGTACAGAGAGAAAGATGTGGAGCTCTAAAAATAAAAGGTGGGGCCTAAAGAGGAAAGGGTGTGGTTTACAGATGACAGGGCGGGTCTTAAACAGGAAGGGGCTTGGCATTGACAGGAAAGGGTGGGTCGTATTTAAATTAGGGGGTGCACAAGTTTAGTCAGGCCTAGGGCAGCACAAAACCTAAATACACCTCTGAACATCATATTACATAGCTCCCAACTGTCCCTGATTTTGAGGGACTGTCCCTGATTTGGAGCAATGTCCCTCTGTCCCTCATTCCTCCTCATTTGTCCCTCATTTTGGTCTGATCTGTATAGATGTATATAAAATTACACTTTTTATCTATCAAAAAGTGTTTTCCAGCGCTAAACCTTTCATCTGATTTCTAAATTGCTGCATTTGTAAATTCCAAAAGCCAATATAAAGGAATAGTAGTGGTTAAAAAAAGCACTTGTGGGTTTAACCAATCTTGTTTTTTTTGTACAATTCTCCTTTAAGGGGGCATGGCAAGGGGTGTGTCCTATTTCTGCATACTTTTGCTGATAGGTGTCCCTCATTCCCATCTCAAAAAGTTGTGAGGTATGATATTATAGTACATATGCATACCACCCAACTTTTTGAGATGGGAATGAGGGACACCTACCAGCAAAAGTATGCAGGCATAGGACACACCCCTTGCCACGCCCCCTTAAAGGAGAATTGTACAAAAAAAACAAGATTGGTTAAACCCACAAGTGCTTTTTTTACCACTACTATTCCTTTATATTGGCTTTTGGAATATACAAATGCAGCAATTTAGAAATCAGATGAAAGGTTTAGCAGCGGAAAACACTTTTTGATAGATAAAAAGTGCATTTTATATACAACTTTACAGATCAGACCAAAATGAGGGACAAATGAGGAGAAATGAGGGACAGAGGGACATTGCTCCAAATCAGGGACAGTCGCTCGAAATCAGGGACAATTGGGAGCTGTGCATATGGAAAACCTTACCAGTTTTCTTAAAGGAACAACCATTACATTTAGCAATATATGGTCCCCGCTGGAAGGACTTCTGTTCTGAAGAGTACATCCATATCCTGTCTAGCTCTTCCCCCTTCTCTACGGGGAGCCAGTAAGGTAGATTTGGTTTGTATCATTCATCGCCTATAAAATATCTTTTTAACTATGGACTTTTATTGATTAAAACCAATGCCATATTTTTCTCAATTGGATCAGGGGTAATAATCTACCTAACACTTCCCCCTCTCCACCCTCCACCTCATCACTATCCTACTTGATGTTTTATTGTATAAATTTTACTTATCTGTTTTTTATTATTCTCCTCGATTATACAGTCTATTACCTCATCATTCATTGTGTAATCTCATGTCATGTAATATCTATTTTTAACACTGCATTTACTCGTATTTTTTGTCTATATTTTGACAAAGAGACGAAAAATTAAACATTTTATTTATTCATTATTTTCTATTATTATTTTAGTTATTTTATTGTTATTTATTTATTTTCAAATATTCGTTTATATATTACTGATGTTTGTAGTGATTTATTTTCATATGTTTTCTTTGCAATGTAATACTTTAAAATTCTTAAAGAAGATAATGCAAACCCCCCCCCCCCCCCAAAAAAAAAACTAAATTTTTTTTTAGGTAATTTGCCAAGTCACCTTTGAAGAAGGTTTACATGTGCATTCAAGAATCAGGTGGTTTTTTTTTTTTAGTCCAGGAGTCTCCAAACTTTCTAAACAAAGGGCTAATTTACTGTCCTTCAGACCCTCAGGTCAGTGGGGCCCCATCTTTCATATTAGTAGGAGGAAAAGTGCTGCAAAGACCAAATAAAGGCAAGCAAAGGGCCACATCCGGTCCCCTGGGAGGCAGATTGGAGACCACTGTTTTAGCCAATAGAAAGCACTAGGGGGAGGAGTTTAGGGGTAATGTAATATGCTCACATTGTGACACCGCCCCTTCTGACATCATGTAACCTCATGTGATGTCTAAAGGGGGTGGTGCCACCGAGTGACATACCCAAGTGGCCCCGCCCCTTGCCTATATAAGAACTGTCAAATTAAAGAGAGGGCAGACGGCGGGCGAAGCGGGAGAGGGCAGGCGTAGGGCAGACGACAAGCTAAGCGTTTTTTTTCAATTTTTCTATTTGTCGGGTCGGCAGGCGTCATGATTGACGATGGATCTACATCGAGGGACACTTTTTTTTTTTTTTTTTTAATAATGGACTTGTCAAAAACTGTTTCCTGTGGTTTTTACTTTTTGACACTTTTTTGGTGAATGGGTAGGCGTACTATCGTGGAGATTTTTTCATACGCTATGCGTAATCCATGTCTCCTGCGCTAATAAGCGCTCTTTCCAGCCTTTTGGTATAATGTGTCTGTGTACACCCATATCTTCCAAAGTAAACAGACAAAGCCACCGTCCTCACATCCTTAGCTCCACAGGCAGACTTCCTCCTGGAGAGCCTGTGTTGTTTATTTATAATAGCGATGACAATAGAGCTTGATGGTTTCACAATCGGCCAATCAAACAAAGGCATTCCTTCAAACAGGAGGAGTTATACAAATCTCAACCAATGAACAATGACTAGGGGAGTGTCTGGGCAGGGGCAGTGTGTATGATTTCCCGCCCCCTGTCTCTGTAAGCCACCATCTTTAGCTAGACAAAGAAAGCCACATGGCTGGCCTTTGAATTCATGGACGCTGTCCCCGACCAAAACTCACACAAAGACTCACGTTTTTGCCGTTGGCGTGAATCCTTATTCTGCATTGTTCAGAGAACAATATATACCCAGATTATTCTACCATTCCTGAGGATGGGAGATGATCTGCAGGGACACGCCATAGCCCCTCCATGTGCTAATCAGACACACAGAGCGACATGAGCGTTCGTCCCCCCCATAACCAATAATGTCTTCGCAGAGTGATCACATCCCCCACAGACGATCGTCTGTGTATTGCACAGGGGCCCTTCGCTGGCGGACATATCCACACTCTGCAAACACTTCTCCGCATCTTACAGGAAGCTTTTCACTACCAATGATCCCTCACCTGTGTTGCTTTGCTCTGGTTCTCTCTTTAGCCCGGACTGCAGCAGAACTAACACTGGGAGACACTGGGACAATACATATTGAATACAGCATAATAAAATTTCCACATCAGTACGATGTACCCCATGCCCATTCACATAGAGGGGGAGTCGGGATCTGGAGCCCCACATGTTAAAGGGGCTTCCAGATTCCGATAACCCCCAGACCCCGACAACCACAGCCTAGGGTTGTCGGGAAGAGGCCCTTGTCTCCATCAACATGGGGACCAGGTGGTGTGGGGGGGGGGCGCAGAGCCCCCCTGACCCAAAGCACCCACCCCCCCATGTTGAGGGCATGTAGCCTGGTATGGTTCGGCGGGGGGGGGTTGACGCTCGCTTGTCCCCCCCCCCCTTTTCTGACCTGCCGGGCTGCATGACTGGATAAGGGTTTGTTATGGATTTTGGGGGGGAACCCCACGCCGTTTTTTTTTTTATTTTTAATTTTGGAATGGAGTTCCCCTTAAAATCCATACCAGACACGAAGGGCCTTATGCCATTTTTTAAAACATTTTTCTATTGCTGGGCAATTGCCAGCATTCTTTATCTTTACATTCATCTGTCAGTGGGGAAGCCGCCTTACAGATGATGACTCACGGTTGTTAAGGACGCGGGCGGCCGGCTTCCCAGCCCGCTGCTTAACAACCATCTATTTCTTCACACAGAATTCGGATCGGTCGATTGTTCTTTGACCGATCCAAATTCTAATGCTGCGTACACACGATCGGAATTTCCGACAACAAAACCATGGATTTTTTTCCGAAGGATGTTGGCTCAAACTTGTCTTGCATACACACGGTCACACAAATGTTGTCGGAAATTCCGAACGTGAGGACGCAGGTGACGTACAAGACGTACGACGAGCCGAGAAAAAGGAAGTTCAATAACCAGTGCGGCTCCTTCTGCTTGATTCCGAGCATGCCTTAGCTTTTGTGCGACGGACTTGTGTACACGCGCTCGGACTTTCCGACAAGTGAAGTTGGCGGAAAATTTGAGAACCTGCTCTCATTTGTGGCCAGAAATTCCGACAGCAAATGTTCGATGGATCATACACATGGTCGGACTTTCTGACAACAAGCTCCCATCCAAGATTACCCGTTGGAAAGTCCGACCGTGTGTACACGGCATAATCCTTCTGAAAAGTTCGAATTCATTCGAAAATGAATAAACAAAACAAATTTTAATGGATTTCAGTGAAATTCGTTACTATTTGTTACTGTTTCATTTGGAGATTCGGATACATCCGAATAACCAAAAATTAGTCCGAATTTGTATTCAGACCGAAACGAATTGCACATGTCTAATTGGAGTTACTGTTGCCTTTCTATCATCTGGAACCAGTCTGCCCATTCTCCTGTGACCTCTGACATCAACAAGGCATTTTCCTCCACACAACTGCAGCTCACTGGATAATATGCTCCAGTCAGGAGCTGGGATTTTTTAGGTGCCAATAACTCAATTTCAAAAACACATAATAAAATGCATAATCTTTTACTCTATTTGTTTAAAAAATACATATATAAATGTAGCAAAAAAAAAAATACACATATATATATATACAAGGACACATGATAAAATTACTGGATCAGGTTGTTTTAGATATTGACAATATGATCATAAGTTTAGTGGTCAAAACTGGGGTGATAATCCCGACATGTTTCGCCAATAAGTTCAGCTTCTTCAGGGTATATTAGTTATCACACCTAAATAAATAACGTTCGAGTCTAATCATCATTGTAAACCAAACAAATAAATACATATATTCATTCATTTCAACTTGTGACAAGTATGCAAAATACGACAGGCATCTTACCACTGTACACCATTAATAAGTATAGTTGTCAAAATCCAAAGATCCATATGTAAACATTCAGCATACATACAGTTGCAATAAAAATTATGTGAACCCTTTTGGAATGATATGGATTTATGCACAAATTGGTCATAAAATGTGATATGATCTTCATCTAAGTCACAACAATAGACAATCACAGTCTGCTTAACCACCTCAATACAGGGCACTTACACCCCCTTCCTGCCCAAGCCATTTTTCAGTTTTCAGCGCTGTCGCACTTTGAATGACAATTGCGCGGTCATGTTACACTGCACCTTAATTAAATTTTTTGCATTTTTTTCCCCACAAATAGAGCTTTCTTTTGGTGGTATTTGATCACCTCTGCGGTTTTTATTTATTGCGCTATAAACAAAAGAAGAGGGACAATTTTGAAAAAACACAATATTTTTTACTTTTTGCTATAATAAATATCCATTTTTTTTTTTTTTTAACAAATTTTTTCCTCAGTTTAGGCCGATACGTATTCTTCTACATATTTTTGGTAAAAAAAAATTGCGATAAGCGTATATTGATTGGTTTGCGCAAAAGTTATAGCGTCTACAAAATACGGGATAGATTTATAGCATTTTTATTATTTATTTATTTTTTACTAGTAATGGCGGCGATCTGCAATTTTTATTGTGACTACGATATTGCGGCGGACACATCGGACACTTTTGACACATTTTTGGGACCATTCACATTTATACAGCGATCAATGCTATAAAATTGCATTGATTACTGTGTAAATGTGACTGGCAGGGAAGGGGTTAACACTAGGGGGCGATCGAGGGGTTAATGTATGACCTAAGGAGGTGATTCTAACTGTGGGGGGAGGGGACTGACTGGGGGAGGTGACCGATCGGTGTCCCTATGTACAAGGGACACGCCATCGGTCTCCTCTCCTCTCTGACAGGACGTGGATCTGTGTTTACATTCACAGATCCACGCTCCTGCTCTGTTACCCGGCAATCGCGGGTGCCCGGCGGACATCGCGGCCGCCGGGCACGCGCACCGGGTCCCGAGTGACGCAGCGGGCGCGCGTCCCCTAGTGGCTCGGGAGGGCGAGGACGTCATATGACGCCCACTCAGAACAATAGGCTTACCGTCCGGCCGTCATATGACGGTGGGCGGTAGGCTAGTGGTTAAACTCATAACACACAAAGAATTAAATGTTACCATGTTTTTATTGAACACACCATGTAAACATTCACAGTGCAGGTGGAAAAAGTATGTGAACCCCTAGACTACTGAGATCTCCAAGAGCTAATTGGAGTGAGGTGTCAGCCAACTGGAGTCCAATCAACGAGATGAGATTGGAGGTGTTGGTTACAGCTGCCCTGCCCTATAAAAAAACACACACCAGTTCTGGGTTTGCTTTTCACAAGAAGCATTGCCTGATGTGAATGATGCATCGCACAAAAGAGCTCTCAGAAGACCAACGATTAAGAATTCTTGACTTGCATAAAGCTGGAAAGGGTTATAAAAGTATCTCCAAAAGCCTTGCTGTTCATCAGTCCATGGTAAGACCAATTGTATAAATGGAGAAAGTTCAGCACTGCTGCTACTCTCCCTAGGAGTGGGCTTCCTGTAAAGATGACTGCAAGAGCACAGCGCAGACTGCTCAGTGAGGTGAAGAAGAATCCTAGAGTGCCAGCTAAAGACTTACAAAAGTCTCTGGCATATGCTAACATCCCTGTTAGCGCATCTACGATACATAAAACACTAAACAAGAATGGATTTCATGGGAGGATATCACAGAGGAAGCCACTGCTGTCCAAAAAAAACCATTGCTGCACGTTTACAGTTTCCACAAGAGCTCCTGGATGTTCCACAGCAGTACTGGCAAAATATTCTGTGGACAGATTAAACCAAAGTTGAGTTGTTTGGAAGAAACACACAACACTATGTGTGGAGAAAAAGAGGCACAGCACACCCACATCAAAACCTCATCCCAACTGTGAAGTATGGTGGTGGGGGTATCATGGTTTGGGGCTGCTTTGCTGCGTCAGGGCCTGGATGGATTGCTATCATCGAAGGAAAAATTAATTCCCAAGTTTATCAAGACATTTTGCAGGAGAACTTAAGGCCGTCTGTCCACCAGCTGAAGCTCAACAGAAGATGGGTGTTGCAACAGGATAATGACCCAAAGCATAGAAGAAAATCAACAACAGAATGGCTTACAGAACTAATAAGACCTTAGTTACAATGTAAAGTGTAATGGATATAAGTATTAGCAGCAACTGCCATTACGTCCCCACCCCCTTATTTCCCCTTGATAACAGAATGGCTTAAACAGAAGAAAATACGCCTTCTGGAGTGGCCCAGTCAGAGTCCTGACCTCAACCCGATTTAGATGCTGTGGCATGACCTCAAGAAAGCGATTCACACCAGACATCCCAAGAATATTGCTGAACTGAAACACTTCTATAAAGAGGAATGGTCAAGCATTACTCCTGACCATTGTGCATGTCTGATCTGCAACTACAGGAAACGTTTGGTTGAAATTATTAATGCCAAAGGAGGTTCAACCAGTTATTAAATCCAAGGGTTCACATACTTTTTCCATCTGCACTGTGAATGTTTACATGGTGTGTTCAATAAAAAACATGGTAACATTTAATTCTTTGTGTGTTATTAGTTTAAGCAGACTGTGATTGTCTATTGTTGTGACTTAGATGAAGATCAGATCACATTTTATGACAAATTTGTGCTGAAATCCATATTATTCCTAAAGGGTTCACATACTTTTTTATTGCAACTGTACATATGGATCTTTGGATTTTGACAACTATACTTATCGATGGTGTAAAGTGGTAAGATGCCTGTCGTCAATCTTTCCTTAGATATTGTCGTATTGTTAAATTGTATTATTTGCATTTATCTGGCATGTGGTCCTTTTGGATTGTTTATATGCTGTATTTTGCATACTTGTCACTAGTTGAAATGAATGAATATATATATTTTGAATAGATGAGCCCGGTAATGCAGAGGAAAGCCTCCCTTAAGTATCTGACTCCCGGCCCCTGGTAGAGTAGACAGGGGACCTGAGAGTACAGAATGGTATGAGTGCCAGGCAGGTAGATAGTCAGGAGAGTTGCTCCGGAGTTCCTGATGCTGGTGGGATGAGATGTCGACACAGCGAGCAGTAGAGGAGCTGGGTCAGCACACCAGCAGTAGAGGAACTGGGTCAGCACAGCAGCAGTAGAGGAACTGGGTTAGCACAGCAGCAGTAGAGGAGCTGTGTCAGCACAGAAGCAGTAGAGGAGCTGGGTCAGCACAGCAGCAGTACACAGTGGATCAGTCCTGAGAGATTTGGAGCACAGATAGGCACAGGCACATACAGGTTAGAGAAACCGGACAGGTGCAGCGGCAGAGGCAGGTCGGGTACAGGCTTGGTTGGCAACAGGTGGACAGCGAGGTAATAAGAGGAGCAGGCAGGATCAAAGTCAGGGACAAGCCAGGGTCGTGTACGGGCAGCAGGCAGGGATAGTCAAGGGCAAGCCGGATCAGAACACAGGAACAGGATGTCAAAGCAGGTTACAGGTAGCAGGGGTCACAGGAAGCTGCAGATCAGACAGCACTAACTCTGTTTACAAGCCCAGTTTAACCACTTGCCGACCGCCTAACGCAGATATACTGCGGCAGAATGGCACGGGCAGGCAGAATCACGTACCCATACGTGATCTGCCTCCCGCGGGCGGGGGGTCCGATCGGACCCCCCCCCGGTGCCAGCGGCGGTCGGCTTGTGACTGGGAGCGTTGAGAGGCGAGGGGGAGACCATTCGATCGTGGCCCCCCCTTTGCGATCGCTCCCAGCCAATGGGAATCCTCCCCTGCCTGTGTGTAGTTTCACACAGGCAGAGGATGTGATGTCATCTCTCCTCGGCTCATCAGTTTCCGTTCCAGCGCCGAGGAGAGAAGACATGTGAGTGCACAAAACACAAACACACACAGTAGAACATGCCAGGCACATAAAACACCCCCCGACCCCCCCCCCCTGATCGCCCCCCCATCCCCCCCAATCACCCCCCCCCCCCCTGTCACAAAGTGACACCAAGCAGTATTTTTTTTTTCTTTTCTGATTACTGCATGGTGTTAGTTTGTGACAGTTAGAAGTGGTAGGGCAGTGAGTGTTAGCCCCCTGTAGGTCTAGGGTACCCCCCTAACCCCCCCTAATAAAGTTTTAACCCCTTGATCACCCCCCGTCACCAGTGTCACTAAGCGATCATTTTTCTGATCGCTGTATTAGTGTCACTGGTGACGCTAGTTAGGGAGGTAAATATTTAGGTTCGCCGTCAGCGTTTTATAGTGTCAGGGACCCCCATATACTATCTAATAAATGTTTTAACCCCTTGATTGCCCCCTAGTTAACCCTTTCACCCCTGATCACCGTATAACCGTTGCGGGTGACGCTGGTTAGTTCGTTTATTTTGTATAGTGTCAGGGCACCCGCCGTTTATTACCGCATAAAGGTTTAGCCCCCTGATCGCCCGGCGGTGATATGCGTCGCCCCAGGCAGCGTCAGATTAGCACCAGTAGCGCTAACACCCACGCACGCAGCATACGCCTCCCTTAGTGGTATAGTATCTGATCGCATCAATATCTGATCTGATCAGATCTATACTAGCGTCCCCAGCAGTTTAGGGTTCCCAAAAACGCAGTGTTAGCGGGATCAGCCCAGATACCCGCTAGCACCTGCGTTTTTCCCCTCCGCCCGGCCCAGCCCACCCAAGTGCAGTATCGATCGATCACTGTCACTTACAAAACACTAAACGCATAACTGCAGCGTTCGCAGAGTCAGGCCTGATCCCTGCGATCGCTAACAGTTTTTTTGGTAGCGTTTTGGTGAACTGGCAAGCACCTGCCCCAGGCAGCGTCAGGTTAGCGCCAGTACCGCTAACACCCACGCACGCAGCATACACCTCCCTTAGTGGTATAATATCTGAACGGATCAATATCTGATCCGATCAGATCTATACTAGCGTCCCCAGCAGTTTAGGGTTCCCACAAACGCAGTGTTAGCGGGATCAGCCCAGATACCTGCTAGCACCTGCGTTTTTCCCCTCCGCCCGGCCCAGCCCAGCCCACCCAAGTGCAGTATCGATCGATCACTGTCACTTACAAAACACTAAACGCATAACTGCAGCGTTCGCAGAGTCAGGCCTGATCCCTGCGATCGCTAACAGTTTTTTTTGTAGCGTTTTGGTGAACTGGCAAGCACCAGCGGCCTAGTACACCCCGGTCATAGTCAAACCCGCACTGCAGTAACACTTGGTGATGTGGCGAGTCCCATAAGTACAGTTCAAGCTGGTGAGGTGGCAAGCACAAGTAGTGTCCCGCTGCCACCAAGAAGAAGACAAACACAGGCCCGTCGTGCCCATAGTGCCCTTCCTGCTGCATTCACCAATCCTAATTGGGAACCCACCGCTTCTGCAGCGCCCGTACTTCCCCCATTCACATCCCCAACCAAATGCAGTCGGCTGCATTAGAGGCATTTTCTTTATGTCCTCCCGAGTACCCCCCCTACCCAGCGAACCCCCCCAAAAAAGTTGTTGTGTCTGCAGCAAGCGCGGATATAGGCGTGGCACCCGCTATTATTCTCCCTCCTGTCCTGACAATCCTGGTCTTTGCATTGGTGAATGTTTTGAACGCCACCATTCACTAGTTGAGTATTAGCGTAGGGTACAGCATTGCACAGACTAGGCACACTTTCACAGGGTCTCCCAAGATGCCATCGCATTTTGAGAGACCCGAACCTGGAACCGGTTACAGTTATAAAAGTTACAGTTACAAAAAAAAGTGTAAAAAAAAAAAAAAAAAACCACAAACAAAAATATAAAATAAAAAAAAAATTGTAGTTTTATTGTTCTCTCTCTCTCTCTATTCTCTCTATTGTTCTGCTCTTTTTTACTGTATTCTATTCTGCAATGTTTTATTGTTATTATGTTTTATCATGTTTGCTTTTCAGGTATGCAATTTTTTATACTTTACCGTTTACTGTGCTTTATTGTTAAGCATTTTTTTGTCTTCAGGTACGCCATTCACGACTTTGAATGGTTATACCAGAATGATGCCTGCAGGTTTAGGTATCATCTTGGTATCATTCTTTTCAGCCAGCGGTCGGCTTTCATGTAAAAGCAATCCTAGTGGCTAATTAGCCTCTAGACTGCTTTTACAAGCAGTGGGAGGGAATGCCCCCCCCCCAACGTCTTCCGTGTTTTTCTCTGGCTCTCCTGTCTCAACAGGGAACCTGAAAATGCAGCCGGTGATTCAGCCAGCTGACCATAGAGCTGATCAGAGACCAGAGTGGCTCCAAACATCTCTATGGCCTAAGAAACCGGAAGCTACGAGCATTTTATGACTTAGATTTCACCGGATGTAAACAGCGCCATTGGGAAATTGGGAAAGCATTTTATCACACCGATCTTGGTGTGGTCAGATGCTTTGAGGGCAGAGGAGAAATCTAGGGTCTAATAGACCCCAATTTTTTCAAAAAAGAGTACCTGTCACTACCTATTGCTATGATAGGGGATATTTACATTCCCTGAGATAACAATAAAAATGATTTAAAAAAAAAAATGAAAGGAACAGTTTAAAAATAAGATAAAAAAAAATAATAATAAAAAAAAAAAAAAAAAGCACCCCTGCCCCCCCTGCTCTCGCGCTAAGGCGAACGCAAGCGTCGGTCTGGCGTCAAATGTAAAAAGCAATTGCACCATGCATGTGAGGTATCAACGCGAAGGTCAGATCGAGGGCAGTAATTTTAGCAGTAGACCTCCTCTGTAAATCTAAAGTGGTAACCTGTAAAGGCTTTTAAAGGCTTTTAAAAATGTATTTAGTTTGTCGCCACTGCACGTCTGTGCGCAATTTTAAAGCATGTCATGTTTGGTATCCATGTACTCAGCCTAAGATCATCTTTTTTATTTCATCAAACATTTGGGCAATATAATGTGTTTTAGTGCATTAAAATTTAAAAAAGTGTGTTTTTTCCCCAAAAAATGCGTTTGAAAAATCGCTGCGCAAATACTGTGTGAAAAAAAAAATGAAACACACACCATTTTAATCTGTAGGGCATTTGCTTTAAAAATATATATAATGTTTGGGGGTTCAAAGTAATTTTCTTGCAAAAAAAAATTATTTTTTTATGTAATCAAAAAGTGTCAGAAAGGGCTTTGTCTTCAAGTGGTTAGAAGAGTGGGTGATGTGTGACATAAGCTTCTAAATGTTGTGCATAAAATGCCAGGACAGTTCAACCCCCCCCCAAATGACCCCATTTTGGAAAGTAGACACCCCAAGCTATTTGCTGAGAGGCATGTCGAGTCCATGGAATATTTTATATTGTGACACAAGTTGCGGGAAAGAGACAATTTTTTTTAATTTTTTTATTTTTTATTTTTTTTTCCGCAAAGTTGTCACTAAATGATATATTGCTCAAACATGCCATGGGAATATGTGAAATTACACCCCAAAATAAATTCTGTTGCTTCTCCTGAGTACGGGGATACCACATGTGTGAGACTTTTTGGGAGCCTAGCCGCGTACGGGACCCCGAAAACCAAGCACCGCCTTCAGGCTTTCTAAGGCCGTAAATTTTTGATTTCACTCTTCACTGCCTATCACAGTTTCGGAGGCCATGGAATGCCCAGGTGGCAAAAAAACCCCCCAAATGACCCCATTTTGGAAAGTAGACACCCCAAGCTATTTGCTGAGAGGTATAGTGAGTATTTTGCAGACCTCACTTTTTGTCACAAAGTTTTAAAAATTGAAAAAAAAAAATGTTTTTTTTCTCGTCTTTCTTTATTTTCAAAAACAAAGGAGAGCTGCAAAATACTCACCATGCCTCTCAGCAAATAGCTTGGGGTGTCTACTTTCCAAAATGGGGTCATTTGGGGGGGGGGGGGGTTTGTGCCACCTGGGCATTCCATGGCCTCCGAAACTGTGATAGGCAGTGAAGAGTGAAATCAAAAATTTACACCCTTAGAAATTGTTAGGTACCTGGTAGATGAGCCCGACTGGTAGAAGGAGACCTCTCTTAAGCGCTGGTTCAGGAGCCACTGGAGTGGGAACAGTGGTCTCCTGAGCACAGTGGGTAGGAGTGTCTGATGCGATTCCTGGCGACGACCAACACAGGAGCTGAGGAGACTTCTCCGGAATGACTGTATAGCGGATGCAGGCAAGCAGGAGCGGATCCGTAGCAGACAGGTGGATGGTATTGCAGCAGCAGAACCTGGATCTTGGAAGAGCAGGTGGTGAACAGGGTCACAGGGCACAAGCAGAGCAGCGTCAGACAGTCCGAGTTGGCAGGAGATCAGGCAGGTATAAGGCAGAAGGAATGATCACAGAATAGTCAGGCAGGCAGGTATTCGGTAACAGGTAGCAGGATATCAACAAGGTCAGGCAAGCCGGGTCGGATTGGAGATAGCAGAGTAGTCAGACGGAGCCGGGTCAATAGTAATGATAACAACAAGCAGGATACAGGGTTTCAGGTGCAGAGCTGAAGACGAACAGCACCTAATGGGAATAACTGACACCCTTTTAAAGGGGCTTTGGCGCCAAACAGCGCTAGCGCGAACGGGCGCGCGCACGGGCGCGCGCGCGCACCCGCGAATGCGCGAACGCGCGCGCGTGGGAGCGCGCCAGCGCCCCCCAGTGGGGAATTCAGCCCAGCAACTCTAGGAATGCTCCTTGTGCACCTACGTGCACGCAAGTTAGCCAGATTGCCACCGACATGTCCCTGACATTGCCCCCTCCCAACGGGCAGCCTCCGGATGCCCAGATAACTTTTCTTCTCAGGATGGGCAGCAAAATAAGCATGGATTAAACGTTTAGCGTGAACATTGCTATTAGGTTCCCAAGAATTATTCTCCGGACCGTACCCCTTCCATTTGATCAAAAACTGTACCTGTCCCAATCTCTTTCTACAATCGAGGATGGCCTCCACCTCGTATTCCTCGTTTCCGTCCACCAAGACAGGTTCGGGGACCCTGGTGCCCCTATTAGGGAAGGGATCGGTTACAGCAGGCTTCAATAATGAGACATGGAAGACAGGATGGATTTTAAGTGAGTCAGGTAAACATAGTTCAAAAGACACCTCATTAATCTTCTTTTTCACCGGAAAGGGCCCAATAAACTTAGGAGCAAGCTTTTTGGAAGGACAAGCTAGTTTAATATTACTGGTAGACAGCCATACCTTATCACCAATCTGCAGATTTAGATCTCCTCTTCTTTTTTGATCGAAGATCCTTTTACTGTCTGCTTGTGCCTTGGATATACCGCTTCCTGAAGCATCCGGTTGTTGCGACTGAGGAACTGTACTGTGTCCTGGACTGCTGGAACTGGAGATTCTGGAAGACAATCTGGCAAGAAAGATACGTGAAAACCATAATTGGCAAAAAACGGGGACTGACCCGTGGCAGAATGGCTAGCATTATTATAAGCAAACTCCGCTAAAGGCAGTAGGGACACCCAATCGTCTTGCACAAATGAGGTAAAACACCTAATATATTGCTCTAGCGTTTGATTTGTCCGTTCAGTTTGCCCATTAGTTTGGGGGTGATACGCTGAAGACAGGGCTAATTCAATTTTCAGTATTTCACATAGAGCTTTCCAGAAACGTGAGGTAAATTGTACCCCCCTATCGGATACTATATTTGCAGGGACTCCGTGCAGCCTGACGATCTCTTTTATGAACACACGGGCCGTTTCTACAGCAGAGGGTGTCCCCTTAAGGGCAAGAAGTGGGCCATTTTAGACAGACGATCGACGACCACAAAGATCGCCGAACATCCTTCTGAGCATGGTAATTCTACAATAAAGTCCATGGCTATCATCCTCCAGGGCCTATCTGGTACGGGCAACGGCCTCAACAGTCCCCAAGCTCGGTTCCTGGAGGTTTTATTTTGAATGCAAACAGAACAAGAGCTGACGTACTTCCTGCAAAAATCCTTCATGTTGGGCCACCAGAACGTGCGTTGCACGAGTTCAAGGGTCTTACGAACCCCAAAATGTCCTGCAAGTGGGTGATCATGCAACAAAGTCAGCACTTTGACTCGGACATCTTCTGGCACGAATATCTGACTTCCTTTCCATAGTAACCCATCTCGGGAAGTTAAAGCGAGTCCCTGAAGATTTGAAGGTTCTGGTGATGCTTCTCTGATCAAGGACAGGATGTCCGTCTGGAAGAGTAAAAAACTGTTTGCTGGCAGGATGGTGTCAGGTACAGAAGGTTCCTTGGGGTGATCAAACATGCGCGAAAGCGCGTCTGGTTTTACGTTCTTGGTTCCTGGCCGGTAAGTAATATGAAAGCAGAAACGTGTGAAAAATAGGGCCCATCGGGCTTGACGAGGTTTCAGTCTCTTAGCAGATCTTAAATACTCGAGGTTCTTGTGATCGGTGTATATTAAAACCGGATGGACTGCACCCTCTAGCAGATACCTCCACTCTTCTAGTGCCGCCTTGATGGCCAGTAATTCCCGGTCACCCACATCGTAATTTCGCTCAGCCGGCGAGAGTTTCCTGGAGAAAAACCCCACAGGATGCATGAGATCCTTGTTACCTTGTCGCTGAGAGATGACTGCACCCACGGCCACTTCAGAAGCATCCACCTCTAGAATAAAAGGTAGGGACGGGTCAGGATGGCTGAGAATTGGGGCTGAAGTGAAACGCCTTTTCAATTCTTCAAAGGCCTCCTGAGCCTCTAAGCTCCAATGAAAGCGGCAGTTCTGCTTGGTTAGTTGCGTGATGGGTGAAATGATGGCAGAGAATCCTTTAATAAACTTTCTATAGAAATTTGCAAATCCGATGAAACGCTGCACGCCCTTCTTGTCCAGAGGAGCAGGCCAATCTAGCACAGCGGACACTTTTTGAGGATCCATCTTAATGCCGGTAGGGGAGATCACTAGCCCCAAAAACTGAATGTTACTTTGTTCGAATTCGCATTTTTCTGCTTTGGCGTACAGTCCATGTAAGCGAAGACGGCCCAAGACCTTGCGAACATGTTCCCGATGTTGTTCAAGGGAATTAGAAAAAATTAAGATGTCATCCAAGTAAACTATCACAAAGATGTCCAGGAAATCTCTGAATACATCATTGACCAGATGCTGAAAAGTTGCAGGGGCATTGCACAGGCCAAAGGGCATGACCAAGTACTCATAATGCCCAAAACGGGTCCGGAAAGCCGTTTTCCATTCATCCCCGGCCCGAATGCGAACCAGGTTGTAGGCCCCTCTTAGATCCAGTTTAGTGAAAATAATGGCAGATCTCAATTTCTGAA
The DNA here is from genome assembly GCA_037952835.1 of Lithobates septentrionalis. Classification (NCBI taxonomy): domain Eukaryota; kingdom Metazoa; phylum Chordata; class Amphibia; order Anura; family Ranidae; genus Lithobates; species Lithobates septentrionalis. Next base: position 21,312 of record JBBDGP010000776.1, read on the forward strand.
ATAGTTCAGGTATCAGGGGCAGCGGGTAGCGGTTCTTAACTGTGATTTTATTTAAGTCCCGATAGTCCACACATGGACGAAGAGTTTGATCTTTTTTAGAAACGAAGAATATTCCGGCCCCAGCTGGGGAGGTAGAGGGTCGAATAAAGCCCTTTTCGAGGTTTTCATCAACATATAGTTTAAGTGCCTCTTGTTCCTTTTCAGATAGTGGAAAGATGCGCCCGAAAGGAATCTCGGCCCCAGGGAGCAGCTAAATTGGGCAATCATACGGGCGGTGGGGTGGTAGGGAATCCGCTCCCTTCTTGCTGAAGACATCCGCAAATTCATGGTAAACCTCTGGTATGGCTTGGAGATGGTCTGGATCCGTATCCATGCAGAGTAAGGTGGCAGCTGGTTTGGGAATTTCAGGAAAACAATGTTTCTGACAATAGGGTGACAAAAACTTGATTTCACCGGTAGACCAATTAACGTGAGGGTTATGGGCCTGGAGCCAGGGCATGCCCAAAATGATCGGGAACAGAGGAGAGGAGATGACGTCCAGGATCAGGATTTCTTTATGCTGAGATGAATAGGTGGCAGACAGTGGGAGGGTCTCCTGAGAAACTTGTCCTGATTTTATGTGAGACCCATCGGCCAAGAAAACTGAAAGTTTGTGTGTTTTGTTTTTCAGAGGAAGATTTTGTTGAGCAGCAAAGGCAGAGTCAATAAAGCAGCTGCAAGCCCCAGAATCAATGATGGCGTTGATCCGGATTGTTCTTCCCTGGAGCTGTAACGAGAGGGGGAGAGCAAGTTGAGTGGCATTGGCGGTTAATGCGGAAAGACTGGCTGAAGTATAGGAAACACACTTACGGAACTTGACCGGACAGTTGTTTACATAGTGGCCTGACCCACCGCAGTAGAGGCAGAGGTTTAGCTGGCGTCTGCGTGCCCGCTCTTCTGGGGATAAAGTAGAACGCAGTAGTCCCAACTGCATTGGTTCAGGGACATCAAGTGCTGAAGTGGCCGGGTTAGAGCTGGTTGACGGTAGATATCGGGAAGCAGGCATTGGAACCTTTGCAGTCATCCACATGGGGCGTGTTTGCTGGGAGGATCGTTCAGACCGACGTTCACGAAGGCGTCGGTCGATCTGGATTGTTAAAGCAATAAGTTCTTCAAGGGTATTTGGCATTCCTACCCGTGCAAGCTCATCCTTGAGATTCTCTGATAGCCCCATGCGAAATTGATGGCGTAACGCTGCATTGTTCCATTGTGTGTCCGCGCTCCAGCGTCGAAAGTCCATGACATAGTCCTCGGCCGGTCTACGGCCTTGCTGGAGCGCGAACAAAGCTGACTCAGCAGTGGTGGTCCGCTGAGGATCCTCATACAACTGAGCCATGGCCTCAAAGAAAGAGGGCAAAGTCTGGACCTGTACCGAGTTAGATTCCAGCAGGCGGTGAGCCCAGGTCTGCGGCTCTCCTTGCAGTAGGGATATCACAAATCCTACTTTAGTAGCCTCCAAAGAAAAAGTCCGTGGCTGTAGAGCAAAGTATAACTGGCAGGCACTGCGGAAGGCCACGAATTTTGTGCGATCCCCGGAGAACCTCTCAGGGACGGGAACCCTTGGTTCGGGTGGAAGCATGACCACAGAGGGAGGTGCAGCAGCTGGTACTGGGGCTGCTGCTGAGGCAGGGGATGCGCCTCCTGGCCCACTAAGGTTCAGGACTTGACCTTCCAGTCTATTATAACTATCTTGCAGAGTCTTTACGGCTTGTGTGAGTGCCGCTAAGTGCGTGCAGATCTCCTGGATAGGAGAGGCCTCTCCTGCGGGCTCAGACATGGCTGTTCGTACTGTTAGGTACCTGGTAGATGAGCCCGACTGGTAGAAGGAGACCTCTCTTAAGCGCTGGTTCAGGAGCCACTGGAGTGGGAACAGTGGTCTCCTGAGCACAGTGGGTAGGAGTGTCTGATGCGATTCCTGGCGACGACCAACACAGGAGCTGAGGAGACTTCTCCGGAATGACTGTATAGCGGATGCAGGCAAGCAGGAGCGGATCCGTAGCAGACAGGTGGATGGTATTGCAGCAGCAGAACCTGGATCTTGGAAGAGCAGGTGGTGAACAGGGTCACAGGGCACAAGCAGAGCAGCGTCAGACAGTCCGAGTTGGCAGGAGATCAGGCAGGTATAAGGCAGAAGGAATGATCACAGAATAGTCAGGCAGGCAGGTATTCGGTAACAGGTAGCAGGATATCAACAAGGTCAGGCAAGCCGGGTCGGATTGGAGATAGCAGAGTAGTCAGACGGAGCCGGGTCAATAGTAATGATAACAACAAGCAGGATACAGGGTTTCAGGTGCAGAGCTGAAGACGAACAGCACCTAATGGGAATAACTGACACCCTTTTAAAGGGGCTTTGGCGCCAAACAGCGCCAGCGCGAACGGGCGCGCGCGCGGCGCGCGCGCGCGCGCGGGAGCGCGCCAGCGCCCCCCAGTGGGGAATTCAGCCCAGCAACTCTAGGAATGCTCCTAGTGCACCTACGTGCACGCAAGTTAGCCAGATTGCCACCGACATGTCCCTGACAGAAATCCTGAAGGCGGTGATTGGTTTTCGGGGCCCCGTACGCGGCTAGGCTCCCAAAAAGTCCCACACATGTGGTATCCCCGTACTCAGGAGAAGTAGCTAAATGTATTTTGGGGTGCAATTCCACATATGCCCATGGCCTGTGTGAGCAATATATCATTTAGTGACAACTTTGTGCAAAAAAAAAAAAAATTTGTCACTTTCCCGCAACTTGTGTCAAAATATAAAACATTCCATGGACTCGACATGCCTCAAAGCAAATAGCTTGGGGTGTCTACTTTCCAAAATGGGGTCATTTGGGGGTGTTTTGTGCCATCTGGGCATTTTATGGCCTTCAAAACTGTGATAGGTAGTGAGGAGTAAAATCAAAAATGTACGCCCTTAGAAATCCTGAAGGCAGTGATTGGTTTTCGGGGCCCCGTACGCGGCTAGGCTCCCAAAAAGTCCCACACATGTGGTATCCCCATACTCAGGAGAAGCAGCTAAATGTATTTTGGGGTGCAATTCCACATATGCCCATGGCCTGTGTGAGCAATATATCATTTAGTGACAACTTTTTGTAATTCTTTTTTTTTTTTTTTTTTGTCATTATTCAATCACTTGGGACAAAAAAAATGAATATTCAATGGGCTCAACATGCCTCTCAGCAATTTCCTTGGGGTGTCTACTTTCCAAAATGGGGTCATTTGGGGGGGTTTTGTACTGCCCTGCCATTTTAGCACCTCAAGAAACGACATAGAAGTCATAAATTAAAGGCTGTGTAAATTCCAGAAAATGTACCCTAGTTTGTAGACGCTATAACTTTTGCGCAAACCAATAAATATACACTTATTGACATTTTTTTTTCCAAAGACATGTGGCCGAATACATTTTGGCCTAAATGTATGACTAAAATTGAGTTTATTGGATTTTTTTTAGAACAAAAAGTAGAAAATATCATTTTTTTCAAAATTTTTGGTCTTTTTCCGTGTATAGCGCAAAAAATAAAAACGGCAGAGGTGATCAAATAACATCAAAAGAAAGCTCTATTTGTGGGAAGAAAAGGACGCAAATTTCGTTTGGGTACAGCATTGCATGTCCGCGCAATTAGCAGTTAAAGCGACGCAGTGCCGAATTGTAAAAAGTGCTCTGGTCAGGAAGGGGGTAAATCCTTCCGGGGCTGAAGTGGTTAAATAGGAGATCTGGCGCCAAGACCCACGCGCGCGCGCGCGCTTCTGGCGCTCGCAGACATGCACCAGCAGCAAGATTCCTTCTGTAAGACATTTCCTGACAGCAATGATGATTAGACTCTAAATGTATTTATTTAGGTGTGATAACGAATATCCCCTGAAGAAACTGAACTTGTTGGTGAAACATGTTGGAATTATCACCCCAGTTTTGACGTATGATCACTAGTTGAAATTAATGAATATATACTATATATATATATATATATATATATATATATATATATATATATATATATATATATATATATATATGTGTGTGTGTTTTTTTGCTACATTTATATATTTGTTAAACAAATAGAATAAAATATTTTGAATTTTAGTATGTGTTTATGAAATTTAGTTATTGGCACCTAAAAAATCCCAGCATATTTTCCTGTGTCCTATTACCAATTGATGGGATGCGGTGTCTGTGAGCTTTCCTCTGATAAGTTCTTCTTGTGGGCCATTAACTGGATATTTTATCTTTTTCGAACTAGAGATGGTTGTGTGTGAAAATCCCAGTAGATCAGCAGTTTTTTAAAAGTCAGTGAGACCGGCCCGTCTGGCACCAACAACCATGCCATGTTCAAAGTCACTTAAATCCCCTATATATATATATATATATATATATATATATATATATATATATATATATACAGTGTATATATACATATATACTACATTACCAAAAGTATTGGGACACCTGCCTTTACATACACATGAACTTTAATGACATCCCAGTCTTCGTCCGTAGGGTTCAATATTGAGTTGGCCCACCCTTTGCAGCTATACCAGCTTCAACTCTTCTGGGAAGGCTGTCCACAAGGTTTAGGAGTGTGTCTATGGGAATGTTTGACCATTCTTCCAGACAGCATTTGTGAGGTCAGGCACTGATGTTGGATGAGAAGCCAACAAGTGTCTGGGGAATGCCCAGGAAAAAGTCAAAGTCTACTTACCACCAGCTTGCAGACAACCAAATTGACCTATCTAACAGTAAGCGTTAAAAAAGGGGTTTAGTCCGCACGCATTTGCAAACGCATGCGTGAGCCACAGAGCCACGTCACGGCACCCTTGTATCTGTGGTCCTAACACTAACGTATGAGTGTCCCCACAGTGGAGGCACATGCATTTAATGGATAAATGAGGGCAGGTGGCTGGAGGGGAGCCCACCCCTCCTTAAAGGTACAGGAGCACACCAAACACCCAGCAATAGCACAATGGCTGCAAAGGTGTTGGTGCACTGCTGGACCAATACACACACTCACGTGATAACACAAACTTGCCACCACTCTCATTTATAGCTGGCTATCGCAGTAAGCAGCTTTGGGAGGCTAAAACAGGTACCAACAAGTGTCTGGGGAATGCCCAGGAAAAAGCCAAAGTCTACTGATGTTGGATGAGAAGGCCTGGCTCGCAGTCTCCTCTCTAATTCAGGTGTTCCTATCGGGTTGAGGTCAGGATTCTGTGCAGACCAGTTAAGTTCCTCCACCCCAAAACTCGCTCATCCAGGTCTTTATGGACCTTGCTTTGTGCACTGGTCCAAATCATTTGATGGAGGGAGGATTATGGTATGGGGTGTTTTTCAGGGGTTGGGCTTGGCTCCTTAGTTCCAGTGAAGGGAACTCTTAAGGCGTCAACATACCAAGACATTTTGGATAATTTCATGCTCCCAACTTGTGGGAACAGTTTGGAGATGGCCCCTTCCTGTTCCAACATGACTTCGCACCAGTGCACAAAGCAAGGTCCATAAAGACATGGATGAGCGAGTTTGGGGTGGAGGAACTTGACTGGCCTGCTCAGACTCCTGACCTCAACCCGATAGAACACCTTTGGGATGAATTAGAGCCGAGACTGTGAGCCAGGCCTTCTCTTCCAACATCAGTGCCTGACCTCACAAATGCGCTACTGGAAGAACGGTCAAACATTCCCATAGACACACTCCTAAACCTTGTGGACGGCCTTCCCAGAAGAGTTGAAGCTGTTATAGCTACAAAGGGTGGGGCCAACTCAATATTGAACCCTACGCACTAAAGCCTCGTACACACGATCGGATTTTCCGACGGGAAATGTGTGATGACAGGCTGTTGGTGGAAAATGCAACCGTTTTTACGCTCCATCGCACAGTTGTTGGATTTTTCACGGACAAATGTTGGATAGCAGGTTTTAAAATTTTCCGCGACAAATGTCTGTTGTTGGATTTTCCGAGCATGTGTACACAAGTCCGTCAGACAAAAGTCCAAAGTACAAACATACATGCTCGGAAGCAAGGACGAGCCGGAAGCGGTCGGTCTAGTAAACTTGCGTTCATAATGGAGAGTTAACATTCATGACGCGGCAAATTATGAAATCTCTAAACGCAGCGCACAATTCTCTTCTTCTTTAATGGGGTAATAATGAAGCTGCTTTGCTGGTGATACTGATGGAGTTATTGGAAACTGATTTTCAAAGGCTTTTTTTTTCTAGTGATATCAAGAATAATATTATTATGTTTTTTTTTTGTTTTTTTTTGGGCAAGTTACCACAACACCATTATCCTGTAGTTTATAAGATCAAAGATACAACTATGTTGGTGTCAATTTTACATTGTATTTTTTTAAATGTAACTGCCGACTCCCAAACTGTCATTTGAAGTAAAACACACAGCCAAGTATTATTCTCCACAATTTTTTATTGTGCATTAAAAAAAGAAAACAAATAAAATTAGACATGCTATCTGCCAATAGAACTTAACCAAAAAGTGTATTCTATGCATCCAAAAATATAGAAAATATACCAAATCAAATCATTATTATTCAACCAAAAAATAAAATAAAAGCCTCATGCATGTGTCCTGCTTCTTAGTATAGGGGGTCAACAATGCCAAGAGTTGGTGAAAGCAGGGGTCCGTCATCCGGCGATATTTCCGAAAATCATCCGGATTATTCTCCTGGAGCTCCCGCAGCAATGGCATATGACATAATTGGTCACGATTAATAAAGCAACCAATTTTTGGTCCAAGAAATCTTCCTCCTCCTGTTCCTGGACTGGACTTGGGTCAGAGCAATAACTCCAAGGCCAATAATAAATACCACGTTATCTCCTCCGATTCCGCATTATGTCTGGTTAATGAACGGCCGCTCAGAAACGAACTTAAAAGCGCAAAATGAAAAACACAAAATGAAAAGCGCAAATCAACACTCACCAAACTTCAACTAACATGAAATTAGCAGAACGAGCCCAAAAGGTGGCTCTAAAGAGCTGAAAAACCACGTAGTACGTCACTACGTTCGTGTTTGTTGGCCGACAATTCCTTGCCGTTTGTATGCAAAACAAGTTCCTGGCCAACGCCCTTCGGACAAAAGTCTGAGGTTTTGTCTGCAGAAAATCTGATCGTGTGTACGAGGCTTAAGACTGGGATGCCATTAAAGTTCGTGTGTATGTAAAGGCAGGTGTCCCAATACTTTTGGCAATATAGTGTGTGTATATATATATATATATATATATATATATATATATATATATATATATATATATTTTTTTTTTTTTTCTTTTTTCTTTTCTTTAAGTTACCTTTGTCATTTTGATTTTAATTAAGTAAAGCACATAAGATTTAAACAGAAATAAAACATTTACAGATATTAAATTGGGAAAGAACGGCATTTCTTAGGAGGGAACCCCAGGGTACAAAACATAATAATAATCTTAGTAATAATAACCCAGTTAGATACTTTGGGATTTTATATAGTTACAATAATGCATTGTTATTATTACTACTATTTGTCTTGTAGGCTGAGATTTCACATTTATATACAGTAGTTATGCTAGCTGATCAACAGTGACCCCTAGCGGCCAATATGCAACCTGCTCTGCATCCTCCCAGACAGACAATTCCCCGCCCCGTTCATTTCAGCAGCAACTGATGACGCGGCCGCCGACTTCCTTCTATTGGCCCCTCACCAAAACAATGACTCCCGGCGCGAGCCACTTTCCGCCAATCATCGCATGGCTAAGAATCCTTTAAGCCCCACACGGGCGATACCAAATGGGCCGCTCACTCGGGGAGACGCCTCGTCACGTTTAGCATTATACAACTAAAAGAAAACAGGCATCTCTCTGTTATAAAATTTATTTGGCATACACCAATTTATCTCTCCCAGGAATTATCACGGATTCTTTATTTTCATGCAGTTTCATTAAAGAGAGATTTGACAGGAACAGCCCGTACCCCTCATGTGGTGGTTGCGTCTGGATATGAGTGGCTCCTCCCCTTTTAGGAAGCAGGAAGTGAGGGCAGAACTGGCAAGAGATAGCTGGGAGAAAGGTGAGTGATTGGATAGAGGGGCTGGGTGAGTGAGTGCTGCCCCCTGCTGGAGATGGCAGATCTCTGGGTGCTGCAGATGGAGGGCCCATTTGTTGGCCTTCAGGGACCCCAGTGATTTTATAAGCAGAATGTATCCTCTGTGTTATTCTCATTGAGCTGGTTGTGCAGATCTGTCATTACATGGCTGATCACATCCCCTGTCCCTGTGCTGAGCTCTCTGTGTATATAATGATAGAAGGTTTCCTCCATAGATTGGGGGGTTAGCTCCTCACACCCTCTCCCACCATCTTCAATGTATTATCTCTCTCTCCACAGTCACTGTGTTCTATTATGTTTAATATGTATATCAAAAATATCTGCTGAACCACCTAAGAAGGGCCCTTGTCTGCTGGGTCCCTGTACCCTGGGGCTGGCAGGTTGGTCCCTGTCCACTGGGCTTGGCGTGGATGATCCCTGTCCGCTGGGCTTAGTGTGGACGGTCCCTGTCCGCTGGGCTTGGCGTGGACGGTCCCTGCCCGCTGGGCTTGGTGTGGACGGTCCCTGTCCGCTGGGCTTGGTGTGGACGGTCCCTGTCCGCTGGGCTTGGTGTGGACGGTCCCTGTCCGCTGGGCTTGGCGTGAACGGTCCCTGCCCGCTGGGCTTGGCGTGGACGGTCCCTGACCGCTGGGCTTGGCGTGGACGATCCCTGCCCGCTGGGCTTGGCGTGGACGGTCCCTGCCCGCTGGGCTTGGTGTGGACGGTCCCTGCCCGCTGGGCTTGGCGTGGACGGTCCCTGCCCGCTGGGCTTGGCGTGGACGGTCCCTGCCCGCTGGGCTTGGCGTGGACGATCCCTGCCCGCTGGGATTGGCGTGGACGATCCCTGTCCGCTGGGCTTGGCGTGGACGATCCCTGTCCGCTGGGCTTGGCGTGGACGATCCCTGTCCGCTGGGCTTGGCGTGGACAATCCCTGTCCGCTGGGCTTGGCGTGGACGATCCCTGTCCGCTGGGCTTGGCGTGGACGATCCCTGTCCGCTGGGCTTGGCGTGGACGATCCCTGTCCGCTGGGCTTGGCGTGGACGATCCCTGCCGCTGGGCTTGGCGTGGACGGTCCCTGCCCGCTGGGCTTGGTGTGGACGGTCCCTGCCCGCTGGGCTTGGCGTGGACGGTCCCTGCCCGCTGGGCTTGGCGTGGACGGTCCCTGCCCGCTGGGCTTGGCGTGGACGATCTCTGCCCGCTGGGCTTGGTGTGGACGTTCCCTGTCCGCTGGGCTTGGCGTGGACGGTCCCAGTCCACTGGGCTTGGCGTGGACGATCCCTGTCCGCTGGGCTTGGCGTGGACGATCCCTGTCCGCTGGGCTTGGCGTGGACGATCCCTGTCCGCTGGGCTTGGCGTGGACGATCCCTGTCCGCTGGGCTTGGCGTGGACGATCCCTGTCCGCTGGGCTTGGCGTGGACGATCCCTGTCCGCTGGGCTTGGCGTGAACGATCCCTGCCCGCTGGGCTTGGCGTGGACGATCCCTGCCCGCTGGGCTTGGCGTGGACGGTCCCTGCCCGCTGGGCTTGGCGTGGACGGTCCCTGCCCGCTGGGCTTGGCGTGGACGGTCCCTGCCCGCTGGGCTTGGCGTGGACGGTCCCTGCCCGCTGGGCTTGGTGTGGACGATCTCTGTCCGCTGGGCTTGGTGTGGACGTTCCCTGTCCGCTGGGCTTGGTGTGGACGTTCCCTGTCCGCTGGGCTTCGTGTGGACGGTCCCTGTCCGCTGGGCTTGGCGTGGACGGTCCCAGTCCGCTGGGCTTGGCGTGGACGATCCCTGTCCGCTGGGCTTGGCGTGGACGATCCCTGTCCGCTGGGCTTGGCGTGGACGATCCCTGCCCGCTGGGCTTGGCGTGGACGGTCCCTGCCCGCTGGGCTTGGCGTGGACGGTCCCTGTCCGCTGGGCTTGGCGTGGACGGTCCCTGTCCGCTGGGCTTGGCGTGGACGGTCCCTGTCCGCTGGGCTTGGCGTGAACGGTCCCTGCCCGCTGGGCTTGGCGTGGACGGTCCCTGCCCGCTGGGCTTGGCGTGGACGGTCCCTGTCCGCTGGGCTTGGTGTGGACGGTCCCTGTCCCCTGACCCTGGTGCAAAAAAAAAAAAAAGTTTTTCATATTTTGTTAAAAAATTTAGGTAATTATTCTCCTTCACTGATGAGGCGGCACTGGTAGGCGGCACCAATAGGCAGCACTGATATGAGGCACTGATAGGCGGCACCAATAGGCAGCACTGATATGAGGCACTGATAGGCGGCACCAATAGGCAGCACTGATATGAGGCACTGATAGGCGGCACCAATAGGCAGCACTGATATGAGGCACTGATAGGCGGCACCAATAGGCAGCACTGATATGAGGCACTGATAGGCGGCACCAATAGGCAGCACTGATATGAGGCACTGATAGGCGGCACCAATAGGCAGCACCGATAAGTGACACTGTTGATGAGGCAGCACTGATAGGTGGCACTGGTAGGCACTGATTAGCAGCACTGAGGGGCACTGATTAGCGGCACTAGTTGGCACTAAGGGGACCGATGTGCCTCTAACAGAAGCCGGTTACGGCTTTCTTATTTTCTTCACACTGACAGAGTGAGGAAAAAATAAAGCCGATAACCATCCTCTGTTTACTTACATATTCAGCTGTCATTGGCTGACAGCTAATCACTTAATATAAGGCCGGCTTTAATTGTCCCTTTTACCACGATCTGTGATCAGCTGAGTCCCCAGGGGGGCGTGCGTGCAGAGCGAGAACCGGAGGACGTCCATCGACGCCCTCCCAGCATTTTAAGCCGATGCTATAGCTGTCTTTCAGCTATAGCGCGGGTGCCAAGTGGTTAAAGCTCTCTGAACGCCAGTCAAAGCTCCTGTCACTAAATAAAACGGTTACCTTACAGTAGAGCTGCACGATTCTGGCCAAAATGAGAATCACGATTTTTTTGCTTAGAATAAAAAGATCACGATTCTCGCGACGTAAAATCTTTCACATTATACAAAAAAAAATGGGCTAACTTTACTGGTTAGATTTTTTTTTTAATTCATTTAAGTAATTTTTTCCAAAAAAATTGCATTTGAAATACCGCTGCACAAATACAGTGTGACATAAAATATTGCAACAACCACCATTTTATTCTCTAAGGTGTCTACTAAAAAAATATATATGTTTGGGGGGTTCTAAGTAATTTTCTAGCAAAAAAAAAAATGATTTTAATCTGAAACCAACAAATGTCAGAAAAAGGTTTATTCTTTAGGTGGTAAACTTTTTTCACTTACACAGGAAGCCTATTCCATTGACAAATTGTTACAATGTTTATACTTTAGTTCAACTGATAAAGAATGTTTTGTTTCTTGGCAGACTGCCTTGTTTTTCTCTTCCTTTCTTTTGAGGGCTGTGGCTTCAGAGGAGCAGAGAGAATTCTTTGCAAAGAAAGAATTGTGAAACACTTTAGTCAAGATCGCGATAACGATTCTTGACGATTAATTGTGCAGCTCTACCTTACAGTCCTGTTTACACATTGATTTTGCTTTGGCTTTGCTTCAAACCCCATGTCACTTCAGCAGTGATTCAAAGCCTCCATAGAAGTCTATGGCTTGAAGCCCATCCAAAGCATCGAAAACACATCAAAAAAGCATGATGAAGAGGTAGGCGCTTTAATGTGTGTTGAAGCCGATAAACAAGTGTACATGAGCCCTATGTGTCATTTCTGTCTGCTTCTTTGTTCCTCTGCTATCGGCATGAATCACTGCTGACAAGTTTTCCTGACACCACGAGAAAAATGGTGACAGGGTAGGGACCTCCAGCTGATTGACAGCCGCAGCCAGGGGCGTACCTCCAGGGGTCTTTGCCTACATGGGTAGCAATTCCCAAAGACACACTCCGAAATCTTGAGAGGCTTTGCAGAAGTGTGGTGGCCTTAAAGAGGAAGTAAACCCTGATGGTTTTTACTTCCTCTTTTTTACCCTGCAAAGTAAAAGCATAATGGGCTAGTATACAATGCATACTAGCCCATTATGTTGTACTTACCTGTAAAACGAAGCCCACGTTGTCCCTGCTGGTGGCCGCATCCATCTGCACCCCCTCTTCCGCTGGTCACGGCACGGGCCCTTTAGAAACGGCACGATCGTGCCCTTTCTTCAGTGCGCATGCACCGATGACGTCGGTGCAAGAGTATATGATAAATATCTCCTAAACCGTGCAGGTTTTAGGAGATATTTCCAGTACAGGTAAGCCTTATTATAGGCTTACCTGTAGGTAAAAGTGGTGTAACTAGGTTTACAACCACTTTAATAGCTGCAAAGGGGAGAACTCCATATTTATGTCCATGGATTTGGAATGAGATGTCCAACAAGTTCCTCTAAGTTTGATGGTCACAACATTTTACCCATGGAGTGTGTTAAAACCGTATAGAGCATCGGTCTCCAAACTGTGGCCCAGGGGCCGACCGCAGCCCTTTGCTTCCTCTTATCCGGCCCTTGGGGCACTATTTCACTTACTGACACCAACGACGGGGGTACAATTCCCCTCACTGACACCAAAGATTGGGCATTGTTTACTGCCACTGATGCTGGGCCATTTTCCACCCCCCACTTGCCCTAGTCCGGCCCCTAAAGTCTGAAAGGATAGTAAACTGGCCCTCTGTTTGGAAAGTTTGGAGGCCACAGGTATAGAAGCATATGATTTGATTCTGTATTTTATTTCCATCTCTTAGGACCAAATCCTAATATCGGAATGAGTGTCCCGGATTACATGCAGTGTGCAGAAGACCATCAGAGCCTCCTGGTTGTGGTTCAGTTTGTCGGGGTGGTGAAGAATGACAACTTCTTCAAGATTTACAAACGTATCTCTTCCGTGTCTCAAGTCAACGTCAACAACTCCCAGCGGGCCCTCTACATCCGCTACCGCCACCAGTATCCCCTAGAGAACAACGATTGGGGGGACTTTCAGACGCACCGCAAAGTGGTGGGGCTCATTTGTATCGCGGAGTGCAGCTCGCCCAAGGAGCTCACCCACACCTTCCTGAAGTTCGACCAGCACAAGGAGGCCTACAGCTCCACGCTCTACGACTCTCGCCTCTTCGTCTTCGGGCTGCAGGAGGAGGTGGCGGATCAGCAGCGGATCGACGTGGCATTTTACCCCAGCTATGAAGACTGCGACGCTGTGGAGAAACACGTGGAGGATATCATTGAGTCGCTCTTCATTGTCCTGGAGTGTAAGCGGTTGGACAGGACCAGCGAGAAGTCCGGGGAGAAGATCCCGCTGCTCTATGTTCCGTATGAGAAGAAAGACTTTGTAGGGCTCGATCCGGACAGCAGGTGGGTGCCTCAAATGGTTATATCGGTGTGTTGTGTTTTATTTCATACCACCGGGAATACAGCGAAGGAGCTGCTAAAAAAAAACAAAAAAAAAAAAACAAAACAAAAAATGTATATTCTATTTTTGGGTCCTGGCTCTGAAAAAAACATTATAGCTGAATTATTTGTTTTGCATACTTGCATTGGTCCAGCTTGGCACATTGGAAATATGCATTACTCATCCCTGATGGACCGTGGTGGGAGCTAGAAATTGCTGTAGTAGTCGGCGGTTTTGGTTTATCCCTATGTGCTTCCCTCCTGTTTAGTGATAGTTAGTTCAGTCCTAGCTAGACCCTCCCCATTTATTCTATTTTCCTTTAGTCAGGGTTAGTACTTTGCAGGAAAGTCGTTCGGGTTGTTTTACTAAAAGAGAGTGCAAAATCTGGTGCAACTCTGCATAGAAACCAATAAGCTTCCTGGTGTTAGTTTGAGGGTTCAGGTAAGTAAAGCGGGGGGGGGGGGGGGGGGCTGGGGGGCCGGTCACTGCCAGGTGTTTTTTCACCTTAATGCATAGGATGCATTAAGGTGAAACAACACAAACCTTTACAACCCCTTTAATTGAACAAGATGAAGTTAGAAGCTGATTGGCTTCTATGCACAGCTGCACCAAATTTTGCACTCTCCAGTTTTAGTAAATCAACCCTATTATCTTCTTCTGCTTCAAAAGAAAAATAAACATCCTTTGCATTGCAATTAGCTGAAGTAAAATTGTGTTAGATTCAACTTCTGTCTTATTGAAGAGGTAAAGGAGTTGTAAAGTCTTTAGGTTTTTCACCCATGTTTTTCATTCTATGCATTAAAGCGGAGTTCCACCCATTTTTTAGTTTATTAACAGTCAGCAGCTACAAAAACTGTAGCTGCTGACTTTTAAAAAAAAACAGACACTTACCTGTCCCACGGTCCAGCGATGCCGGCGCCCGGAGCCTCGCTCCTCTCCCCCTCCTCTCTGCAGCGCCGTCATAGCAACTGTGGGCACCCGGCCGTGACAGCTTACGGCTTCACGGCTGGGCGTGCACTGCGCATGCATGAGTTGCGCTGCGCTTTGCTATTGGCCAGGCTATCTTCCGGGACCTGTGACGTGTCCCAGAAGATTGCTGGCAGGGAGGGGCCGCCTAGGGCGAGAGGAGGAGTCGCCAAGGCGGCCGTGAAGAGGAAGGAGAAAGTGGGACAGGAAGTCCCACTAAAAAGAAGGCACACACCCCCCCCCCCCACCCCCCCAAAAAAAAAGATGACGTGGCATGTAAGGGGGCGAGATGTGCTTAAAGCGTAAGTTCCACTTTTGAGTGGAACTCTGCTTTAAGGTGAAAAACCTCCTATACTGCAGCTGCCCCCCAGAGCTCCCCTTTTTCTTACCTGAACCCGATCATTCCAGCGACGAGAACGAGCCCAGTAGCTCCAGCTGCTGTCTTGGGTCCTCATTGGATAGATTGACAGCAGCGGGAGCTGGGGTGATAATTCCAACATGTTTCACCAAAAAGTTCAGCTTCTTCAGAGGATATTAGTTATCACACCTAAATAAATAAATTTAGAGTCTAATCATCATTGTCAGGAAAGCAAGGTCCATAGAGACATGGATGAGCGAGTTTGGGGTGAAGCAACTTGATTGGCCTGCACAGAGTCCTGACCTCAACCCAATAGAACACCTTTGGGATGAATTAGAGCAGAGACTGCGAGCCAGAACTTCTCATCCAACATCAGTGTCTGACCTCACAAATGCACTTCTGGAAGACTGGTCAAACATTCCCATAGACACACTCCTAAACCTTGTGGACGGTCTTCCCAGAAGAGCTGAAGCTGTTATAGCTGCAAAGGGTGGGCCAACTCAATATTGAGCCCTACGGACTAAGACTGGGATGCCATTAAAGTTCATGTGCGTGTAAAGGCAGGCATCCCAATACTTTTAGCAATATAATGTGTGTGTAAATACATTTTTTTTAATTTAGTACACTACTTAGTAAAGAAAATACACACACGCACATATATACTGTATTTTGTGTGTAAACTCTACATATCCTTTAAGTGAACATTCAAGTATATGTAATTTTTTGATGTTTAGTGATCTTTTTGCTAATCTGCTTGGTGATTGTTGTCTCTGAAGGCATTACAAAAAGCGGTGCCAGGGACGCATGCGCAAGCACGTGGGTGACCTCAGTCTGCAGGCCGGGATGCTCCAGGACGCTCTGGTCCATTATCACATGGCTGTTGAGCTGTTACGGGCTGTCAATGACTTTGTGTGGCTCGGAGGTAAGATATTAAAGAGAGATTCTGAGGTATAATATATTGATTATTGGTCTTTATATTACTATGCACAGCGAGGTATTTGCAAGGGACTCCAACAGATTAGGCCATATAGGCATTCACACCTAAGTGATAAAAAGCACTCCTGAGTTTAAGACCCCATACACACTATTAGATTTTCTGCAGATTTTTGTCTTCAGATTTACCAAAACCATGTAGTGAAAGGGCCTGCCTGATTGCATACAAATTGAAACTCTTAAGGTTTGACCTCATATTATATGGTTTGGGTAAATCTGAAGACAAAAATCTGCAGAAGATCTAATAGTGTGTATGGGGTCTTAGGCTCCATTCACACCTGAGTGTAGCGCAGCGACAGGTGCTGCAGCTTGTGTTTTTTTTTTTTTTTTTTTTTAAAGCTTTTTTAGTGGAGCGTTTTTGGAGTGGCACCATTCATTTGGATGGGCCTCCCTCCATTCCAAAAACGCTCCAGAGAAGCTCATGTACCAAATCTTGGCACAGGGCTAGGAGCGTTCAGCGATTTTTGCTGCGGTTGTAGTGCATTTTGTCACTTGACAATCGCAGCAAAATCGTACCGCAATCGGGGTGCCATTAAGAAATAATGGCATTGCACAAGCATCCCGCAATTGAAATCGCTCAGTTGTGAATGGAGCCTTATGCCCCGTACACACGGTCGGACATTGATCGGAAATTCCGACAGCGGATTTTGTTGTCGGAAAATTTTATAGCCTGCTCTCAAACTTTGTGTGTCGGAAAATCCGATGGAAAAAGTCCGATGGAGCCCACACATGGTCGGAATTTCCGACAACACGCTCCGATCGCACATTTTCCGTCGGAAAATCCGACCGTGTGTACGGGGCATTAGAAGAGAGTGTTAGGATAAGCTGAGATTTTCATCTAATTTAGTCCTCGTTCACAGCGTTGCAATTTGTCATTTTTAAATTGCATTACAAGTCGCACCCCATTGTCGGCAATGGAACCGCTCAAATTGCTGCGACTCATAACTCAGCGACTTTGGAAAAGGGTCCTGCACTACCTTTTCCAATTTTATTGCGACTTGCATAGACTTCTGTTAAGCTAAGTCGCAAGCCGCAATGAAAACGGAGGTGCAAATCGCACTGGTCTGCGGCTTTGAAATGACGCTGAAGTAGCACGATTTCAAAGCCGCACCAGTGTGAACCACCTTAATAATTCCTGAGTGTTCAGTAGTATTCTATCTTATGGTGGTGAGGGGGCTCTCTGTGTCTGGTTGGCATGCTGTGATGTTGACTATTAAGTATTCAGCATTTACACCACACTGATATAGAAGGAAGACATACAGTTAGGTCCATATATATCTGGGCACAAGCACAATTTTAGATTTTTTCAGGTATTTACCAGAACATGTTCAAGCTATAGTTATATAATGGGCTGAAAGTGCACACTCTGAGGTTTAATTTGAGGGTATGTTCATCCAAATCGGAGGAAGGGTTTAGGAATTACACCTCTTATTAGCCATCCCCCCTTTTTCAAGGGACCAAAAGTAATTGAACATTTGAATCAAAAGATTTTTCATGGCCAGGTGTGGGCTACTTCTTTGTTATTTCTTTATCAATTAAGCAGGTAAATAATCTGGAGTTGATGGTAAGTGGTATTTGCATTTGGAATCTATTGCTGTGAACCTACATCCTGCGTTCAAAGGAGCAGTCCATGCAAGTGAAACAGGCCATTGTAAGGCTTCAAAAACAAAACAAATCCATCAGAGAGATACCAGCAACATTAGGAGTGGCCAAATCAACAATTTGGTACATTCTGAGGAAAGAAGAACGCACTGGTGAGCTCAGCAACATAAAAAGGCCTGGACGTCCACGGAAGACAACAGTGGTGGATGATTGCAGGATCCTCTCTATGGTAAAGAAAAACCCATTCACAACATCCAGACAAGTGAAGGACACTCTCCAGGAGTTGGGCGTATCATTGTCAAAGTCTACAATCAAGAGAAGACTTCACAAGGGCAAATACAGAGGGTTCACCACAAGGTGCAAACCATTCATAAGCCTGAAGAATAGAAAAGCCAGATTAGACTTTGCCAAAAAACATTTAGAAAATCCAGACCAGTTCTGGAAAAGCATTCTTTGGACGGATGAAACTAAGATTAATCTGTACCAGAATGACTGGAAGAAAAAAGTGTAGAGAAGGCTGGGAACAGCTCCGGATCCAAAGCACACAATGTCATCTGTAAAACATGGTGGAGCTTGCAGTGTGATGGCATGCGCATGCATGGTTTTCGGTGGCACTGGCTCATTTTGGCCAGAGGCCAAAAAACATCTAAAAAAGCCAGACCAGTTCTGGCTAAGCATTCTTCGGACGGATGGAACTAAGGTTAATCTGTACCAGAATGACGGGAAGAAAAAAGTGTGGAGAAGGCTTGGAAGAGCTCATGATCCAAAGCACACAACGTCATCTGTGGACCACATGGTGGAGCTTGCAGTGTGATGGCATGGGCATGCATGGCTTCCGGTAGCAGTGGGACATTGGTGTTTATCGATGATGTGAGAGAAGACAGAAGCAGCCGGATGAATTCTGCAGTGTTTAGAGATATACTGTCAGCCCAGATTCAGCCAAATGCAGCAAAGTTGATTGGACGGCGCTTCACAGTACAGATGGACAATGATCCAAAACGCACTGCAAAAGTAACCCTGGAGTTTTTCAAGGAAAAGAAGTGGAATATTCTGCAATGGCCGAGTCAATCACCTGATCGCAACCCAATTGAGCATTTCACTTGCTGAAGGCAAAACTAAAGGCAGAAAGACCCAAAAACAAAGAACAACTGAAGACAGCTACGGAAAGGAGGAAATCCAGGAAATGTCCATGGGTTCCAGACTTCAGGCAGTCATTGCCAGTAAAGGATTCTAAACAAAATATTAAAAATGAACATTTTATTTATGATTACATTCATTTGTCCAATTACATTCGAGCCCCTGAAAACGGGGGGATTGTGTCTAAAGATGGTTGCAGTTCATAAAATTTGTACTTGATATTTATGTTCAGACCCTTGAATTAAAGCTGAAAGTCTGCAATTCAAATTCATTTGGATTGTTTCGTTTTAATTTTATTCTAGTGGCATAAAGAGCCAAAAGTATGAAAATTGTGCCTGCGTCTGTAAATATATGGACCTAACTGTGTATGCTTTTGAATTCTGACCTTGTTCTGTAACACTGAACTTTTCATTAATTGTTGCAGCTGCGCTGGAGGGTCTGTGCTCTGCATCGGTCATACACCATTATCCGGGAGGTACGGCAGGCAAGTCGGGAACACGACGCACGCAGAGTATTTCCCTCTCTGCAGAGGCCAATAAGCGGCACAGACCAGGTACAACCAATGACTTCCTCTGGATCAACTATGGGCATAGGATTGTGTATATGGGATTGTATTTTTTTTTTATACCTTTTTTATTGGTTGAACTAGATGGACTTGTGTTATTTTTCAGCCAGACTGACTATTTAACTATGTAAATCAGAATCAGAAGATTGTGGGATTTGTAGCCCACTGATCCCCCAACGAATAGCTTGTGAGCCTCATGTGGCTCACCACTCCATCTGCTATTGTTCGCCACAACTTCTCAAGTTTGTAATAGCTGTGTTAATGCAATATTATATAAGTCAGGGTTCTGAGAGAGGCTACAATTAGCTGTTTCATCACACATTACACTGACATTGCCTCCATCAAGAAACCCGTCCTGAGAAATGCCATGCCGCCATCACTGGAGTGCATGTAGACAGGAAATGGCTGCATGAGATCTGCAGCACTGGGATGTAACAGAAGATTTTATTATATACAATGTTATACTTACCTGCTCTGTGCAATGGTAGTGCACAGAGCAGCCCCAATTCTCCTCTTCTAGGGTCCCCCACTGGCTCTCTCAGATCCTCCTTTTTTTTAATGCGCCATCGAAGGAAGTCGCTTCCTATGGTGGGGCACCTGCGGGCTTGCTTCCGAGTCGGGCTGTGTGTATCTATTGACACACACACACCACATCCTGGTTCAGCCCCGCTCTCTGCTTACTGAATTTGATTGATGGGCAGAAGGAGCCAGTGGCTCCCCACACTGCTTATGAGTGAGGGGAGAGAGGAGCGGCTGCAGACTGCTGCAGACGGACACAGCGTTGGATGGATCCGGGGGTGAGGGGGCGATTCTGTTAAATTAGGATAAAAAATGCTTTGCCTTTTTCCACTAAAGTTTGGAAATGAAGCTCTGAAGGGCATGATGCTGGTCACATGCTTACTCATGGTCAATATGCCCACAGTGCGCCCCTTTTTCATTGGTGGTCAGAGAAAGCAGAGGCGAAACAGTGGAGTTTGTTTACGCTTTTTAGTGTTTACGTTTTTCATCACTGTGTTTGGCCATCACAGCAGTCACAAGGAACAGAGCCACTTGGATCGGCACTGTGCATTTTGCCTGTGATTTCTGCTGTCTAATGACAGTGTGATCACAGGCATCAGATGCAGTAAAAAGATCCCTTTCTATTAACCATGCTCCACACACCCTCCGTTTTTTTCCAATACAGGGGTAGTAAGGTGGTTATGTTTATTTGAAGTGCTGATTATAAAGTGATTGTAAAGGCTCGTTTTTTTTTTTTTAAATAACAAACATGTTATACTTCTCTCCTCTGTGCATTTGTCTTTGCACAGAGCAACCCCATCCTCCTCCTCCTCGGGTCCCTCTTTGCTGCTCTTGGCCCCTCCCTTCTATCGAATACCCCCACAATCAGCAGCTTTCTTAGGGGGGGCACCCGAGCCAAGTCAGAGCTCCGTGTATCCATTCAGACGTGGAGCCCCAACCTGGCCCTGCCCCTTCCCTCTCTCCCCTGATTTGCTGAGTGACTTTGACGGCCACGGGAGCCAGTGGCGCCGCTGCTGTGTCTCAGCCAATCAGGAGGAGTGTCCCAGAAGGCTTAGACACTCGTGGACATCGCTGGAGACAGATGGCGCTCAGGTAAGTTTTAGGGGGTGCTGGGGAGAATAATACACACAGAAGGTTTTTTATCTCAGTGAATTCTATGCATTAAAGTAAAA
The DNA here is from genome assembly GCA_037952835.1 of Lithobates septentrionalis. Lineage (NCBI taxonomy): Eukaryota > Metazoa > Chordata > Amphibia > Anura > Ranidae > Lithobates > Lithobates septentrionalis. The sequence goes on from JBBDGP010000776.1 coordinate 42,042, forward strand.
AACCTTTTGCCTTTACAACTCCTTTAACTGCATGTTTTGTTTACCTGTTACCAGCCAGATTCACCAGCAACCATGTAGTCTAAAGCTGGCCATACCCTGAGCGAATTTCAGCCCGTTCCTGATGAACCGGAAGAAATTCACTCTGGTGACTCTGTGTCAGAAACCATGAAATTAGGCCATGACAGAAGTACAGTTAAATCACACTTGTTTAATAATAAAAGTAAAAAGAACAAACGTAGTCAAAACATAGCCAAAGTTCAGTAACCGGAAAGGATAGTCAGCCAAGCCAGAAGTCAGGGATCCAAGTAGTGGAACAGCAAGCAGCATCCGGAGCCAGAAGGGGTGTCAGCAAAGCCAATCTTTATACAGGAACGCAGGAGATGTTTCTTGTTATGTTGACCAAGGCGAAGGCAGAGATCCTCTGGACTGGGCTGCTTAAGTAGGCAGGACTGACGAGCAGGATATCATCAACAGCTAGGTAACTGGAGAGAATGGAGCTGGCAATTAGCCGGCAGCTGAGCAGCCAGCTCAGAGAAGGAAGGGTTGAGCCCAGCCCTGACACTCTGTCAGAACCACTCCGCCTGGCATTCTTGAAAGAATTGAAGGAGCTGGGTGGAAAATTCTTGGACGAACAGTGACCGCAGCCAATCAGATGCAGGCTGTGTTTGGGTACTCTGTCAGCTGGTGGCACCAGCTATTAGAATACAGTAGCCACAATGGGAGATTTGTCCATCCGCTGTATAGCGTAGATAGAGCAATGAGTTTAAAGTTTTGTTCAGAATAAAATGAAAAGGTGAACTAATACCGTTGTTCACCATAACAAAAAACTATGAAATACATCTCTGCAGTACAGGAAAATTTCCCCAGTTTTGTCCCTATAAAAATGTTGCAAACAGCATTTCATCCTGTCAGGGATCCAGTGAGATCCTTCTGTAGTGGATTGATAATGTTGCCTTTGTGTTACTGAAACCCCAAGCAGTGTTACCAGCCCTTCCCAGTTCTGTTTGCTGGACTACAGACACCCCCCCCCCACCTTCCTCATCTCTAGCAGTGATTGTAACAAAAAAAAATGGATCCTGTTGCTTTTAAAGCATGTTTAACAGCACAGTGCTTGTGCTGTGTCATTTGGCCCCCTGTATCACCTGAAATACCTGGTTGATCCTGCCAGTTTCTGCCCTCCCCCCTGTAAACTGACCACGGCTTATCATGGCTGCTGAGCCCTGACACCGGGGTCAGTTTACGTGACTCCGTCATCCACAGCTCTCCTCTGTCCTCCTCCCCCCCCCCCCCCCCCCGCCTGTCAGCTAGTGACGGTGCCTGCCCCTCCACTCCTGCAGCTAAAATAACTGTGTAAAGTACATGCAATCCCCTCTGGATAGTGTTCTATTCTCCAGTTTTTGTAAAAAAATAGGCCCATTTCTACCTTATTTCAGAGCCACTCTCAGCGCTCACGTGACTGCTCGCTGCTCTCCTCCTCTCATCTCCTCCTCCCGACTGACGCAGCGGGGATTCCCAGCCCCTCCTGCTGTAGCTGTCAGATCGGAAGAGGGAGCAGCAAGCAGTCACGTGAGCGGCGCTATGAAATAAGGTAGAAAATTGGCACAATCTTTACAAAGAACGTACACTGGAGCATAGAACGTTTTATAACCACTTTCATTTCGTCACCAAGAGCGTTTTCCATCAATTTTTGTCAGCTGCATATTTCCAGTGAGGAAACTAAATGGAAATTACCCCCCATTTTCATCAATGGGCATAACTATGATGAAAATAAAATCCAATTTTCAACAGCGAACGAAAATGTGAGGGAGGGACGTTTACCCACATGAACTTCTGGTTTCCATAGAGCTCCACCTGTAAAGCCGCGAGTGTTTCCCCTCCCAGCAAGCAAGGTAGCGACCGTAGTGTGCTTAGTGGTGTGGCGTGCTTAACACTGTGCTGCATTACAGGCCTCCTCAGACGACTGTCCAGAGCAATGTGCAGCATTTACAGGCCTCCTCAGACGGACGATCGTCTGTGCAGCATTTACAGGCCTCCTGACCGTCCAGAGAAACTGTGCAGCATTTACAGGCCTCCTGACCGTCCAGAGAACTGTGCAGCATTTACAGGCCTCTTGATCATCCAGAAAACTGTGCAGCATTTATAGGCCTCCCGACCATCCAGGGCACTGTAAGCATTACAGGCCTCCTCAGACCACCGTCCAGAGCATTGTGCAGAATTACAGACCTACTCAGACCACCGCTCAGAGCACTGTGTGCATTACAGGCCTCCTCAGACCACCGTCCAGAGCACTGTATTTATTGCAGGGTGCCTCAGACCATCGTCCAGAGCACTGTATGCATTGAAGGCCTCCACAGACCACCTTTCAGAGCACTGTGCAGCATTTACAGGCCTCCTCAGACCGCCGCCCAGAGCACTGTGTGCATTACAGGCCTCCTCAGACCATCCACAGCGTGTAGATGTTAAATATTAACATAATATTAGATTTTTTTTTTTTTTTTCAACCGGAGTATATAATGAGTTTGAAATTTCTGGAGAAATGCTCAAATAAGGCATTACAATTTAACCGAACCCATTCGATTTTAGTCTACTAAAATCTCCAGTACATTTTAGTAGACTAAAATCGAATGGATTTAGTTAAATTGTAATGCATTTGAGCATTTCACTAGAATTTCCAAACTAAAATGTACTGCAGGTTTTAGTCGACTTAATAAGACTAAAACTTTAAAAAAGATTTCAGATGACTAAAATGTGACTAAAGCTAAAATGGCATTTTAGGAAAAAGACTATAACTAAAACTAAATCTAAATTTGACGCCAAAATGAATACTGATCTGTAGCCCAGCAGATGAGAAATGGGCAGGGGTGGCAACATTGCTTGGGATTTCTGTGCAACAGAGGCAACTACAGCAAGTTAAAGCCAATCGCCAGGCTCCCCACTTCCCGCCCCCATCCCTTTAGAAGTGATTGCTGCCATTAGATGCCCTTTTTATTTGCCTAAAGCCACAGTCATGTGACATTCGAGTCCCAAGTCTCCTCTCCTCTTCTGTTTTACAGGAGGTAGGGTCTTCCTTTTGATTGTCCACGTCACTCCCTGCGTGACTTAGACAATTCCTATAACTGTCCAGTGGCAGGGTCTTTTTAAGATCTAGAAGAGGAGTGAAGTCTGCGAGGGCAAAATGTTGAGGTCTGCCTGGAGCAGGCGTATCTGCAGGGCTGGATTAGTGGTCCTCCGCACACAGAAATGGGGCTGCTGAGACATGGTGGACTTGGGTGCATATACTGTGCTTCACAAGATAAGAAAAAAAAAAAATGGGTTTGTAGGGGAGGCTTAATATTTTCCCAGAATTGGGCTTTAAGAGCACATTGGGTTTTTGGCAGGACCAATTTAGTGTTTTATTTTGTTTAGACATACACTTTAAAGTGTGATGGCTGACTTTTAAATCCTCTGTTATGTAAACCAGTTTATGAAGATCATACAATCCTTCCAAGTCCACCCTTTCCAAAAATCTGACCGATTTTTATTTCTCCATCTGACAGGAGCGCAGGAAGTGCTGATTGACCCCGGTAAGTAGATGGTTGCATTATATATGCTGCATTGATATCTCTAGTATGTTCTCATTTCAAGAGTAATATTAGTCACCCTTGTTAGTAAGCACTGAAAATAAAGGCTTAATATATGAATCAAACACTAAAAACAAAAAGCCCAGGCCCTGTCACCGGACCCTTTCATCAAAAATCTTCCCATAGGATGATATGTGCATTTAACGTATTGTATGCATGTTATTTGCCTGTAAAATCCTCCCTTGTGTAGATATCCAAAAGCCCTGAGACTGCCGCAGGGTGCCGCCATCTTGGATGTGATGCCAGCAGCCCCAGCAGACTCAGTTGTCACTCAAGTGACACTCTATAGCAGCCTTTCTCAACTGGGGTGCCGTCTGGATTTGTCAGGGATGTTGCAAATATGGGAAGCAGTTTTTTTTTTTTATAGCATCATGCATTGCTATGGTGTGTGTGTGTGTGTGTGTGTGTATGTAGGTAGGCCGGCTGTAAGCACTGTAACAACCATTGATGCATGGCGTAATTTGTTGCCATGGGGCTGGCTGGCGGCAGGCCCACCTGCACCATAGCGTCTCATGATGTTGATCCAGGGCAGGTGGCATTCAGGAGAGTTTGGAAGTCCATCTTCCTCCAAACTTGCTCCACCTACCACCTTCTGCCATGCTGCCAAAGCTGTATGGGTGGGGGCTCTGTGAAGGTTGACTTTGATGCATAGGGGGGGCTCTGATGTGATGAGGGGGCTTCTAAAGTGATGGATAGACCTCTGATGTGATAGGGATGGGAGGACCTCTGATGTGATGAAGTGTCCTTCGATGTGATGAGGGGTCTTCTGATGTCATGAGGGGTCCTTGGATGTGATAGGGATGGGAGGACATATGTGTTGGAGGTACCTCTGATGGAACGAGGGGTCCTCTGATGGAACGAGAAGTCCTCTGATGTGATGGATGAACTTCTGATGTGATAGGGATAGGAGGACCTCTGATGTGTTGGCGGTACCTCTGATGGAATGAGGGGTCCTCTGATGTGATGGATGAACTTCTGATCTGATAGGGATGGGAGGACATCTGATGTGTTGGAGGTACCTCTGATGGAATGAGGGGTCCTCTGATGGAACGAGGAGTCCTCTGATGTGATGGATGAACTTCTGATGTGATAGGAATGGGAGGACCTCTGATGTGTTGGAGGTACCTCTGATGGAATGAGGGGTCCTCTGATGTGATGGATGAACTTCTGATGTGATAGGAATGGGAGGACCTCTGATGTGTTGGAGGTACCTCTGATGGAATGAGGGGTCCTCTGATGTGATGGATGAACTTCTGATGTGATAGGAATGGGAGGACCTCTGATGTGTTGGAGGTACCTCTGATGGAATGAGGGGTCCTCTGATGTGATGGATTAACTTCTGATCTGATAGGGATGGGAGGACCTCTGATGTGTTGGAGGTACCTCTGATGGAATGCGGGGTCCTCTAATGGAACGAGGAGTCCTCTGATGTAATGGATGAACGTCTGATGTGATAGGGATGGGAGGACCTCTGATGTGTTGGAGGTACCTCTGATGTGATGGGGATGGGAGGTCTGCTAACTTAATGGGGATTGGAGGACATATGATGTGATGGAGTGACCTCTGTTAGAATAGGGGGACCTCTAATGGGATGGGAGGACCATTGATGTCATTGAGGGATCTCTGATGTGATCCTGGGAGGGGGCTGATATGAAACTAATTTCATCAAGCCTTCTGTGTGCACTGTCCCAGGCTGTTTCCCATTGATAACAAGTAACATTTTATGTTTTTTTTAAGCTGGGGTGCCTTGGGATTTTGCATACTTTCTAAACGTTGTTTGAGCTTAAAAAAAGGTTGAGAAAGTCTGCTTTTATAGTATTCCACTTCACTCCTCCCCCGGCAGCTACTTTTAAAAGGTTATGTAGGATGGTGAGGGTGAGGGTGAGGTGAACAGGAGCTTGGGCCAGCACAGACAGTATATAGACACTCCCAGAAGAGGGGAGGTCTAAAATGTGTACGGAGGGAGGGGGCTATGAAAGAGAATTGACTCCTTCTGGTGTAATCAAATCTTCTGTCAAGTTGAATGGCTCATTGCAAGTGTATAAAACCCTGAAATTAAGTCTTTTAAAATACTGGATTTTTTTTGTGCTTTTTTTTGTGCAATGTTTTAATTTAATCGTAATAATAGGGATGCCAATAATAATTAATTTTGTACATTTTGGTTCTCTCATAAGGTGCCCTGTCCACCAATGGGATCAATATGGATGCCAGTATGGAGATTGGACGAGCTAAAAACTGTCTGAGTCCTGATGACATCATAGAAAAGTACAAAGAAGCCATTTCTTACTATGGGAAGGTAGGAGAGAAACTGAGTGATAAATATCTCATCTGAGATAATAAAAAACCCCAGCTTTGGCTGTATAATTAATAATGTCACTGTCCTGTCTGCCAGCTTTCTTCTTAACAATGTCACCAGTCTCTGGGGCTATATTCTCAGTGATGTCACTGGTCTCTAGTGAATGGATAGGCTGCATTCTCAGTGATGTCACTGCTCTCTAGTGAATGGATAGGCTGCATTCCCAGTGATGTCACCGGTCTCTAGTGAATGGATAGGCTGCATTCTCAGTGATGTCATAGCTCTCTAGTGAATGGATAGGCTGCATTCTCAGTGATGTTACCGGTCTCTAGTGAATGGATAGGCTGCATTCTCAGTGATGTCATAGCTCTCTAGTGAATGGATAGGCTGCATTCTCAGTGATGTCATAGCTCTCTAATGAATTGATAGGCTGCATTCTCTGTGATGTCACAGGTTTCTAGTGAATGGATAGGATACATTCTCAGTGATGTCACCGGTCTCTAGTGAATGGATAGGCTGCATTCTCAGTGATGTCACCGGTCTCTAGTGAATGCTGTTTTTGGAGACACAGGTTATCTCTATGGATGAGTCTGTAAACCCTCTTTTATATTGTCCTCAGTCTAAGGCAGCGGGAGTCATCGAGCTGGAAGCCTGTGTGAAGGCGGTCCGTGTGTTGGCCATACAGAAGAAAAGCATGGAGGCCTCGGAGTTTCTGCAGAATGTGGTCTACATCAACCTGCGCCAGGTTAGTCATAAACCCTTGAAAGCTAATGGAGACTCTGGTGGATCCAGACATCAAAGATGTCAAAGATCAAAGACAGGTGAACTGTGTTTGAAAGGGAAAAGCTACAAATCTCAGGATGGTCTTGTTCCGCCGCTCTTTTTGACTGCCTGTCTCTGGAGGAGTGGATCTGATAATAAGCAAATGAGCAGGCCCCTCTTTCCTGACACCCTGGCAATGAGCAGTCCTCCCCCTCCTTACACCCCTGGCAATGTGCAGGCCCCTCTTTCCTGACACCCTGGCAATGTGCAGGCCCCTCTTTCCTGACACCCTGACAATGAACAGTCTCCTCTTTCCTGGCACCCTGACAATGAGCAGTCTCCTCTTTCCTGAAACCCTGGCAATGAGCAGTCCTCTCTTTCTTGACACCCTGACAATGAGAATTCCCCTCTCTCCTGACACCCTGACAATGAGCAGTCTCCTCATTCCTGACACCCTGACAATGAGCAGTCTCTTCTTTCCTGACACCCTGACAATGAGCAGTCCCCTCTTTCCTGACACCCTGGCAATGAGCAGTCCTCTCTTTCCTGACACCCTGTCAATGAGCAGTCCCCTCTTTCCTGACACCCTGTCAATGAGCAGTCCCCTCTTTCCTGACACCCCGACAATGAGCAGTCTCCTCTTTCCTGACACCCTGACAATGAGCAGTCTCCTCTTTCCTTAACACCCTGACAATGAGCAGTCTCCTCTTTCCTGACACCCTGACAATGAGCAGTCTCCTCTTTCCTGACACCCTGACAATGGGCAGTCCCCTCTTTCCCCGACACACTGGTAATGTGCAGTCCCCTCTTTCCCCGACACCCTGTCAATGAGCAGTCCCCTCTTTCCTGACACCCCGACAATGAGCAGTCTCCTCTTTCCTGACACCCTGACAATGAGCAGTCTCCTCTTTCCTTAACACCCTGGCAATGAGCAGTCTCCTCTTTCCTGACACCCTGGCAATGAGCAGTCTCCTCTTTCCTGACACCCTGGCAATGAGCAGTCCTCTCTTTCCTAGCACCCTGGCAATGAGCAGGCCTCTCTTTCCTGGCACCCTGGCAATGAGCAGGCCTCTCTTTCCTGGCAACCCGGGCAATTTGCAGCCCCCTCTTTCCTGACACCCTGACAATGAGAAGTCCCCTCTTTCCTGACACCCTGACAATGATCAGTCTCCTCTTTCCTGACACCCTGACAATGAGCAGTCTCCTCTTTCCTGACACCCTGGCAATGAGCAGTCCCCTCTTTCCTGACACCCTGGCAATGTGCAGTCCCCTCTTTCCTGACACCCTGACAATGAGCAGTCTCCTCTTTCCTGACACCCTGGCAATGAGCAGTCTCCTCTTTCCTGACACCCTGGCAATGAGCAGTCCCCTCTTTCCTGACACCCTGGCAATGAGCAGTCCCCTCTTTCCTGACACCCTGGCAATGAGCAGTCCCCTCTTTCCTGACACCCTGGCAATGAGCAGTCCCCTCTTTCCTGACACCCTGGCAATGAGCAGTCCCCTCTTTCCTGACACCCTGGCAATGAGCAGTCCCCTCTTTCCTGACACCCTGGCAATGAGCAGTCCCCTCTTTCCTGACACCCTGGCAATGAGCAGTCCCCTCTTTCCTGACACCCTGGCAATGAGCAGTCCCCTCTTTCCTGACACCCTGGCAATGAGCAGTCCCCTCTTTCCTGACACCCTGGCAATGAGCAGTCCCCTCTTTCCTGACACCCTGGCAATGAGCAGTCCCCTCTTTCCTGACACCCTGGCAATGAGCAGTCCCCTCTTTCCTGACACCCTGGCAATGAGCAGTCCCCTCTTTCCTGACACCCTGGCAATGAGCAGTCCCCTCTTTCCTGACACCCTGGCAATGAGCAGTCCCCTCTTTCCTGACACCCTGGCAATGAGCAGTCCCCTCTTTCCTGACACCCTGGCAATGAGCAGTCCCCTCTTTCCTGACACCCTGGCAATGAGCAGTCCCCTCTTTCCTGACACCCTGGCAATGAGCAGTCCCCTCTTTCCTGACACCCTGGCAATGAGCAGTCCCCTCTTTCCTGACACCCTGGCAATGAGCAGTCTCCTCTTTCCTGACACCCTGGCAATGAGCAGTCCTCTCTTTCTTGGCACCCTGGCAATGTGCAGTCTTCTCTTTCCTGACACCCTGGCAATGAGCAGTCCCCTCTTTCCTAACACCCTAGCAATGAGCAGTCCTCTCTTTCTTGGCACCCTGGCAATGAGCAGTCCCCTCTTTCCTGGCACCCTAGCAATGAGCAGTCCTCTCTTTCTTGGCACCCTGGCAATGTGCAGTCCCTTCTTTCCTGACACCCTGACAATGAGCAGTCTCCTCTTTCCTGACACCCTGGCAATGAGCAGTCTCCTCTTTCCTGACACCCTGGCAATGAGCAGTCCCCTCTTTCCTGACACCCTGGCAATGAGCAGTCCCCTCTTTCCTGACACCCTGGCAATGGGCAGTCCCCTCTTTCCTGACACCCTGGCAATGAACAGTCCCCTCTTTCCTGACACCCTGGCAATGAGCAGTCCCCTCTTTCCTGACACCCTGGCAATGAGCAGTCTCCTCTTTCCTGACACCCTGGCAATGAGCAGTCCCCTCTTTCCTGACACCCTGGCAATGAGCAGTCCCCTCTTTCCTGACACCCTGGCAATGAGCAGTCCCCTCTTTCCTGACACCCTGGCAATGAGCAGTCCCCTCTTTCCTGACACCCTGGCAATGTGCAGTCTCCTCTTTCCTGACACCCTGGCAATGTGCAGTCTCCTCTTTCCTGACACCCTGGCAATGTGCAGTCTCCTCTTTCCTGACACCCTGGCAATGTGCAGTCTCCTCTTTCCTGACACCCTGGCAATGTGCAGTCTCCTCTTTCCTGACACCCTGACAATGAGCAGTCTCCTCTTTCCTGACACCCTAGCAATGTGCAGTCCCCTCTTTCCTGACACCCTGACAATGAGCAGTCTCCTCTTTCCTAACACCCTGGCAATGAGCAGTCCCCTCTTTCCTGACACCCTAGTAATGAGCAGTCCACTCTTTCCTGACACCCTGGCAATGGCCAGTCCCCTCTTTCCTGACACCCTGGCAATGAGCAGTCCACTTTTTCCTGACACCCTGGCAATGAGTAGTCCCCTCTTTCCTGACACCCTGGCAATGAGCAGTCCACTTTTTCCTGACACCCTGGCAATGAGCAGTCCCCTCCCTCCTGACACCCTGGCAATGAGCAGTCCCCTCCCTCCTGATACCCTGACATATTTAGTGTATGCCATTCTCTCTGTATTGAGCTCCATATGCGGCTTGTAAGAACCATATGGGCCAAATTAAAGAAATCCAATCACATCCACACCAAATGGCATGGATGGAGGAGTGTCCACTGCCGGCTGGTGTATTCAGGAGGCTAGGCCACCCGTGGCTATTGTATTTGGATGGCTGTGGCTGCTTGGGTGCATTGGCACTGCCGTACAGTGACTGCATCTGACTTTTTGTTGAGCCAGTTGATGCTTGCAGGGGCCACCTATGACTTAAATTTCAACAAGCATTGGATGATATTCAAGCTGTCTACGAGGGCCTTCAATCAGGTCAGGATGATGGACAGCAGCTCCGTGTAGCACAAGAGGAAAATGAAAGTGACACTAATCTCTGGTTAAAAAAAAAAATCTTAGTAATGTATGTATTCTTAAATTCTTAACAGTCCCTTCTATTGCTCTCGGCCTCCCCCAAATCTCCATTTTTTTTTTTTTTTTTTTGCTACTGTAATCCAACTTCCGTTTAGGACAGGGGGGGGCAATTAAAGCTGTATTAAACCCCAAACCATACATTTATTATATTGCAGCTTCACAATTCTTAGATGTGATGGCTGCATTTGTTTTCTTTTTTAGGTTTTCTTACTTTTATTTTGACCTTGCAAATCCTGCCAAGAAGTCTGTTGTTTTTCAAAAGAAGAAGCACTTTTGCAGATACTATCAGTTACAAAGTTGAGCCAAATCATTTAACACTGACAGGAGTGCTTACAATGATCAAATTTTATTTATTTATGTAAAACCTTTATCACTAAAGGAAAAAAAAAAAACTTTTTTGCTGTAACTATTTATAAAGTGTTAGCTGTACAGCCGTAGCCAAAAGTTTTGAGAATGACACAAATAATAATTTTCACAAAGTCTGCGGCTTCAGTGTTTTTAGATCTTTTTTTGTCAGATGTTACTATGGTATACTGAAGTATAATTACAAGCATTTCATAAGTGTCAAAGGCTTTTATTGACAATTACATTCAGTTTATGCAGAGAGTCAATATTTGCAGTGTTGACCCTTCTTTTTCAAGACCTCTGCAATTCCCCCTGACATGCTGTCCATCAACTTCTGGGCCACATCCTGACTGATGGCAGCTCATTCTTGCAAATTCAACGCTTGCCGTTTGTCAGAATTTGTGGGTTTTTTTGTTCCCCTGCCTCTTGAGGACTGACCACAAGTTCTGAATGGGATTCGGGTCTGGGGAGTTTCCTGGCCATGGACCCAAACTTTTGATGTTTTGTTCCCCAAGCTACTTGGTTATCACTTTTGCCTTATGGTAAGGTGCTCCATCATGCTGGAAAAGGCATTGTTCCTCACCAAACTGTTCTTGGATGGTTGGGAGAAGTTGCTCTCGGAAGATGGTTTTGTACCATTCTTTATTCATGGCTGTGTTCTTAGGCAAAATTGTGAGTGAGCCCACTCTCTTGGCTGAGAGGCAACCCCACACATGAATGGTCTCAGGATGCTTTACTGTTGGCATGACACAGGACTGATGGTGGCGCTCACCTTTTCTTCTCTGGACAAGGTTTTTTCCAGATGCCCCAAACAATCAGAAAGGGGATTCATCAGAGAAAATGACTTTACCCCAATCCTCAGCAGTCCAATCCCTGTACCTTTTGCAGAATATCAGTCTGTCTAATGTTTTTCCTGCAGAGAAGTGGCTTCTTTGCTGCCCTTCTTGACACCAGGTCATCCTCCAAAAGTCTTCTCCTCACTGTGTGTGCCGATGTCCTCACACCTGCCTGCTGCCATTCCTGAGCAAGCTCTGCACTGGTGGTTCCCCCGATCCTGCAGCTGAATCAACTGTAGGAGATGGGTCTGGCACTTGCTGGACTTTCTTGGGCGCTCTGAAGCCTTCTTCACAATAATTGAACCTCTCTCCTTGAAGTTCTTGATGATCCGATAAATGGTTGATTTTAGGTGCAATCTTAGTAGCAGCAATATCCTTGCCTGTGAATCCCTTTTTGTGCAAAGCAATGATGACTACATGTGTTTTCTTGCAGGTAACCCTGGTTTACAGAAAAACAATGATTTCAAGCACCACCCTCCTTTTAAAGCTTCCAGTCTGTTATTCTGAATGTCCTTTCACATGGGCGTCCCGTCCCGGCGGGCTCTGCTTTGCTCAGCGGGGTATCGATCCCTGCTGAGCCAGTGGATGACAGGTCTATCACTGCTCACTGTGTGGAGACGGACCTGTCAGTGCCCCGCTCTCCTCTATGGGGATATCGGATAAAAACGGACCGCCTGTCTGTTTTCATCTGATCCCATCCGACCTGCTGGATGAATGGAAAATAGGGTCTCCATCCATCTGGATTTCACGGACAGGATAGGATCGGATATCGGCGGGTGTCAGTGAACATGTCAATGTTGACATCCACTGCCCCATAAGCGTGAATGGAGGCTCCGATCAGGTACGCCTGAAAAACTGACAGGCGGACCTGATCGGAAAGCCCGTGTGAAAGGGGCCTAACTCAATCAGCATTACAGAGTGATTTCCAGCCTTGTCCTCGTCAACACTGACACTTGTGGTAATGAGAGAATCACTGACATGTCAGCTGGTCCTTTTTTTGGCAGGGCTGAAATGCAGTGGAAATGTTTTTTTGGGGGTTAAGTTCATTTTCATGGCAAAGAGGTACTTTGCAATTAATTGCAATTCATCTGATCACTCTTCATAACATTCTGTAGTATATGCAACTTGCCATCATAAAAACTGAGGCTGCAGATTTTGTAAAAAATTTATATTTTTGTCATTCTCAAAAATTTTGGCCAGAGCTGTAGTTTTGCTTCAATTTGTTAGTGTATTTAAATCTGCTAGTACATCTAACACGTCCCTCCCCTCAGAATAGCAATGCTGCTGTCCAAATGCATTCGTAGTAGTGGCAATATCCTTGCCTGTGAATCCCTTTTTTGTGCAAAGCAATGATGACTACACGTCTTTCCTTGCAGGTAACCCTGGTTAACAGAAGAAGAACAATGATTTCAAGCACCACCCTCGTTGTTATTCTGAGGGTCCTTTGACACGGCCCTTCCACCCAGTGGACTTTGCTTTGCTCAGCGGGGTATTGATCCCCTGATCCCCACTGGGAAGGCGGATGACAGGTCCGTCTCCGCTTACTGTGCAGACACGGACTTGTCAGAGCCCCGCTCTCCTCTATGGGGAGATCGGATGAAAACGGATCCACCTGTCCATTTTCATCCTGTGCTCCTTCATCCAGAGACGGGGCGCCCTAATACTGGAGGTATGTTACTGGCCAGATCAGGTGAAAATGGAGGGGAAAAAAGCGTAACAAAAAAGAAAACGAACGCAGCCACCACATCTGCAATATATTACATTTTTTTTTTTTAATACCGCTTTAAATTCCCTAATAAGTGTAGGGTACACTTTCCAAGTCCCAATAGCACCAGACATCTACTGAAATGAATGAAATATCCCATGTATATGTGTACAAAGGAGTCTAAACTTCCCTTGTGCAACAAACGCTCAAAGGGCATCCCATTAACGTGAATGTGCTGCCCTATTTGCGTCATGTGAAAATTGCACAACAAAAATCACAGGGGGGGGGGGGGGTGCTAGTTCCCACTATGTGAATGGGGGCCTATATAACTACTGCTATCTGTCCCAAGACCTGAGAACCTTATCAGAAATATATCATTGCTGCATAACCTGAAACTGAGATTACCTGAGAGCATCTGCAGTACTTGCATGTGGGCACTAGGTGTCACCAGTGCTCCTTGGTTATTATTTGCAAGCTGTGATTTCTGTGTCGGGGAATATGAAATCGCAGTCACTGTACATTTTATGCAGTGCACTGTTTGTCCTTTTTTCCATTTTTTTTTTTTTTTTACTCATTCTTTTTTTTCCGTTTGGTTATGAAAGTTTTATGCCAGGTAAAACTTTCATTATCTTTGCATAGTCTATAAGCCAGCTTATGATAGCATAATGCTAAGAGGACTTGGAGAGCTGTGAAAATTTGAAGTACAGTTGCCGTTGTGTTGCTTCATCGTTAGGGTTTCTCTTTCTCTATGCAGTTTTACACTTCCTAAAGCAGAACTCCACCCTTCCTTTCAGTCTTGCACAGTTGCATCGGCTTCTCTTCTGGACTGAGATGGCTTTACTCTGATTTCACTGCACACTGTGAGCTTCTCACTACAGAATATAATCGAATATGGCAGTTCAAATCTGTAAAGGATTCTAAGGTATTGAACTGAGCAGACACACTGATTGTACAGTGCATCCGGAAATTATTCACAGCACTTCACTTTTTCCACATTTTGTTATGTTACAGCCTTATTCCAAAATGGATTAAACTCAATATTTCTTTCTCATTCGTCACGGGACACAGAGCCTCTGTAGTTACTGATGGGTTATATAGGTATCACTGGTGATTAGACACTGGCACACCCTAACCAGGAATTTCAACCCCCTATATAATCCCTTCCCTTACAGGGATACCTCAGTTTTTTTGCCAGTGTCTTAGGTGTTGGACGTGGCGACTTTTGTCGCAAGAGGTCATCATGGTGGTTCCCACGAAGGATCAAGGATTGGGCTTTTATTCCAACCTTTTTACGGTCCAATAGCCAAATGGGGATGTCAGACCCATTCTGGATCTAAGGGATCTGAATCGTTTCCTAAGGATTCGGTCCTTCCGCATGGAATCAAATACGGACAGTAGTCTCCATCCTACAGGGACATCAGAGATGCATATCTGCAGGTGCCCATTTTTCCATCTCATCAGAAGTTTCTGCGCTTCGAGACAGGAGGGCGTCATTTCCAGTTTGTGGCTCTGCCTTTCGGGATATCCACTGCACCTCGAGTGTTTACAAAGATCTTGGCTCCTCCTCTGGCCAGATTAAGGGCTCAAGGTATAACTGTCATAGCATACCTAGACGACCTGCTCTTGATAGACCGGTCGGTAGCCTCCTTGAACGGGAACTTGAGGACCACAGTCAAGTATCTGGAACACCTAGGTTGGATTCTCAACCTAGAAAAATCTTTCCTAAAACCAGTAAGAAGACTGGAGTATTTGGGTTTGATCATAGATACAAGCCAGGAGAAAGTATTTCTACCTCAGGCAAAGATCACTGCTTTAAAGGAGCTGATTCTGGTAGTCAGGACCAAGAAGGGTCCTTCTGTCTGCCTTTGTATGAGGCTGCTGGGGAAGATGGTGTCTTCATTCGAAGCAGTTCCCTATGCTCAGTTTCATTCAAGACTGTTGCAACACAGTATCCTGTCGGCCTGGAACAAGAGGGTTCAGGCATTGGACTTTCCTATGCACCTGTCTCATGCGGTGCGTCAGAGCCTCAATTGGTGGTTAATACCTGAAAACCTACAGAAGGGGAAATCCTTTCTACCGGTGACCTGGAAGGTGGTAACCACAGATGCCAGTCTATCGGGTTGGGGAGCAGTTCTGGAACAGTCTGCAGTCCAAGGGTATGGTCCAAAAAGGAGAGAGCCTTACCCAACAACGTTCTGGAGATCCGTGCGGTATATCTAGCCCTAAAGGCCTGGACTCTCAGGCTACAGGGTTGCCCGGTCAGGATCCAGTCCGACAATGCCACAGCAGTGGCTTATATCAATCATCAGGGAGGCACCAGGAGCCGAGCTGCTCAAAGAGAGGTGAACCAGATCTTAGTCTGGGCAGAGAAGCAGGTGCCATGTATATCGGCAGTCTTCATTCCAGGGATAGAGAACTGGCAGGCGGACTATTTAAGTCGCCAGCAGTTACTTCCAGGGGAATGGTCTCTGCATCCCGACGTCTTTTGGGTCATATGCCAAAGATGGGGGGTTCCAGATGTAGATCTCTTTGCATCCCGATTCAACAAAAAGATAGACAGACTTGTGGCAAGGACTAAGGATCCTCTTGCATGCGGGACAGATGCGTTGGTGATTCCGTGGCATCGGTTCTCACTGATTTATGCATTCCCGCCTATTCTGCTACTGCCACGACTCCTTCGCAGGATCAGGCAGGAAAGGAAGTCGGTACTTCTGGTAGCCCCCGCTTGGCCCAGGAGGACCTGGTATGCAGAAATAGTAAGGATGATGGTGGGTTCCCCGTGGACCCTACCGTTACGCCCAGACCTGTTATCTCAAGGTCCAGTGTTCCATCTTGCCTTACAAACGCTAAATTTGATGGTTTGGCTATTGAAACCCACATTTTGAAAAATCGTGGGCTTTCAGGTCCTGTGAGATCTACCTTGATCAATGCAAGGAAGCCGGCTTCCAGAGTAATTTATCATAGAGTCTGGAAAGCTTATGTATCCTGGTGTGAATCCAGGGGTTGGCATCCCAGAAAATATGTGATGGGATGAAGTTAGCCTTGAGTACCATCGAGGGCCAGGTCTCGGCCTTATCAGTATTGTTTCAATGACCACTTGCTTTGCATTCTTTGGTCCGAAACTTTATGCAGGGGGTGATGCGTCTTAATCCTCCGGTTAAGGCGCCCCTAAACCCCTGGGACTTGAACTTGGTTCTGTCTGTTTTACAGAAACAGCCTTTTGAACCGATACGTCAAATTCCTTTGGTCTTGTTGACAAGAAAGTTGATTTTTCTGGTGGCCATCTCTTCTGCTAGAAGAGTATCAGAATTAGCAGCTCTTTCCTGTAAAGAGCCTTATTTGATTATACACAAGGATAGAGTGGTACTGCGCCCTCATCCTAGTTTTTTACCGAAGGTGGTTTCAGATTTTCATCTAAACCAAGAGATTGTTCTGCCTTCCTTTTTTCCAGATCCCTGTTCTTCGGAAGAAAGGTCACTACATTCTTTGGATGTAGTAAGAGCAGTCAAAACCTGAAGCAATGAATCTGGAAGCAACTGCTCAAATTCGCAAAACGGATGTTTTATTCATGCTGCCAGAGGGTCCCAATAGAGGACAGGCAGCGTCAAAAGCTACCATTTCTAAATGGATTAGACAATTGATTATTCAAGCTTACGGTTTGAAACAGAAGCTTCCTCCGTTTCAGATCAAGGCACATTCCACAAGGGCTATTGGTGCTTCTTGGGCAGTGCATCACCAGGCCTCTATGGCTCAAATCTGCAAGGCCGCAACCTGGTCTTCAGTCCGTACATTCACCAGATTTTATCAGGTGGATGTGAGAAGGCATGAGGATATCGCCTTTGGGCGTAGTGTGCTGCAGGCAGCGGTACAGGGTCCTCAGGTCTGATTGCACCCTACTTGGTTGTGGTTCCCCTCCCCTCAGATAGCATTGCTCTGGGACATCCCATCAGTAATTACTGTGGCTCTGTGTCCCGTGATGTATGAGAAAGAAAATAGGATTTTTTTTAACATCTTACCTGTAAAATCCTTTTCTTTCGATGTACATCACGGGACACAGAGGTCCCGCCCCTCTTCTAATACACTATATTGCTTTGCTACAAAACTGAGGTATCCCTGTAAGGGGAGGGATTATATAGGGGGTTGAACTTCCTGGTTAGGGTGTGCCAGTGTCCAATCACCTAGTGATACCCTATATAACCCATCAGTAATTACTGTGGCCCTGTGTCCCGTGATGTCCTTCAAAAGAAAAGGATTTTACAGGTAAGCTGTTATAAAAAAATCCTATTTTTCCTCAAATTTCTATAAACAATACCCCATAAAGACAACGTGAAAAAAGTTTGCTTGAAATCTTTGCAAATTTATTAAAAATAAAAAAACGAAAAAATCCCATGTACATAAGTATTCACAGCCTTTGCCACGACACTCAAAATCGAGTTAAGGTGCATCCTGTTTCCACTGACCATCCTTGAGATGTTTCTACAACTTGATTGGAGTCCACCTGTGGTAAATTCAGTTGATTGGACATGATTTGAAAAACCACACACGTGTTTATATAATTTTACCACAAAAAACTGGGAAAACCTATTGACTCGAGTATAAGCCTAGGGTGAGAAATGCGCAGCTACTGTAAGTGGAAAAGAGGGTCAACAATGCCCATTTGCAACCTCACTGTGCCCATTTGCAGCCATAGGTCCCCCGAACTTCAAACTCGGTAGTTAAGGTTTCCTAGATGCCCCTTAGCTGCAGCCAAAATTTTGGGGTCTATGGATCCAAAGGGTCCCGAAATGACATTGCTGCAGATGGACACAGTTGACCGACTTTGGGGCCCCCGTATCTCGGGGCCACTTGGTGCTAGGAACCCCAAATTTGGTGTGCAAACCCGGTGGAACTAGCACTACAACATATCCAAACCCGGGGTTCCAAGCATCATGTCAAGCACTTTTCTGCAGCAGAGAAGGACATTTTCCGAACCGATTTTTGGGGCCCCGTATCTCAGGGCCATTGGTGCTAGGAACCCCAGCTTTGGAAATGTTGTAGTGCTAGTTCCACTGGGTTTGCACACTAAATTGGGGTTCCTAGCACCAAGTGGCCCCGAGATCTCGGGGCCCCAAAGTCCGTTCAGAAAATGTCAATCTCTGTTGCAGAAAAGTGCTTGACTCGAGTATAAGCCGAGGGGGGCATTTTCAGCACAAAAAAATGTGTTGAAAAACTCGGCTTATACTCAAGTATATACGGTATTATTTTATTATAATATGTCGCTTTAAAAAAAAAAGCAAAAAATAAATAAAATAAAATGCAGAAAATGCAATTTCAGCACCCAAAAATGCGCCGCATTTTCCAATGCAGGGAGGTGCCATTAAGAAATAAAAGATACCCCCGCGTGTCTGCAAAAGAGCAGAGCGTATTGGCTGCGGGGGGGGGGGGGGGGGCTGTCTTCTGTAGAATGTGTAAAATGAATGCACAGTACAAGCTGACGGGTCCGATTTGTTTCAGTTCGTCTTCCCTGATGGCGCGGATGTATAAAACTGTCCTTTTCTCTCTTTTCTCAGCTGTCTGAAGAGGAGAAGATTCAGAGGTACAGCGTTCTGTCCGAGTTGTACGAGCTCATCGGCTTTCACCGCAAGTCCGCTTTCTTCAAGAGGGTGGCCGCCATGCAGTGCGTGGCCCCGACCATCCCGGATCCCGGCTGGAAAGCTTGTTACAAACTCCTACTAGAGACTTTGCCTGGATACAGCTTGTCCCTGGACCCCAAAGACTTTAGCAAAGGTAAGAAGAGTCTTCTATAAGCAGAATAAGACAATGAGGTTCACGACGTGGAAGGATCTGGAATGTACACCAACCCTACTCAAGTCTTTTACCTGGTAACCTTGTGCCGGCCACGTAATGCATATGTGTAGGCTTTAACAGTCGAGGTTTCTGTGCTGAGAGCGCGGCCGCTGCACGCTCCCAGCACAGTGACCGTGCTGTCATAGGCAGCTTCCAGTCTCAAGTACTGATCGGGGAGCTCGTCCCGCCTTGTCAGCCAATCACAGTGGTCATGTGACTGGGCAGTCCATCCCGCCGGTGCAATTAAAAAGATGCCAGTGCAGAAAGGGGTAAAAATAATACTAAAGGCTCCAGTTTAACCACTTTAGCCCCGGCAGATTTCCCCCCCTTAATGATCAGTCCATTTTGTGCGATACGGCACTGCGTCGCTTTAACTGACATTTGCGCGGTCGTGCGATGCTGTACAAAAAACAAAATTGACGTCCTTTTTTTTCCCCACAAAAAGAGCTTTCTTTTTGTGGTATTTGATCACCTCTGTGGGTTTTATTTGTTGCGCTATAAACAAAAAAAAGAGCGACAATTTTGAAAAAAAAAACAAACTTTTTTTTCTTACTTTTTGCTATGATAAATATCCCTCCCAAAAAATGTTTTTTTCTTCATCAGTTTAGGCCGATATGTATTCTTCTACATATTTTTGGTAAAAAAATAGCAATAAGCGTATATTGATTGGCGCGAAAGTTATCGCATCTACAAAATAGATATATTTATGGCATTTTTATTTATTATTTAACTAGTAATGGCGGTAATCAGCGATTTTTAGCGGGATTGCGGCAGACAGATCGGACACTTTTGACACATTTTTGGGACCAGTGACATTTATACAGCGATCAGTGCTATAAAAATGCACTGATTACTGTATAAATGACACTGGCAGGGACGGGGTTAACACTAAGGGGCGATCAAGGAGTTAACGGTGTTTCTAACTGTGGGGGGAGGGGACTTACTGCAGGAGGAGAGAGATTGCTGTTCCTGATCACTAGGAACAGACAATATCTCAGTACTCCCCTGACAGAACGGGGATCTGTTTGTTTACATTGACAGATCCCAGTTCTGGCTCTCTGTGGAGCGATCGCGGGTGACAGGTGGACATCACGCGCATCGGCGCCGTGCAGTGGGCCCGCGCCTCCTATAGCTGTTAAAGGAGCCGAGGTACAGCTACGGCGATTCATAGGAACGAGCCGACCTGCCGCAGTATAATGACGGCGGCTGGTCAGGAAGCGGTTAGATAACAAAAAAAAACAACCACGGTATACTTACCTGCTCTGTGTAATGGTTTAGCACAGAGCAGCCCTGATCCTCCTCTTCTCGAGTCCCCCTCCAGCCCCCCCCCCCCCCCTTGAGTGCCCCCAAAGCAAGCCGCTTGCTATGGGGGCACTTGTGCATGCTCGCCCTTGAGCCACTGCTCCGTGTGTCCAAAAAATACACAGAACATGGCTCAGCCTCACCCCCCCCCCCCCCCCCCTCCGCTCCATCCTAACTGCCTAACTGGCTGTGATTTGACATTGGCCAATGGCTCGCGCTTCTGTGTCTCAGCCAATGAGGAGGCAGAGAGCCCGGACAGCAGCAGCTTACGTGCACATCGCTGGATCAGGCTCAGGTAAGTACTTGGGAGGGGCTGCGGGGGAAGCTGCATACTTAAGGTTTTTTTACCTTCCCTGCATAAAATGCATGAAGGTAAAAAACGTTCAGCTTTTACAACCAATTTAATAACGAATAGCTCAGTGGAAACTTATGATACTTAGGCTAGGTTCACACTATAATGCCGCGTACACACGATCAGAATTTCGGCCCGCAAAAGACAGATGAGAGTTTTTCATCAGAAAATGCGACCATGTGTATGCTCCATCTGTCTTTTGCTGGCGGAATTCCAGCCAGCAAACGATTGATAGCATGCTCTCAATTTTTCAATCGGGAAAAGTTCCTATCCGAAAATGCAATCGTCTGTGGCAATTCCGACGTGCAAAATTCCTACGCATGCTCGGAAACAATTCGACGCATGCTCGGAAGCATTGAACTTCATTTTCTCGGCTCGTCGTAGTGTTGCACGTCACCGCGTTCTTGGCGGTCGTAAGTTCAGCGAACTTTTGTGTGACCGTGTGTATGCAAGGCAAGCTTGAGCGGAATTCCGTCGGAAAAGCCGTCATATCTTTTTCCGACGAGATGTCCGATCATGTGTACGCGGCATTACAGTTTCCCAGGGGCCGCGTTTGCGCAGGCACACAAGCAAGTTATTCAAATGGGGCTGCTGTACCTATGAAATGGTCCCTGCACCTTTTCCAAAATCGCAGCAGCAGGGAAACCTCATAGTGCTATGCAGTTCCCAGCACGGGAAAGCACGCCGCGGTCTCCAGTTCTTGGGGTTGCCATTTAAGAATGAATGCTCATTTGCCCACCTATACGCATGTACTATACAGCCCATTGCATTTTTATACGGGAACTTTCTGCCAGGTATATCTGATGTTCATGTATCAGTACCGTGGGCAAGAACCCTTGGAGGGGGGCGGTTCACACCAGAAAAACACAGGTACACGTTCAGTGCGGTGCGATTTTTCAGCCGATTTGAAATCGCACTGGATCTTACAAAAATGAGACCCACTTTAACTGGATTGCTTGGTGGTGCGGTACTATTCCATCTGCGTTTTGGTTTATTGCTAGGAATATATTGACACCCTCAGCAGATCGCACACCCAGTGTGTCTTGAACGTGGTGCAGGAAGTGTGCACAGAACGTGAGGTTTCCTGCCTTGCGTTCTGATGTGAACGGGCCTTTGAAGCTGAAACCACCAAACAAAATTTTGGGCCCCAAGGAGCTTTTTGACATAATGTGCAAGCATGTACAGCATATGTGCTCATTGTGGCAGATTTTCTACGCCAACCAATTTCCGCTGGCGCTGTGATGTCCATGCTCCTCTCCATCCCCAGCACTTCCATCTTCACCTGGTTATTAAGTCTTCTGCCATCTTCATTGGCCAGGCAGAGATGGCATAACTCACACACACAGTTAATTCGTTCTGTGCCAAGACTGTACACTATGTATTGAATGACTTGGTGTTGTCAGAAACCATGAAATCAGACCGAGACAAAAGTACAGTTAAATCACACTTGTTTAATATTAAAGTAAAAAGAACAAACGTAGTCAAAACATAGCCAAAGTTCAGTAACCGGAACGGATAGTCAGCCAAGCCAGAAGTCAGGGATCAATGTAGAGGAACAGCAAGCAGGATCTGGAGCCAGAAGGGATGTCAGCGAAGCCAGTCTTTAAACAGGAATGCAGGAGATGTTTCTTGTGATGTTGACCAAGGCGAAGGCAGAGCTCCTCTGGACTGGACGGCTTAAGTAGGCAGGACTGACGAGCAGGATATCATCAACAGCTGAGTAACTGTGGAGAGATAGGAGCTGGCAATTATCTGACAGTTGAGTGGCCAGCTCAGAGAAGGAAGGGCTGAGCCCAGCCCTGACAGGTGTACACTTTTTTTTTTTACCGCTACGTCTAATGAGGGACATTTTAGAGACTTAAAGTGTTTGTTACCCCAACATTTCATATTCCTGATACAGTATGTGCCTGCTGTGCCATGTACTTTTATGAGAAACTCTCCTGTTCTCTTTGTATTGCTTCCTTTATGGGAAATCCCTGGTGATCCTGCCAGTCCCCTTGCTTTCCTTTTAAAAACTGACCACGCTAAGCAGGAGAGCACAGCGTGGTCAGTTCTCTAGCTGTCCTGGGAACTCAGTCTGCTCTCTTTCACTGATCAGACTTGTTGTCCTGATACTCCTCCCCTGCACAGCCATTCACTGGGAAGCACAGTGTGCTGCTGCTTCTCCTGCCCCCAGCTCTTATGCAGCTAAGAACATAGGGGATGTGATCACTTAAAAAAAAAAAAAAAAAAAAAAAAAAAAAGGTATTTATAATGTTTTTTGATCCAGACACAAATATTTAGCCTTTCATTTTATTTTTTAAACTGAATGGGTTGTTTTACAAGGTGAGAGAAACAAATTGTTACCCCAGCTCCACTGCCAATATAGAAGTCCATGAACTGTGATCCGGTGCTCTAGCCAGGACGTTCAGGCCTCACAGATACGATACTTAAAACAGGAAGGCTGGCAACTCAGATGCTCTTGAATAAAAGTACTTTATTGGTTACATGGGTACACGGGTACAGGCTATAAGCTGATGCATTTCGGCTAAGGAGGCTGAAGGCTTCTTAGACGAAACGCGTCAGCCTATAGCCTGTACCCGTGTACCCATGTAACCAATAAAGTACTTTTATTCAAGAGCATCCGAGTTGCCAGCCTTCCTGTTTTAAGTTTTACAAAGGTGATCGTTTACAATCACTTTAAGCCCCCTACACACGGGCCAAATGTCGGGAGACATTGGCTGGTTTAAAAAAAAAAAGGCTGGCATTCGGCCTGTGTGCATGTCAGCCAGTCCAACAGAAGCCGGCCAGTTTGACCGACTTCTGTTGAACGAGAATGTTGAAAAACCAGCGGCCGACCGGCTCCCGATCAGTGCCGTCAGCCAGTGGCTGACAGCGCTGACCAGAATGTTCTGGTGGGGGGCCGTCCAGCATTGCCATGAGGGGCTGGAAGAGCCAAGAGGTGATAAAGGTCTGCCACACCCCACCCCAAAAACAGATTCCTGAGCCTGATGTCTCAAACTGCCCCTTTTTGTAGAACAAATTTTTGACCACAGCTGCCCAGTTTGGAGTTTTACACACAGATACTTGTACGGAAGCCCCCCCCTCCCCAGAAATGTAATTTCCCGCTTCTGTGATTGGCTCACTGGTTTTCCCAGAGGTCTGTACTAATCTACAAGTCAGATTTTTAGGCATCTCTTGTAATAGGAATTTTATTTTTGGTGAGTTAGGCTGGCCATACATGGTAGAATTTTGAAAGAATTTTCTTTTGAAAATCCGAAAATTTGTGCGTTTTTGCGATGGCGCCACCATTGATTTCGAAATACGTCCAACTAAGCCTTCAATTTCACCTCCTGTTGCTGCAGAAAAGAATTTCCGTGGCTGGAAATCTTCTTTTCTTTCCGGGAATTTTCTTTTTTTGCACATGTGCATTTCTTTTTTCGATTTACATTTCTCGCACGATTCTCCCATTATTGATTAGAAAATCGTTAGTTTTTCGAAAAAAATTCCCAACATGTCCGATTACTCAAATTCGATGGCCGCACGAAAATCGGCTGTTGCTGCAGCCCCACTAATGGTGCGAAATAGGAGCGAAAATTCTTAAATAAGATTTTTGAAAGAAAATTCTTCCAAAATTGACCCATGCATGGGCCTGCCTTACTCCTCGAGGGTTCTGTACTCCTAAAGGGATGCAGGCCCTGCAGCTTTTCAATTTAAAACACTTGAGTGTGCACCAGGTGATTTATAATGAACCAGACCTTCCCATTCAGAATCCGCCTGCAAAGGACATGGTGAAACAAATGACTATTGCTTCAGAGCAACAAAAGTCCTTTCTTTTCTCGGACATCACGGGACACAGAGCCACAGTAATTACTGATGGGTTATAGGGTATCACTAGGTATTGGACACTGGTCACACCCTAATCAGGAAGTTCAACCCCCTATATAACCCCTCCCCTTCCAGGGATACCTCAGTTTTTACGCCAGTGTCTTAGGTGTTGGACGTGCAAGGATGTCCTGTGCTGAAGCTCCAAAAGGAATATCCTAAGATCCTATACTGGGGCAAGCCAGGCGACCGGATCCATTCAAAGTGTCTTTTCATGGCCGAATTGGATGGTACCCGGGCCTCGTGTCCGAAGAAACGAGGTTTTACCTGTAACGCTTCTCTTTTTAGAGAGCTGGACCCGCGGATCAGAAAATGGCTTTAAACTTCCTAATTTCTGGCGAGGTGCTTTACAGGCCCAGAACTGAAGGATCCCCCTACTGATGTGGGCCCCAGTCTGATGGTTTTTCACAAACGGAGCCCACCGTGAGAGGCGAAGGTTGGGTCTGTGTAAACTGAACCCTGCGGCTGGATAAGGTAAGAGGAGATTCCACAGAATTTTAATTCTAGTGGCTTTTCTCCTTTAAGGTAAATGCATGCTGTGCCTATTGTGACCACCGGGGGCTGCCAAGAGCACAAACCTTCTCATGCTTGATTCTGTCTCAGCGTCCGCTGCACAGGCTCTCCCTCTGGCTCCAAAGGTAAGATGGTGGGGGGTTTTCTCTGCTGGGATGGTCCCCCCAGGCTAGGGAAAGGCTCAGGTATGCTGGAAGGCGGGTGAGACCGCACTGTCACAGCCGCTGCCGCCGCCGCCACCGAAGCCGCATTGCAATGCAGGGCCCATCACTGCCGGCCTCCTCCTTATTCCCCCACCCTTCCTTCAGGCTTGTCAGAAAGGGTCGGCTCGCGCGGAAAGCGCTCGTTTTTCAAAAACGAGGGGGGGGGGCGGAGCGTCAGCACAGCGTCAGCGTGCTCAGGCGCCCACAGTGCCACAAAGCATGGCTATTTAAAGCACACTGTACAGGTGCTCTGAGCCTTAGAGGGACACAGAGCTGACAGTCGCATGTAAGGTGGGACACAGGCATTCCCCTGGGCTGCATTTACTAAAGAACACCGGATTGGGCATTTGGTAGCAAGGCTTTTAGCCAGACTACATCGCTCAGCAGTCAGTGTTCGTTTGATACCTCACACCTTGTTGCTTTGCACTATGGGTAGAAGAGGTTCAGGTACCCCAAGAACCAGAGGCACTAGGGGGTCTCGTTCAGGTTCTGAGGACCCCCTGTCTGCTACACCATCCCCACCTGAGGGACCAGGGGCAGCTGGACAGGGAGAGCCATTGGGGTTAGGGGCTACACTTGCTGCCGGCACTTCAGCCCCTGTGTACATTACACAAGAAGTTTTTTCTTCAACCATTACTGGATTAGAGAAAAAACTAATGGCCGTGATTACATCTTCACTTAGTGGAAGAAAACGCACAAGGCCTTCCTCTGCTCCCCAAGACCCTCAGACAGAGGAGCTCTGGGATAAAGGAGATGAATCCCTTTCAGAGGATCGGGATGGGACGGATGATTCCTCTTCGGAGGATTCAGGTGGAGAGGGACCCTCTGCGACTTCCCAAGAGGAGAAAGTCTTAGTGCAGATCCTCACTGGTTTGGTCCGCTCCACATTTAAGTTGCCCCTACCTGAAACTACTACAGAAACCTCTTCTGCTTTGGGGTCACTGAAACCTTTCCAAGCAGCACATGCTTTTCCTGTTCATAATTTACTTGAAAAGCTGCTTTACTCTGAGTGGGATCACCCAGATAAGCGATTTCTTCCACCGAAAAAGTTTTCTACACTTTATCCTATGGAAGAAAAATTTATTAAGAGGTGGGGAATACCGGCCATTGATGCGGCCATTTCCTCTGTAAATAGTAGTCTGACTTGTCCTGTAGACAACGCTCAGATGCTCAAAGATCCTGTGGATAAAAGGATGGACTTCTTATTGAAAGATGTTTTTTCCTTAGCAGGATCAGTGGCCCAACCTGCAGTAGCAGCGATTGGAGTCTGTCAATACTTAAGAGACCATGTTAAGCAGGTCATCAAAGTATTTACCTGAACAGCAGGCCCAGGGGTTTGCTAACCTTCCTGCGGCTTTATGCTATGTTGTTGACGCCATCAGAGATTCTATCGTGCAGACCTCTCGCTTGGGTTGGTGCATATACGTAGAATCTTATGGTTAAAGAACTGGTCAGCTGAAGCACCATGTAAGAAGCTTCTGGCTGGGTTTCCCTTCCGTGGTGAAAGGTTGTTTGGAGAGGACTTGGATAATTATATCAAGAGGATCTCCTGTGGGAAAAGCACTCTCTTACCTGATAAGAAGAAGAGTAAGCGTCCCTCTTTTAAACGGACTCTTTCCCCAGCGCCAGGGGCATCAGCCTCCAGGCAGTCACGACGGTCTCCTCCGTCTGGGGCAAGAAACAAGAGTCAACCCCTGGGACACAAGAAATCCTGGGGGAAGAAGTCTTCTAGACAAGACACTAAGGCCTCTTCATGAAGGGGCGCCCCGCTCGCTCGAGTGGGGGGAAAGACTGCTGCAGCTCTCAGGGCCCTGGCAGAAGGAATTCCAGGACAGATGGGTAATCTCCACGGTAACCTTAGGGTACAGTCTGGAGTTCCAAAAATTTCCCTCTCCTCGTGTCCTCAGATCCGGTGTTCCCAGAGAACCAGAAGAGAAGCAGTCGCTCCTTCTAGCGATAGAGCGACTTTTGTCGCAAGAGGTCATTGTGGGGGTTCCCACAAAGGATCAAGGATTGAGACTCTACTCCAATCTTTTTATGGTCCAAAAACCAAATGGGGACGTCAGACCCATTTTGGATTTAAGAGATCTGAATTGATTCCCGAGGATGCAGTCCTTCCGTTTGGAATCAATTCGGACAGTAGTCTCCATCCTGCAGGGAGGAGAATTTCTGACATCAATAGGCATCAGAGATGCAGGCCTACCTGGGCCCATTTTTCCTGCTCAACTGAAGTGTCTGCAGGCAAAGATCACTGCTCTAAGGGAGCTGATTTTGACAGTCAGGACCAAGAAGGGTCCTTCTGTCCGCCTTTGTATAAGGCTGCTGGGGAAGATGGAAAAACAAGGATTTTAGCCCGGATCAACCAGTAAATATTAGCAGTAGTGGCTAGTTCCCGCGGGTAAGTATAGACCTATCATACAGACAAAAAGCCTGGATGCAGTTCAAGTTGGCCTTTTAAACATATTGCAAAAAAAGGGGGGGGGGGAGAAACAGAAGGTTTCTCTAAAGAAGGTCAACAGAGAACACTATGGTCAGATACAAAACCAGCTTTATTAATTACCAAAAAATAAATAACCAATTAATGTAACAAAAGTGAAGGTATAGGCAATATGGACAGATGGTTATCACAAACCAATTAAAAATGGACAACGTTGTCACAGGGGATATTAAAATCAAATGGGAGCCGCGGCCACACGCCCACACATACACATCATACACACTAGATATGGGATATATTTAAGGATAGTCCTGCACAATAGGTTGGCGATTATTGGAAAGTATTCCCAGTATAGAATGTCCAATTGGGTAGGAACAGTCCTATATCACTAGTTTGGAGGTGATGTGAGTGGGTATGTGATCTGACAAATCAAACAGTCATAAGGTTGGACCATAGATGGAGCGATCTCTCAAAGGATCATTGCACTCAGTGATTGCTTAGACCACAGCTGATGGATAGATTACAAGCGCTTTCCAGCTTGCAGTAAGACTAGTTGTACAGACATCTACAAAGGCAGCAGAATAAATGTCCTTGGAGACAGCATTTAAGGAAACATAGAGAAAACTGACATACGTTTTGTTGGAGTGCTGGGTAAGGTGGAAGGATCTCACTGACCGCACTGTATCCGTCGTCAGACTATGATAGTCCTGGATAGTCCTGGATAGTCTCCGGAGATACCTAAGGATTCCCAGCTGGGACCCGGGAGTGGTAACGTACATAGCCATCTGTTTATGTAGTGCTGCTCATGCCAAGTATCGCCTGTCTCAATTACAGGAAGGCTATATGCATAAGTACCCACACCATACCGGACCACTGTATATGATAGCTGCATAGCTGCATACTACCCCGGACTCTGGCTACCGCAACCCACTAACCTCCCATGCAAGGCCGGCACACTTCCACCAACAGCATGAATTGATGTCCCACCACAGGACTCATCCCGGCATTCCATTCCACGGTTACCACCCTCTCTTCTTCCCTGACCCCCCGCCTCTTCCCCACACCCCTGATCCCCCCATACCGCTTTCTGAGCCGCCCCTCCCCCGGGGGAATTGATGTCTGCTTAGCGAAACCTTATCCAGCAATTGCTGCATACTCCTCATTGTTGGTTTGCGCAGACATCAATAGCATAGACGTCCGGACATTTGTTGTTTTGTATGTCCCCACATGTTACATGTTCCCCATGTCTGTGTTTTTTGTCTTTGATCAATCAAGGTTTTGATCAAATTTTACTAGGGCAAGGTCACACCATGGTCATGCTGCTGTATATTTCATCATGTTTTTCTACTGTGTACCAACAATAAATTATTCATTGATACACAACACACCTTTTTTTGATTGCCTTTCCCATAAGCCCCGCTTTTCTTTTGGTCCCCTCCTGTTTGGGACAATTTTTGGGTTATTAAGAAGGGAAGTCATCACTTCTGGTGGCCCCCATGTGGCCCAGAAGAACTTGATAAGCAGAAATAGCAGGGATGACGGTGGGTTCCCGGTGGACCCTACCGGTACGCCCAGACCTGTTATCTCAAGGTCTAGTATTCCAGCCTGCCTTACAAACGCTAGATTTAACGGGTGGGCTATTGAGACCCACGCTCTGAAAAGTCGTGGGCTTTCAGGTCCTGTCATATCTACCTTGATCAATGCAAGGAAGCCAGCTTCCAGGATGATTTATCATAGAGTCTGGAAAGCTTATGTATCCTGGTGTGAATCCAGGGGTTGGCATCCCAGGAAATATGTCATAGGTAGAATTCTTGATTTTCTACAATTAGGATTAGAAATGAAGCTGGCCTTGAGTACCATCAAGGGCCAGGTCTCGGCCTTATCAGTGTTGTTCCAACGGCCGCTTGCTTCGCATTCTCTGGTCCGAAACTTCATGCAGGGGGTGATGCGTCTTAATCCTCCGGTTAAGGCGCCCCTAAACCCCTGGGACTTGAACTTGGTTCTATCGGTGTTACAGAAACAACCTTTTGAACCAATACATCAGATTCCTTTAGTCTTGCTGACGAGGAAACTAATATTTCTGGTAGCCATCTCTTCTGCTAGAAGAGTATCAGAAATAGCAGCTCTTTCCTGTAAAGAGCCTTACTTGATTATACACAAGGATAGAGTGGTACTGCGCCCCCATCCTAGTTTTCTACCGAAGGTGGTTTCAGATTTTCATCTAAACCAAGACATTGTTCTGCCTTCCTTTTTTCCAGATCCCTGTTCTTCGGAAGAAAGGTCACTACATTCTTTGGATGTAGTAAGAGCAGTCAAGACCTATCTGGAGGCAACCGCTCAGATTCACAAGACCGATGTCTTGTTCGTGCTGCCAGAGGGTCCCAATAGAGGACAGGCAGCATCAAAAGCGACCATTTCTAAATGGATTCGACAGTTGATTATTCAAGCTTACGGTTTGAAACGGAAGGTTCCCCCGTTTCAGATCAGGGCACATTCCACAAGGGCTATTGGTGCTTCTTGGGCAGTGCATCACCGGGCCTCTATGGCTCAGATCTGCAAGGCCGCAACCTGGTCTTCAGTTCATACATTCACCAGATTCTATCAGGTGGATGTGGGAAGGCATGAGGATATCGCCTTTGGGTGTAGTGTGCTGCAGACAGCGGTACAAGGTCCTCAGGTCTGATAGCACCCTACCGGGTTGTGATTCCCCCCCCCCCCCCCTCAGTTGGCATTGCTTTGGGACATCCCATCAGTAATTACTGTGGCTCTGTGTCCTGTGATGTCCGAGAAAAGAAAATAGGATTTTTTATTACAGCTTACCTGTAAAATCCTTTTCTTTCGACGGACATCACGGGACACAGAGGTCCCGCCCCTCTTCTAATACACCTATATTGCTTTGCTACAAAACTGAGGTATCCCTGCAAGGGGAGGGGTTATATAGGGGGTTGAACTTCCTGATTAGGGTGTGACCAGTGTCCAATACCTAGTGATACCCTATAACCCATCAGTAATTACTGTGGCTCTGTGTCCTGTGATGTCCGTCGAAAGAAAAGGATTTTACAGGTAAGCTGTAATAAAAAATCCTATTATCTGCTACAAAGTCCTTGTGATGTACATAGATCACCCAGTGGGGATTGATTTTTCTTTTTTTTTCTTTTAAATAAAAGCCCTTTAACATAAATATTTCTGGGACCTCTGATCTGACTTCGGAGGGTTTAGTTCCTCTTTTCATTCATTTTTGTAGTCTTTATTTGCAGACTTTTTTTTTTTTACGCTCATAAGTTGCTGAAGTATAAAATCTTTTTGGAAAGCGCTGTTTATTAATTTCCTTTGTGCCCGCCGGTAGCAGAGCTCTCGGCGATGGCTGCACAGCCATAATCTGTTTAAGAACCAAAACAAAACGGAGGATGCAAAGCTTCCTCTTCTGTGACTATTCCTAATACGAGCGCGGAACGGCGAAGCGAGCCACCGGAGAAAAATAATTCCGGATTATTGGGGTAACGGTGCTGGATGATGATAAAACTTATTAAGATGTTCTGCCTGGTGGAACTGAGCCAGAGTATGCGTGGGTTATTTTTTTTTTTTTTTGGATCCATCTGGGGAAGAAGAAACATTTTGAAGAATTAGAATGTAGAATAACGGTAATTGAAACGAATATTTATTTTTAATTCTTCTTCTATAAGTGAATACATCTCCGTTCTGCTGGATCGAGCAAAAATCTCACGTCCTATAGGACCATCAAGAGCTGGTGGGATGACCACTATTATTATTATTATTATACAGGATTTATATAGCGCCAACAGTTTACACAGAGCTTTACAATATACAAGGGAGACAATACAGTTATAATACAAGAGGATTAAGAGGGCCCTGCTCAGAAGAGCTTACAATCTAATAGGGTGGGGCAGGTGGTACAAAAGGCTGTAACTGTGGGGAATGAGCTGATGGAAGTGGTAGGAGATTAGTTGGAGACATGATGGGCTTCCCTGAAGAGATGAGTTTTCAGGGATCGCCTGAAGGTAGCAAGAGTAAGGGGATAGCCGGACAGGTTGAGATAGCGGATGGGAGAAGATGGGAGAGGCTCTGGAGAAATCCTGGAGACGAGCATGGGAGGAGGAGATGAGAGAGCTTGAGAGAAGTAGGTCTTGAGAAGAGCGGAGAGGACGGTTTGGGTGATATTTGGAGACAAGATTAGTGATGTAGATCGGGGCAGAGTTGTGAATGGCTTTGTATGTTGTGGTTAGTATTTTGAATTTAATTCGCTGGGTGATTGGGAGCCAGTGTAGGGATTGGAGAAGAGGGTTGGCAGACACTGAGCGGTTGGTAAGGTGGATAAGTCTGGCAGCAGCATTCGTGATAGACTGAAGAGGGGAGGAGCCTATGGAGAGGCAGGCCAATGAGCAGGGAGTTGCAATAGTCAAGGCGAGAGATAACAAGGGAGTGAATGAGGAGCTTGGTGGTTTCATTTGTTAAAAAGGGGCAAATTTTAGAGATGTTACGGAGGTGAATTCTACAAACTTTCACTCTTAGGGAATGATCATTGTGGTCAGAAAACCAGTTCTTAGAAACCTCTATCAGACAAGATTGGTGCAAGGAACTAACCACTATCTCTGACATGGAAGACTTAACCAGATCTCTGCAAGATAAGAAATCTGGTCTCACTTAGGGTACTATTCCACTACTTCGATCAACACAACCATCATGTGACCTAAAGTTGTTTTCCGGCCGGAATTATACTTTTTAAATAAAAATACCCCTATAATACACAAGCTTAATGTATTCTAGTAAAGTTAGTCTGTAAACTAAGGTCTGCTTTGTTAGTTTATAGCAGTAGTTTGTTATTTTATAAACTTACAGCAGGCCGCGGCCATCTTAAGTGTGGGCATCTGAAGCCAGACTGTATTTCTTCCTGGATCTCATCCTTGTAGATCTCACACATGCTCAGTGCAGCACAAGCAGTGTAATAGGTTTTAGGTCAGGTTTCCATAGCAACGGCAGTGTCAGAGGAAGTTGCCGCCCCTTCTCAGAAGGCATTGCAAACAGGAAATGATGCGATGGGCCGCGGCCTGGGAGGAGGAAGTGAAAAATTAATACAGCAGATATACAGTAGGTGCTGAGAAAAAAATAAATATCCAATTCGTTTACAGTGCACAGTTTAGTGAGGGATGCTAAAGAGTTGTAAAAGTGGGTGGAACTCCACTTTAAGCCTGGGTACACACAATGAGTTTATTGGGTTGAACGAGAAAAAACTGTCATCTCTGGTCGGAGCCGCTGTACTAACTATGCAAAGTTAGTGCAGCGCTCTCCCCCACGCTGAGCTGTTGCGGTCTTGCAGGGGCGCCCCCCCGCCAGAACGATTCGATCAGTGCTCTTGGCCATTGACTGAGAGCGCTGATCTGGAGTCGATCAGCTGCTGGTTTTCCAGCATGCTCGTCCAACAGAAGCCAGCCAAGCAGCCGGCTTCAGTTGGACAGACCGACACACACGTGGGCAGAATGTCGGCCTTTTTTTTATTTTTTGAATTGGCCGAATTTTCCCAACATTCTGCCCGTGTGTACCCGGCTTAAATCCTGACTTTAAGTGGACCGTTAAAACATTGTGCACCTAGATGGCCTCATCTCTGACTACTCACAGGAAGACTCCCAGAGAGCCTCCCTGTACACCTCCCTGTCTAGAGTTAGAGGAAGGAGCAGAGCAGCGTATTTCAGGAGAGGAGAGACAGAGGAAGGAGCAGAGTCCTCCAGCAGAGCAGAGTATTACAGGAGAGGAGAGACAGAGGAAGGAGCAGAGTCCTCCAGCAGAGCAGAGTATTTCAGGAGAGGAGAGACAGAGGAAGGAGCAGAGTCCTCCAGCAGAGCAGAGTATTTCAGGAGAGGAGAGACAGAGGAAGGAGCAGAGTCCTCCAGCAGAGCAGAGTATTTCAGGAGAGGAGAGTTCTATAGAGGAAGGAGCAGAGTCCTCCAGCAGAGCAGAGTATTTCAGGAGAGGAGAGACAGAGGAAGGAGCAGAGTCCTCCAGCAGAGCAGAGTATTTCAGGAGAGGAGAGTTTGAGAAAGGAGTAGAGTCCTCCAGTAGAGCAGAGTTTCTCAGGAGAGGAGAGTTAGATAGAGGAAGGAGCAGGGTCCTCCAGCAGAGCAGAGCATTTCAGGAGAGGAGAGTTAAGCTGGCCATACACCATACAATTTTCTTATTCAATTTTCTTTAGATTTACCTTCAACTATGTAGTGCAAGGGTCTGCCTGATTGCATACACATTGAAAGGGTTTAGGTTTCACCTCATATTATATGGTTTTGGTAAATCTAAAGGAAAGTTGAACAGGAAAATTGTATAGTGTATGGCCAGCCTTAGATAGAGAAAGGAGCAGAGTCATCCAGCAGAGCAGAGTTTCTCAGGAGAGGAGTGTTGGGTAGTGGAAGGAGCAGAGTCCTCCAGCAGAGCAGATTATTTCAGGAGAGGAGAGTTAGATAGAGGAAGGAGCAGAGTCTCCCAGCAGAGCCTAATATCTCAGAAGAGGAGACTTAGAAGAAGGAGCAGAGTCCTCCAGCAGTGCAGAGTATTTCAGGAGAGGAGAGTTCTATAGAGGAAAGAGCATAGTCTCTCAGAAGCACAAAGTATTTCAATGTCTGTTACTCTCACTCCAGGTGCACACAGAGGATGGGCCGCTGTACAGATGCGTTTACTCCACGAGCTCGTATACGCTTCCCGAAGGATGGGGAACCCAACCTTGTGTGTTCGCCATCTCTCCTTCCTCCTGCAGACCATGCTGGACTTCCTGTCTGACCAAGGTAGGACACTCATCTGTATATATACATGCAACATTTTCAGTCTTTTGTGTGCAACCCTTTCATTTTTTTTGTTTAACCTCTATATCAGGTATAGGCGACCTTGGCTACCCAGCTGTTGTGGGACTACAAGTCCCATGAGGCATTGCAGGACTAAAAGCCACAGGCTTGTCTCTCAGAGGCATGATGGGACTTGTAGTTTCACCACAGATGGAGTGCCTACATTGCCTACCCCTGATCTATGCTAACTTTGTAGATGAGCCTCTCCACAGCGCCAGTTGTTGAATTGGCCGAGTTCACTGTGAGTTGAAATAACATCATGTGCAATGGATAGTTTGTGACTGCAACACAATGATCATAGGAAATAAATAATTATTTTCAGAAATCATCAGCTCCATCTAGTGGCCATAATGCTGTATTTTCCTGATTGATTTTAGTCCGTATGAATGAATAAAGTTGGACTTGGAGAGACAATAGCCTGGTAACATTCAATGTTACCCCATTTGCACAGAAGGAATGTATATGCAGTTTCCAGGACAAACCGCTCTGATTTTTTTTTTTTTTTAGAAATACATCCGATAGCTTTTTTCTTTTATTTGGGGATAAAGGGTGCTAGGTAATAAGCAGGACCTTGCAAAGTCCGTCCCCCCCGTAAGTTTGTATCTTGATCTTCATTTCATAACAATCAATCACATTTTTTAAATGTAACAAACAAGTGAAAAGAAAATGGTTTTGTTGGGAAGAAGTGAAATGGAATTGGCGAGGCTCTCTGGGTTGGATGAATTACGCTGCGCTGCGGTAATTTTTGTGCTGACTCCGCAGAGGTAGACTGGCACTGCACTAAAAAGCAGATGTTGTTTAGAGAAGGAAAATCAATTATTTATTCATTTTATTTGTTCGTGTTCTGCTGAGAAATTCCCGGCATTTTACAGAGAACATTGCACAGGTCAGGTCAGACCTTGTCCCTGAAGGAACTTCCATTCTGATCTCCCTTCCCTTAAACCAGCCTGATCCTGCACCCAATTATTAAGTGTTTAGGACCCTGGGGCCCAACATGTGGCCTATGGGCTGTTGAGCGCCATTAACGAAGCAGAGTGGCAGCGGCGTGCCGGGCACAGGAACACTGTGTACCAGCACCTAGCACTGAAAAAAAGACTGTACTGTGGATGAATTTCTCTCTGCCTATAGTAAAGTCCTGGCCTGGCGAGAGTCTGGTAGAAGCGTGTGATAGGTAAGTAATCATCATGGTTGACGGGGGGGTTGGGTGTTAACTTTCATTGCCAATGATCACCAGTGAGGGGGCGGGTTAAATTTCACTGTCAGTGACCACCAATTTGGGGGTGGGAATAGTACTGACACTAGTGCTGGGGGCTATTATTATGCTCACTGACACCAATGCTGGAGGTTATCATTGCGTCCACTGAGACTGATGCTGGGGGTGATTATTGCAGTCACTAACACCAATGCTGGGGGTTATTACTGCATCCATTAACACCAATGTTGGGGCTATAATTGCGTCCACTGACACCAATGCTGGGGTTATTATTGCATCCACTGACACCAATGCTGTGGGTTATTATTGCATCCACTGACTCCAGTGCTGGGGACTATTTCTGCAGTCACTATCACCAATGCTGGGGGTTATTACTGCATCCATTGACACCAATGTTGGAGGCTATATTTGCGTCCACTGACACCAATGCTGGGGGGCTATAATTGTGTCCACTGACACCAATGCTGGTTGTTACTTTTTGTGGTTACTTACTGTAAAGGAAATTTGTAAGTTCTGTATATTATTGTATTATTTTTTGTATGTATTGCACACTGCACTCACTGCACACGGCACTATTAATGATTTCATTACACGTTTGCATTCTTTTGAGTCCTGATTAGAATTAGCCTGCCTATGTTACGCCCCGTGTCACCATAAAAGTACAATTGTAATATTAATGTGATACCTACATAATCATGTGTATAAAAACCTTCAATTGGGTCAAATGAATCAGAACAGTTATTTGGAAAGATGCTGAGCATATCTTTTGTGTCTGTTCCCTACTGCAGTAGTTCTTATTACCGTATATACTCGAGTATAAGTCGTTCCGAGTATAAGTCGAGGCCCTAATTTACCACAAAAAAATGGGAAAAACTTATTGACCCGAGTATAAGACGAGGGTGAGAAATGCACAGTTACTGTAAGTGGAGAAGGGGGTCAACAATGCCCACTTGCAGCATCACTGTGCCCATTTGCATGCCTCACTGTGCCCATTTGCAGCCATAGGTCCCCTGAACTTCAAACTCGGTAGTTAACCACTTCAATACCAGGCACTTAGACACCTTCCCGCCCAGCCCAATTTTCAGCTTTCAGCGCTGTCACAATTTGAATGACAATTGCGCGGTCATGCTACACTGTACCCAAACAAATTTTTTATCATTTTGTTCCCACAAATAGAGCTTTCTTTTGGTGGTATTTGATCACCTCTGCGGTTTTTATTTTTTGCGCAACAAATAAAAAAAAGACAGAAAATTTTGAAAAAAAACACGTTTTTCTTTGTTTCTGTTAAAATTTTTTGTAAATGAGTACGTTTTCTTCTTCAATGACAGGCACTGATATGGCTGCACTGACGGGCACTGATACGGCGGCACTGATGGGCACCGATGAGGTGGCACCAATGAGGTGGCACTGATGAGGTGGCACTGATGATGGGCACTGATAGGCAGCACTGATGCGCACTGATAGGTGTCACTAATGGGCACTGATAGGTGGCACTGGTAGGTGGCACTGATGAGCACTGATAGGTGGCACCGATGGGCACTGATAGGCGGCACTGATGGGCACTCGTAGGTGGCATTGATGGGCACTCATAGGTGGCGTTGATGGGTAGTTATGGGTGGCACTGATAGTTGGCACAGATGGGCACGGATGGGCACTGATAGGTGGGCACAGATGGGCACTGACAGGTGGCACCGATGGACACTGATGGGTGGCACTGATGATTCTGATTGATGGCAGTGATGCCCCTAAGTGTGGCATTGCTGGGCATCACTGCAACATAATTGTGCCAATCAGTGCCCATTTGTGGGCACTGATTGGCACAGATTTGGCACTGACTGGGCACATGTGGATGGCCATGGGGTACATACCTGGCCATCCACATGTTTCCCTTCCCTGGTGGTCCTAGTGGCGATCCCTGGTGGTCCAGTGTGGTGATCTGCGGGGGGGCTGCGCTGATAAACAATCAGCGCAGACCCCCCCTGCCAGGAGAGCCGCCGATCGGCTCTCCTCTACTTGCGTCTGTCAGATGCGAGTGAGGAAGAGCCGATCAACGGCTCTTCCTATTGACAGCGTGATCAGCCGTGATTGGACACGGCTGATCACGTGGTAAAGAGCCTCCGCCGGAGGCTCTTTACCAAGATCGGTGTAGCGGTGTGTCAGACTGACACACCGATCCACCGATCGCCGCGATGCGCGCCCCTGCGGGCGCGCGGCGGCATGTTATCCTGAAGGACGTCATATGACGCCCAGTCAGGATAACTGAACCACCGCCCGGCCGTCAATCCGCTATAGGCCGGGCGGGAAGTGGTTAAGGATTCCTAGATGCCCCCTAGCTGCAGCCAAAATTTGGGGTCTCTGAACCCAAAGGGTCCCGAAATGACATTGCTGCAGATGGACACAGTTGACCGAATTTCGTATCTCAAGGCCACTTAGTGCTAGGAACCCCAAATTTGGTGTGCAAACCCAGTGGAACTAGCATTATAAAATTTCCAAAGCTGGGGTTTCTAGCACCAAGTGTCCCCGAGATACAGGGCCCCAAATATCAGTTTAGAAAATGTCAAGCACTTTTCTGGGGTTCC
Source organism: Lithobates septentrionalis (assembly GCA_037952835.1). NCBI lineage: Eukaryota > Metazoa > Chordata > Amphibia > Anura > Ranidae > Lithobates > Lithobates septentrionalis. The sequence goes on from JBBDGP010000776.1 coordinate 80,400, forward strand.
TAGCACCAAATGGCCCTGAGATATGGGGCCCCAAATTCGGTTCAGAAAATGTCAAGCACTTTTCTGCAGCAGAGAATGACATTTTCCGAACCGATTTTGGGGCTCCTTATCTTGGGGCCACTTAGTGCTAGGAACTTCCGCTTTGGATATGTTGTGGTACCAGTTCCATTGGGTTTGCACACTAAATTTGGGGTTCCTAGCACCACGTGGCCCTGAGATACGGGGCCCCAAAGTCAGTTCGGAAAATGAAATTTTTTGCTGCAGAAAAGTGCTTGACTCGAGTATATGTCGAGGGGGGCACTTTCAGCACAAAAAAATGTGCTGAAAAATTCGACTTATACTCGAGTATATACGGTAATTTGAAATCACTAATGAATATAAGGATAGGAGTTGCCTATCTATAAAATATCCAGAACACTGACACCAATGGTCGGGGGTTATAACTATGTCCAATGACACCAATGTTGGGGGCGGTGAAGGTCATCATAGACTGAAAACTTTGTGTCTAAAAAGAAACAAGCAAGTGCATTAAAAATTCTTAAAGTGATAGTATATGAGTATATGTGTATGTATGTATGTGTATATATACGGTATATATAAATATATATATATATATATATATATATATATATATATATATATATATATATATATATATATATATAGATATTATATTACATAGCTCCCAACTGTCCCTGATTTCAAAAGAATGTTCCTGATTTGGAGCAATGTCCCTCTGTCCCTCTTTCCTCCTCATTTGTTCCTCATTTTGGTCTGATCCAAATAGCTGTATATAAAATGCACTTTTTATCTTTCAAAAAGTGTTTCCCAGTGCCAAACCTTTTATCCAAATTCTAAATTGCTGCATTTGTAAATTTTAAAAGCCGATATAAAGGAATAGTACTGGTTAAAAAAAAAAGCCCTTGTGGATTTCATTAAACTTTTTTGGGGGGTTAATTCTCCTTTAAGGGTGTGTGGCAGGGGGCGTGTCCCATGCCTACATACGTTTTCTGGTAGGCGTCCTCATTCCCATCTCTAAATGTTGGGAGATATATATATATATATATATATATATATATATATATATATAGGATAGTGTGTTGAAACTGCAGAGCACCTATTTCTCTCTCCTTATTTTCATAACTTTGGTGGGAGGTGTTCTGCAGTGCTCAGAGCTAGCTAAGAACAGTGCTAACTGGGAGCAGGAGCACAGGAAATGACCAACTCAGATTTCTGGCAGGATCAACCATTTTTTGTATTTATCGAACAGATATAACAAAACTATTTCAATGGTATATTTAACAGATCAAAGGGGAGCAAATCAGAGAAGTTCAAGAAGTCAGGGTTTACATACACCTTACCTTCATAGGAAAGCACCTTTTGTGTTTCTGGCCTTGCCTATTGGTGCAGGTTTAGTTCGGTTTGCGGCAGGTGCCACCTGTGCCTCTTCACTTGTTGCAGAATAACCAGCTGTGGCTTCCAGGGCATGCTGGGATTGGTAGTCCCTCAACATCTGCTCCAACTTTGCTGCTCCTCCGTTACGCTCTTGTCCAGAGCCGCCTGTCTTTTGCTTCGCAGAGTGTCACTCGCTCCGGGGCGTCAGAATTCGGAATATACTTGGCGGCGTCCTCATCCAGATAATCTATCTCTCCACTTGGTTTTGTTTCATAGACAAATTAAGACGCTGTGAGCGGATGGTGCGTGAAATTAAACCGCTCTGGCAGGCGAAGGCCTTGATTCATTAGTAACGCATGCCTCTCTTATTCCGAGGGCCGAGGCACCACTGTGCCAGGCTTAATCAAATCGCCAATTCCTCACGCTAAATTAAAACAGAGGAAAAAAAATCACAAAGGGACGATCGCAACCTTTTCTCGCCGCTTCATTTGCGATATCGCAAGAGGAAATCTCGAGGTCGAGACCTTACTTCCCCTTACGCAGCAGCGAGGGCTGTGCTTGGTACTCGGCGCCGGGCCGTGTTCAGATTTACTGATTGCTGACATATGTCTCCAATTATTCCCCAATCCATTTTCTGCAAGATGGCAATGTCTGGAAGAAAGGTATCACAGTGCTCATATTAAAGGGGAACTCCAAGGGAAAAATATATATACTATATAACCCTCGGTTTTAGGAAGAATCCGCTTTCTTCAAAGAGGTCAATTTTCCAAATCTTTATGCAGACCTTGGATGTGCAATCATTCCGTTCGATCATTTTTATTAAGGTTTATAACATGCACAGACAGTTCAATAGGCAGCCCAACACTGGAAATGTGTCACTGATGGGAGGGGGAGCAAGGTGTCTTAAGGTGCTGCATCACTGCTAGTAAGAGAGCAGCAGAAAGATCTGAGTTGCAGAGTCCCTACTGGTAAGAGAGGAGCAAGGTGAGCTGAGTTGCTGTGTCACTGCTGAGAGGGGGGAACTGAGTTATTGCTGGGAGGGGGAACAGTGGGGAACTTGAACTGCTGAGTCACTACTTGTTAGAAGGGAGCAGGGGGAGCTGAGCTGTTGAGTCATGGCTGGGAGAGGGGATAAGGGGATGCTGAGCTGCTGAGTCACTACTGGTTAAAAAGGAGCAGATAAAGGTGAGCAGGGGGAGCTGAACTACTTAGTAACTTCAGGGAGGGAGGAGCAAGGCGAGCTGGTCTGCTGAGTCGCTACTGGTTAAAAGGGAGCAGGAAGAGCAAAGCTGCTGAGTCACTCCTGGGAGTGGGGAGCAGAGCTGCTGAGATGCTGCTGGGAGGGGGGAGAAGGGGGACTTGAGCGGCTGAGTCACTGCTTGTTAGAAGGGGAGCAGGGGGAGCTGAGCTGCTGAGTCACTACCTGTTAGAAGGGGAGCAGGGGGAGCTGAGCTGCTGAGACACTGCTAAGAGCGTAGAGCAGAGCTGCTGAGACGCTGCTGGGAGAGGGGATAAGGTGATGCTGAGCTGCTGAGTCACTTCTAGTAGGGGTAGCAGGGAGAGCTGATCTGCTGAGTCACTACTGGTAAAAAAAGGAGCAGGGGGAGCTTAGCTGCTTAGTCACTTCAGGGAGGGGGGAGCAAGGGGAGCTGGTCTGCTGAGTCACTACTGGTTAGAAGGGAGCAGGAAGAGCAAAGCTGCTGAGTCACTGCTGGGAGTGGGAAGCAGAACTGCTGGGAGGGGGAAGAAGGGGGAGTGGGGGAGCTGAGCTGCTGAGTCAGTGCTGAGAGAGGGGAGCAGGGGCAGCTGTGTAAGGTAGCCAATCAGCTTCTTGTTTAATTAAGCTTCGGCAAAAAAACTGGACGTGGATTGGCATTTGGGCAGTGCTACACCAGTTTTTGCACAATCCAGTTTAGTAAATCAACCCCATTGAACCACTGCTGAGAGTGGGGAGCAGGGGGAACTGAGCTGCTGAGAAAGGGGAGCAGTGGGAGCTGAGTTGCTTAGTTACTGGAGGAAGAGGGGAGCAGGGGCAGTGAAGCAGCTGAGTAACGGCCTGGGAGTGGGGATATAAGTCCATGTAGATATAATAGGATGAATCACCCAGGTGGTAATTGGAATGTGATTAAAGTCCTGCTGGGTAGGGATAGTGTTTGATCCACCACCACAAGTGAAGATACTGGCCGCTTACCAGAGACTCATGACCCCTCACTACAGAGGGTCTGAGTAAGCTGTTAAAACTGATTGCTCTGGACCACCATCAAAGGACCAAATAGTAGCACTGGGATGGAACATCAGGGGCCTTGGTATAGAATGGATTGATTTCACAGTGGCGGGACGTCAAACTCTCAGCCAAGTGGTTAACCATAAACGGAAAGAGTGCTCCGATAGTGTAAAATCGTAGGGTTTATTGAGCAATAAAATTGTAAACACTCACATGTAAATTCAAAATGTTGAACGACTGGAAAGAAGTCTGGAGCACCGGCCGGATGCCCGCAGACAGCCCGTCCTGCTGGTACACAACAGCGATGGGAGGTGACGCGTCGTTCCAGTCGTTCAACATTTTGAATTTACATGTGAGTGTTTACTATTTTATTGCTCAATTAAACCCTACGATTTTACACTATCGGAGCGCTCTTTCCGTTTGTGGTTAACCACTTGGCTGAGAGTTTGACGTCCCGCCACTGTGAAATCAATCCATCCTATACCGAGGCCCCTGATGTTCCATCGCAGTGCTACTATTGGGTCCTTTGGTGGTGGTCCGGAGCAATCAGTTTTAACAGCTTACTCAGACCCTCTGTAGTGGGGGGTCATGAGTCTCTGGTAAGCAGCCAGTATCTTCACTTGTGGTGGGGGATCAAATACTTTATCCCTACCCAGCAGGACTTTAATCGCATTCCAATTAACACCTGGGTGATTCATCCTATTATATCTACATGGACTTGTATCTTTAAAGCGGAATTCCACACAAAAATGGAACTTTCGCTTTTCGGAACCCTCCCCCCCTCCGGTGTCACATTTGGCACCTTTCAGGGGGGAGGGGGGTGCAGATACCTGTCTAAGACAGGTATTTGCACCCACTTCCGGCATAGACTCCCATGGGAGTCTATGCCTCTTCATGTCCCTTCGCGCTGTCTCCTGGGAAACACACAGCTCCCAGGAGAGAGCGGGGACCATCCAGATCGCGCAGCACGACTCGTGCATGCGCAGTAGGGAACCGGGAAGTGAAGCCGCAACGCTTCACTTCCTGATTCCCTCATCTAGGATGGCGGCGGCAGCTGCCGAGAACCGAGCGGGTTCTCGGCGTCCCCTGCCGACATCGCTGGACCCTGGGACAGGTAAGTGGCCATTTATTAAAAGTCAGCAGCTGCAGTATTTGTAGCTTGCTGGCTTTTAATTTTTTTTTTTTTTTTTTTTGCGGTTTGGGTGGACTCCCTCTTTAATTATAATTTGCATTTTTTTCACGGTTGCACTTGGAATATGCACTTTTGTTTGTTCACTTAGTATCATAATTTATAAATTTGGTGATTTGTACAATATATTTGTTCTATATACACCTTACCTGGTTTTTCACTCAAATGATGGACAGATGTTATTTGTATGGACACTAGTTCTCTCACTTGTGCGGTTCCATTTTTTCTAAATTGTTTACCTTGTGTTTGTGTTGCATACAGGAATTCGCAGCTTTGTATAATCTTTTTTTTTTTATTCTTCATTTTTTCACCTATGCGCAAATTCAACCTCCCCCTTTTTTTCTGGGAGTGGGGAGCAGAGCTGCTGAGAAGTTGCTAGGAGGAAGAGACAGTAGAGCTGAGCTGCTGAGTTACTGCTGAGAGAGGGGAGCAGGGGGAGCGAAGCAGCTGAGTAACGGCCTGGGAGTGGGGAGCAGAGCTGCTGAGAAGTTGCTAGGAGGGGAGAGACAGTAGAGCTGAGCTGCTGAGTTACTGCTGAGAGAGGGGAACAGGGGCAGCTGAGATATCGGGTTTGATTTTCTCAATCAGTCTTCAGCTCATTCAATTAAGCTTTGAAAAATAAAAACTGTGAGTTGATTGGCATTTAGGCAGAGCTGCACCAGTTTGAACTCTCCAGTTTTAGTAAATCAACCCCGTTGAGTCACTGCGGAGACAGGGGAGCGGAGTTGCCGTGTCACTGCAGTGATGGGGAAGCGTTTGGACATAGGCTGCTGGGTCACTGCTGAGAGAGGGGATCAGGGGAAGATCAGCTGCTGAACCACAACTGAAGGTGGGGAGCTTAACTGCTGAGTTAACGACTTTGACTTCTGTTAACGCGAAGTATAAATTGCTCTTTTAAAGCTTTTTGCTGCTTGATGAGGATATGTAAATTCCTCAATGCCCTCATCCTAGCCACAGGTCCTCTTTAAGCATTCAGGTAAGATGGGCTAGACTGGCGGAATAAATTCTCAGAGTATCCAAACAGTAATTTCCCCATCGATGCTGGTTCATGATGTCGCGCCTTGTACTTTATGGTGCGAAACGCCAAAGAGACAGAATCATCAATCTCACACTCACTGTGACGGCACGAGCCTGGTCCGCCACACCGTACCTCGCTAGAAGAGGCAGGCCACCATGAGACTTGCTGCAGAACTGACAACCATTATCTGCAAGGTTGGGCTTCTGGCCTGTTAACCTGTTCATTGTCTGGGGGGAGGATACGTGTTGTTTTACACAAGGCGGTATTCCCTTAACTCCTTTTTTTTAAGGTCATTGTTTCTTTTATGACAACAGGAGCTTCCAAGAACAATTGAGATCTCCTTTTTGATTGGGCCTGAGATAGCGGGGGGAGGGTTTCTTACCTAAAACAACCCCCCTGTTAAACATCCTCAAGATCCCCTTGCTCTCTTGTTTAAAATGTAGTGTTGGCAAATATTTTATTTAATTAGTATGGTTAGAATTAAAAATATTTTTTGTCACGTATGTAGCAATAACTCTCGGTGGAGCTGCTGGTTTAAGCGGGTCTGTTACCTTCACTCTGCTTCCCTCTTTTCCGCCGGCACCGGGTCTAGGGTTCCGTTGAGTTTACCTCTGGACGATACATGCACCAACACTGGAGTACGTTTTCAATGCTTTATTAAACACTTGACTTAGAAAATAGCAGGAAAGAGACGAAAGGGAAACTGCAGAAGAAACTCAAACATCTTCTTGTAGGGTTCTTTTAACAAATGTTTGGGTAGAATTCAGATATTGTATGGAATGCGCTCCCCTCGTGGGACACACTCTTTGCTCGTCTGGATAGGCCTCTCTCACCAGCCTAGCAGCCAGTACGTAGCACGAATCAAAGTCTCTGCCACAGACTTGCTTGGGAACAAAATCCGTACGATCCTCTGCCACAGGATGTATCAGATTTTCTGTAATGAATGTCAGTCACAGTGCCTGAAGCTTTAAGCCAACCCGGCAACACTATGCTGTATAGTTACTTTCGGATATGTCCTCCAACCGAGTCACCAGGCCCCTCTATAGACCAGCACGCTGCGTGATCCCTCCAAGGTCCTCCCCTGGGATCTCCTTGGTTGTCCAGCTTCGTCACACAGGACCGACAGCTCAGGACCATTCCTCGGCCGCGGTGGTAGGCCCCAGACAAGCTTCTGGACCCACCCCTGCGCCGTAGTATCGTGGGCCTCCAGAACGGAGGACCACGAGGTAGCTCCTTAACGCATACCTGTCGGCCAGGAGGGCCAGCAGGTGGCTGAAAAACGAACCCCAAAATATGGCGTCTGTCCCATAAATACCCTCGCCCAGAATGCAACTCGGAGGACCACCTCCACCGAGTTGTCTCCGGGACAGAAGAGCATCTATACACTTCGACACGTTGCCTTTCCAACACTGGCCAGTGATAACAGCGACACCCACCGGTCAGCACGGAAACACACACAACGTCAGCCAAGCTGGAACAGAGGCAAACTTAACCTTCCTAACGAACAAGTTACTAAATTTACCTAACGTGTGGTAGATTGCAAATCTACCAGCGCTACACGTAATTATGACATATTGCATATTATCATCTTGTAATCTATCCATCCAGCAGGTGGAGCTGTTGGCTTCTTTTTAAATGTTTTCATGCAAGTGTACATTATAGGTTTATTTACTAAAACTGGAGAGTGCAAAATTTGGTGCAGCTCTGCATAAAAACCAATCAGCTTCCAGTTTTTTTTTTGTCAAAGTTTAAATGAACAAGCTGAAGTTAGAAGCTGATTGGCCACTGTGCAGAGCTGCACCAGATTTTGCACTCTCCAGTTTCAGTAAATCAACCCCTATGAGTCATAGCAGTCACTCATCCACCTGACTGTACAGTTTCATGATATAATAAATTAATCTAAATATATTCATAATAGATAAAAATAAATAAATATATATATATATATATATATATATATATATATATATATATATATATATATATATATATATATATATTTTATATATATATATATATATATATATAATATATATATAATATATACACAGTATATGTGTGTATGTATGTATATATATATATATATATATATATATATATATATATATATAATATATATTTTATATATATCTATATAATGTATACACACATACACACTATATATTGTCAAAAGTATTGGGATGCCTGCCTTTACACGCACATGAACTTTAAAGGGATTGTAAAGTCAGAAAGTTTTCTGACTTCTGTGTGCAGCAGCTTGACTGTAGGCAAGACACACTTGTCTTTGTACTCCTCACCTGGTTGCCGCCACACAAGCTTGACACCATCTGAACCAAATACGTTTATCTTGGTCTCATCAGACCACAGGACATGGTTCCAGTAATCCATGTCCTTAATCTGCTTGTCTTCAGCAAACTGTTTGCGATGCTTTCTTGTGCATCATCTTTAGAAGAGGCTTCCTTCTGGGACGACAGCCATGCAGACCACTTTGATGCAGTGTGCGGCGTATGGTCTGAGCACTGACAGGCTGACCCCCCACCCCTTCAACCTCTGCAGCAATGCTGGCAGCACTCATACATCTATTTCCCAAAGACAACCTCTGGATATGACGCTGAGCACGTGCACTCAAATTCTTTGGTCGACCATGGCAAACCTGTCCTGTTAAACCAATGTATGTCTTGGACACCGTGCTGCAGCTCAGTTTCAGGGTCTTGGCAATATTCTTATAGCCTAGGCCATCTTTATGTAGAGCAACAATTCTTTTTTTCAGATCCTCAGAGAGTTCTTTGCCATGAGGTGCCATGTTGAACTTCCAGTGACCAGAATGAGAGAGTGAGAGCGATAACACCAAATTTAAAACACCTGCTCCCCATTCACACCTGAGACCTTGTAACACTAACGAGTCACATGACACAGAGGAGGGAAAATGGCTAATTGGGCCCAATTTGGACATTTTCACTTAGGGGTGTACTCACTTTTGTTGCCAGCGGTTTAGACATTAATGGCTGTGTGTTGATTTATTTTGAGGGGACAGCAAATTTACACTGTTATACAAGCTGTACACTCACTACTTTACATTGTAGCAAAGTGTCATTTCTTCAGTGTTGTCACATGAAAAGATATAATAAGATATTATAATAAAATAGTTACAAAAATGTGAGGGGTGTACTCTATATTGTAAGTATTCACAGGCTTTGCCATGACACTCATAATTGAGCTCAGGTACATTCTGTTTCCACTGATGATCCTTGTGATGTTTCTACAACTTGATTGGAGTCCACCTGTGGTAAGTTCAGTTGATTGGACATGATTTGGAAAGGCACACACCTGTCTATATAAGGTCCCACAGGTGACAGTGCATGTCAGAGCACAAACCAAGCCATGAAGTCCAAGGAATTGTCTGTAGACCTCAGAGACAGGATTGTATGGAGGCACAGATCTGGGGAAGGGTACAGAAAAATGTCTGCAGCAATGAAGGCCCCAATGAGCACAGTGGCCTTAATCATCTGTAAATGGAAGAAGCTTGGAACCACCAGGACTTTTCCTAGAGCGGGCCGCCCGGCCAAACTGAGCGATCGGGGGAGAAGGGCCCAGTGTTAATTTTGGCAGCAAATTTCGATTTAGTTTTAGTCTTAGTCTTTTGACTAAAATGGCATTTTAGTTTTAGTCGTATTTTTTAGTCATCTCAATTGTTTTAGTCGACAAAATTAACACTGGAAGGGCCTTAGTCAGGGAGGTGACCAAGAACCCGATGGTCACTCTGACAGAGCTCCAACATTTCTCTGTGGAGAGAGGAGAACCTTCTAGAAGAACAACCATCTCTGCAGCACTCAACCAATCAGGCCTGTATGGTAGAGTGGCCAGACGGAAGCCACTTCTCAGTAGAAGACACATGAGATCCTGCCTGGAGTTTGCCGAAAGGCACCTGAAGGACTTTCAGACCATGAGAAACAAAATTCTCTGGTCTGATGAAACAAAGACTTAACTCTTTGTCCTGAATGACAAGCGTCATGTCTGGAGGAAACTAGACACTGCTCATCACCTGGCCAATACCATCCCTACAGTGAAGCATGGTGGTGGCAGCATCATGCTGAGGGGATGTTTTTCAGTGGCAGGAACTGGGAGACTAGTCAGGATCGAGGGAAAGATGAATGCAGCAATGTACAGAGACATCCTTGATGAAAACCTTCTCCAGAGAGTTCTGGACCTCAGACTGGGGCAAAGGCTCATCTTCCAGCAGGACAATGGCGCTAAGAACACAGCCAAAATAACAAAGGAGTGGCTATGGGACAACTCTGTGAATGTCCTTGAGTGGCCCAGCCAGAGCCCAGACTTAAACCCGATTGAACATCTCTGGAGACATCTGAAAATGGCTGTGCACCGACGCTCCCCATCCAACCTGAGAGGTCCTGTAAAGAAGAATGGGAGAAACTGCCCAAAAATAGGTGTGCCAAGCTTGTAGCATCATACTCAGAAAGACTTGAGGCTGTAAATGGTGCCAAAGGAGCTTCACCAAAGTATTGAGCAAAGGCTGTGAATACTTATGTACATGGGATTTTTTTTTTCATTTTTGATAAATTTGCAAAGATTTCAAACAAATGTCTTTCACGTTGTCATTATGGGGTATTGCTTGTAGAATTTTGAGGAAATGAATGAATTTAATCAATTTTGGAATAAGGCTGCAACATAACAAAATGTGGAAAAAGTGAAGTCCTGTGAATACTTTCCAGATGCACTGTGTGTGTGTATGTATGTATGTATCTATGTATGTATCTATCTATCTAATCTATCTATCTAATCTATCTATCTAATCTATCTATCTATCTATCTATCTATCTATCTATCTATCTATCTATCTATCTATCTATCTATCTATCTATCGATATAGAGATATATATATATATATATATATATATATATATATATATATATATATATATATATATATATATATATATATATATATATATATATATATATATAGAGAGAGAGATATAGAGATATAGATATATATAGATATATATATATATATATATATATAATTTTTTTTTTTTTTAGCTAAGATATATTGAAATATTTAAAATTAAAATAAAAAAAATAAAATCAACCTTAATCCACTCCTAATTTTCTCGCCATCCCGCACTCCTGTCTTGTATTTCCTTTGTACTCTTCCGGTGTGCTGCGGTCGGTCTTGGGATCCTTGTACTGCTGCCAGGACACAGTTTGCACTGCTCTAAGGTTTCTCTCCTGTCTGTGCACAGCCCTCATCATGTCCCTTTTGTGTCACTCGCTCTGCCCGTCTGCCAAGCCTCTCGCTGCGATAAAAGTGTTGCGGTGAATGCCGTCGCCTTGTTTAATCTCCGGACTTGGTAGAGCGTGTCTTTTTCAACGAGATGCTGTTACCCGGCGCTGAGAAAATGAAGACATTTGGTGTCTGGAATGTACAATTGTGCCCATTTATGAAAGGTCATTATTGCCATTTTGCTTTTTTTTTTCCAAATGGATATATCTTTCAGCCTCTCTGAGCAATTTCTACAAATTTCCACTGTATTGTGATGAAGGTGGAATACAGAAGAATCAATGGGGTGCATTTATAGAAAAAAAATTTTCTGTTGGTCCTGTGAAACTGCACGTATATTTGTTCTATACGAATACGGGCCAATACTGCGTTTTTGGGCTTTTTTCTCTGTAGGTCGAACGTTATTTTGCATGCAGAATAGAGTGAATCAGCAGCATGGTGGACACTAAATGGAGCTGACAATCATGGTAAATAAGTATTTTTAGTGATCATCAGCTCCATCTAGTGGCCATAATGCAGTATTTTCCCGATTCACTCTATTCTATATGCAAAATAACATTTGACCTGGAGAGAAAATAGCCTAATAGCATTTGTTTTTGCTCCCATTTACACAAATGAATGTATATGCAGTTTTACATTATAAAGACACCCCAATGTGTCAGTTTAAGCCCAACCACCCCCCCGATCCTATACACACCACTCGCCCATACCCATCCTCGACCATCCCCAAGTCTTTTATTTACCGACCTGAGTGTGGGGGCACATGATCCTCCATGGCCCCCTCTGAGGCACCTCTCCTGGGAGTGGAGACAGGGCTCTGTTAGAGAAATTTACCCGTACTTCCTGTCCTGGGGACAATGTCTCATAGATGGGAAGTGAGGGAAACTTCCAACTGTCACAGAGAAAAAACGCTTTTGTTTAGTAAAGTAAGGGAAAGGCTAGAGCGCCTGTCAGATGTCAAGCTGCAGATTTTCTCTAACTTCCTGTCTGGTGACACTGGTGTCAGCAGGACAGGAAGTGAGGTCAAATCTCTCTAACAAAGCCCCGTTTCATAATTAGATCATCTGCATATGCTGAAATCTTATGTTCCATTGCTCCAATCTGAATCCTCACTATCTTCCTGTTTTTCCTAATCGTGCACAGAAATGGTTCCAGCACCATGGCGAACAGTAATGGAAACAAAGGACACCCCCTGCCTCGTCTCATTCCGTATATTAAAATAATCTGATAGTCTGCCATTTACCTTGACCCCTGCCCTTGTTTCTGCATACAACGCCAATACCCATCCCATCATCTTTTCTCCTAGACCCATTTCCCCTCAAAACTTCAGTCGTAAAGATCTAATTCACCCTATCGAACGCTGTTTCAGCATCCATTGATCATATCACACTTGGAAGTCTGGTCCGGTCCATTTTGTACCCAGTGTAATACATGAGGGGCTCAGACAGTATTGTCTCCTGGCTTCTCGGCCCTTCGTGAAACCCGTCGTCTGGTCCGGATTGACCAACCTTACTATATGATCTTGAGGAAAGAGAAAAATATCCTGGACGGCCGCACACCATAGAAGACATCTTTATTGATATGAAGAAATAAAATCCAAATGCAGTCACCTCATGTACAGGGAGGAACAGGAAAGATAGCTAACATGTTTCACGCCCCATCATGGCGCTTATTCATAGCTCATTACTATATGATCTTGCAGTGGAAGGGAATAGGATCTTTGGCAACATTTTATTGTCTGAGTTAAAGTGGAGTTCCACCCACTTTTACAACTCTTTAGCATCCCTCACTAAACTGTGCACTGTAAACAAATTGAATATTTTTTAAAAAAAAATTCTCAACACCTACTGTATATCTGCTGTATTCATTTTTCACTTCCTCCTCCCTGGCCGTGGCCCATGGCATCATTTCCTGTTTGCAATGCCTTCTGGGAAGGGGCGGCAACTTCCTCTGACACTGCTGTTGCTATGGAAACCTGACCTGAAACCTATTACACTGCTTGTGCTGCACTGAGCATGTGCGAGATCTACAAGGATGAGATCCAGGAAGAAATACAGTCTGGCTTCAGATGCCCACACTTAAGATGGCCACAGCCTGCTGTAAGTTGATAAAATAACAAAATACTGCTATAAACTAACAAAACAGACCTTAGTTTACAGACTAACTTTACTAGACTACATTAAGCTTGTCTATTATAGGGGTATTTTTACTAAAAAAGTATAATTTTGGCTGGAACACCACTTTAACCGCTTGACATCCGCGCTATAGCCGAATGACGGCTACAGTGCGGACCTGAATTCCCGGGAGGCCGTCATATGACGGCCTCCCCTGTGCACGTGCCCTGCGCGCGCTGTGATCACTGAGTCACTGAGACCCGGTCCCAGCCCCTTACCATGTGATCAGCTGTCAGCCAATGACAGCTGATCACATGATCAAAACAAAAGCTCTGTGATCGTTTTTTTTTTTCTCCTCGCGCTGACAGTGCGAGGAGAAAAAATAAACAATCACCGGCTCACCAGCAAGGGACATCGGTCCCGAAGAGGAGGAGGCAATAATGCCTCAATTGTGCCACAAGTACCCCCTGCCAGTGCCACCTGAAATTGCCACATCACAGTGCCCACAGTGCCCACCAGTGCCACGTATCAATGCCCATAAGTGCCACCTATCAATGCCTACAAGTGCCACCTATCAATGCCCACCATTGCCACCTAACAATGCCCACCAGTGGTGCCAATCAGTGCCACCTAGCAGTGTACAAGATCAGTGCCCATTATTGCCACCAATCAGTGCCCATCACTGCCACCCATCAGTGCCCATCACTGCCACCTATCAGTGCCCATTGGTGCCGCCTCATCAGCGTACATCAATGAAGGAGAAAAATTACCCTTTTTAAACATTTTATAACAAAATATAAAAAAAAAAAAAAAAAAATTTTTAAAAATTCGGTCTTTTTAAATTTTTTTAACAAAAAATAAAAACCGCAGAGGTGATCAAATACCACCAAAAGAAAGCTCTATTTGTAGGGAAAAAATGATAAAAATTTCATTTGGGTACAGTGTTGTATGACCGCGCAATTGTCATTCAAAGTGCGTCAGCGCTGAAAGCTAAAAATTGGTCTGGATAGGAGGGGGGTTTAAGTGCCCAGTAAGCAAGTGGTTAAGGAGGGAAATGGGTCTATAATTAGCACAATGTTGGGGATCCTTCCCGGCTTTCAGGAGGACCATCACATATGCCAAAAATGCTTCTGGGGGCAAGGGGTTACAATCCGTAATTGAGTTAAAGTACTTACAAAGGGGGGGGGGGGGGGGGACAACATTGGCCAGAATTTTTTCTATAATAAGTGTTTGTGAAGATATCAGGCCCTGGACTCTTACCCTTTGACAGAGTTGCCACCACAGCATTCAACTCCTCAGTAATCGGCCGCTCCATTTCTTCCAGGGCCTTTGGAGGAAGACCAGAGGCTTTTAAATATTCCCTAATCCCACCCACCTGTCCTTCCCCAGCACTCCCCACGGGCATCGGGCCTGTATTGTACAGTGCTCCAAAAAAGCGATGAAATTCAGAGACTATTGATTGAGTATCCACTATATGGTTATTATGGCTCCTTAAAGTATGAACATGGCGTGAATCTTATCAAGTTATAAAACGCTGCGCTATCAAAATGATAAGTATAAATATATAATTAATAAAGTGGTATTGTGCTCTCTTGTGACCTGTATAAAATGTCCAAAATACTATACATTAATGTGCAATAAACTTCAATAAATAAATGCATTAATAAGAGTGCTTCAATAAGCCTGTGAAAAATATATATAAATATTCCAAAATATTTGTGCAATATTCAAACAAATAATAAAAAAATATTTCAAGGAAAATGCGATTCAGTGTTGCATCCATGCAATGCAGTGCTGTATCTCTGTAATTCCGTGATAGTGCAATGTTCAAACAATATTAGATAAAAAAAATTCCAAAAAAATATCATCCATGCGATTCAGTGCTGCATCCATGCGATTCAGTGCTGCATCTGTGCGATTCAGTGTTGCATCTGTGCGATTCGGTGCTGTGTAGCTTAGTGCTATGATCAAATTAACAGTCCATAAACATTCCAAAGTATTCCTAAAGTATCACCACGTGAGTTAGAGCGAGAGCATCAATTCTAGCACTAGACCTCCTCTGTAACTCTAAACATGTAACCTGTAAAAAAATGTAAACCGTCGCCTATGGAGAAGTACCAAAGTTTTTGTGCCATTCTACAAGTGTGCGCAATTTTAAAGCGTGACATGTTAGGTATCTATTTACTCGGTGTAACATCATCTTTCACATTAAACAAAAAAATTGGGCTTACGTTAATTGTTTTATTATTTTTTATTGTTATTTTTTTAATTCATTGAACTTTTTATTTTTTTCCAAAAAAAAACGTTTGAAAAATTGTTGCGCAAATACCGTGTGACATAAAAAAGTTGCAAAGGCCGCCATTGTATTCCCTAGGGTCTCTGCTAAAAAAAACATGCTTGGGGTAATGTTTGGGGGTTCTGAGTAATTTTCTAGCAAAAAAAAATATGATTTTTAAATGTAGGAGAGGAATGCCAGAATAGGCCCAGTATGGAAAAGTGGTTAAATAATATTTTAACCCCTTGCCGACCAGCGCATGACGATATACGTCGGCACAATGGCACGGCTGGGCAAATGGGCGTACAGGTAAGTCCCCTTTAAGATGCGGCATTGTGGGCACAGGCACCCGCTGCATGCTCTGTGACCGCGGGTCCCGCGGACTCGATGTCTGCCGGGTGCCCGCGATCGTGTCACAGAGCGTAAGAACGGGGAGATGCCTATGTAAACAAGGCATTTCCCCATTCTGCCTAGTGACATGACAGAGATCACTGCTCCCTGTCACTGGGAGCAGTGATCGCTGTCATGCGAGTAGTAGCCCATCCCCCCCACAGTTAGCATCACTCCCCTAGGACACACTTAACCCCTTGATCGCCCCCTAGTGGTTAACCCTTTCCCTGCCAGTGTCATTTACACAGTAATCAGTGCATTTTTATAGCACTGATCGCTGTAAATGACAGTGGTCCCAAAATAGTGTCAAAAGTGTCCGATCTGTCCGCCATAATGTCGCAGTCATGATAAAAATCACAGATCTATGCCATTACTATTAAAAAAAAAAAAAAATTAGTAATAAAAATGCCATAAAACTATCCCCTATTTTGTAGACGCTATAACTTTTGCTCAAACCAATCAATATACGAGTATTGCGATATTTTTTTTTTTTTTAAACCAAAAATATGTAGAAGAATACATATCGGCCTAAACTGAGGAAAAAAAATAGGTTTTATATATTTTCAGGGGATATTTATTATAGCAAAATGTAAAAAATATTGCTTTTTTTTCAAAATTGTCACTCTTTTTTTGTTTATAGTGCATAAAATAAAAACTGCAGAGGTGATCAAATACCACCAAAAGAAAGCTCTATTTATGGGGAAAAAAGGACGTCAATTTTGTTTTGATGAAACGTCGCACTACCGCGCAATTGTCAGTTAAAGCGACGCAGTGCCGAATTGCAAAAAGTGCTCTGGTCAGGAAGGGGGTAAATCCTTTCTGGGGCTGAAGTGGTTAAATAAAGAAAAGTAAAATCACAAAATAAGAAATGAAGAATGAAATTTAAATGAAAATGAACAAAAATGTTCCATGATTTAAAAGTTCCCTCGGATGGGAAGCACACAAGGAGTCAAACGTTGGGGGGAATCTCTCCATCTGGAGGCGTGCGGGTGAATCTCGGCGCCCGTTCCTGACGTAGCGCTTCACTTGAGCTGATTAGTCATACGGGTTTAATTAGCCGTAAATCTATTTCACCTCCAGCAAGTAGCGAACACCATCCAACGCTTTCCTGATTTATTTTCTTTCTTCTGTTTCTTTTATTTTTGGAACAAACATGCTCAGGAAATCTCATCCCCCGAATTCTGATGTGTCACGTCTGATGATGAAGGGCTCTTCCCTCGCCGCTCTCTGCCACTTAGTTGGCTGACATCTTTATGACGCTCTGTGGGAGTGCAGTCACCCAGGGGACGGGCTGGGAAAAATAGGATTTTTATAACCGCTTTCCTGTAAAATCCTTTTCTTGGAGTACATCACGGGACACAGAGCCACAGTAATTACTGTATGGGTTATATAGGCACCTTTAGGTGATGGACACTGGCACACCCTAGACAGAAAATTTGTCTCCCTATATAACCCCCCCTTACTGGGAGTACCTCAGTTTTGTAGCAAAGCAATACACGTGTACCCAGAAAGAGGGGAGGGACCTCTGTGTCCCGTGATGTACTCCAAGAAAAGGATTTTACAGGTAAGCAGTTATAAAAATCCTATTTTCTTTATCGTACATTACGGGACACAGAGCCACAGTAATTACTGTATGGGATGTCCCAGAGCAATGCTATCTGATGGGGGGGGAGACGCAAACAAAAGTAGGGTGCAATCAGACCCGAGGACCCTGTACCACTGCCAGCGGCACACTACGCCCAAAGGCGATATCCTCATGTTTTCTTACATCCACCTGATAGAATCTGGTGAATGTATGGACTGAAGACCAAGTTGCGGCCTTGCAGATTTGAGCTATGGGCGTTTGGTGATGCACTGCCCACGAAGCAGCCTGATGGAGTGCGCTTTGATTTGAAAAGGTGGAACTTTCCTCTTTAAACCATAAGCTTGAATAATTACTTGCCGAGTCCACTTAGCAATAGTAGATTTCGACGCTGCCTGTCCTTTCCTAGGACCTTCAGGCAACACAAAGAAAGCATCAGTTTTCCGAATCTGAGCAGTCGCTTATAAATAGATTTTGACCGCTCTCACTACATCCAGAGAATGTAGTGACTTTTCTTCCCTAGAACAGGGTTCTGGAAAAAATGAAGGTAGAACTATATCCTGGTTTAGTTGAAAACCTGAAACCACCTTCGGCAAAAAGCTAGGATGAGGACGCAGTACTACTCTATCCTTGTGAATGATTAAATATGGCTCTTTACAAGATAGACCAGCCAATTCTGATACCCTTCTTGCAGAAGATATGGCTACCAGAAAAACTAGTTTCCTTGTCAACAGGACCAAGGGAACATGTGGCATCGGCTCAAAAGGCTGTTTCTGTAACGCCGACAGAACTAAATTCAAGTCCCAAGGGTTCAGGGATGCTCTAACTGGTGGATTAAGCCACATTACCCCCTGTACAAAGCTTCGGACCAAAGAATGCGAAGCAAGTGGTCGTTGAAACAAAATCGATAAGGCCGAGACCTGGCATTTGATGGTACTCAAGGCCAGCTTCATTTCTAACCCCATTTGCAGAAAGGCCTGGATTCTACCTATGACATACTTTCTGGGATGCCAACCCCTGAATTCACACCAGGAAACATATGCCTTCCAGACTCTATAATAAATGACTCTGGTAGCTGGCTTCCTTGCATTAATCAAGGTAGATATCACTGAGCCTGAAAGCCCATGATTCTTCAGAATGTGGGTTTCAATACCCAAACTATTAAATTTAGCGTTTGGAATACTGGTCCCTGCGATAGCAGGTCTGGACGTGGTGGAAGGGTCCATGGGGCCCTTACAGCCATTTTTTACGATCTCTGCATACCAAGATTTTCTGGGCCACAAGAACTACCGATTTCCTTTCCTGCTTGATCCTGTGAATAAGAGGGAATGCATAAATCAGTGAGTCACCAACGCATCTGTTCCGTATGCGAGTGGATCCCTTGTTCTTGACACAAAGTTGTCAATCTTGTTGTTGAACCTGGACGCAAACAGATCTACGTCCGGGATCCCCCATCTTTGGCATACAGCCAGGAAGATGTTGAGGTGAAGAGACCATTCCCCTGGAAAGAACTGCTGGCGACTTAAGGAGTCCGCCTGCCAATTCTCTACCCCTGGAATCAAGATTGCCGATATGCACAGCACGTGCTTTTCTGCCCAGGTTGGGATATGGTTTACTTTTTCCCTGGGCTGCACGACTTCATGTGCCTCCTTGGTGATGGATATAAGCCACTGCTATGGCATTGTCGCATGGATCCTGACAGGACAATTCCGCAATCTGAATGTCCAGGCCTTTAGGGCTAGGTGCGCTGCCCGAATCTCTAGAATGTTGATGGGCAGGGTCCTTACGGTTCTGGACCATTTTCCTTGGACAGTTGTCTCTTCCAGGACTGCTCCCCAACCCCAAAGGCTGGCATCTGTTGTTACCACCTTCCAGGTAACTGGTAAGAAGGATTTCCCTTTCTGCAGATTCTCGGGTATCAACCACCAAGTGAGGCTCTGGCGCACTTTTGGCGACAAACATATCCGAAAATCTAGCGCCTAAGACCCTGGCGAAAAAATGGAGGTACTCCCAGTAAACGGAGGGATTATATAGGGAACTGAACTTCCTGTCTAGGGTGTGCCAGTGTCCATCACCTAAAGGTGCCTATATAACCCATACAGTAATTACTGTGGCTCCGTGTCCCGTGATGTATGATAAAGAAACTACTTTTTCTGCTTTTTTTTTTATAATAAGCTCAGTTTTAGTTATCCATGTTTGCAACAAATTATCTATCTATCTATCTATCTATCTATCTATCTATCTATCTATCTATCTATCTATCTATATATATATATATATATATATATATATATATATATAGATATATATATATATCTATATATCTATATAGATATAGATCTATATATATAGATCTATATATATAGATATATATATTTTTTTTAAACTTTATTGCTATCACACAAGGGAGCGAACAAGTCCCCAATGTGATAGCATTGGACAAGTGACAGGTCCTCTTTATGGAGACATCAGCATCTGTTAGACTTCCACTGTCCCCCCCTTCCCTCCAAAGCAGCTATTCAAGCACAGATCGTGCTTGATTAGCTGCTTCCCTGGCTGTATGAACCAGGAAATGACAGCTCTGAAAGAAGCAGAAATGCTCAGAACTAAGCTGGCTGAATGAAAGGAGCACAAACACATGTGCTTAATCCTTCCCTGTACTCACTATGTACGCCCAGAGAGCTGAAGTAGGTAAGTTCTGAATGACACCCCAGTGCTTCTTGCAGTGAAAGTGCGTGCACTATCTTTTGGAAGCACACGCTGCACTGTGCTGCGATGCATGTCGCCAAGGTGCGTTGGGTTGCCATTCAGGATGATGGGCATTTAAGGCTCATTTACCCATGCGAGCAGTCGCCTCCCCATTGCCATTTTTTTTTTTTAACCCTTGAAAGCCCGAAGCACCCACACAGTGGAGTGCATTGCACATGGTCGCAGCGTGGCCCCTACACTAGAATGGTTTGTGTTTAGTGGCGATGCTGCCTGCCAAACGTGTCCTGCAGTCCCCACCTCCTGTTTAGACCCTGAAAAGCCCAAAGCACCACCACACAACCTTGTGCTGTTGCAGTGCAGCCCCATTTTCTGTGGTATACTTTCTGCTGCTGAATGTCCTCAGTCTAATGGCCCGGGGTCATTCAACCCACTTCCTCTGAGCCCAGGTCATCCTGAATTTGCCCCCCCCGCCAGTGACTGGACAGTGAAAGGAGAAGCAGAACAGTGATGAGCTCATCTTTCTCACTCTTCTCTCTCCTCTTATCATCATGCTTCTTTATAACACACGGCATTGGCTTCTTGTGCTGCTTCTTCTGCTCACACTCCAGCCCTGCTGTATAGGGACTTCAAGAGGCTGATACCACATTTAGGCTTTTACAATGTTTGTATTAAAAAATAATCTATTAATAATTACAGAGCGGCATACATTTTTTTTGTCTTTTTCTATCTGCCCAAATGCTGTTTTGGAGGGGAGCATCACCGCTAATAATGGAGATGAATCTCCTCATTTCCCATTCCCTCTGAAGAAATGGACTTCGCTCCAGGAAATGTACCAGGAACATTGCCAATGAACGTTTGGAAACTATTTGGCTTTTGAAGTAACTTTACAGCAACTTTGGAGTGTATATGATGTGTGGAAAGTATATAATCTATTGTCGGAGCCGAGACATTGATGATGTGCATGGCGGAATGTTCTGGAAGAGAACCGAGGAGGAGCTCAATCATTACTCTTGTCTGCACAACACTCTCCTTCCTGTGTGCGGATTTATTTATCCTTTAAATTCTTTTAGTGGGTGAAATAAATGAAAAAAACAAACAAAAAGAATTTTTTTTTTTACATAGGGTAACATTGTAGCTTCTTTTTAGGTAGGGTAACATTGTAGCCTATTTTTACGTAGGGTAACATTGTAGCTTCTTTTTAGGTAGGGTATTATTGTAGCCTATTTTTAGATGGGGTAAGGCCCCTTTCACACATGTGGACCGTTCAGGTCTGTCTGTCAGTATTTTAGGAGGACCTGAACGGATGCTCCATGCAGGTCTACGGAGCGATGGATGTCAGCGGTGACATGTTCAGCTCCGATCCGCTGAATCCAGACGGATGGAAACCCTACAGTGGGGACGGAAAGTATTCAGACCCCCCTTAAATTTTTCACTGTTTGTTATATGGAAGCCATTTGCTAAAATTATTTAAGTTCATTTTTTTTCCTCAATGTACACACAGCACCCCATATTGACAGAAAAACACAGAATTTTTGACATTTTTGCAGATTTATTAAAAAAGAAAAACTGAAATATCACATGGTCCTAAGTATTCAGACCCTTTGCTCAAGTTTTTCACACCTGGATTTGGGGATCCTCTGCCATTCCTCCTTGCAGATCCTCTCCAGTTCTGTCAGGTTGGATGGTAAACGTTGGTGGACAGCCATTTTTAGGTCTCTCCAGAGATGCTCAATTGGGTTTAAGTCAGGGCTCTGGCTGGGCCATTCAAGAACAGTCATGGAGTTGTTGTGAAGCCACTCCTTCGTTACTTTAGCTGTGTGCTTAGGGTCATTGTCTTGTTGGAAGGTAAACCTTCGGCCCAGTCTGAGGTCCTGAGAACTCTGGAAAAGGTTTTCTTCCAGGATATTCCTGTACTTGGCCACATTCATCTTTCCCTCGATTGCAACCAGTCGTCCTATCCCTGCAGCTGAAAAACACTCCCACAGCACGATGCTGCCACCACCATGCTTCACTGTTGGGACTGTATTGGACAGGTGATGAGCAGTGCCTGGTTTCCACACATACCGCTTAGAATGAAGGCCAAAAAGTTCTATCTTGGTCTCATCAGACCAGAAAATCTTATTTATCAACATCTTGGAGTCCTTCAGGTGTTTTTTTAGCAAACTCCATGCAGGCTTTCATGTGTCTTGCACTGAGGAGAGGCTTCCGTCGGGCCACTCTGCCATAAAGCCCTGACTGGTGGAGGGCTGCAGTGATGGTTGACTTTCTACAACTCTCTCCTATCTCCCGACTGTATCTCTGGAGCTCAGCCACAGTGATCTTTGGGTTCTTCTTTACCTCTCTCACCAAGGCTCTTCTCCCCCGGTAGCTCTGTGTGGCCAGACAGCCAGCTCTAGGAAGGGTTCTGGTCGTCCCAAACGTCTTCCATTTAAGGATTATGGAGGCCACTGTGCTCTTAGGAACCTTAAGTGCAACAGAATTTTTTTGTAACCTTGGCCAGATCTGTGCCTTGCCACAATTCTGTCTCTGAGCTCTTCAGGCAGTTCCTTTGACCTCATGATTCTCATTTGCTCTGACATGCACTGTGAGCTGTAAGGTCTTATATAGACAGGTGTGTGGCTTTCCTAATCAAGTCCAATCAGTATAATCAAACACAGCTGGACTCAAATGAAGGTGTAGAACCATTTCAAGGATGATCAGAAGAAATGGACAGCACCTGAGTTAAATATATGAGTGTCACAGCAAAGGGTCTGAATACTTAGGACCATGTGATATTTCAGTTTTTCTTTTTTTATTAAATCTGCAAAAATGTCAACAATTCTGTGTTTTTCTGTCAATATGGGGTGCTGTGTGTACATTAATGAGGAAAAAAAATGAACCTAAATGATTTTAGCAAATGGCTGCAATATAACAAAGAGTGAAAAATTTAAGGGGGTCTGAATACTTTCCGTCCCCACTGTATATTCCATCAGTCTGGCGGATCAGATCGGATGAAAACGGACAGGCGGTCTGTTTTCATTCCATCCCCCATAGAGAAGAGCGGGGCTCTGACAGATCTGTATGTTTTTCTAACTGAAAAATAAGCTACAAAGTTACCTAAAAAGAAGAAAAAAAAATACAAAGTTACAGAGATGGACCTGTCATCTGCCCGGATCTATGGAGTGTTCCCTGATGAGAAAGCGGAGTCCGTCAGATCAGACATTCATGTGTGAAAGGGCCCTAACTTTGTAGCCTATTTTTACGTAGGGTAACATTGTAGCCTATTATAGCCGCCGGCTCAGCGGGGATCAATGGAGCGTTCCCTGCTGAGCAAGGGGAATCCCTCAAAATGGACATTCATGTGTGAAAGGGCCCTAACTTTGTAGCCTATTTTTAGCTAGGGTAACATTTGTAGCCTATTTTTAGGTAGGATAACATTGTTGCTTCTTTTTAGGTAGGGGAACATTGTAGCCTATTTGTAGGTAGGGGGAATATTGTAGCCTATTTTTAGGTAGGGGGAATATTGTAGCCTATTTTTAGGTAGGGGGAATATTGTAGCCTATTTTTAGGTAGGGGGAATATTGTAGCCTATTTTTAGGTAGGGGGAATATTGTAGCCTATTTTTAGGTAGGATAACATTGTTGCTTCTTTTTAGGTAGGGGAACATTGTAGCCTATTTGTAGGTAGGGGGAATATTGTAGCCTATTTTTAGGTAGGGGGAATATTGTAGCCTATTTGTAGGTAGGGGGAATATTGTAGCCTATTTTTAGGTAGGTGAACATTGTAGCCTATTTTTAGGTAGGGGGAATATTGTAGCCTTTTGTTAGGTAGGGGGGATATTGTAGCCTATTTCAAGGTAGGGTAACTTGTAGCTTTTTTTCCGTAGGGTAACTTTGTAGATTTTTATTTTTTTTCTTTTTAGGTAACTTTTGTAGCTTATTTTTCAGTTGGGGTAAGCTTAGGTTCACACACATGCAGTGCAGGAAATGCAGAAATCCCTGCGCGTTTACCGCACCACATTGCAATTGTGTTGTGTTTCCAATCCACAGCGGGTTTTAATACAAACTTACCGACATCCCAAACGGATCACAAACGCAGTTCGGTCTTTCCGCACCAGATCACTTGGTACAAAACAACTATGAGATTTGGCTGTGGTGCGGCTCCAGAAAAGGTGACTGCATTTAAAAAAAAAAATTTTTTTTGGGGCGATGCAGTGCAATTTGAGCCCATTTTAAAATGAATGGGCTGAAATTGCACTGAATTGCATGTGAATTCCACAGGGATGCAGTGCGGTTCCGGTGTGATTCACATGCAAGGTTATAATGTGAACCAAGGCTAAATATGTGGCTTTTTTAATTAGGGTAACTTTATAGGTAAGGTAACTTTATAGCTTTATTTAGGTAGGGAAGCTTTGTAGTTAATTTTTAAGTAGGGTGACTTTGTCACAAGGTGAGAGGCTGGAGCAGGGGCTGATCTGTGGCAGACATTCATGAACACAGCAGAGAACTGCACATGCAGCAGGATTTATTTGGTTGTGTGATCACTGTGCCATTATCTCAGTCCAGGAAGTATGTGGTGACTCTGCAGGAAGGCTGAACAAAGATGATGCCAAATAAGAAATAGAATGGCATTTAAATCTGACCTCCGGCTTTCCTTTCAAATTTTTTCAGTTGTACCGGCTCCTCTCCTAGAATTACTGAAATTACTTAATCTGATTTCACTGCATACTGTGACCTTCTCACAATGTTCATTAGAAACTGCAACAAGCCAGATAGAGCCGCCTCGTTTCCTGGCTGGAGGACACCCAGCATCATCTAGCACTTTTCTCCCCACCCTGACTGTCCCTGGCCCACCCCTTTTATTCACTGGATTTCAGTTCCTTCAATCATGGAGGCTCAGCATCACATGTGACCGTTGGCTAGGCTGGTGTACATGCAAATACAATAGGAACACCCACTTCTCCTCCTACCAATCAAGGGCTAAAGGCTCTTGAGCGGCATACTGTGGTCGGGTGCTGTGATGTTTTCAGGAAGCTATGTACAGCCCCCGCCGCCCCCTCCCACCAAGCTATGTACAGCCCCCGCCGCCCCCTCCCACCAAGCTATGTACATGTACAGCACACAGCCGGCCCCTCCCACCAAGCTATGTACAGCCCCCCGCCATCCCTTCCCACAAGCTATGTACAGCCCCCTGCCGTCCCCTCCCACCAAGCTATATACAGCCCCCTGCCGTCCCCTCCCACCAAGCTATGTACAACACACAGCCGTCCCCTCCCACCAAGCTATGTGCCTCACACAGTCGTCCCCTCCCACCAAGCTCTGTACCTCACACAGCTGTCCCCTCCCACCAAGCTATGTGCCTCACACAGTCGTCCCCTCCCACCAAGCTCTGTACCTCACACAGCTGTCCCCTCCCACCAAGCTCTGTACAGCACACAGCCGTCCCCTCCCACCAAGCTATGTACAGCCCCCCCGCCGTCCCTTCCCACCAAGCTATGTACAGCACACAGCTGGGTCCTCCCAACAAGCTATGTACAGCACACAGCCGCGCCCCCCCCCACCAAGCTATGTACAGCACACAGCCGGCCCCTCCCACAAAGCTATGTACAGCCCCCTACCGTCCCCTCCCACAAAGCTATGTACAGCCCCCTACTGTCCCCTTCCACCAAGCTATGTACAGCCCCCCACCATCACCTCCCACCAAGCTATGTACAGCACACAGCCGGCCCCTCCCACCAAACTATGTACAGCACACAGCCGGGCCCTCCCACCAATCTATGTACAGCACACAGCCGGCCCCTCCCACCAAGCTATGTACAGCACACAGCCGGCCCCTCCCACAAAGCTATGTAGCGCCCCCTACCGTCCCCTCCCACCAATCTATGTACAGCCCCCTACCGTCCCCTCCCAACAAGCTATGTACAGCACACAGCCGGCCCCTCCCACCAAGCTATGTACAGCCCCCTACCGTCCCCTCCCAACAAGCTATGTACAGCACACAGCCGGCCCCTCCCACCAAGCTATGTACAGCACCCTACTGCCCCCCCCACCAAGCTATGTACAGCACCCCGCTGTCCCCTCCCACCATGCTCTGTACAGCACCCTGCCTGCTCCTCCCACCAAGCTATATACAGCACCCTGCCGTCCCCTCCCACCAAGCTATGTACAGCCCCCCGTGGTTCCATCCCAACAAGCTAAGTTACTGCCCCCCCCCCACCGTTCCCTCCCAGCAAGCTATGTACAGCACCCTGTCAGCCACTCCCACCAGCCGTTGTTTACTTGGATTGTGTAGAGAAGCACAGAGACCCGGTGATAAGACCCTCAATATGGTAGTAATGAAAAAAGGTTTAATTGTTGATGATGGAGGGAGAGAACTTTACTTTGTAATATGTCTAGTAAAGAGAATTGATCCAGTAACGCCTCCAAAAACATGCTCGTCACAATCTACTTTCGATTCAGCCTTCTGTAACTGCACTATTGGGTAACTGGTAACTGTGTCTATACAGAGGGTGGTGTTTGTATGTTTTTTATATATTTTTCGAATCATGTTGTAATACATTTTATATATTTTTAATGATTTCTCCTTTCATTATGTGCTCACAAATTCCACTCGATCCTTTTTTTTATATTTATATATAAAACTTTAAAAAGGGTTTCTAAAAGGTGCACTTAATGGAAATTTTGGTACCGAAACTGAAAATGCAGGATGCACTTGGCCGAAAACCTAAATTGAAAATGACAGTTTTTAAAAAATATTAATATTTTTATATATAATTGTATTATATTTGACTTTTTAAATTAATCGAAATGAATTTATCGTCGGCCATTATTGGCGCCTTTTAGCACAAGAAAAGCTCCAAAAAAAATGTATCTGTTAAAATTCTAAGTATGTCTTCACACTGGTCTCTTGCGCTTCTCTTGTGGCATTAAAAAATCTTGCTTGCTGCATTTTTGGTCAGTTAAAAAAAACAAAACACACCTCCCAGTTGAAATGCATTGAAAATGCAGCATTAACGCACCCGTATTACGTTTTTGATGCTTGTTTTGAGTCAGGTGACCTATAAAAAAAACACACCATAAGCACAGTACAAATCACAGCAAATTCGCGGTAAAATCGCGGCAAGATTGTTGCAAATTTGCGGCAAAATCAAGTGCATTTTCGGGAGCCATTATTGGCACCTTTTTCTCTTATCGGCTGAATGCCAATAACACCATTTTCGACCGAAAGATTTCTGTGGCTGAAATTTTGCTGCATCTTTAATTTTAAACCTTCTCTTCCCTATCCAAAGAAAATGGTTTGAGCCGGAGTCCCACCTTACAATAGACCCCCTAGAACTGGCTCTTGGCCAAAGAAAGTCCAGCTATTTCTATGGAAGGAGGTAACTCCCTAAATAGGTTCCTATGGCGCAAATTAGAAGACCTCGGCGATGCCAATCATGTCTCTGTGAAGTGACAGTGGAAACAGCTCCTCTTCTACCACCTCAAAACTTCCGTTTTTAGAAATATGACTGAAGAGGCAGAAAACTGTCAATTAACTGGGTGCGCTCCTCCGGCAGACAGCCTGGCTCAATCATCGGCAATTAGAGTGGATCTTCACCGCGGAGACACGTGACACCATCCGTCCTGGTTTCCTGTCTTAAGTCCGCGCCGCCAGTTATCGGGTTTTCAGCACTCTCCTTCAACCTCGTCCTTTGACTGTCATCCAAGTGTGTGTTTTATTTTTAGGTGTTCTTAATCCTCGCCTGGGACACTTGATAAATTAATCAGGGCTTCCTTGTGGAAGGAGTAAGTCCACTATGTGTGTGATTTATTTATTTATTTATTTTATAATACATGTGGAAATGTTTCTCTGGTTGCTTCTGACCTTAAAAGTGAAGTTCACCTTTTCGGGCAGAATTTTTCTTTTCGTAATAAATAGAACCCTTATGCTCAACAATCGCCCCAAAGAAGCTCCAGAACATTTTTTTTTAGGGTAGAGCGTGGTGCTTTTTACCGTGCTTTTTGGTGCGCTTGCAGCGTATTTCTGAAACGCACGCCAATGCGTCCATTATCTGTGTGGTTTGCCATGCATTTGTGAACAAACAGATGTTAATGGAGCCTCGTTCTTGTGTAAACGCAAAAATTTCACTTTCATGCCCCATTCACACCTAACGTAGTGGGAGCGCAAGTTTTTTTTGAGTCCTTTTTTCCAATGACACACATAGGGCAAGCCCATTGATTTCAATGGGCTGCCCTACACATGGCAAAGTAGCTTATGGGACATTTTGGTGTGGTGCGAGTTTCACAGTTTTTACTGTGCGTTTTTTGCTGCGATTGTCACATCAGTGCCCAGTAGTGCCGCGGTCATGCAGCACTGTACCCATACAAATTTTTTACCATTTTCTTCACACAAATGGAGCTTTCTTTTGGTGGTAGTTTCTGTTATAAAATTTTGCAAACAGGTTATTTTTCTTCACTGATGAGGCTGCACTGATACTGTAGGCACGAATAGGCAGCACTGATGAGGTGGCAAAATGTGTGTTTTCTGTGCCATTAACAATTGCACTGAAAGCGCAACTAGTTTAATTTTAGGTGTATAAATGTGGCCATACACTATACAATCTGATTGTACAATCTCTGTACAATCTCCTTTTAGATTTACCAAAACTATATAATAGGAGGAGACACCATCTATTCAATCACTCTGTATCTAATCAGGTCAGCCCTCGCACTACATCAGGGTTGTCCAACCTGTGGCTCCAGAGGGTTTAGCATGTGGACATAGCAAATATAGCAGCTGTGGCAGCTTATGGTGCCTTTAAAAAGTATTCATACCTCTTGAAATTTTCCACATTTTGTCATGTTACAACCAAAAGTATTGACTCAGGGGGCTGAATATAAATTCACACCACACTTTACAGATATTTGTAAAAAAATGTTGAAAACCATTTATCATTTTCCTTCCATTTCACAATTATGTGCCACTTTGTGTTGGTCTATCACATAAAATCCCAATAAAATACATTTACATGTTTGGTTGTAACATGACAAAGTGTGGAAAATTATGAATACTTTTTCAAGGCACTGTACATTGACCAGCCAGACAAATGTATCTGTGGAGGGATGCTGTGCAAACCTAGTTGATAGGTGAAGGGTGTATGCTAATGAGGTCAGCTGTGTGGGTTCTCCATCCTAAAACTACATACTAGGAAGTCCCTGAAACTTTCTAAGAAATGCAGCAAGTGCTAAGGTAAGGCCTTGTTCTAAAAATCAAAGAAAGCTTTTATTTTTCTGCACCCGAGGTACATTAATGGTATATTGGTACATAGGGGAGCTGGATTAAAAAAAAAAAGGTGAACTTATTCTTTAACCACATGCCGACCGGCCATAGCCGAAAGACGGCTACAGCGCGGTCGGCTTGTTCTGGGTGCACGTTCGTGGGACGTCCTCACAGAATGGCGCGCACCCGGGAACATCTGTGACCGCCGGGTCCAGGGGATCCCGCGCATCACGGATCACAGTAAACAGCCGCTGACAGCGGCCGTTTACCACGTGATCGCTCTGTCAAATGACGGAGCATCACTTGTAAACAAACCGGCGTCATGTCATGATGCCACTTCCTTCCCTCCCCTCTGACGCCAGTTCCTCCCTCCCCTCTCTGTACCGATCGGTGCAGTGTGAGAGGTGAGAGGGAGAGGGGGAGAGATCGTTTGCAGCGCTGTGGGCACTACAGATCCAGCCCACAGCGCTCAGTGCCCATATTCTGCCAATTCTAATCGATACTCTGCCAATACTAATTAATACTCTTCCAATAAAATAAAAAACCCAGCGGTGATTAAATACCACCAAAAGAAAGCTCTATTTGTGTGAAAAAAAGGACAAACATTTTATATAGGTACAGTGTTGTATGACTGAGTAATTGAGTAACGGCTCAGATTACATGCATCTTACAATGTTACACATATGAAATCATTGTCTCCACTCCAACCCAAAATCATATTGTCTCCACTCCAACCTGACGCGTTTCAGGTCAATCCTTTCTTCAGGGGTATACTGGGGGGGATATATAATCTTGATTTCTATAAATAGAAAATACAGTGTTTTAATAATAGTACATACATAATAAGCAAAGACTCCCATTTGCATCAATCTGTAGAGAAATCGCCTATTATATGAGATGATTAGAAAGACATGTAGCCGTACATTACTTAAAAGAACATAGTTTTGCCAAATGGGAAGATCAGTGGTGTGTCCCCGCCAACAGGCCCTAGCCGCCCTGACGGAGGTCCCAGAGAAGAATCCTCCTCAAGCCCTGTAGTCAAAGATGGTTTGGACTCTACAAAGTGCGATTATGTAGTAAAATCAGGTACGTATACACCAAAAGTTCATGATGTTGATGTCCCCCTTCTCATAATATCATATCATGGAAGGGCTATACTTAGAGGGGTATCAAAGTATAAATGCCTAGATACCTTTTATAAATATCTATAATAAGACGCAACAGTATTTATTATTATTATTATTATACAGAATTTATATAGCGCCAACAGTTTACGTAGCGCTTTACAACTTGAGGGTAGACAGTACAAATACAATACACTTTGATACAGTAGGAATCAGAGGGCCCTGCTCCTTAGAGCTTACAATCTAAGAGATATAAGAGTATTTTGGGATATATTGAAGTGCAAGTGCAAACATTAAAACAGGATTTTATGACTAAAAAAACTAAAACGCAACTAAACTGCATTTGAGCACCACAAACACGAAAACGCTATTTAATTTATTTATAAAAATTCAAAGCAAACTCCCCCATCCACCCATGTCTCCATGTTTTATTCTGCTGAGAAAACGCCTCCCTAGCATATCTAGCCACAGCCATCTTGAGTAAGGGCAGATGATTCATGTAGAATTTACTTCCTGTAATCTATCTGCTCTTAGCTCAGGCATGCAGGCAGGAGGGCGTGCTTAGCTGAGAATGCCCCGCCTCCTCTTCTGAAGATTCCTGGGATGTATGACATGATTTTGGCATAGGCCTGAAAACCAGAAGTAACTGAAGAAATGTAAAACAAGAAAAAAAAAAGTTTAATAAAAGTGTAAAGTATAATCTAGTAGAAAACACCTGTAGAAATTCCCAGAGATGGTGAGCGGATGGTGCACTGGCTTGTGGTGTCCTCCTAGCACCTGAGCAAACATGTAGATGAAAGAAAGCTGGCAGCTCGGTCTTCTGCATTGAATGAGTTTATTAATCCAGGTGTGGTACAAAATAATACAAAGCTTACGCGTTTCGGCATGTAGCCTTAAAGTGGATGTAAACCTAAATTAAAAAAAAAAAAAAAAAGGCTTGTAACTTGTACAGTATAGGATTTCATGTCATCTGTGCCCAGTCTTGCCACGAAGAGTTAATCCAGCTCTGAGCAATCCTCTTATCTTTTTTCAGTGAGATAAAAACTGACAGAGAGAGAAATACCAGTCAGTTCTTCCCCTGTGCTGTGAGTGACAGGTGATTTACATATCTCATGCTCCAGCCTTAGAGAGGCATTCTGTGTAATTCCCATTCCTCCTCCTTTCTTCTCCAGCTCACACACACAGCTCTGTACAATCGTCCTCTGTGCACATGCGCAGGAGAGACATGGGTCCATGAGTGCGCTCTGCTTCTTCACAGAACGTGTTCTGCCACTCCTGTGTTTGCACTTCAGTCTCCCCTGGCGCGAGGCTCGTCCTCGCACCGCTGGCTGGCCAGGGGAGTGTAGTGGTGGGTGGAGAAGTACTCTGATGTCTCGACTCCACCCACCGAGCGTCGGACAGCAGATCCGCCCACAGATTCGGCAATATTGCAGGGCTCCACACAGCTAAAGGGGTGAATTATGACAGGTAAGGATACATGCAGGAGGCATGTATATCCTTCTAGATATGCCCTATGTTCGTAAATTAGAAACAATGACAGTGGGTTTACATCCACTTTAATCATAGCCATTGATTTAAGTGATACTAAAGCGTTATTTGTTATTTTTAACCAAAAAAAAAATGTTATACTTACATACTATACAGATCCTCCTCTTCTTGGGTCCCTCTTCAGCTCCCCTGGCCCCTCCCTCCTGACAAAAGCCCCCACAGCAAGCAGCTTGCTACGGGGGGCGGCCGAGCCGCAGCTCCATGCTAACATTCAGACAAGCAGCCCTGGCTTGGCCCCGCCCCCCTCTCCTCATTGGCTCACTCTTCTTTCATCTATAAGTAAATATAATATACCTTTCTATCTATTTAGTAATGCTAGCAGCATTAGGATTAAAAATCGGTAATGTTGATTGAGGGAGTTTAGTTCTGCTTTAACCATTTGCCGACCAGCCCCCGTCATACAGCGGCAGCTTGTCACAATCCCGCGAACTGTCGTAGCTGTACGTTGGTCCCTTTAAGCGGGGTAGCAGGCACGCACGCCCGCTGCACAGCGGGGGTGCCGATGCTCGCGACCGCCGGCAGAACAGGGACGTATGTGTGTAAACACACACATCCCAGTTCTGTGAGGGGAGAGAAAGATCGTGAGTTCCTGCGAGCTGGGAACCACGATCTCTCATCTCCTATAATCAGTCCCATCCCCCACAGTTAGAACACACACACACAAGGAACACAGTTAACCCCTTGATCGCCCCCAGTGTTAACCCCTTCCCTGCCAGTTACATTTGCACCGTAATCAGTGCATTTGGTCCCCAAAATGTGTCAACGGTGTCCGATGTGTCCGCCATAATGCCTCAGTCCAATAAAAATTGCAGATTGCCGCCATTACTAATAAAAAAAGTAAAATAAAAAAAATGCCATAAATCTGTCCCCTATTTTGTAGACGCTATAACTTTTGCGCAAACCAATTAATATATGCTTTTTTGAGATTTTTATTACCAAAAATATGTAGAAGAATACATATCGGCCTAAACTGAGGAAAAAATATGCTTTTTTTTAAAAAAAAAAAAAAAATTGGAGCTATTTATTACAGCAAAAAGTACAAAATATTGCGCTTTTTTCAAAATTGTCGCTCTTTTTTTGTTTATAGCGCAAAAAATAAAAATCGCAGAGATGATCAAATACCACCAAAAGAAAGTAATATTTGTGGGAAAAAAAGGACGTTAATTTTGTTTGGGTACAGCGTTGCATGACTGTGCAATTGTCAGTTAAAGCGACGCAGTGCCGAATCTCAAAAAATGGCCTGGTCATTGAACAGCCAAATCTTCCGGGGCTGAAATGGTTAAAGGTCATCCAGCTTTTAAACAGATAATATTTTTTCATTTGAATTATTTTCTATTAAATTTTATGATTTTTTTTTTATTACATGGCTTATGCATGGCCGTGTGTTTAGAAAGCATTGCCCTTCTAGCAGACTGTGTTGATTGATTAGAGATTTTTTTTGTCTGGCTAGAAGTGTAAATATTAAAATGCAAATTAATTTTATAATTATATTATTTTATTATTATTATATTTTATTATTATATTATTTTATAATTTTATTCTGTCTCTCACTGTTAAAATAAACCTATCATTAAAATTATAGACTGATCATTTCTTTGTCAGTGGGCAAACGTACAAAATCAGCAGGGGAGCAAATAGTTTTTTCCCCTCTCTGTATGTAAGAAAACAATAAGTTTTTATTTAATAATGTTGTTAGCATTTTGAGGGGGGGGGGGGGGGGGGGAACCAGGGAAGGCTGACTATAAGCAGATTAAACTTCAGCCTCGTCTTGTACCCTTTTATGCAAATAATAATTATTACGTTAATAATAACAAAGGGAACAACAACCTCCTAACAGCATGAAATCCATTCCAACTGATTTGCTGTGATTAAAATGATTTTCTCCACAACACCTGAGAAGTGACGCCTTCTTCTCCGGCGGGCCTCGGCGCGGTCCTCTGTGTGCCGGGCTTGTCTACGTGAGACGTTCTAGATAAATGAGACTTCGTTACTCTAATTAAACAGCTAAATTTGGTGAAAATCCTTCCAGCCAGAAGAGTGAACTGGAAACCCGCGGGCCGCGCGGTGCCCAGCCGCGGTCTCCGCTGAGTCCACTCTCCGTTTAACCTTTTGTTCCCTTAAATACATACCAAGAGGGTGATTAATTTCAGCTGAGCCCAACACAAAAAGGTGAACGTGGCGGGCGGAAAATCATTGCGTGTCAAGTGTGCAGCTGCTACTTGAGAGGGATGCCAGGCAAATATATTTTTAACATATTAAGGCCCCTTTCACACTGGGGCGTTGGGTGCATCGGCGGTAAAGCGCCGCTATTTTTAGCGGCGCTTTACCGTCAATTCGGCGGCGCTATTCGGCCGCTAGCGGAGCGCTTTTACCCCCACTAGCGGCCGTGAAAGGGTTAAAACCAGCCGCAAAGTGGTGCTGCCACAGTGCTTTGCCGGTGGTATAGCCGCGCTGCCCATTAATTTCAATGGGCAGGAGCGGTACACACACCGCTCCTTCACTGCTCCAAAGATGCCGCTAGCAGGACTTTTTTTAGCATCCTGCCAGCGCACCGCTCCAGTGTGAAAGGGGTCTAAGGTGCGTTGTAAGTGGTTGTAAACCTCAGACATGAAATATGAACAAAGCATATCCCTCTATAGTGTGTACTTGTCTCAATCCAGAGCACGAATTGTCATTACTGTCTGCTGTTTCGTTCCTCTGCTATCAGCATGAGTCACTTCTAAAAAAGTTTCCCTGACACCAAGAGAAAAATGGTGACAGGGGAAGAACTTCAGCACACAGCCTATGATTGACAGCCTCAGCTCTGTTCCTGTGTGCTTTTTGATGGGGGGGGGGGGGGGGGTTGTCCCTTCCAACCATTCAGCTGTCAGAGCTCTCCTCACTGAGCTCTGCAGTGTGTCATTTCAGCTCCCTGCCCTCTGTTTTCTGACAGCTCTGACAAGCTTTATAAATTCTGGGGGATGGGAAGGTGGCGATCCAACCCCCTATCCTCGCGGGAGAGGGACAGGAAGGCTGTGATTATCCCCCCCGGCGGGAGATGGACGGAAAGGCGGCGATCAGAGGCCTCCTTACCTTAGGAGGCAGATGACAAGGATCCGGCTTAGAGCTGCTGTTCTGCAGGATGGACAGTATACGGTGGAGTTCTGGGATGGACAGTATACATTGGAGGTACGGGATGGACAGTATACGGTGGAGCTCCAGGGTGGAGTGCAGGATGTGGCTGTGGGTGAGCCGTTCCTGGAAGAGGGAGCCAAGTCTGGATAAGTTGGTCGCTTTTCTTCTCCCTAGGAGGATCTGATGCCGATCCGCTGGATTAGGACTCCCTTCTGAAGAGGACTGTGCCGCTGGCTGAGCTGCTCCCTGACTCTCACCCTGATGGCTTCAGTCTTCCAAGGTGAGGAGACTTCACTCCGGGGCAGTTGCTTCTCCTCCCAACCAAACAGGAAGTGGATCCTGAGACTCGATTGGCCGGGAGTCCTAAGACTCATCCTAAGACTCCCTGGCCAATCGGGTCTCGGGACCCGCTTCCTGATTGGCTGGGAGTAGAATCAGAAAGAAAATAGCGAATATTAATTCGCTATTGTCACACAACTGGGTGGGCTCAGGGCGCAGTGCTCTGCACCCCAAGCCCATCCTTTATTTGAAGCCCATTAGAGCCTCAGGCTCTAATCACATGCTTCGAAGAAAAACCAATTAGTATCCATGCCTCCGGTGCCCTGCCTGTAGATTAGGGGCCGGGCGCATGGATTAGGGGGGGCGCCCCTGCTTGCCCTTCAAAACATCTAATGAAGCACAGGCTGGGATGGTCAGGTGGTCTCTTCCAGCTTCATTAGTCACAGAGCAGATCAGGGAGCCGATGTTCCTCGATTTCCTCTGTGTGTAGCAATCCCAACCGTTTACCTAGGTCCCAGGCTCCCCAGAAGAACAGGAAAGACCAGGACCACCTTGGGAGGAATAGTCCTTCTCACCTTCTCAGTATTGTAAATGTAATCAGGTGGCTCAAGAGCTGCCCAGAGCACCTTACTAAACAGTCGGCTGTAGAAAAAAAAAAAAAAGTGAAAAAAAAAAAAGTGAAACGAGAGGAAAAAAAATAAAATAAAAATGATGGCGCCAAAGAAACAACAAACAACTTAAAAGGTAATCAGTTTTTTTCATATATTTTTAGGAATGCTGTGTGAATGGGTACACATAACAGTGAGGGTTTCTCAAATTTGACCGCAAAGGTGGAGCTCCTCTTTAAGTTCATGCAACATGGACACATTTACTGGAGATTGTAGAATTGGGTCTTTGTCCTCATTGATTTGTAATTTTGTTGCACTTTTTTTTTTTTCAGAGAAGAAAGATGTTGCTCAGAGCCTGGAGAGCTACACCTCAAAATGTGCCGGCACCATGGAGCCCATTCATCTACCAGAGGGTTTAACGCTGCCCCCTGTGCCCTTCACCAAGCTGCCCATTGTGAGGTATGAATTTTTTTCGGACACTGAGGTGAAAATTAAAAAAGTTGGCACAATTTGTTTGTCTCAGAATAATATGCAGAGCTTTGCCACTGGCGATGGCTTTTCAACATCAACACTCTCCCAGTAACAATTTTACTCTTAACCACTTAAGGACC
The DNA here is from genome assembly GCA_037952835.1 of Lithobates septentrionalis. Taxonomy (NCBI): domain Eukaryota; kingdom Metazoa; phylum Chordata; class Amphibia; order Anura; family Ranidae; genus Lithobates; species Lithobates septentrionalis. The sequence continues at coordinate 117,116 of JBBDGP010000776.1, forward strand.
AGCCTCGTTTTGGATTTTAGGTGTTTACATGTTTAAAACAGGTTTTTCTGCTAGAAAATTACTTAGAACCCCCAAACATTATATATGGTTTTTCTTCTAACACCCTAGAGAATACAATGGCGGTCATTGCAATACTTTTTTTTGCACCGTATTTGCGCAGCGGTCTTAAAAGCGCACTTTTTTTGGAAAAAATTCACTTTTTTGAATAAAAAAATAAGACAACAGTAAAGTTAGCCCAATTTTTTTTTATATTGTGAAATATAATGTTACGCCAAGAAAAAAGGAACCCAACATGTCATGCTTGAAAATTGCGCCCGCTCGTGGAATGGCGTCAAACTTTTACCCTCAAAAATCTCCATAGGCGACGTTTAAAAAATTCTACAGGTTGCATATTTCGCGCTACAGAGGAGGTCTAGGGCTAGAATTATTGCTCTCGCTCTACCGGTCGCTGTGATACCTCACATGTGTGGTTTGACCACCGTTTTCATATGCGGGCGCTACTCGCGTATGCGTTCGCTTCTGCGCGCGAGCTCGTCGGGAAAGGGGGGTTTAAAAAATTTTTTTTATTATTTTTATTATTTATTTTACAATATTTTATTTATTTTTACACTGTTTAAAAAAAAAAAAAATTGTGTCACTTTTATTCCTATTACAAGGAATGTAAACATCCCTTGTAATAGAAAAAAGCATGGCAGGACCTCTTAAATATGAGATCTGGGGTCAAAAAGACCTCAGATCTCATATTTACACTAAAATGCAATAAAAAAAAAAAAAAAAAAAAAGTCATTTAGAAAAATGACATTTGAAAAAATATGCCTTTAAGAGGCGTGGACGGAAGTGACGTTTTGACGTCGCTTCCGCCCAGCAGTGTCATGGAGACGAGTGAGCGCCATCTTAGCCTCACTCGTCTCCAGACACACCAGAGAGCAGGACGCGATCGCCTCCGCCGCTACCGACGGCTCCGGTAAGCGGCGGAGGGCACCGGATCGCGGCGGGAGGGGGGGGGGGCCCTCTCCCACCACCGATAAAAGTGATCTCGCGGCGAATCCGCCGCAGGGACCACTTTTATCTGAAAGCCGGCCGCCGCACGAAAACGGGGATACCGGGGTTATGGCAGCTAGCTGCTGCCATAACAACGATATCCCCGTTCAAACTTAGGACGTACATCGGCGTGCGGCGGTCGGGAAGTGGTTAAGCCTCGTACACACGATCAGATTGTTGGCCAACAAAGCCTCAGACTTTTATCCTAAGGGCGTGTGCCGGGAACTTGTCTTGCATACAAATGGTACACAATTGTCGGCCAACAAACACGAATGTAGTGACGTACTACAAGGAATTTCAGCTCTTGAGCGCCACCCTTTGGGCACCTTCTGCTAATGTCGTGTTTGGTGAGCATTGATTCCGAGCATGCGTGTTTGTACTTTCAACTTTTGTGTGACGGACTTGTGTACAGACGATAGGAAAATCTGACAACAGACCATTGTCCGCCGAAAATGTACTAGCCTGCCATCCAACATTTGTTGGTGGAAAGGTGGACAACAATTGTCTGATGGAGCGTACTAACGGTCGGATTTTAGGCCAACAGTCTGTCATCACACAATTCCCTGCCGAAAATCCGATCGTCTGTACGAGGCTCTGAGGCTAAACCCATCCTCCAGCACCACAGCTTTTCCTACTACTGTAGAAGCCTTGTAGAGCCCCGGCGCCCCAACCTATGGCCCTATGGCATTTATTGTGTGGCCCCCTGGATTGTTTTCTCCACATAGTTGCTTACTCAAGGCAGTAAAGGTGAAATAAAATAATAAAATAAACCATTTAAATACAATTTTTTTTTTTTTTTTGTGTTGTCCATCCTTTCTTTATCTCCCCCCCCCCCCCTCTGATCTTATATATTGGTTGAAGTGGGAAAAGTCATTTTTTTAAAAAGCATTGATCTGTAAAGGGGTTTTAGTAACAGCTGTTATGTTTCAAATGCCCCTTTATGCATTTACATTCACCTATAGACCCAGTCTGTCTGGACAGTATGGTCACCTGCTGAATTGGAACTATCCACAGGCTGGTTAGCTCTTCAATAAGACATAGAAGTAGTCTCTGGATTTTCTTAACCAAGATTGGTCATGCTACTTACAGATGTAGTTTTTATGATCGGACCACTTAGTTGTTAAAGTGGCAATCTAGATTGGTTTATGCACGTTGCTATTTATAAAGATGTGCATTGATAAACTCCTCTCCTGCACATAATACCCACTGCTATATACTCCGCACTCCTCTCCTGCACATACTAACCGCCATCATATACTATGTATTCCTTTCCTGCACATACTAACCGCCATCATATGCTATGTATTCCTTTCCTGTACATACTAACCACCACCATACCCTGCATACACTTTAATGACTTGTTGAATGCACAGCAAAAAAGGTGCCCCTGGAAATTTTTTGAAATGTTGGCAACTATGTTCTATGTGACCCACAGCATATACACTATATTGTAGACACTCCTGCACTATATTGTAGATTACACATTTCTGCACTATATACACTATATTGTACATTACACACTCCTGCACTATATACGCTACATTACACACTCCGGCACTATATACACTATATTGTACATTACACACTCCTGCGCTATATACGCTACATTACACACTCCTGCACTATATACACTATATTGTACATTATATAGTCCTGCACTATATACGCTACATTACACACTCGTGCACTATATACACTATATTGTACAATACACACTCCTGCACTATATACGCTACATTACACACTCCTGCACTAAATACACTAAATTGTACATTACACACTCCTGCACTATATACGCTACATTACACACTCCTGCACTATATACACTATATTGTACATTATATAGTCCTGCACTATATACGCTACATTACACACTCCTGCACTATACACACTATATTGTACATTACACAGTCCTGCATTATATGCACTATATTGTACATTACACACTCCTGCACTATATACACTATATTGTACATTACACATACCTATACTATATACACTATATTGTACATTACATACTCCTGCTCTATATACATGTAGAAGAGAGGGGTTCCCCCAGGGATAATTTGGGCAGTGAACCAGCATAGGATGGTAAGGAGAGAATGCAAAGTATTTATAAAAAAATTGATACATTTTATTCAAAATACAAAAAAAGACAAAGAATTATAAATATCTAAAAACAGTAAAGATATACATAGTATCAGATGCAAACATACAGCTACTAGATGCTGCAGCAAACGCTAAGAAAACGCAGCTGCTGCAAGACCACCCCTACATGTTTCGGAAAACCACAAAAAGATTGATTTCTTTTTATGATGAGTGTACTTCCTTCTTCAGGGGTTCAGGTAGGACGTGTTTGTTGCATTTCTATCAAAAAAAAAAAAAAAAAAAAAAAAAAATATATATATATATATGTAAGTAGCCAAACACTACAAAATACAATAAGTTTACATATTTGGGTTGATTTTTATAGAGGATGGACATATAGACACTCCTGCACTATATACACTATATACACTATATTGTACATTACACATGCCTGCACTATATACACTATATTGTACATTACACACGCCTGCACTATATACACTATATTGTACATTACATACTCATGCACTATATACACTATATTGTACATTACATAGTCCTGCACTATATACACTATATTGTACAATACACACACCTGCATTATATGCACTATATTGTATATTACATACTCCTGCACCATATACACTATATTGTACATTACACACTCCTGCACTATATACACAAAATCAAAGATTAACGGCCTCAACGTACTATTTTTGGGAGCTAACCTAGCAAGGCCATTGAAAAATAAGGCAGTTTTGAATAAAACTCAAAACAAACAATGCTGCGCTAGTGATAATAAGTGTGTCCAACCACTTAGTGTATCAATTCTGTGCAAATATGAGTGCCAACATAATAACATGCGAATATACAATAATATGATACATTCATGTGTATTTCTTCTTGTAATAATATAAATCCCGTACTTAAGTGCAGTCAAATATTTAATTAATGAAAAACTCAGAAAAAAAGTTGTAATTTGCTGAGTCTTCCCAAATTCTCAAAATTCCGTGCTTTGTATCTATTCACCTCAGTGCTCCCTTATAAGAAATGCTCTCACCTCACAGAGTGTGACCTCACACTTAAGTTTGGTCAAATCAAGCTTTTTAGTCACCCCGGACTAATAGATCATGCTTTAGTTCCTCGTTGTTCCATTGATGTGCCTCTATTATGACTCGATCTATAAGAGAGAAAAAAAGCTTCAAATAGTGCTTATATCGTTTTTAAACCATATTAAATTTATTAAAAAATATGTATAGAACTCACATTTAAACGGTGCTCCAGTGCACCAACTGTATACAGCGAATGTCATATAAAACCACGATGCTGCAGCTACTTTGTGCCTTTGTGCAAAAGCGTCTTGCTAAACCAATCTGCCCCTCCCCAGACACTATATTGTACATTACATACTCCTGCACTATATACACTATATTGTACATTACATACTCCTGCACTATATACACTATATTGTACATTACATACTCCTGCCTTTAACAAAAATAGTAATATCACATTTCATCATTTCTTAGCTCATTTGTTTCCTTATAAAAACTAATGCAAACCAAAAAGAACAAATACACATTATATTCCCCAAACACTAAAAAAAGAAAAGAAAAAAAAAAAGAAAAATGAAATACCCTGGTTGCAGTGCACTCCACACCTTCGTATATCTGATATCCATTCATTCGACTTCTTATTTTAGCTATGCCCCTCTTCTACATTATTCTTTTCCACTAATGCCCCGTACACACGGTCGGATTTTCCGACGGAAAATGTGTGATAGGACCTTGTTGTCGGAACTTCCGACCGTGTGTAGGCTCCATCACACATTTTCCATCGGATTTTCCGACACACAAAGTTTGAGAGCAGGCTATAAAATTTTCCGACAACAAAATCCGTTGTCGGAAATTCTGATCGTGTGTACACAAATCCGACGGACAAAGTGCCACGCATGCTCAGAATAAATAAAGAGATGAAAGCTATTGGCCACTGCCCCGTTTATAGTCTCGACGTACGTTTTTTGCGTCACCGCGTTCAGAATGATCGGATTTTCCGTCAACTTTGTGTGACCGTGTGTATGCAAGACAAGTTTGAGCCAACATCCGTCGGAAAAAATCCTAGGATTTTGTTGTCGGAATGTCCGAACAAAGTCCGACCGTGTGTCCGGGGCATAAGAGTTAATGGTGAGTTCAACCATCTATCTTAAATTCTATAATATTTCTGAGGCGTTCCTCTGTGCTCATACATTAATTTCTCATATGGCTGTATTTGGTTTACTGCTTTAAGCCATTGAACACTGAAAAGGGGTATATATTGCATCCACTAAAGCAGAATTTGTTTATGTGCCATAAATAAGGTTTCCTGTAGACAGGCCTTGGTATATCCGGTCCACTTCTGATTCTCCACCAGTCCTAGCAGGCAGACCTCTGGAGTGAATGGAATGTGGTCCCCCAAGACTTTTGATAAAATATCCAAGACCTGTCTCCAGTATCTACTAATACCCGGACAAGACCACATTAAATGTGAGAAATCCGCCCCCAGGTTGATGGCACCTTACACATTCCGCAGTTGCCATTCGTCCCATTAAGTATAATTTACGTGGTGTGAGATGGGCTTGGTTTATTATATACAGCTGTAATAATCTGTTATTACTTGTAGGTGACACCCCCAAATGTGATTTACATGCCTCCCTCCATGTCTCATCTGTCATAGATGTACAGACCATTTGCCACTTCCTTTTAACCTGCACCTTTTTGGTTTCTGAGTTCTTAATACTCCAATAGGAGGGAACTTAGATATACTAACATTCTGGCTACCAAATTGAGCCTGTAATGCATGTCTTAATTGTAGGATTTTTTAAACGTTTCTATAGGATAGATTATATTGTGCCTTTAACCTCTTCCCATCCGCGTTATGGCCGAAAGACGGCTACAGCGTGGACCTACTTTGCCAGGAGGGCGTCCATGGACGTCCACCAGTGCTCGAGTGGCCTGCGCGCCCCCTGTGATCAGTCTATGAGACTCGGCTGATCACAGATCGGAGTAAGGGGTCGATCCCGACCCCTTACCACGTGATCAGCTGTCAGCCAATGACAGCTGATCATGTGATGTAAACAGAGCTGGTAATCGACTATTTTTTTGTGAGAGGGACATCAGTCCCGATCGTGGAGAGCCTCTGCAGAGGCTTCTGTGCCCACCTGTGCCACCTACCAGTGCACAACAGCTCCACCTATCAGTGCCCACAGTGTCACCTATCAGTGCCCCCTATAAATGTCGCCAATCGGTGCCTCATCACCAGTGCTGTCCATCAGTGCCACCTACCAGGGCCCATCAGTGCCGGCTTATCAGTGCCTATCAGTGTCACCTTATCTGTGCCTATCAGTGTCGCTTTACCTCAACCTATCAGTGTCCATCAGTGCAGCCTCCTCAGCGAATATCAATGAAGGAGAAAAATTACCCGTTTGAAAAATTTTCTAACAAACTAAGAAACATGTTTTGTTTTTCAAAAATTTCTGTCTTTTTTTTTGTTTGTTTAGCAAAAAATAAAAACCCAAGTGGTGATTAAATACCACCAAAAGAAATTTTTGTGAAAAAAAATTTCATTTGAGTACAGTGTAGCATGACCGCGCAATTGTCATTCAAAGTGTGACAGCGCTGAAAGCTAAAAATTGTCTGGGCAGGAGGTAAGTATGATTAAGCATCTATCGATGTGAAATGCGTTAGCTACTGCTATACACTGTTCCTGTGAGATGGCTTTTGTTGGATTTTAACGATTTACAAATAAAGATGTCTTTCTTCAGAGTGCTGCAGTCCAGGATTTCTTCGTTTCCGTAGACTTGTGCAAAGCTTGCACCTGAAACGAATCCCAGAGGGCGGTAGCACTCAAACGAGGTCCGGAAGCTTGGTGAGCGGCATATCCTCTCCCTGGGCAGGAGGGGGGTTTAAGTGCCCAGTAAGCAAGTGGTTAAAGAATCAAAGAAGCGCATAGTCCCGCTTTCATAAACCTATTCCAGTACTACTATTCCTCTCTGCTTCCAAAATATGTTATCTTGTAGTTTGCTTAATTGCTCAAATAAGGGATTATTCCACATGGGCAACTCTGATGGAGTGTCTCTAAATCCTGTTATCTTTTTAAGTCCCCCCCCGTAATGATCACGCCAAAGAGAATATAGTAATCTTTACCCTCGGTAATTGTGAATGTCGTGCCTCAAGCCCTATCCATAGATTCTCAACCTGGACAATCCTTAAGAGATACCTCTCCACTCCCGAGCTCTGTTCCTGTATCAGCCAGGTACACAGATGTCTTAATTGCCCCGCGAGGTAATACAGACACATATCTGGCAAGGCCAGTCCTGCCCCAGTTTTTGGCTGCTGTAATGTTGTAACTTTGCATCTACCGTTGTCCCATATTAATTTAGTCAATTGAGAGTTCCAGCTTTTAAAAGTCTTTTTAGGCACAACCACTGGGGAGTGTTAAAAGATATATAATAAACACTTTGGTAGCAGAATCGTTTTTATTAAGTTTATACTGCCCACCACTGACGATGGCACCTTACTTCAAACCCTCAGCTTACACTTAATATGTTCCATCAATGGATTTACATTGGCCATCAGTGCATCCCGAGGGTTGTCTTGTTATTTGTATCCCTAAGTATTTAAGAGTGTCCACTATTTTGAGTGGGACATCTATCCTTCCCTCCATGTATCATTCTTGCTGCAATGGCATAAGAAACGACATCTGCCAGTTGATCTTAAAGTGGTGTTCCGGCTGAAATTATACTTTTTAAATAAAAATACCCCTATAATACACAAGCTTAATGTATTCTAGTAAAGTTAGTCTGTAAACTAAGGTCTGTTTTGTTAGTTTATAGCAGTAGTTTGTTATTTTATAAACTTACAGCAGGCCGTGGCCATCTTAAGTGTGGGCATCTGAAGCCAGACTGTATTTATTCCTGGATCTCATCCTTGCAGATCTCGCACATGCTCAGTGCAGCACAAGCAGTGTAATAGGTTTCAGGTCAGGTTTCCATAGCAACGGCAGTGTCATAGGAAGTTGCCGCCCCTTCCCAGAAGGCATTGCAAACAGGAAATGATGCGATGGGCCACGGCCAGGGAGGAGGAAGTGAAAAATGAATACAGCAGATATACAGTAGGTGCTGAGAAAAAGAATAAAAAAGTATCCTATTCGTTTACAGTGCACAGTTTAGTGAGGGATGTTGAAGAGTTGTAAAAGTGGGTGGAACTCCACTTTAAGCCCTGAAAACTGCTCAAAGGTATCTATTATGCTCATAAAATGGGAAAGTTCCCCCAAGGGGTTTTTTACCAGCAGAATAATCAAATCTTTAGAGTATTTGGTTGTTATTATAAAATCTTTTATTGTATCAAAGTACAATAAACGATACAATAAAAGATTTTAAAGGTAACAACCAATGCTCTACAGATTTGATTATTCTGCTGCTAAAAAACCCCTTGGGGTAACTTTCCCATTTTGTATATTTTTGGGGTGTGCAGCTTTACCGACTCTCTTAGATGTGTTATTCTATTCTCTATTATACTGATAGCCTTTTCCAGTGTACTCTGTGTATCCCGCATATACAATATGATTGTCAGGTCACCTGAGGCCAGGTGACAGATGTACACCTCTGGGGTTAGGAGCGCACCGCTAAGCTTATGGACCTTTCAGCTGGTTGCTGCGGATGGAGCTCTGGGTGGTTCAGGAAAGCAGCTCCACCTGAACACTGGCATGGAACAAGCAGAAAGCTAGAGCATGAGATTCCCAGAGTCTAAGAGCCAGCAGTTATTTCCCAGAGCCTCTAGTGGTCACTCAGCTCATGCTCATGGACTGGCCCTGGTGGACAGATCGGAAGCGGCGGTTCAGGGTTAAGCACAGGATAGTCAGGAGAACAAGCCAAGGTGGGGGCAACTAGCAGACAGGCATGGTCAGGAAGGCCCTCTGAGGTCAGTTCACATAAGTCAGAGATAGCATACAGCAGGCCGCCACATCAGAAGGCTAAACTCAACTGTTGTTTGGGCAAAGCTGGCTTGCAGTGCACGGAGTTAAATAGTGTTTCCTGTTAGAGGCGTGAGGGCACGGTCCCTAAGCTGATACACAGACCAGAGAGGTAAACAGACAGGGCATGAAACATTACTGCAGATTCATGACAATGATATCATCGGCATAAGATCCAATATGTGTTCTGTATTATGACCCAGCTCAATCCCCTGGTATTCTTCAGTGTGCCGATACTGTAAGGCCAACAACTCTATTGCAGTAGCAAATAAAAGGGGGATAATGGGCATCCCTGCCTCATACTCCTAAATAAATTTATTGACGAGGTCAATGTTCCATTAATTAATAACCTAGATTGTGCCTATGCATATAATATTTTGACCCATTGTCTAAATCTGTTACCAAAACTGAACATTCCTAGTGTTGCCTGTATCTATCTATCTATCTATCTATCTATCTATCTATCTATCTATCTATCTATCTATCTATCTATCTATCTATCTATCTATCTATCTATCTATCTATCTAACAAGGGGCGTAACATAGGCAGACTAATTCTAATCAGGACTCGAAAGAATGCAAACATGTAATGAAAACATTATTAGTGCTGTGTGCACAGTGAGGGCAGTGTGCAATACATACAAAATAGAATACAATTATATACAGAACTTACATATTTCCTTTACACTATCTATCTCTAATATATCAGTGTTGAGTATATCTATCTATGAGTCCTTGTATAAATTCTTCTATTATTTTATTTCTCTATTATTCTGTTGGTTTAGAATCTGTCTGTCATCTATCACTCTTTCTGTTTCTCTAAGGACGAAATAAAAGCAAACTTTTTTTAAATGAACACCGTCCTGTTCACAGGTGACATTATATACTTTAATCTCTTTCCTCGCGCTTTGATGTAATGTATATCAATCCTTCACATCCTGCGGGTGTCTTGGGGATCTGCATCCTTTTACAGACCTCCTGCACACATTGGCTTACACTCGTGATTTGTGCACTTTGGGGTTAACGCTGCTCCTACCTTCCCCGCGCCTTTCAGTGAATTATATCCTAAATGTTTGGGTTTCCTTTCTGTCCTTGATGGCAGAACTTTCATCTCTCCCTGCAGAAAAATTACGGTAATAGGGTCACCGCCTGCAGCGTCAGCCGCGGTGATATTGTCACCCTTCTCGCCCTCTCATCTCATCAACAAAGTAGAAAGATGAAGGGAGCAGGAGATGCCTGATTCACTCAGCGTGTTCCACTTTCCGAACAACTTGATAAACTTTGGTAGGGCTTATTGTGTGTGTTTTTAAAGGGTGCCGTTATCTGGGGTAGGAGACTTCTGTACAAGTCTTAACTGGGACACCAACAACACACGGCTAAATATTTAGGTAGGTGAACTGATTTACCCACCAAAATATTTGTAATTTTCTTCACTCACTCTTGTAATTGATACACCCCCACCACATTGCATAGACAGGAAGATGACATCACTATTCACAGCCTGAAAGTAAACCCAATCACTAAAATTACATATACTATAAGCATAACATGTATAACAATGTAATTAACCACTTTATGGACCGCCCGCCGTCGTTATACGTCGGCAGTTTTAAGGGGAATATCGTTGTTATGGAAGCAGCTAGCTGTTATAACCCTGGTATCCTCTTCTTCAGCGAGCGGTCTGCTTTCAGATAAAAGTGGTCTCTGTGGCGGATTCGCTGTGAGATATTTTTTATCGTGGGTGGGAGAAGAGATCGCATCCGCATATCAAAACGGTGTTCAAACCACATATGTAGGCGATCGTTACAGCGAGAGCAATAATTCTAGCCCTAGACCCTCCTCTGTAACCCAAAACCAGTAACCTGTAGACATTTTTAAACATTACCTATGGAGATTTTTAGGGTAAAATTTTGTCGCCATTCCACGAGCAGGCACAATTTTGAATCATGACATGTTTGGTATCAATTTACTCGGCGTAACATTATCTTTCACAATATAAAAAAAAAAATTGGGCTAACTTTACTGTTGTCTTATCTTTTAATTCAAAAAAGTGTATTTTTTCCAAAAATAAAGTGCGCTTGTAAGACCGCTGCGCAAATACGGTGTGACAGAAAGTATTGCAAAGACCGCCATTTTATTCTCTAGGGTGTCTAAAAAATATATATATGTTTGGGGTTTCTAAGGAATTTTCTAGCAAAAAACCCTGATTTTAACTTGTAAACAAAGAGTCTGAAAAATAGGCCCGGTCCTTAAGTGGTTAAGTTATTTCCTATAAATTTTAAGGCCTTGTTCACATGGGGTGTACTACAGCTTATGTCCATGTGGGGGCCGTGTTCGCCCGCATGGGGATGCACAGGTGTTCCATGCATCTCTTGCAGGCAGTCCCATTGATGTCAATTGGGATACAGCAGCTGCACATACACAGGGGCTGCTCCCAACACCTACAGTCAGATAGGCGGCAGTGGACATCTTACTACACCCAGCTACGTCTTGAATTTCAGAGTGATTTTGGCAATAAAGTGAGTGTTTATAAATAAATATAGTATATTGACATCTGTGATGCTGTTTTGAGGTTACATTTTTAAAGAAAATGAACGCCAGCAGTAGGAAGATGGCGGAGGCCATGTTGGTACACCCCGCACTGCTCAGTGCTGAACCTTTAGGCTTTCAAAATTAAACACCCAAACAGCATCACAGATGTCAATATACTATATTTATTTACAGTAAGGTGGGAAAAATATTTGATCCCCTGCTGATTTTGTACGTTTGCCCACTGACAAAGAAATGATCAGCCTATAATTTTAATGGTAGGTTTATTTTAACAGTGAGAGACAGAAAAACAACAAAAATATCCAGAAAAACGCATTTCAAAAAAGTTATAAAATTAATTGCATTTTAATGAGTGAAATAAGTATTTTATCCCCTATCAATCAGCAAGATTTCTATCTCCCAGGTGTCTTCTATATAGGTAACGAGCTGAGATTTGAGATTAGGAACACTCCCTTAAAAGGGAGTGCTCCTAATCTCAGCTTGTTACCTGTATAAAAGACACCTGTCCACAGAAGCAGTCAATCAATCAGATTCCAATCTCTCCACCATGGCCAAGACCAAAGAGCTGTCCAAAAATGTCAGGGACAAGATTCTAGACCTACACAAGGGGTTTCAAGACCATCGGCAAGCAGCTTGGTGAGAGGGTGACAACAGTTCGTGCGATTTATTTACAAATGGAAGAAACGCATGGAAGAAAATGAAAATATCTGTCAATCTCCCTCGGTCTGGGGCTCCATTCAAGATCTCACCTCGTGGAGTTTCAGTGATCATGAGGACGATGAGGAATTAGCCCAGAACTACACGGGAGAATCTTGTCAATGATCTCAAGGCAGCTGGGGCCATAGTCACCAAGAAAATTGGTAACACACTACACCATGAAGGACAGAAATCCTGCAGCGCCCGCAAGGTCCCCCTGCTCAAGAAAGCACATGTACAGGTCCGTCTGAAGTTTGCTAACGAACATCTGAATAAATCAAAGGAGAACTGGGTGAAAGTGTTGTGGTCAGATGTGACCAAAATCGAGCTCTTTGGCATCAACTCAACTCGCCGTGTTTGGAGGAAGAGGAATGCTGCCTATGACCCCAAGAACAACATCCCGACCATCAAACATGGAGGTAGAAACATTATGCTTTTGTTTTTTCTGCTAAGGGGACAGGCCAACTTCACCACATCAAAGGGACAAAGGACGGTTCCACGTACTAACAAATCTTGGGTGAGGACCTCCTCCCTTCAGTTAGGGCATTGAAAATGGGTCGTGGATGGGTATTCCAGCATGACAATGACCCAAAAAACACGGCTATGGCAACAGAGGAGTGGCTCAAGAACTAGCACATTAAGTTCCTGGAGTGGCCCATAGAAAATATGTGGAGGAAGCTGAAGGTTCGACTTACTAAACTCCAGCCTCGAAACCTTAATGACTTGGAGAGGATTTGCAAACAGGAGTGGGACAATTTCCCTCCTGAGATGTGTGCAAACCTGGTGGCCAACTACAAGAAACGTCTGACCTCTGTGATTGCCAACAAGGGTTTTGCCACCAAGTACTAAGTCATGTTTTGCGAAGGGGTCAAATACTTATTTCACTCATTAAAATGCAAATCAATTTATACGTTTTTTGAAATGTGTTTTTATGGATATTTTTGTTATTCTGTCTCTCACTGTTAAAATAAACCTACCAATAAAATTATAGACTGATCATTTCTTTGTCAGTGGGCAAACGTACAAAATCAGCAGGGGAGCAAATATTTTTTTTCCCTCACTGTATGTATGCTCACTTTATTGCTAAAATTACTCTGATATTCAAGACGTAGCTGGGTGTAGTAAGATGTCCGCTGCCACCTTCTGACTGTAGGTGTTCTGTCAGATTAGCAAACCTGATAGCGGTGAAACGCATGCGCAGCTGATGGAACATTACTTCTGTTCGCTGATCTGACGGGTTTGTTAATCTGACAGAACACCTGCATGGAGATATACGGAACACCTGTGCATCCCCCGTGCAGGTAAACACAGCCCTCGCTGTAGTATGCCCTGTGTGAATGAGGACTTAAGTCGGCAGCTTTCATTAAAAAAATACCTGCTGATCCTGCTATGTAGGTCCTTGTTTAGACATTTCCTGTTATAGGATGACAAGGCTCTGTCCCTGTCTCCCATAAGCCCTCCTGCATTGTTACATGAACTGTTTCAATATCCACACCTCACATATGGTCCATTCTTGTCACCATCAATAAACCCATCTTAAAGCGGAACTTCAGTCTGCCTCTCAGGCGGCTCAGCCCCCTCCTCCAGTGCATTAAGGTCCTGACACGGCCTTTCGGCACACCTCTGTGATTTTCTGCGCATGTGCAAAAATGGCGAAAGTTTGTAGCTGTGCTCATGGCCATCTTTGCGCATGTGCAAGAAACCCCATATATGAGCAGATGGTCAGAGAAACCAGCACAAAGCAGCATTTCCGTGTTTCCTACCAAGACGAGAATTATGTTTTTTACTCCCTGCCTCCCCTGCGTGTGCCAAGATGTGCTGCAGTGCTTCGTGTTTCGCGAGAGCCCTGCGGCACATCTTTGCACATGCAGGGGGACGGGGAGGAAAGAACATAATAGGCGAGAGGCTTGGAAGTGCTGCTTTGCAGCCCAAATAAAGGACGAAAAATAAAAAATAAAAAAAGAGTACTTTAGGAAACAAAGTGTGAATTGGTAAGCATTAACATTTACTTAGGCTTGGTTCACACCTATGCAGTTTGCATTTTGCAGGTGCATTTTGCGTTTTTCAATACACGTCTTTGACCCATTGAAGTCTATGGAATCAAAAACCAGAAAAAAGTCCCTGGACCTTTCCATAAAATGCATAGATGTGAACATGACCCATAGGAAACCATGTTAAATGGGCTGTAGTGTGTTTCTGCAAAATTGAAAAAGCACAAAAAAATGCATAAGTGTGTAACAGGCCTTAAAGCTGACCTCCTGTCTTCCCTTCAGACTTGCTCAGTTGTACAGGCTGCTCTTTTGTACTGAAATAGCTTATTTTGATTTTGATGCACACTGTGTGCCAATAGAAGCCCTTTCCTCCCCAGCCTGACTACTGTCCCTTGCCCCCACCCCTTTCATTCATTGGATTTCAGCACTGTCCATCATGGAGGCTGAGCATCACATGTGGCTTACGCTAGGGTGGTCTGTTCTTTTCAGGAAGCCACGTACATTCCCTCCCACCAGCCCTGACCTGCCTTTATTGCATAGAGAATGGTTGTGCTTTACTGCTTTTTAACAATACTGGCTGAGTCAACCAACTTAATGAAAACTATGCCCTCCCTGTGTGACTGATATCTGTTAGGTAGGGTCATTGCAGTAGCTGATCTACCTTGGACTCCAGCAGCCACCATCTTTAACATTCCTTCATATCCATTTTCTTTAATTATGTTTGTTGTCTCTGACTATCTCCTGTAGTATGTCTGCAGTCTCTGACAATCTCCTGCACATACACCCACAGTCTCTGACCATCTCCTGTAGTTAGACCCTCTGTCTCTGACCATCACCTGTAGGTAAGCCCTCAGTCTCTGACTATCTCCTGTAGATTTGGTTGCAATCTCCAACCATCTTCTGTAGTTAGGGTGGCACAGTGGTGTAGTGGGTAGCACTCTCGCCTAGCAGTAAAAAGGGTCACTGGTTCGATTTCCAACCACGACACTACCTGCCTGGAGTTTACATGTTCTCCCTGTGCCTGCGTGGGTTTCCTCCAGGTACTCCGGTTTCCTTCCACACTCCAAAGACATGCTGGTAGGTTAATTGGCTTCTGTCCAAAATTGGCCCTAGTATATGAATCTAAGTTGGGGACCTTGGATTGTGGGCTCCTTGAGGGTAGGGACCAATGTGAGTGTGTGATGTATGCGTGGAGCACTGTGTAAATTGACTGTGCTATATGGCTACCTTAAATAATATAAGAGATGAGCATCCTAATGAGACACAATGTACAGGGATAGGGACAATTGTAGACACGCACCCACACTCACTCAGGTTGAACTGGATGGACTGGTGTCTTTATTCAACCTTACTAACTATGTAATGCAACTATGTAATTGGGCCCTCAGTCTTTGACCATCTCCTGTAGGTAAGCCCTCAGTCTCTGACTATCTCCTGTAGATTTGGTTGCAGTCTCCAACCATCTTCTGTAGTTAGGCCCTCAGTCTTTGACCATCTCCTGTAGTTGGGCCCTCAGTCTCTGACCATCTCTTGTAGTTATACCACCCTGTCTCTGACCATCTTGTAGTTCAGAGTGTACTCTTTGACATTTGTCTGTAGAATAACATATACAAAATATTTTGTGCAACCCCTTTGGTGATGTCAGGGGCCACAGTTTGAGGTCCCTGTATACCCTGAAAGCTTACCACTACTGCTTTAGTGGCTAATCTGCAAGTCTTTACATTTAATACATGGCATAATCCAGAATACCGCTTTAGTCCTCTATATATACACACTAATGACAGAATGTCTTCACTTTTAGGTCCGTGAAACTACTCAACCTACCGGTCATCCTGCGACCACAAAAAGTAAAGAACCTGCTGGGCCAGAAACTGTCTACAAAGAGTCCGTTCATATACTCGCCCATCATTGCCCATAACCGCACTGAGGAGAACAGCAAAAAGATTGGTAAGGACCAACTCTGTGTGTCTCACTGTTTTTCTAGCCTAAAAAAAGGTGACTGTTCTGGGGGCTTTACTAGGGGAGAGATTTCTGCAGTATCCAAATTCTGTATTATTTTGCCACCTTCTCGCAGTGTATGGAGTCTGAAAAATTCTGATAGTGATACTTGGGTAACTACTGTGTGTCTGTCTATTCCATTTGCTCTCTTTCTTCCTTTCTCTCTTTCCCTGACCCTCCTTTCATTCCCCCTCGCCTCTTCTCCTCCTCTTTTTTCTTGCTCCTAGCTTATTTTCTGTCTTCTCTTCCGTTCTTTCTCTCACCTCTTTTCCTTCCTTTCCTCACTTTCTTTATCCACCCTATCTACTCTATTCTTGCCCATACATTCTTCCCTTCTCTCCTCTTTTTACCTCTCTATTTCTTTGCCCATTTTCTCTCATCTTCTCTTCTCTCCTTTCCTCTTCCTTAGTTTCATATCCTTTATTCTCCTCTCTCCCCCCTCCTTTTTTCTTCTCCTCTCCTCTCTTTCTTCCTCGTTTCTTCTCTTTCTTCCTCGTTTCTTCTCTTTCTTCCTCGTTTCTTCTCTTTCTTCCTCGTTTCTTCTCTTTCTTCCTCGTTTCTTCTCTTTCTTCCTCGTTTCTTCTCTTTCTTCCGCAATTCTCCTCTTTCTTCCTCGTTTCTCGTCTTTCCCGCTTAGTTTCTCCTCTTTCCCCCTCGTTCCTCCTCTCTTTCCCCCTCGTTCCTCCTCTCTTTCCCCCTCGTTCCTCCTCTCTTTCCCCCTCGTTCCTCCTCTCTTTCCCCCTCGTTCCTCCTCTCTTTCCCCCTCGTTTCTCCTCTCTTTCCCCCTTGTTTCACCTTTTTCCTCCTCCTTCTCTTCTCTTTCCTCTTCATTTCTCTTCCCTCTTCATTTCTCTTCTCTTCCCTCTTCATTTCTCCTCTCTAGCCTTTTCCTTTTCTCCTCTCTACCCTCCTTGTTTCTGTATTCCTTCCCCCTTCTTTCATCTCCTCTTTCCACTTTTTCTACGCTCTTCCTCTCTCTTTTGACCTTTTTCTGTCTTTTTTCCTCTCCTCTCCCTCTTCCTTCTTTCTATCTTCTCTCTTCTTTGCTCTTCTCCCTCCACTCCTACTCTACTTTTCTTTGTAATCTGTTCTTTTTTTCCTCTCTTCCCTCCTTTTTTTTCTTTCCCCTCTCTTCCATCGTTTTTCACCTTCCTTTGTTCCCTTCTTATTCCTCTCCTTCCTCCTTTTTTTTTTTCTTGCCCCTCTCCCCTCCTTTCCTCTTTCCCATTCTCTTTACCCCTCTCGTCACTTCCTTCTTTTCCTCATCTCCTCTCTTCTCTGTCATCCTCTCTCTTTTGCTTCACTATTGCTTTTTTCTGGCTTCTCTTACTCTTCACTGTAACTGTGTGCTTGGTCCCTCTTGTTTTTTTCTCTGTCTCTGGTCTGATTCTCACTCTCCTTATCTTCTCATTCTCCGTTCCTTTATGAAGAAGTCATGGCCCTCTCATATTTCCTTTCATTAGCCACATTCAGTAGTTCTGAAACTTCTAGGACCAAGACCAAGCAAAACCCAATCAGGAGCTCTAATTAAACTGCCCAACTTTCTCTTATTTAATTTTAACGAGAAAGTAACAATTAGAGCCAAGCAAAGTTGCACAATAAAAGCGAGACAGTGCCGCAGCGCCGCTGGCTTCATTAAGTGCAGGAACATGGGATCAATAAGGCGGCCTGGGAGAGCAAGGATCGATTGATCATGCCTGATTGATCTGAATAGATAGTGATTTCCAGGAGGTGAACGTAGCAGGGAATTAATAATACAGGAGCCATTAAAAGGAAATGGGTTCTGCAGGATGCGGCTGTAATCTCTGAAAAGTTGGATTCTGCCAAGTGGCTGGTTTACTGTCAGATACATTTATTTTAATGCACGCTGGTTAAGATTTAGTTGCACATTAAAGTAGAACGCTAGGCGTATGTAGGTGCTCGGAAGGGGAGGGGTGGCAGACATTGAAAACACGTAGGATTGTCTGATGTGAAGATTTCCCTGGAGGTCATAACTCTTGTGGTCAACATAGTAAGGACTCACAAACAGTGAAGTCATCAAATGGCTGGTTTCATAATTGATCTCATGTGAACCAGCATGGCAGCTACAGATGAGATGGCAGATTGCTTGGCTGTAAAAGATAGTAGAGTTTAGTTCCTCTTTAAAGCTGAACTCCGAGGACAATAAAAAATTCTTACTTGCGGTTGGGCTGTCCTGAACTGCAAGGGTTACATGCTTGTTTAGGTCTATCACTTTTGCTTACCTGATCCTTCCTCTGCACTTCCAGACTGGTCTCTGCAGACTCTTCTCCACTGCGTTATGTTGCATGTCCTCTTACTTCATCAAGTACAAGGAGCCCATAGCCTTGGGTTCCGAGGGACAGTCCACTGCCAGAGGCTATTGGATGTGAAGACAACGAGGGACAGTCCGCCGCCAGAATCTAAGGGAGAAGAGGACCGTGCTGGCTGCTAAGGGTGCGGGGAGTCCTTTTTTCTTTGACCTAAATGAACATTTAAAGCAGAACTGACTCCAAGTTTTGGAAAACTGCACGCAGGCAGCTCTTTATTGCAGAAGCGACTTTATGCCATGTCTCTTCTGCAATAATACACACCTGCCTGCTTGCAGTTTTTTATTTAAAATTTACACTGAGTTGCGCATGTTCAACTCCACTGGATTCCTGGCACACTCCCACTGTGCCAGAATGATTGTCTCCTGTGTGCATTCGCATAATAACATCATCTCCTGCCAGCCAACCAAGATGCTGAAAACTCGGCGTTCGGGCAGAAGATGTCAGAGGCCAGTGAGGGATGTAAAGTAGAAGGTAGAGGTGAGTACATTGGGGAGTTTATTTCCGCTTTAACCCTTGCAATCCGGGAGATAGGCTTTAACTTCCTGTCCTAGAGTCGCAACAGGAAGTGAGAAGAAAGCTTTCTGAAAATGAGAGGAGCTACCCTCTTAGACAGTAGATATAAGAACAGATAGTTCCATTGGATGGTTTTCCCCCACCTCTTGTTTTGGTAACAACTCCTAAATGTTAGATTTCTTATCACTTTCTATCTTTGAGATGGCAAATCTATCTAGAGGAGACCCAGACAGCAGTAAAAACATGAATGGGGTTCAAATCCTAACCCACTCTATCCATAGTTTTTGGTTTGGAAACACTTAAACCGAATGCCTGGTATGACTGTAACTTTTCTTCTGCCATTAAATTATTTTAATTGTATATGATTGCTCCAATGAAGTCCATTTTTGTGCTCTCCTGCTGCTGTGTTCTAGTTTCTTGCTGCTGCATTCGATTTCAGCTGCCGAGTAAGTTGGCCATTATCCGTATGAGGCAGGACTCACTGCTTGCCATGGAAGTAAGAGTTAAATTGCATGTAAATGCCTATGTGCAACAATCTCTCCAATCCAGTTACTATGGGATGCACAAAAGTTATAAAGTTAAAAAAAAACAAAAAAAAAACTTCCTTTGCCCTCCATGACTGAGCCAAATACTCCTTAGTTGGGTCTCACACGCTCCCCCTCCCAGACGCTGCAGCTCACAGTGGGAGGGATTCAGCAACAGAAGCAGTGCTGTCAATCCAGAAAGCAGTGGGCAGGTATAGGTGTGGCCAGGTGCTAATTGACAAGCTACAGGTTATGTGAATCAGTAGTGACAATGTCGATGGCTACACAGTCAGGTTTCTGTGGTAGTGAGCCCTTGTAGAACACCAACTTTGGGTTCCCCAGGATGCGGAGTCTAAGCCCCAGCCTGCTTCTTTACCAGGGCCCCTGATGGTGGGGATGGACATGCAGCAAGCTGGAACCAGGTGACAGCCCCTAGTTACACCCAGCTGATGATACAAAGACCTCTCCTATATGCAGAGTACAGATGGCCAGAGACGGAAGAGGATTCAGGAAATGTGGGCGTGGGCGCAGGCAAGCAAAAACTGTAAACAAAGGTGAGTTGGTACATGGGAATTCAGACACAGAACACAAGTAATGCAGGGCAAACCAGGAGCACAGAGAAACTGGGAAGTCACTCAGGCAACATGGACTGCACTGAGCATGTCTTGTATAAGAAAGCAATCTGGAGGCGATCCAGAAAGTGATAGAAGGGAACGGAATATAAATCCACAATATGGCAGGCAACGCCCTTAGGTGAAGCCAGAAGCCAGTAGCACATCATGAATGTCACAGGCCAAAAACTGCAGGCTAATCCAAGACATACGCCCCCCCCGCATTATCTTCTCATCTCACTACAAGCAAGCCCAGCCTGCATGTGGGTGACAGTACTGCTTTTTTTTTTAGGAGCAGTGCAGCAACGTTGTCACTCCACCACAGGAAGCTACATTAGGTGGCAGGATAACCAAACATTGGTAGGACATTGTAGGGGGAGTAAGAAAAGACTGTAAGTGCTGCAGCACATTTTTTTAGGAGGCCATTTGAAAAGGCTTTTGTGGGATTTTTTTTATTTTTATGTCTGAGTTGCTTTATACATTTATGACTCCTCCTATGCTCAGCATGGTTTGCAAAATTCTCTTAATCAATTTTTTATCATACGTGTGGTGTTTAGGCCAGCTGTAGCATGACTGAAATTCCCTCCATTGAAGTCTTTTCATTTGTATCTACTCCAGATATCTCTTGATTTGTAGCCCACATGCCTCTCTCTCTTATGTGCCTTGACATTTCTATTCCTTTTGATGGATGCTAGGCTGTGTGATATATACCTAGAGATGGAATAATTAATAGACTAAGAGGACACTATAAAATAATATATATATGTATGGCTCCAGTGATGGATGGGCTGTCCAGAGGTCGGGGAGAAGCAGGAAGGTTAGGGAACAATATACATTTGGCTGTATGATGTTATAGCCTTTGACGTTGCAGAGTGAAACAAGTTTTGTTAAATTTATTGTTGTAAGGGCTCCTCCACCTAAAAGTAAGGCTATGATCACACTCTGTGCATGTCGAGAACATGTGCAAAATATTACGCTTTCCCAAAAGGTACAGAAAGGGAGCCGCCCTTTAGGCAGATGCACGGCGTGCTATTAATTGTAACTAGTACCCTCACACATCTGCTCACATGCTGGTGTTCAGTCGTGTCGAAATGCATGGTGTTGTGAGATTTTGCAAAAGGGTCAGGGAATTCTTTTGCACATGTTTCTTGTGTAGGGGAGCCCTTTAAAATGATTGGGCTACCCTATACGCAATGCATGGGAACACACGGAAAACGCGCATGCGCTTCATCACACCTACATGGTGTGAAAAGAGCCCCAAAAGTTTATGTAAAACCAACATTTTTTTTTCAGTTTTGGGTAGAGAAAAGAGGGGTTAATGCCCATTTTCTTGCTGTCTTTGTCCTGCTGGAGAGATTACCCCTAAAGTGGAATCTGCAGCTGGGCCTGGAGATTTTTAGAATTAGAGATTGCAGGGTGAATGACTTGCAGAAGCAGGCCACGTGTTGGGTCCCAGAGAGTCCCTAACCATCATCTACTTACAACAGATATGAAAGGTTGGCCAATACTTTTAAAACAGAACTAATCCCAAAAGGCATTCAATACAGTCCCCCATAATCGCTACAAGCTGAGGTCTGCAGGCGTGGACCAAAAGATGTGTTCCTGGGTTAAAAACTGGTTACAGGGGCATGTCCAAAGGGTAGTAATAAATAATGTGTACTCAGAATAGTCCGGAGTGGTAAGTGGGGTGCCCCAGGGTTCTGTCTTGGGATCAATTCTTTTCAATGTATTCATAAATGATATAGAGGAAGGGATAAATAGCTCAGTTTTTGCAGACGACACAAAATTAAGCAGGGCAATAACTTCACATCAAGATGTAGAAATTTTACAGCAAGACCTGAACAAAATAATGGAGTGGGCAAGTACATGAAAAATGAATTTTAATGTGGAGAAATGTAAAGTAATGCACTTGGGGGCAAAAAACATAATTGCAAACTACTCACGAGGGGGAGAACCGATGGGGGAATCAAGGATGGAGAAAGATCTGGGGGTCCTAGTAGATGACAGATTGAGCAATAACATGCAATGACAAACTGCAACTACCAAAGCCAGAGGAATTTTAGCATGCATAAAAAAATGGATATACTCCAGAGATAAAAAGATAATCCTACTACTTTATAAAACATTGGTTAGACAACATCTGGAGTTTTCTGTCCAGTTCTGGTCACCAGTCCTCAGAAGGGATGTGCTGGACCTGGAGAGAGTCCAAAGAAGGGTAACAAAACTAATTAAGGGACTGGAGGACCTCAATTACAAGGAAAGACTGCAAACACTAAATTTATTCTCGCTGGAGAAAAGACGCTTGAGAGGAGATATAACGATTTACAAATACCTCAATGGCGATCCCAGCATAGGGAAAAAACTATTCAGTCTTAGGGAGTGTAAGAGGACACGGGGCCACACCATGAGATTAGAGGAGAAGCAGTTTAACCTTAAACTGTGCAGGGGGTTTTCACTGTCAGGGCAATAAGGATGTGGAACTCTTTCACAATTGGTGGTGACTGCGGGGAGTATTAATAGTTTTATGAGACTCTTATGCCGTGTACACACGAGCGGAATGTCCGACAGAAAAAGTCTGACAGGAGCTTTTCATCGTATATTCCGATCGTGTGTATGCCCCATCTGTCTTTTTACGTCGAAAATTCTGACGGACTTAGAAAGAGAACATGTTCTAAATTTTTTCAACGGAACCAATTCCTATTGGGAAAACCGCTCGTCTGTATGCTGTTCCGATGTACCAAAAACGACGCATGCTCTGAAGCAAGTACGAGACGGAAGCTATTGGTTACTGGCTATTGAACTTCCGTTTTCTAGTCCCGTCATACGTGTTGTACATCACTGCGTTCTGGATGATCGGAATTTGGTGTGAACGTGTGTATGCCAGATAGCTTGAGCGGAATTCCGTCTGAAAAACCTTCAGAGCTTATTCCAACGGGAAAACCGGTCGTGTGTACAGGGCATTAGATGTGCATCTTAAGGAGCACGACATACAAGGATATGGGAAATAAAGACACTGACACCTACACAGGTTGAACTGGATGGACTATTTTCTTTTTTTGACTTTACTATGATACTATGATACTATGATTCCATTTATTTAACGGTTTCCCAAAACTGTTACATTCAAGGCATGCCATAAACAATAACTGCTACGGTTGCTTCTGCTCTCAACTGAACTGTCAAGCCATCAAATGGCTGGTGTCATAACTAATCACATGTGAAGCACCATGGCAACTGCAGACGAAACAGAGGTGCTAAGATGGCAGCTTCCTTGGCTGTAAAGGTCAGGAGGGTGTAGTGCGGCTTTAAATCAGAACTTAGAGGAAAACAAAAATGCTCCCTTGCAATGGGACTGCCCCCACACTGCAAGGGGTAAATGCTCAGTTAGGTCTAGGGGACTGGAAAAAGCACTTCTGCTTACCCGGTCCTCCACTTCCGCAGGCTCCATCAGTGCTGTTAGGTTCCTACAGCCTCTTCTCCCCTATGTTTCAGCAGTCGCAGGCCCTCTGACATCACCAACTGCAATGTAGGTCCCATAGCCTAGGACGCCAAGGGACAGTTCACCACCAGAGGGTAGAGGAGAAGAGGACAGCACCGGCTGTGGGGGAGAAGAGAAATCGATAATTACGAGTTCTTTTTCTGGTCCCCTAGACTTAATTGAGCATTTAACCCTTGCAGTAGGGGGGCAGCCCCACAACAGACAATTTAAAGACAGGCTTTAACTTCTTGTTCTGGTCGTGCAACAGGAAGTGAAAAGAAATGTCTCTGAAATGAGGGAAATCCCTTTCTTAGAACAAATGTTCCCAATGGATGGTTTCCCCCGCCTATTGTTCTGCTGACAACTCTTACCTTTTAGATTTCCCATCACTTTTTTTTCTGGGGGATAGTGAATTTATCTAGCGGAGACATGGACATCAGTTAAAACTTCAGAAAAAATGAAAACTCAAAATAACGCGCCCTTCCTGAGTTCTCACCACTGCGCTTAATGCGAGAAAAGAAGGAGGTGTTGGACCTCCTAAACAAATGTGAAAAAATATGATAAAAGAACAAAGTGTGAAAAACAAATATGTGAAACTTAAATATGTGAAATATAAATGGAGTGAATCCAAAGCTGCCACTTATAAAATAGACAATGCAATAAATCCTATTATTCCCAAGAGCCCAAATAAATGTGATCCTGGTAGAACAATATAAGTAGCGCTAAGTACCAGTGATAGATCATACAACACTCAAAAGTGATCTAGTACATCTATCAACAACAAAATCATATAAAACTTATTCAAATACAAAATTAAAAATGCAAATGTGCCAATTACAAGGCAATAGTGATGACACATAAACAAAAGTGAAATCAAGTGGTAAAGTCCATAAAGTCCATAAATAGAACACCGTGCAAAAAATGTGATGAAACTGGAAAACGGTCCACCAATTGACTTAGTGTCAGTGATTCCACTCCCCTTAAAGTCAGCACTCACCGACTCACAATGCCTCACACTCTCGTGTTTTGGCAGCAAAGCATAGATGTAATGCGCATCAGCTGGGGGTGTAAGCTCCGAATTCCTTATTAATCCCAGTGTCACCTCAATGCATGGAAAAAACCAGAGCCGGGACACCGGAGACTGACATCTCACAGCGACACACAGCCCAACATGCAGCAAACTTCCGGCCGAAGAGCACAAAACCAGCTCTTCGGCCGGAAGTTTGCTGCATGTTGGGCTGTGTGTCGCTGTGAGATGTCGGTCTCCGGTGTCCCGGCTCTGGTTTTTTCCATGCATTGAGGTGACACTGGGATTAATAAGGAATTCGGAGCTTACACCCCCAGCTGATGCGCATTACATCTATGCTTTGCTGCCAAAACACGAGAGTGTGAGGCATTGTGAGTCGGTGAGTGCTGACTTTAAGGGGAGTGGAATCACTGACACTAAGTCAATTGGTGGACCGTTTTCCAGTTTCATCACATTTTTTGCACGGTGTTCTATTTATGGACTTTATGGACTTTACCACTTGATTTCACTTTTGTTTATGTGTCATCACTATTGCCTTGTAATTGGCACATTTGCATTTTTAATTTTGTATTTGAATAAGTTTTATATGATTTTGTTGTTGATAGATGTACTAGATCACTTTTGAGTGTTGTATGATCTATCACTGGTACTTAGCGCTACTTATATTGTTCTACCAGGATCACATTTATTTGGGCTCTTGGGAATAATAGGATTTATTATATCAGTTAAAACTTGAATGGGATTCAAATCCTTAAATACTTTATGCGACACTACTAAAATAGATTTTGGTTTAAAAACTCTTTAACTGATTGCCTGGCATGACTGTAATTTCTTTCCTGCCAATAAATGAGCTTTAATTGCATATAATTGTACATCTCCAATGATGTCCATCTTTGTGTTCCTCTGCCGTTGTCTTCCAGTTTCTTCACTTTTCAGCTGCGGAGTAAATTGCCCATTAAACGTGTTTCCAAACGCATTACATACAATATATATTTTACAGCCCTCTGGACTGCCTTTAGGACAGGAAGAAATATGATGCTAGAAACAGGTATTTTATTTTGGTAATAAACTTCACTCACGAGCCTGACCACTCTGGGCCAACCACTCCGATGGTCATCCTGTAATGAAATTACTTTAGTGTTTACTTCATTACGCGTCGAGGTCACAAGCCCAAACTCCTTTCTTGCAAATAGATTTGTGCCTGGCAGAGAACACGATCAGCTGTTCAACTTTTTGTTTTATTTCTTGTCCAAACAACATGAGGAATTGAGCCTTAAGGGGCCTTGGAGATCTCAGAATGGCGTTCGAACCCCAGAAGCCAAATTTGGCCTCGTACTCGGGCAGCGCACTCGTATATTTCCCTGTCCCCTCTTCCAGCGTCAAACCCGGAGATCAATAATTGAATTTGTTTCTTCAGCCTTTAGTCATCAGTCTGTCATGCTTCTGTCGTTCCTCGTCTGTATTAATTAATAATTAGCGGTGGCAGCCAAAATTATTTAGCAGTGTTGACATCAAACAGCGGCTCACAGACATGTCTGGGTTTACAGCTTGTTTTAAATTATCGTACCCGCTGCGGTGATAGAAGCAGAGGCCAAAAGCACGTGTTTGAGATGGAAATAGAAAACTACTTGTGGCTGGCTGTTGAGAATACTTTTTTTTTTCTATATAGACTAGTGTTATAGGATAAGTGCGGTCAGAAAAGGCTTGCCCATGCACAAAATGGTGCATCAGAGCACATATGGGTGCGTAGGACAGCAAATGGCCAAGCATGGCTATGCAGGATTATGCGCGCTGACGTGCCTGTCACTAATGCTGGCGCCAAACGGACTATTTAAATAGATCTGCTAAGCCAGGTTCTTGCTGTTTGGTCTTCAACATTTTCTGTGGTACCTAACGACCCGTTCTTGTGCTTGACCATTTGTTGCTGACCTGGCCTGCTTCTGACCACTTCTGAACTCCACCTGCACATACCCGGCTTGTCTCTGGAATTCGTCTCTACCTTCCGCTTGTTCCTGACTTGTCCTACTGCTGTTGACTCCAGCCTAAACCTGACTACTCTTCTGTTCCCTTCTTGTACCTGATCCATCCATAAGTTACTGACCCAGCTAGCCTGATTTTGCTTACCTGCTATGACTTACCTACCCAGTGCTTACTGATTGGCCATCTTCCAGCCTGGTACACGCCTGCCAGCTTTGTACCTGCAGACCATCCATTCGCTGGTCAAGTGCCTGCTGACCACCCAATTTTCAGCGTAGTACATGCTGTCGTCCACCTGCTCCTAGCCAGTGGTCACCAAGCTCCTACTGACGATCTCGCCTGTCGAGTCCTGTCGAGTACCAGCCACCATGAGCTCTTTCTGTCGTCCGGCTTGACTCCATGCACATACTGGTCACCTACCTGCACCAGCTGCTGGAAGAAAACAAAGGCACTCGTGCCGCTCCTTACCCTTGTGCCTCCTGTTACATTACCAGGAGGCCTCGAGCTGAAAGTGTAAGAGAGGGCTTCCTAATAGCGTCACGTTCCACTACCAGGTATGTGACATGCACACCTGCTCTAAACTCAGGTGGCGATTGAGGTTAGCGTAAATCCATATGTACTACCATAATCCTCTGTTACCATTCCCTATTCTGAACCAGGACCTGGCATGTCGTGTCTGTTTGCAGTATGTTGCACTTGCCAGGTTATGGCCTTCTGGCTGGTTGCACGTGTTAGTGCCATGCCTTAGCATGCAGTGATGTGCATATCTGAGACTGGGTGTACTCACACGCCTTGAAAAGTATTTAAACGCCTTTGTTTATGGTGGCCAGTGTTGTGTTTTCCTGCTAGCTACCTTGTACACTACATGCCTGTTGTTCCTGAGTCACCTGTTGCTAAGCTGGGCTGTCTGACCTTGCTCATATCTCCTGCCCCCATTGTGAACTCTGCCTGTTCTGTTACGCTCTTGCCCTACTGTCTGCCTTGACCACAGCCAGGTTACTGACCAATGTCATCTCTGCTGCCTACCTCAACCTCTACAGACTAGTCTCCTGCCTGCCTCGACCTTTGCCTGAACACTGACTGTGCTCTTGCCTGCCACCTGCATCGACCATTACTCATGCTCTGACCTTCTGCTATTTTGTACCCTATCTCCGCATCATGTTTTTGCGACCCCATGGTGGGGTCATCCTTATGGCCTCGACCTGGTAATAGCTTGCAGGTAAGTGGCCTGAAGGCCACTAGGGTTGGTGTGCTCTGGTGAACACAGAGTTATCCATTAGACCTAGCATCTTTCATCTGCTCATGTTACCTGCCAGGGGTATCCATCCTGGCTGGTGGGTAATGTACCAAATTTCGAGTGTGAATGTTTTGCATTTAGGCAGCCCGTTAATTTTGATTAGGCTTCCTGTGCGTCCCAATGCATATCCCAAAGCCCAGTTGATACTTTGTTTTCTTGTTACTGTAATTTAGTCAGGTTGGGTAAATTAGTTACATAGGTACATAGTTACATAGTAGGTGAGGTTGAAAAAAGACACAAGTACATCAAGTCCAACCTATGTGTGTGATTATATGTCAGTGTTGCACTGTATATCCCTGTATGTTGCGGTCGATCAGGTGCAAATCAAATAGTTTTTTGAAAGAATCGATGCTTCCAACTGAGACCACCGCCTGTGGAAGGGAATTCCACATCCATGCGACTCTTACAGTAAAGAACCCTCTACGTAGTTTAAGGTTAAACCTTTTTTCTTCTCATTTTAATGAGTGGCCACGTGTCTTGTTAAAATCCCTTCCCGTGAAAAAGTTTTATCCCTATTGTGGGGTCACCAGTACGGTATTTGTAAATTAAAATCATATCTCCTCTCAAGCGTCTCTTCTCCAGAGAGAATAAGTTCAGTGCTCGCAACCTTTCCTCATAACTAACATCCTCCAGACCCTTTATTAGCTTTGTTGCCCTTCTTTGTACTCCATTTTTAGTACATCCTTCCTGAGGACTGGTGCCCAGAACTGGACAGCATACTCTAGATGTGGCCGGACCAGAGTCTTGTAGAGTGAGAGAATTATCGTTTTATCTCTGGAGTTGATCCCCTTTTTAATGCATGCCAATGTTCTGTTAGCAGCAGGTTGGCATTGCATGCCATTGCTGAGCCTATCATCTACTAGGACCCCCAGGTCCTTTTCCATCCTAGATTCCCCCAGAGGTTCTCCCCCCAGTGTATAGATTGCATTCATATTTTTGCTACCCAAATGCATTATTTTACATTTTTCTACATTAAACCTCATTTGCCATGTAGTTGCCCACCCCGTTAATTTGTTCAGATCTTTTTGCAAGGTTTCTACATCCTGCGGAGAAGTTATTGCCCTGCGTAGCTTAGTACCCTGTTTCCCCGAAAATAAGACCTAGCGTGATTGTCAGTGATGGCTGCAATATAAGCCCTACCCCCCAAATAAGCCCTACCCTGTTTCCCCGAAAACAAGCCCTACCCTGAAAATTATTATTATTTTGGGGGTAGGGCTTATATTGCAGCCATCACCGACAATCACGCTATGTCTTATTTTCGGGGAAACAGGGTATAATCCGCAAATACAGAGATTGAACTGTTTACCCCATCCTCTAGGTCATTTATGAAAATATTAAATAGGATTGGTCCCAGCACAGAACCCTGGGGGACCCCACTACCCACCCCTGACCACTCCAAGTACTCCCCATTTATCACCACCATCTGAACTCGCCCTTGTAGCCAGTTTTCGATCCATGTACTCACCCTATGGTCCATGCAAAATCCAAATACACCACATCTAAGGGCCTTCCTTTATCTAGATGGTGACTCACCTCCTCATAGAAGGTTGATAGATTGGTTTGGCAAGAACAATTCTTCATTAATCCATGCTGATTACTGCTAATTATACCATTCTCATTACTAAAATCTTGTATATATTCCCTTATCATCCTCTCCAAGAGCTTGCATACTATTGATGTTAAGCTAACTGGTCTGTAATTCCCAGGGATGTACTTTGGGCCCTTTTTAAATATTGGTGCTACATTGGCTTTTCTCCAATCAGCTGGTACCATTCCAGTCAGTAGACTGTCAGTAAAAATTAGGAACAATGGTCTTGCAATTACTTGACTGAGTTCCCTAAGTACCCTTGGGTGCAAGCCATCTGGTCCCGGTGAATTAATAATGTTAAGTTTCCCAAGTCTAATTTGAATTCTGTCCTCTGTTAACCATGGAGGTGCTTCCTGTGATATGTCATGTGGATAAACACTGCAGTTTAGGTTACAGAAGCCCCCTGATTCCCTCGTTAAGACTAAGGAGAAGAATAGA
The DNA here is from genome assembly GCA_037952835.1 of Lithobates septentrionalis. Taxonomy (NCBI): domain Eukaryota; kingdom Metazoa; phylum Chordata; class Amphibia; order Anura; family Ranidae; genus Lithobates; species Lithobates septentrionalis. The sequence goes on from JBBDGP010000776.1 coordinate 147,272, forward strand.
TTCAATACCTTCGCCATCTCCCCATCCTTTGTAACCAGATGTCCTTCCTCATATGGTCTGTCCCCCCTTTTTTACTGTTTACATACTTAAAGAATTTCTTGGTATTTTTTTTGCTTTCCTCCGATATGTGTCTTTCGTGTTTTATCTTATAAGGGTGCCTAATTGCACCCTTACATTTCTTGTTGCATTCTTTATAAAGTCTGAATGCTGATGATGATCCCTCATGTATTTTTTGAAGGCCTTCTCCTTTGCTTTTATATGCATTTTTACATTTATTAGCCAATGGGATGCATTGGCTAATGCCTTTATTTAATATGCTCTTAAAGCAAACCTATCTCTCCTCCGTGTTCTTTGTTCCTAAGATTTTATCCCAATGCCTTTTAACAAGGTTCGTACTTTAGGGAAGTTGGCTCTTTTGAAATTCAGTGTCTTTGTATTCCCCTTATGTTTCCTATTTGTGTGATTTATACTGAAGCCAATTGACCTGTGATCGCTGTTTCCTAAATTGCCCCATATTTCCACATCCGTGATCAGGTCTGTATTGTTGGTAATCAGTAGATCCAATAACGCTTGGGGATACAACAAGTTTATCCTGTCTCTTCTGGATTACATTTAGGTGGGGTAGTGATGGGGACATGCTGGGGGAGTGGGAGAATATGTTCCTCCCCGACGAAGCCTTGTCGATATATACGGACCACTTTTTGATTTGGTTCAGGTGTATCGACGTTTTCGCCATGTGGGATGGCCCTCTGGAGCTGTTGTCTTTGTGTCCGGATAGAATGAATAGAAATGACTTTAATATGACATTTACTATGTCTTCTAGTGCGAGTAGAATCTCCTTACTCAATGTGGATATATCCAGACGTGACAATGGCACCCTCTGCAGCAGTCTGTACCGCAAGGCCACATCTTGCAATACTATATTGAATGCCTCAAGTTTCCATCCGGAGAGCCTAATAAGATATATACCCTACAGTCAGTATCTGAGAGTAAGATGGCACTGTACCAATGACGGTACGTTTGTAGCAGAGGCTATCAAATTGCGTGACAGACTGCTGCAGAGGGGCTATTCACGTACTTCGCTCAAGAAAGCCTATAGACACGCCACTTCACGTACTAGGCAGGATCTTTTGTATTCTCACAAACCCCCAGATCAGGATAATCCCTTGAGAATCATTACAAAATATTGTAACCAGCATAGGAATCTGTATACTCAGTTTGCATATCTTTGATTTTTGTATCTATCATCATGTTTTATATTCCATGTCTCTTCTCTAAAATACATTTATATCATATTTGTATACTTTTCTTTCTTTTCTCGGACATCACGGGACACAGAGCCACAGTAATTACTGATGGGTTATAGGGTATCACTAGGTATTGGACACTGGTCACACCCTAATCAGGAAGTTCAACCCCCTATATAACCCCTCCCCTTCCAGGGATACCTCAGTTTTTACACCAGTGTCTTAGGTGTTGGACGTGCAAAGATGTCCTGTGCTGAAGCTCCAAAAGGAATATCCTAAGATCCTATACTGGGGCAAGCCAGGCGACCGGATCCATTCAAAGTGTCTTTTCATGGCCGAATTGAATGGTACCCGGGCCTCGTGTCCGAAGAAACGAGGTTTTACCTGTAACGCTTCTCTTTTTAGAGAGCTGGACCCGCGGATCAGAAAATGGCTTTAAACTTCCTAATTTCTGGCGAGGTGCTTTACAGGCCCAGAACTGAAGGATCCCCCTACTGATGGGGGCCCCAGTCTCTGACGGTTTTTCACAAACGGAGCCCACCGTGAGAGGCGAAGGCTGGGTCTGTGTAAACTGAACCCTGCGGCCTGGATAAGGTAAGAGGAGATTCCACAGAATTTTAAATTCTAGTGGCTCTTCTCCTTTAAAGTGTATGCATGCTGTGCCTATTGTGACCACCGGGGGCGGCCAAGAGCACAATCCTTCTCATGCTTGATCTGTCTCAGCGTCCGCTGCACAGGCTCTTCCTCCAGCTCCAAAGGTAGATGGTGGGGGGTTTTCTCTGATGGGATGGTCCCCCCAGGCTAGGGAAAGGCTCAGGTAGGCTGTAAGGTGGGTGAGACCGCACTGTCACAGACGCAACCGCCGCCGCCACCGAAGCCGCATTGCGATGCAGGGCCCATCACTGCCGGCCTCCTCCTTATTCCCCCAATCCCAGCCTCCCTTCAGGCTTGTCAGAAAGGGTTGGCTCGCGCGGGAAGCGCTCGTTTTTCAAAAAAGAGGGGGGGGAGGGGTGGCGGGGCGTCAGCACAGCGTCAGCGTGCCCAGACGCCCACATTGCCTGTAAGCATGGCTATTTAAAGCACACTGTATAGGTGCTCTGAGCTTTGGAGAGACACAGAGCTGACAGTCACATGTAAGGTGGGACACAGGCATTCCCCTAGGCTGCATTCACTAAAGAACACCGGATTGGGCATTTGGTAGCATGGCTTTTAGCCAGACTACATCGCTCAGCAGTCAGTGTTCGTTTTTGATACCTCACACCTTGTTGCTTTGCACTATGGGTAGAAGAGGTTCAAGCACCCCTAGAACCGGAGGCACTAGGGGGTCTCGTTCAGGTTCTGAGGACCCCCTGTCTGCTACACCATCCCCTCCTGAGGGACCAGGGGCAGCTGGACAGGGAGAGCCATTGGGGTTAGGGGCTACATCTGCTGCCGGCACTTCAGCCCCTGTGTACATTACACAAGAAGTTTTTTCCTCAACCATTTCTGGATTAGAGAAAAACTAATGGCCGCGATTACATCTTCACTGAGTGGAAGAAAATGCACAAGGCCTTCCTCTGCTCCCCAAGACCCTCAGACAGAGGAGCTCTGGGATAAAGGAGATGAATCCCTTTCAGAGGATCGGGATGGGACAGATGATTCCTCTTCGGAGGATTCAGGTGGAGAGGGACCCTCTGCGACTTCCCAAGAGGAGAAAGTCTTAGTGCAGATCCTCACTGGTTTGGTCCGCTCCACATTTAAGTTGCCCCTACCTGAAACTACTACAGGAACCTCTTCTGCTTTGGGGTCACTGAAACCTTTCCAAGCAGCACATGCTTTTCCTGTTCATAATTTACTTGAAAAGCTGCTTTACTCTGAGTGGGATCACCCAGATAAGCGATTTCTTCCGCCGAAAAAGTTTTCTACACTTTATCCTATGGAAGAAAAGTTTATTAAGAGGTGGAGAATACCGGCCATTGATGCGGCCATTTCCTCTGTAAATAGTAATCTGACTTGTCCTGTAGACAACGCTCAGATGCTCAAAGATCCTGTGGATAAAAAGATGGACTTCTTATTGAAAGATGTGTTCTCTTTAGCAGGATCAGTGGCCCAACCTGCAGTAGCAGCGATTGGAGTCTGTCAATACTTGAGAGACCATGTTAAGCAGGTCATCAAAGTATTGCCTGAACAGCAGGCCCAGGGGTTTGCTAACCTTCCTGCGGCTTTATGTTATGCTGTTGACGCCATTAGAGATTCTATCGTGCAAACCTCTCGCCTCTCGCTTGGGTTGGTGCATATACGTAGAATCTTATGGTTGAAAAACTGGTCAGCCGAAGCACCATGTAAGAAGCTTCTGGCTGGGTTTCCCTTCCGTGGTGAAAGGTTGTTTGGAGAGGACTTGGATAATTATATCAAGAGGATCTCCTGTGGGAAAAGCACTTTCTTACCTGATAAGAAGAAGAGTAAGCGTCCCTCTTTTAAACGGACTCTTTCCCCAGCGCCAGGGGCATCAGCCTCCAGGCAGTCACGACGGTCTCCTCCGTCTGGGGCAAGAAGCAAGAGTCAACCCCAGGGACACAAGAAATCCTGGGGGAAAAGGTCTTCTAAGCAAGACACTAAGACCTCTTCATGAAGGGGCGCCCCGCTCGCTCGAGTGGGGGGAAAGACTGCTGCAGCTCTCAGGGCCCTGGCAGAAGGACTTCCAGGACAGATGGGTAATCTCCATGGTAACCTTAGGGTACAGACTGGAGTTCCAAGAATGTCCCTCTCCTCGTTTCCTCAGATCAGGTGTTCCCAGAAAACCAGAAGAGAAGCAGTCGCTCCTTCTAGCGATAAAGCGACTTTGGTCGCAAGAGGTCATTGTGGGGGTTCCCACAAAGGATCAAGGATCGAGACTCTGTTCCAATCTTTCTATGGTCCGAAAACCAAATGGGGACGACAGACCCATTTTGGATTTGAGAGATCTGAAACGATTCCCAAGGATGCAGTCCTTTCGTTTGGAATCAATTCAGACAGTAATCTCCGTCCTGCAGGGAGGAGAATTTCTGATATCAATAGGCATCAGAGATACAGGCCTATATGTGCCCAGTTTTCCTGCTTAACTGAAGTGTCTGCAGGCAAAGATCACTGCTCTAAGGGAGCTGATTCTGACAGTCAGGGCCAAGAAGGGTCTTTCTGTCCGCCTTTGTATGAGGCTGCAGGGGAAGATGGTGGCTTCATTCGAAGCAGTTCCCTATGCGCAGTTCCAAGCAGAACTGTTGCAACACAGTATTCTGTTGACCTGGAACAGGAAGGTGCAGGCATTAAACTTCCCAATGCACCTATCGCATGCGATGCGTCAGAGCCTCAGTTGATGGCTCATACCCGAAAACCTACAGAAGGGGAAATCCTTCCTACCGGTTGCCTGGGATCCTCTTGCAGGCAGGACGGATGCGTTGGTGATTCCGTGGCATCGGCTCTCACCGATTTATGCATTCCCTCCCATTCTGCTACTGCCACGGCTCCTTCGCAGACTCAGGCAAGAAGGGAAGTCGGCACTTCTGGTGGCCCCCGTTTGGCCCAGAAGAACCTGATAAGCAGAAATAGCAGGGATGATGGTGGGTTCCCGGTAGACCCTACCGATACACCCAGACCTGTTAGCTCAAGGTCCGGTGTTCCAGCCTGCCTCACAAATGCTAGATTTGACGGGTGGGCTATTGAATCCCACGTTCTGAAATATCGTGGGCTTTCAGGTCCTGTCATATCTACCTTGATCAATGCAAGGAAGCCAGCTTCCAGAATGATTTATCATAGAGTCTGGAAAGCTTATGTATCCTGGTGTGAATCCAGGGGTTGGCATCCCAGGAAATATGTCATAAGTAGAATTCTGAATTTTCTACAATTAGGATTAGAGATGAAGCTGGCCTTGAGTACCATCAAGGGCCAGGTGTCGGCCTTATCAGTGTTGTTTCAACGGCCGCTTGCTTCGCATTCTCTGATCCGAAACTTTATACAGGGGGTGATGCGTCTTAATCCTCCGGTTAAGGCGCCCCTAAACCCCTGGGACTTGAACTTGGTTCTATCGGTGTTACAAAAACAACCTTTTGAACCAATACGTCAGATTCCTTTGGTCTTACTGATGAGGAAACTAATTTTCCTGGTAGCTATCTCTTCTGCTAGAAGAGTATCAGAAATAGCAGCTCTTTCCTGTAAAGAGCCTTACTTGATTATACGCAAGGATAGAGTGATACTGCGCCCTCATCCTAGTTTTTTACCGAAGGTGGTTTCAGATTTTCATCTAAACCAAGACATTGTGCTACCTTCCTTTTTTCCAGAACCTTGTTCTTCGGAAGAAAGGTCATTACATTCTTTGGATGTAGTAAGAGCAGTCAAGACCTATCTGGAGGCAACTGCTCAGATTCGCAAGACGGATGTCTTGTTCGTGCTGCCGGAGGGTCCCAATAGAGGACAGGCAGCGTCAAAAGCGACCATTTCTAAATGGATTCGACAGTTGATTATTCAAGCTTACGGTTTGAAACAGAGGATTCCTCCGTTTCAGATCAAGGCACATTCCACAAGGGCTATTGGTGCTTCTTGGTCAGTGCATCACCGGGCCTCTATGGGCCAGATCTGCAAGGCCGCAACCTGGTCTTCAGTTCATACATTCACCAGATTCTATCAGGTGGATGTAGGAAGGCATGAGGATATCGCCTTTGAGCGTAGTGTGCTGCAGACAGCGGTACAGGGTCCTCAGGTCTGATAGCACCCTACTTGGTTGTGATTCCCCCCCCCTCAGTTGGCATTGCTTTGGGACATCCCATCAGTAATTACTGTGGCTCTGTGTCCCGTGATGTCCGAGAAAAGAAAATAGGATTTTTTATTACAGCTTACCTGTAAAATCCTTTTCTTTCGACGGACATCACGGGACACAGAGGTCCCGCCCCTCTTCTAATACACCTATACTGCTTTGCTACAAAACTGAGGTATCCCTGGAAGGGGAGGGGTTATATAGGGGGTTGAACTTCCTGATTAGGGTGTGACCAGTGTCCAATACCTAGTGATACCCTATAACCCATCAGTAATTACTGTGGCTCTGTGTCCCGTGATGTCCGTCGAAAGAAAAGGATTTTACAGGTAAGCTGTAATAAAAAATCCTATTTTTGGTAGTGCCTTCAAAATCCCACTCCAGGGGTTCTTCTTTTTCACATTTCTAGTTGGTGCGTCTACCTCTGAACCATGAAATTGTCCTGCAAGACATTTAGGAACTGGCGAGCCTTAGACGAAATCGTGGTTCCCTCTGCCCAGTCTATGTCTGGATAATTAAAATTCCCCATTATGATGACACGTCCCATCCTTGTTGCTAATCCAAATTGTGATAGGAGATCCGTCTCCCTCTCCTCCCTCAGGTTAGGGGGCCTATAGCATACTCCCAGTATTATTTTCCCCTTAGCTTCATCCCTTTGGAGCTCTACTCATAGGGATTCCACCTCCTCCCTAGCTCCCTTAGTGATGTCATCTCTCACATTCCCCTTTTACATTATTCTTGATATATAGGCATACCCCTCCCCCCTTTTTATCCTCTCTATCCCTGCGATAAAGGGTATACCTTTGAATGGTTGCTAGCCAATCATGAGAGCTGTTGAACCAGGTCTCTGAAATTCCCACAAAATCCAAATCCTCCTCGTACAACAGTATCTCTAGTTCACCCCTCTTGTTTGCCAGGCTCCTGGCATTGGTGAGCATGCCGCGCAATTTAGACCGGTTGCATACTATCCTCTTATTGGGTATTCCGAGATTACAACTAGGCCTTGTTACTATACTTACCTTGGGTTTATGTGCTTTAGTCAACCTACCACTAATGCGCCCAATACTACCCTCTGGAATATGCTCCCCGCTGACTATCTCTACCTTTGGGCCCTCCCCCGGTCGCCTAGTTTAAAAACCCCTCTAACTTTTTTGGCCAGCTTTACTCCCAGCTGATCTGCACCATCCTGATTTAGGTGCAGTCCGTCCCTTCTATAGTACTGGTGACCAACTGAGAAGTCGGCCCAGTCCTCCAGGAACCCAAGGGCATTGTTAATTTTTTTTTCTGTACCATTGAGCTGCAACAATGGTTAAAATGCTCTGTGCTGGCAACATGATGGATATCCTGACTGCTGCACAACACAGAAGTCAGCGGTCTGACGCACACCCTGCACGGTGCTCAGTCACAATAGGGAGAAGGAGCGCTGTTTGGGAGGTGGGGGTGTGTGTCGGACCATTGGACATCCAAACTACAAATACAATGCTCACAAGGTTTACATCTGTGTGCTAAAATGCTAATGCATTGCTTAGGTATGTTGGGTTGCCATTCAGCACAAAGGTCACTACAACATTTGCCTTGATTGCTGCTATAAAAAGCACATTACCGCAATAATTTGGATGAACCCTTGGATTTGACAACACTTGTGTATTGCGCGGACCTACCGAAACCATATAATAATTTTTATAGCCAAACATATATGTCTATGCTGTACATTGCTGGTAAATATAAAGGAGATTGTATTATGTGGCATTCTTTAGGTCCTCCATTAATTAAGAAGTCTCATTTCTTATTACCCCAGGGAACAAAGTACATGTGGTGTCAAAGGCTAGCTACACGGTTGCACGGGAAAACCACATCCAACCCTCCCACCTTCCTCCATCTATGGACATCCTACAACACAGCTAGCTAGGGGATGGCTGCATTGATAGCCAGCAACCTATCTTTGGCTCCAAGCACTGCCCCAAGATGAGCACAGGCAAGAGTAATGTAGAGGGGGGTGGGGTTGTGTCAGTCCCCTGTCCCTCTGCATTCCTCTTGCCAGCTCTGGTCTCAGACAGGTTCGTGGAGCCTGAGATGAGCGCCAGCTATCAATGCATCAGTGTCTCCTTGTTAGCTGCATTGTTGGATGGCTGTTGGGACATCTAGGCCCAGTCCAATCATGTAGCTAACTTTTCACAACACATAGGAAGATGGGGAAAACTACTGTATGTACTTTGTCCTCTGAGGGATAGAACAGTGTAACAAAAAAATAAATCAGACTTGTTCTTTAAGAGACCCAGCGATACATCACTCCATCACAGCTCCCTCCCTAACGAGCATGGTTCTGCAAGGTTTGTTTGGCCAATGAGAGGTACCCAATGGTATGAATGTACAGTGATGTAATGCATAGCACGCAACAGATAAGAAAAATTTGCAGCAAAGACCTCCATTTTAAACGATTTGAGCAGGTTGCACATCTTTTTATGTCTTGTTTAATGACATGGAAAGTTGTTCCAATTTTTGATACACAGGCCTAATTACAGTTTTCCATCTTGAGCCCATAGCCCTATTTGGGACACGTTTATTACTTTTATGACATGTTTGTTTATTTGTATCTGCTAAAACTGGTTTTCTTTTTAACATCACTCAAGGATCTATTAAATGGAGCAGTTAAAGCAAAGCATGATGAAGCAAAATGCATTTATGGATTGGTTAAGGGAAACAACTTTGTTACCGAAGGGATTGTTTGAACAGAACGCGGTGTAATGACGCGGAAAGATGAGCTGACTGGAGCAGCGTGATTTGTTGTTCGCCATTTGTAGTGCATTTGTGCCGAGGCACTGGTAGATTTTGTTGTTAAATAACGTTGTGAGACACCGTGAAATTCTATGGCTTGTTAAATTGGCATTGGGGAGGGGTTCATGTCTTGAGTGGTAATGGAAGAAGATTTTCAGCTCTGACAGAAATCGCCAGTACTCATATCAGGCTATGTCGGCCTGCTGCATCTTTGTTTCTAAAGCTCCGGCTTTGGAAACGCCTTTTTGAGCCCGTTGCAGTTTGGCCTTTCTCTGCAGTTAAACCGCACCGCCTCACCACAGGGAATCAGAAGTTCAGGTCTGAAGTCAGTTAGAGTGGTTCACGTCACTCTCAGGATTAGGAGGTCCTTGCCTCTCTGCTGCATTTATCCGTGCTCTGATACTCCATAGTAATGATAGTAGATGTAAGCCTTCAGTACCGCTCTAAGGTCATGCTCTTGCATGCATGCCAACTGTGTGTGCTCGCTTACTCCGGGAACCCTTTCCTCCCATACAAGTCAGTGTATGAATTAAAGGAGAAGTGCGGGATTTAAAAAAAAAATAAACATTCATACTCGCCTAGGTGGATGCTACATTGATCTAATGCTGCAGTTGTCCCCCCCCCCCGCCGCCTCTAAGACAGAGATCTAAGTGATCAAAGGCTGCTGATTGCTCAGTTCTTGGTCTTCAGTGAGCAGAGAGCTGGTGACTATTAGTCAATGATTTCTGATCTGCCCTTCTGGCACTCACTGGATTGCTGGGTTGTGGAGGAAAGGGGAGCAATGGGCTCAGGATCTCAGGAGACTGCTGAGATGCTAAACAAGCTACCAGACAGGCATCTTGGCAGATCCCGACCATTATTGTCCGGATCCCTGAAAAGCCTGGACCGGCTGTGTGAGGTCAGCCGACAGTGGGCTTTAGCACCTGTCTGTTGAATCTGGGTCACAGGAGTGCAGAACTAAATGCACTCCTGTGACCTTCAGGAGAAGTAACACCAAAATAGCTTTCACCCTACTTCTCCTTTAAGCTGTATACTGCTGTTCTTTTGAGATATAATTAACTTTATTGTTCCAGCACGTCAGAAAACACTCCACACTGCCACCCCTTACTGACTTGTTTTGCCCACTACTGATGCTTAATCGTAGTATAAGATAGTTGTTGTGGTGGGCTAAATAAAAGGGCACCACATCCTAGTTATATAAGGACTGCAGACAATATGAAACAAAATGGACGTGCCAAAGGACTACTCACTTGTTAAAACAATATATACAATTTTATTAACATTTAAAAAGGTTTTTACTTCATTTTAATGGTTAATGTAATTCCCTCCTAATCAGGAAATCCCTAGACATAGTCCCTAGAATTCATAAAGACTGGTACAGATAAATTTAGCAAATTCGTCTCCTGTGCTTTAGAAAAGTGGTGCAGCATGCGTCAAATTCATGTACCTGTCTAGAACTTGCACTTGATTTTGGATCATGCTGCGCTACTTTTAGAATTCATGTGAGACACTGTCTCAAAATCTGTCTGTACCAGTTTCTCTCTGTACGGTAAAAGAGAGTTGGTTATAATTACAGTAGCTCCACTTTCGTAAGATTAAAACTGCTGATATTTTATTTTGATGTAGGCGCATTCATTGGGCCAAAATGTAAAAGTGGTACCCTTTTTCAAACTACCTGAATTAGCTGTCAGAACCAAAAATGTTTCGGCTGCTTCATGAATTTGGCGCAATACATTAACAAGAGGTATTAATGCCATAAACGTGGCGCAACTGCTTCATTGCATTTTCCCCAAATTCAAAATCCAAATTAAATATGTAATTCCCATACAGTGGGTAAAATAATGATTTGATCCCCTGCAGATTTTGTAAGTTTGTCCACTTACAAAGAAATGAAGAGTAAAAAAAAAAAATTTGATCCCCAAGCAAAATATGACTTAGTACTTGGTGGAGAAACCCTTGTTGATAAGCACAGAGGTAAGATGTTTCTTGTAGTTTGGTGACCAGGTTTTCACACATCTCAGGAGGGATTTTGGCCCACTCTTCTTTACAGATCTTCTCTAAATCCATAAGGTTTCTTGGCTGTCGCTTGGCAACTCGAAGTTTCAGCTCCCTCCATAAATTTTCTATAGGATTAAGGTCTGGAGACTGACTAGGCCACTCCATGACTTTAATGTGTTTCTTCTTGAGCTACTCCTTTGTTGCCTTGGCAGTATGTTTTGGGTCATTGTCATGCTGGAAGACCCATTCATGACCCATCTTCAGTGTTCTGCCTGAGGGAAGAAGGTTCTCATCCAAGATTTTACAATACATGGGCCCGTCCATTGGCCCCTCAATGCAGCATAGTCGGCCTGTACCTAAAGTAGAGAAACAGCCCCAAAGCTGTTAGAGAAGCAGCCCCAAAGATAATGTTTCCACCTCCGTGCTTGACTGTAGGGATGGTGTTCTTAGGGTCTTAGTCTGCATTTTTTTCCCCTCCAAACACGGCACGTCGAGTTAATGCCAAAGAGATCAATTTTGGTCTCACCTGACCACAGCACTTTCTCCCAATTATTCTGTGAATCATTTAGATGTTCCCTGGCAAGCTTCAGATGGGCCTGTACACGTGCCTTCTTGAGGACGGGGACCTTGCATGTGCTGCAGGATTTCAGTCCATGGCGGCATATTATGTTATCAATGGTTTGTTTGGTGACTGTGGTCCCAACTGCCTTGAGATCATTCACAAGCTCATCCCGTGTAGTTCTGGGCTCATCCCTCACTTTTCTCATGATCATCCTCACCCTATGAGGCGAAAAATCGCACGGAGCTCCAGACTGAGGGCAATTGATGGTTATTTTGTATTTCTTGCATTTGTGAAAAATCTCTCCAACAGTTGTGTCCTCCTCACCAAGCTTCTTGCCGATGGTCTTGTAGCCCATCCCAGCCTTGTGCAGGTCTACAGTCTTGTCCCCGACGTCCTTTGACAGCTCTTTGCTCTTCCCCATGATGTTGAGGTTTGAATGAAAGAAAAAGATTCTGTGGACAGGTGTCTTTTATACACATAACAGATTGTCGTTAGGAGCACCTTGTTAAATTGACAGGACTAATCTATGCACCACATGAGCACCTACTGTAGCCAGTCTGTGGGAGACAGAATTATTCTTGGTTGGTAGGGGGTCAAATACTTATTTTACTCACTGAAATGCAACTCAATTTATAACTTTTGTAACATGTTTTCTCTGGATTTTTGGTTGATATGTCTCTATCATTTAAAAAACACCTATGATAAAAATGATAGACCCTTAAGTTCTTTGTAAGTGGGCAAACTTACAAAATCTGCAGGGGATCAAATAATTATTTCCCCCACTGTATATGTATCAAACTTGGTCTTGTTAGAGTCCTTTCACACTGGGGCGGTTTGCAGGCGCTATTGCGCTAATAATAGCGCCTGCAAACCGACCCAAAAGTGCCGCTGCTTTCATTCCAGTGTGAAAGCCCCGAGGGCTTTCACACTGGAGCGATGCACTGGCAGGACGGTAAAAAAAGTCCTGCCAGCAGCATCTTCGGAGCGGTGAAGGAGCGGAGTGTATACCGCTCCTTTACCGCTCCTGCCCATTGAAATCAATGGGACGGCGCGGCTATACCGCCGGCAAAGCACCTCTGCAGAGGCGCTTTGCGGTGGTTTTAACCCTTTCTCGGCCGCTAGCAGGGGGTAAAACCGCCCCGCTAGCGGCCGCATACCGACGGTTAAGCGCCGCTTACAATAGCGGCGCTTTACCGCCGACAACGCCCCCGCCCCAGTGTGAAAGAACCCTTAGAGTTGTGACAAGGATCCTATTTCCTCTACACCAGGGATAAGCAATTAGCGGATCTCCAGCTGTTGTAAAACTACAAGCCCCATCATGTCTCTGCCTCTGGGTGCCATGATTGTGGCTGTCAGAGTCTTGCTATGCTTCATGGGACTTGTAGTTCTGCAACAACTGGAGGTCCGCTAATTGAATATCCCTGCTCTACACGTTTCATGAGGTATTACCCACTTCCTCAGGAACGTAGGGGAGAGCACCAAGTCCATGCCATGGCTGCAATTCTGTGCTTGGCAGTTGTGACAATTTTAACTATGCAGATTTTTTTGCAATTCCTATGTACTAATGACAGGGGCACTTTAAGGAAAGGCTGCTTTTGCATGTGTCCAGAGTTTTTATTGCCTTAAACATGTGTTTTCTCTTTTTTCAGAATTCCAGTGGGTACAGGGAGATGTGTGTGAAGTTCAGCTGATGGTTTACAATCCTATGCCCTTCGAACTACGAGTAGAGACCATGGTGAGTTTCTGCGTCTGCAATTACTATTTATTTAATGCAGTACAAAAAAAAATACTTTTTAAACAATTCAATCAATCTGTTGACAAATAGCAGGACTGTCTCCATTTATTACAGGCTGCCAAAAAGCATGCAGGAAGTGTAGGGCTTGTTAGAGTTACCGTCATGCTTTTGCAGTATCATGGATGCACCTGGTAGCAAATGTTTATTTTTTAACAATTTTATGCAAATTAAAACACAATATAACAGTTTATAACCTTGTTAAAAAAAATAATAAAAGTGAAGGACATCATTAGTTTTCTTTTAAAGTTAAATTTGGCTTTGTTTTTTCCTACATTTTTTGATTGTGGTCAGGACATAAAATACCAGTTAAAAAAAATAAATAAACCCTGGTCACGTAAAATTTGCATTTTATGAGATTTTCATTTAATTGCTAACAAATGTCTAATTTCCAGGTACTTTGGGATGTTTCAACCGTGTGAAAATGGATATTAGTAGACAATGTCAAGTTTTCTCAATGTATTATTTGGGGTTCAGCAAATATTTAAAGTGGTACTTTAGTCTGCAAATAAATGTGATATTAAAGGCAGGATTCAAAAACGAAATAAATATAAAAAACATGTTATGCGTACCTGCTCTGTGCAGTGGTTTTGCACAGAGTAGCCCCGATCCTCTTCTGCTTGGGTCACTGCCAGCGCTTCTGGCTCCTTCTCTTTGAGCAGTGTCCCCAGAGCAAGCCGCTTGCTCTGGGGACACTTGTGCACGCTTGCTTTCGAGCCCTGCTCTGAGTGCCCATAGACCAGTGAGTCACTAGTGGCTGATCTGCTGATAGCCTCAAGATTTACTGCTGCTGAGGGGTGAGGAAACAACAGGAATGACAGACTGTGCCGAGGGAACACAGATTAAGCCAGGTACACACTACAAGTTTTTTTTTTTTTTTTTGTACAACCAAAAAATGCTGTCTGCTCTGGTCGGAGGCGCTGCTGGTTTTCCAGCGTGCATGTCCACATATCCAACATACACACGGGCCGAATGTCGGACGTTTTTTTTTTTTTTAAACAAGCCGATGTCTCCCGACATTCGTCCCGCGTGTACCTGGCTTTATAGGGAGAGACAGGGCAAACTCTGCTGCTGGGAAGACACAAAAGAGGTAACGTAAAAGAATAGCATCTTATCTTATCTCCCCGATATTCTGTCCTTCCTCCCTTGGCAACCAGCCTATGAATTTCAGCACTGTAAAGCTTCTGCAGCCTAATGCCGCGTACACACGAGCGGACTTTACGGCAGACTTTGCCCGGCGGACTTTTCGATGGACTTTTCGACGGACTTTACGACGGACTTTCTGAATGAACGGACTTGCCTACACACAATCCACCAAAGTCCGTCGAATTCGTACGTGATGACGTATGACCGGACTAAAACAAGGAAGTTCAAAGCCAGTAGCCAATAGTTGCTCTAGCATGGCTTTTTGTCCGTCGAACTAGCATACAGACGAGCGGACTTTTCGACCGGACTCGAGTCCGTCGGATAGATTTGAAACATGTTTCAAATCTAAGTCCCTCCAACTTTTGAGAAAACAAAGTCCGCTGGAGCCCACACACGATCGAATTGTCCGACGAAATCCCGTCCGCCGGGCAAAGTCTGCCGTAAAGTCCGCTCGTGTGTACGCGGCATTAGGCCCCTTTCACACATTGTCCATTTTCATGGACTCCGTTTGCTCAGCAGGGATCGCTCTGTTGATCCCCGCTGAGTTGGCGGATGACAGGTCCATCTCTGCTCACTGTGGAGAGACAGACCTGTCTGATCTCTGCTCTCCGCTATGGGTGATCGTTTAAAGATGGATCCGCCTGTCCGTTTTCATCCGATCCGCCAGGCGGATGGAAAATAGGGTTTCCATCCGTCTGAATTTAGTGGAGCGGGGCGGATTGGATGTCAGCGGACATGTCACCGCTGACATCTGTCGCTCCATAGAACTGTGCGCAGCGTCCGTTCAGGTCCATGTGTGAATGGAGCCTTACCTTCTAACTGAGCCAAGACTCACAATCAAGGCTGAAAATACACACATTTTAATTACAGAAAGTGACATTTTTGAGACCAAAGAGGGTAGGGGCATTTCCAAGAAAATGACTGCTCTGAATTTCAACAAAATGGCAGCCTCCAGCAAGAAGAAACAGGAACAATACTGGACAAATGGCAATTTACAGCAGACACAAATTTTGTTAACTTAAATATTAATGTGGAATATATGTTCTTTTGTTAAAGAACAATAATTGTTGTCAAACTGTTGTGGGTAAAGTTCCAGTTTAAAGTATATTGAGTAGTTAAGTGAATCAGCCAAGGATAGGTGGAGCAAGGCACCACATCCCAAATTAAATGAAAAAAAAAAGAAATTGGAATAAAGGGACTTTTAAGGTGCCTAAAACAATGAAAAACTATAACGTATAGTAAAAGTAAGGCCCCTTTCACACTGGGGCGTTGGGGGCATCGGCGGTAAAACAGCGCTATTTTTAGCGCTGCTTTACCATCGTTTTTGCGGCGGTATTCGGCCGCTAGCGGTGCGGTTTTAACCCCCGCTGGCGGCCGAAAAAGGGTTAAAACCGCTCGCATAGCGCGACTATAGCCGCGGTATTGCCACGCTGCCCTATTGATTTCAATGGGCAGGAGCGGTGAATACACCGCTCCTTCACCGCTCCAAAGATGCGGTTTGCAGGAGTTTTTTTTTCTCCTGCCAGCGCACCGCTTCAGTGTGAAAGCCCTCGGGCTTTCACACTGAACAAACAGTAGCGGCAGTTTTAGGTCAGTTTGCAGGCGGTATTTTTAGCGCAATAACGCCTGCAAACCGCCCCAGTGTGAAAGGGCTCTAAGACATTTTTATTTATATCAGGAACCATGAATCAGACCAAGACAGAAGTAAAGTTAAATCACACTTGTTTAATAATAATAATAATAATAATAATAATAATAAGGTAAACAGAGTAAGCGTAGTCAAAACAAGCCAGAGTTCAGTAACCGGATTGGGTAGTCAGCCAAGCAAATATCAGAGAACCAGAGATAAACGTAGTAGTACAGCAATCAGGATCAGGAGCCAGAAGGAACGTTAGCTGAGCAAGTCTTTAACAGGAACGCAGGAGAAAGTCTCTGTGATGTTGACAAAGGCGAAGGCAGAGATCAAGTGAGCAGGACGACTTTAAGCAGGCAGGACTGACGAGCAGAATCAACAACAGCTGGGTTTTTGCGTCTCCCATAGAGGATTTGCCCAGGCCAAGGCTCTCTCAGAAAGCAAAGATATCACAAAACCTACTTTGCTTCTGTCCGTGGGAAACGCCTGGGGCAGCATCTCAAAGTAAATCTCAACCTGGTTGAGAAACCCTCTGCATTGAACTGGATCTCCCCCAAATCGCTGGGGAAGCGAAGCGGAACCAGACATACCTCTTATAGAGGTAATACTCGAGCCGGGTGCCTGCACAGAGACTGGCACAGGAGCAGGGACGGCCTGCAACTCAGGTTGAACAGGAGCAGCCACAGTGGGATTTTCCAGGTGAGCCGTGTGACTTCAGGAGCATTTGTAACACTATGGAAAACTGATCCATGCGGTGATCTTGTTCATCCAATCTGTAAAAAATATTACCAACAAGTGGATTGACTGTATCTTCTGAATTCATGGCTATCGCCTACTATCAGAAATCATGAATCAGACCGAGACAGAAGTAAAGTTAAATCACATTTGTTTAATAATAAATAATGTAAACAGAGTAATCATAGTCAAAACAAGCCAGAGTTCAGTAACCGAATCGGGTAGTCAGCCAAGCAAATATCAGAGAGCCAGAGATAAACGTAGTAGTACAGCAAGCAGGATCAGGAGCCAGAAGGAACGTCAGCCGAGCAGGTCTTCAATGGGAACACATGAGAAAATCTCGGTGATGGTGACAAAGGCGCAGGCAGAGATCAAGTGAGCTGGACGTCTTTAAGTAGGCAGGACTGACGAGCAGAATCAACAATTGCTGGGTAACTACAACACATCCAATCACTGTCCAAATCCTGCCGCTTTAACCTCCGCATCATCTCCAAAATATGCCCCTTTCTAACCAATGACACAACAAAGCTCTTAATTCACTCGCTGGTCATCTCTCGCCTTGACTACTGCAACTCCCTTCTCCATTGGCTTACCTCTACATAGACTATCACCTCTTCAATCCATCATGAATGCTGCTGCCAGGCTCATCCACCTTACCAATCGCTCTGTCTCTGCCACTCTTCTCTGTCAATCCCTCCACTGGCTTCCGCTCGGCCAAAGAATTAAATTCAAAATACTAACAACTACATACAAAGCCATCCACCATTTCGCCCCCAGCTACATTACTAGCTTAGTCTCTAAATACCAACCTACTCGAACTCTTCGCTCCTCTCAAGACCTCGTGCTCTCTAGCTCACTCGTCACCTCCTCCCATGGTCTCCTCCAGGACTTTTCCAAAGCCTCTCCAATCCTATGTAATGCCCTACCCCAATCTGTCCGCTTATCTCCTACTTTATTAGCTTTTAGACGATCCCTGAAAACCCTTCTCTTCAGAGAAGCCTACCCTACCCACACCTAACAACTGTATTTTCATTTTCTCCATCAGCTCATCCCCTACAGTTATTACCTTTTGTTTCTACTTGACCCTCCCTTCTAGATTGTAAGCTCTTACAACAGGGCCCTCTGATCCCTCCTGTATTGATTTGTATTGTAAGTGTACTGTCTGCCCTCATGTTGTAAAGCGCTGCGCAAACTGTTGGCGCTATATAAATCCTGTATAATAATAATAATAACTGTGGAGAGATAGGAGCTGGCAATTGGCCAACAGCTGAGCAGCCAGCTCAGAGAAGCAAGAGCTGAGCCCAGCCCTGACAATTTAATACATTTGTTAAAAAAGATATTTATTTTAAAATAGCATAATCAGACCAAAACATTAAAGAATGAAGTATAACTACTATACAAAAACGTGATTCTCATCATGTTTCGCTAGAATATATAGCTTCTTCAGGAGATTCGTAATTGTCTGTGTACAGCGTATTCACTGCAATATATAAAGAAATACATAAGGCAAAATGTAATGGTGAAAACTAAGGACAAAACGTCCTCAATCAAACATCTTAAAACAAGTTTTAGGATGTTAAATTTAGCTTAACCACTTGACGACCGCCTCACGCTGATGTACGTCAGCAGAATGGCACGGGCAGGCAAAATCACGTACCTGGTACGTGATTGCCTTCCTGCGGGCGGGGGGTCCGATCAGACCCCCCCCCGGTGCCCGAGGCGGTCGCCGTTGGTCTGGCAGCGATCAGAGATGAGGGGGAGGCCATCCATTCGTGGCCCCCCCTTCGCGATCGCTCCCAGCCAATGAGAATTTTCCCCTGCCTCTGTGTAGTACACAGAGGCAGGGGATGTGATGTCATCTTTTCTCAGCTCGGCAGTTTCCGTTCCGGCGCCGAGGAGAGAATACATCTGAGTGAGTTGCACAACACAACACATACAGTAGAACATGCCAGGCACACTTTAGACCCCCCTTACACCCCGTTCCCCCCCCCCCCATCACCCCCCAATCCCCCCCCCCCCCCCCGTCACAGTGACACCAAGCAGTTTTTTTTTTCTGATTACTGCATGATGTCAGTTTGTGACAGTTAGTGGGGTAGGACAGTTACTGTTAGCCCCCTTTAGATCTAGGGCCCCCCCTAACCCCCCCTAATAAAGTTTTAACCCCTTGATCACCCCCTGTCGCCAGTGTCACTAAGCGATCATTTTTCTGATCGCTGTATTAGTGTCACTGGTGACGCTAGTTAGGGACGTAAATATTTAGGTTCACCGTCAGCGTTTTATAGCGACAGGGACCCCCATATAATATCTAATAAATGTTTTAACCGCTTGATTGCCCCCTAGTTAACCCTTTCACCACTGATCACCGTATAACTGTTACGGGTGACGCTGGTTAGTTCGTTTATTTTTTATAGTGTCAGGGCACCCGCCGTTTATTACCTAATAAAGGTTTAGCCCCCTGATCGCCCGGCGGTGATATGCGTCGCCCCAGGCAGCGTCAGATTAGCGCCAGTACCGCTAACACCCACGCACGCAGCATACGCCTCCCTTAGTGGTATAGTATCTGAACGGATCAATATCTGATCCGATCAGATCTATACTAGCGTCCCCAGCAGTTTAGTGTTCCCAAAAACGCAGTGTTAGCAGGATCAGCCCAGATACCTGCTAGCACCTGCGTTTTGCTCCTCCGCCCGGCCCAGCTCAGCCCACCCAAATGCAGTATTGAGCGATCACTGTCACTTACAAAACACTAAACGCATAACTGCAGTGTTCGCAGAGTCAGGCCTGATCCCTGCGATCGCTAACAGTTTTTTTGGTAGCGTTTTGGTGAACTGGCAAGCGCCAGCGTCCTAGTACACCCCGGTCGTAGTCAAACCAGCACTGCAGTAACACGTGGTGACGTGGCGAGTCCCATAAGTGCAGTTCAAGCTGGTGAGGTGGCAAGCACAAGTAGTGTCCCGCTGCCACCAAGAAGAAGACAAACAGGCCCGTCGTGCCCATAGTGCCCTTCCTGCTGCATTCGCCAATCCTAATTGGGAACCCACCACTTCTGCAGTACCCGTACTTCCCCCATTCACATCCCCAACCAAATGCAGTCGGCTGCGTGAGAGACATTTTCTTTATGTCCTCCCGAGTACCCCTACCCAACGAACCCCCCCAAAAAAGATGTCGTGTCTGCAGCAAGCACGGATATAGGCGTGACACCCGCTATTATTGTCCCTCCTGTCCTGACAATCCTGGTCTTTGCATTGGTGAATGTTTTGAACGCTACCATTCACTAGTTGAGTATTAGCGTAGGGTACAGCATTGCACAGACTAGGCACACTTTCACAGGGTCTCCCAAGATGCCATCGCATTTTGAGAGACCCGAACCTGGAACCGGTTACAGTTATAAAAAAGTGTAAAAAAAAAAATTAAAAAAAATATATATATAAAATAAAAAAAAATAGTTGTCGTTTTATTGTTCTCTCTCTCTCTATTCTCTCTCTATTGTTCTGCTCTTTTTTACTGTATTCTATTCTGCAATGTTTTATTGTTATTATGTTTTATCATGTTTGCTTTTCAGGTATGCAATTTTTTATACTTTACCGTTTACTGTGTTTTATTGTTGACCATTTTTTTGTCTTCAGGTACGCCATTCACGACTTTGAGTGGTTATACCAGAATGATGCCTGCAGGTTTAGGTATCATCTTGGTATCATTCTTTTCAGCCAGCAGTCGGCTTTCATGTAAAAGCAATCCTAGCGGCTAATTAGCCTCTAGACTGCTTTTACAAGCAGTGGGAGGGAATGCCCCCCCCCCACCGTTTTCCATGTTTTTCTCTGGCTCTCCTGTCTCAACAGGGAACCTGAGAATACAGCTGGTGATTCGGCCAGCTGACCATAGAGCTGATCAGAGACCAGAGTGGCTCCAAACATCTCTATGGCCTAAGAAACCGGAAGCTACGAGCATTTCATGACTTAGATTTCGCCAGATGTAAACAGCGCCATTGGGAAATTGGGAAAGCATTTTATCACACCGATCTTGGTGTGGTCAGATGCTTTGAGGGCAGAGGAGAGATCTAGGGCCTAATAGACCCCAATTTTTTCAAAAAAGAGTACCTGTCGCTACCTATTGCTATCATAGGGGATATTTACAATCCCAGAGATAACAATAAAAATGATAAAAAAAAAAAAAAAATGAAAGGAACAGTTTAAAAATAAGATAAAAAAGCAAAAAAAGTAATAAAGAAAAAAAAAAATAAACCCCTTTCCCTGTCGCCCCCTGCTCTCGCGCTAAGGCGAACGCAAGCGGCAGTCTGTCGTCAAATGTAAACCGCAATTGCACCATGCATGTGAGGTATCACCGCGAAGGTCAGATCGAGGGCAGTAATTTTAGCAGTAGACCTCCTCTGTAAATCTAAAGTGGTAACCTGTAAATGCTTTTAAAGGCTTTTAAAAATGTATTTATTTTGTTGCCACTGCATGTTTGTGCGCAATTGTAAAGCATGTCATGTTTGATATCCATGTACTCGGCCTAAGATCATCTTTTTTATTTCATCAAACATTTGGGCAATATAGTGTGTTTTAGTGCATTAAAATTTAAAAAAGTGTGTTTTTTCCCCAAAAAATGCGTTTGAAAAATCGCTGCGCAAATACTGTGTGAAAAAAAAATGAAACACTCACCATTTTAATCTGTAGGGCATTTGCTTTAAAAAATATATAATGTTTGGGGGTTCAAAGTAGTTTTCTTGCAAAAAAAAATAATTTTTTCATGTAAACAAAAAGTGTCAGAAAGGGCTTTGTCTTCAAGTGGTTAGAAGAGTGAGTGATGTGTGACATAAGCTTCTAAATGTTGTACATAAAATGCCAGGACAGTTCAAAACCCCCCCAAATGACCCCATTTTGGAAAGTAGACACCCCAAGTTATTTGCTGAGAGGCATGTCGAGTCCATGGAATATTTTATATTGTGACACAAGTTGCGGGAAAGAGACACTTTTTTTTTTTTTTTTTTTGCACAAAGTTGTCACTAAATGATATATTGCTCAAACATGCCATGGGAATATGTGAAATTACACCCCAAAATAAATTCTGTTGCTTCTCCTGAGTACGGGGATACCACATGTGTGGGACTTTTTGGGAGCCTAGCCGCGTACGGGACCCCGAAAACCAAGCACCGCCTTCAGGCTTTCTAAGGGCGTAAATTTTTGATTTCACTCTTCACTGGCTATCACAGTTTCGGAGGCCATGGAATGCCCAGATGGCACAAAACCCCCCCAAATGACCCCATTTTGGAAAGTAGACACCCCAAGCTATTTGCTGAGCGGTATAGTGAGTATTTTGCAGACCTCACTTTTTGTCACAAAGTTTTGAAAACTGAAAAAAGAAAAAAAAATGTTTTTTCTTGTCTTTCTTCATTTTCAAAAACAAATGAGAGCTGCAAAATACTCACCATGCCTCTCAGCTTGGGGTGTCTACTTTCCAAAATGGGGTCATTTGGGGGGGGGAGGTTGTGCCACCTGGGCATTCCATGGCCTCCGAAACTGTGATAGGCAGTAAAGAGTGAAATCAAAAATTCACATCCTTAGAAATCCTGAAGGCGGTGATTGGTTTTCGGGGCCCCGTACGCGGCTAGGCTCCCAAAAAGTCCCACACATGTGGTATGCCCATACTCAGGAGAAGCAGCTAAATGTATTTTGGGGTGCAATTCCACATATGCCCATGGCCTGTGTGAGCAATATATCATTTAGTGACAACTTTGTGCAAAAAAAAAATAAAAAAAAAAATTTGTCACTTTCCCGTAACTTGTGTCAAAATATAAAATATTCTATGGACTTAACATGCCTCTCAGCAAATAGCTTGGGGTGTCTACTTTCCAAAATGGGGTCATTTGGGGGTGTTTTGTGCCATCTGGGCATTTTATGGCCTTCAAAACTGTGATAGGTAGTGAGGAGTGAAATCAAAAATTTCCGCCCTTAGAAATCCTGAAGGCGGTGATTGGTTTTCGGGGCCCCGTACGCAGCTAGGCTCCCAAAAAGTAACACACATGTGGTATCCCTGTACTCAGGAGAAGCAGCTGAATGTATTTTGGGGTGCAATTCCACATATGCCCATGGCCTGTGTGAGCAATATATCATTTAGTGACAACTTTTTGTAATTTTTTTTTTGTCATTATTCAATCACTTGGGACAAAAAAAGTTAATATTCAATGGGCTCAACATGCCTCTCAGCAATTTCCTTGGGGTGTCTACTTTCCAAAATGGGGTCACTTGGGGGGGGGGGGGTTTGTACGGCCCTGCCATTTTAGCACCTCAAGAAATGACATAGGCAGTCATAAACTAAAAGCTGTGTAAATTCCAGAAAATGTACCCTAGTTTGTAGACGCTATAACTTTTGCGCAAACCAATAAATATACGCTTATTGACATTTTTTTACCAAAGACATGTGGCCGAATACATTTTGGCCTAAATGTATGACTAAAATTGAGTTTATTGGATTTTTTTTATAACAAAAAGTAGAAAATATCATTTTTTTTCAAAATTTTCGGTCTTTTTCCGTTTATAGCGCAAAAAATAAAAACCGCAGAGGTGATCAAATACCATCAAAAGAAAGCTCTATTTGTGGGAAGAAAAGGACGCAAATTTAGTTTGGGTACAGCATTGCATGACCGCGCAATTAGCAGTTAAAGCGACGCAGTGCCAAATTGGAAAAAGTCCTCTGGTCCTTAAGCAGCATAATGGTCCGGGGCTGAAGTGGTTAAAAAGCATTAAAACAAAATGGGTCAACTGTTCTATACTATTGATAACCCATAGTGCTCTGGTATTCCTTCATCATGCATTAAGTTATAACTGCACCATTGGTTCAGTTTCTCAGTTTTATTGTAGTCCCCTTGCTCCTAGCCCTCCCTGACAGTTGTTTTTTCAACTGTCCCCAATCCAGCAAGATATCGCTCATGAGACCACAGGGCTGCTTGTCAAAATCCTCTTGGCCAAGCTTGCACATGCATACTTATTCATTCCTATGCACTTCTGAGTACAATCTCATGTTCCCGACTAAATCTAAGAATGAATGAGAGTACAAATGCATATGGGTCCACTGGCCAGGAAGTTTTTTGACAACCCGGTGTGCACGGGGTCTGAGGGTGGTTTACCATATTATTGTAACAGATTTTTATTTCTGAAGCAAATATTGTATATGTGTATAAATAACAATCATTTAAAATCTAAAAAAATAAAACAAAATGGACTCAAAACCATTCTAGTTGTGCATTAAACAGATTCTTTTATGTGGGCCCAGGCATACCGGTATAGCAGACCACCAGGAAATGGACATGTCTGCAGGCAGTTGAGCCTTGCCTGTATAATTGATTGTCCTTGCACGTCTCCGGCTGCTATATCACAAACATATCCTTTTATATCTTACTTCTTACCAACGCCCTTACTTAGCGACTCCACATTTGAACAGCATGATGGAATACGACGGAGAACTGTTAGCCTAATAATAAATAATCGCTTCTCCCGGGGTCTATATCAGGCAGGGTAATTTCAAGCTCTGGGGCCTCCTGATAAAGCTGCTTGTCAGGTTTTATGGTGTTTAATGATAAGTGCGGGACCAAGCTTTCACCGGAGATACCTATTCTGGTGCATCTCTGTTTACGGTGAACAAGGGAGCGGTTAATGTAGCGGTCATCATTGTGACACTTTTTTATTGTCCTGTATTGTCTTCAGAATCCCTTGGTGACCTCCTATTCTCAGAACTTCTAACCAAGTTAAAATAATGCCCAATAAAGCAGATTATCTCCAGCAGAGGCTGTATATAGCCCGCAGTCATACCCTCGTTCCCCCGTAGGGGCTCAGCGCGAACCCTTAGAACGCGGACGTCACCAGTCCTAATGGCCTGGTAATAGATGTCATTCCTTGTTATAGCTTATATAAGCACTTTCCTTGCCTGTGTTTGTGACAAGGATGGAAATATCACACGGGGTCACAGTGACCAGGGAGATGGCTTCGCTGACATTGTCACCAGAGTCCTCTGTAGCTATTTCTGTTATTTTTTTTGTCATTTTCCTTATGAATCGCTGGCGGGGAGGTCTGTTTTCCCATCTCGCTTTTTGCCATTTAACCGGTTGCTCTCTCACAGCTGGGAAGGACTCTCCATTGGCAGATGAAAGTCCTGGAGGAAAAATACATTTCAGCGCAGTTTTGATGGACTGGGGCGCTTAAGGGAAATGCATGGTGGTCTTGTATGTTTTTCATTTTTTACTAATAATGGTGAAGGAAAAAGAAAAAAAAAAAAATCTTTTAGTTTGATAAATATGAAACTTTGCATATAATTTTTTTAAGCTCCTTTTCACGCATTTCCTCCATCTCTTTTGCATCTTTGATATTAAAAATATATTAAATATATTGATATAAAAAAATTGTTGTTTGCAGAGCTCAGTAACTCACATCTTACACATTCCTTGCCGGATAGCTCAGATTACACACACAGATGACCGCTTAGATTTCATACGCAGCTGTCAGATTAGGTTACGCACGCAGCTTTCGGCTCAGGCTTCACACGCAGCTGCCGGCTCAGGCTTCACACGCAGCTTCCGGCTCAGGCTTCACACGCAGCTGTCGGCTCAGGCTTCACGCGCAGCTGTCGGCTCAGGCTTCACGCGCAGCTGTCGGCTCAGGCTTCACGCGCAGCTGTCGGCTCAGGCTTCACGCGCAGCTGTCGGCTCAGGCTGCACACGCAGCTGTCGGCTCAGGCTGCACGGGCAGCTGTCGGCTCAGGCTTCACACGCAGCTGTCGGCTCAGGCTGCACAGGCAGCTGTCGGCTCAGGCTGCACACCCAGCTGTCGGCTCAGGCTGCTCGCGCAGCTGTCGGCTCAGGCTGCACGGGCAGCTGTCGGCTCAGGCTGCACGGGCAGCTGTCGGCTCAGGCTGCACGGGCAGCTGTCGGCTCAGGCTGCACGCGCAGCTGTCGGCTCAGGCTGCACGCGCAGCTGTCGGCTCAGGCTGCACGGGCAGCTGTCGGCTCAGGCTGCACGGGCAGCTGTCGGCTCAGGCTGCACGGGCAGCTGTCGGCTCAGGCTGCACGGGCAGCTGTCGGCTCAGGCTGCACGGGCAGCTGTCGGCTCAGGCTGCACGGGCAGCTGTCGGCTCAGGCTGCACGGGCAGCTGTCGGCTCAGGCTGCACGGGCAGCTGTCGGCTCAGGCTGCACGGGCAGCTGTCGGCTCAGGCTGCACGGGCAGCTGTCGGCTCAGGCTGCACGGGCAGCTGTCGGCTCAGGCTGCACGGGCAGCTGTCGGCTCAGGCTGCACGCGCAGCTGTCGGCTCAGGCTGCACGCGCAGCTGTCGGCTCAGGCTGCACGCGCAGCTGTCGGCTCAGGCTGCACGCGCAGCTGTCGGCTCAGGCTGCACAGGCAGCTGTCGGCTCAGGCTGCACAGGCAGCTGTCGGCTCAGGCTGCACAAACAGCTGAAAAAGTAAAGTCAATCTGAACAAGAAAAATCCATAGATTCCCCCATCAGTGTGAATGGAGAAATCTCCTACTGCTGGCTGTTGTAGTGAGAATGGATCCCCCACGGATGGCTATATTATTCCAACAGCCGTTACTCACAGCTGTAAGAATACCCAAACTGTTACTGCAGATGATGGGATGATTTGGCCAACTTTTTTCCAACCAGCTCCTTATGTTTTTCAATCAAAGTTTGTCAAGCTGGGTGGTGTTGGGGTGGTCACCCACAACTTGAATTTTGTCGGATTCACAGGAATTGGCTGAAATCTGAGCTGTGTATGGCCAGCTTAGGATGGGGTGCTTGATCCCCTTATTCACCCCCCTTCCTCTCGACTTCGTAGAGACTTTTGAAATAGGTTAAACTCCTAACCTGGCGGCATTTAGTTTGTTAAAGCACTATATATCATAAGCAACTGCTCCCCAGTTATCCTGATAAGCCCCTGGTTTCGGTTACCCCTTTTTGGGCTGAGTCGTCCATCGAGATTCAGGCTCTAATCGCCTCTGGGGCTGCAGGCCTGTTCATTGATGCTACCTTTGTATCGAAGCACTTGATTCTGCTGTCGCTGCGTGACACTCCACTTGCCATTAAGGCTCTTGATGGGAGAGACCTCTACAGCCTGCCCATGTGACTCATGAGACTGTTCCGTTGTCCATGGCCATAGGGGCTCTTCACCATGAGATAATCCAATTCCAAGTTATTTCCTCAACTAAGTTTCCACTGGTTATTGGTTATCCTTGGTTACAGAGGCACAACCCCCCTTTTGATTGGCTCCATACTGAGGTTCTCTCTTGGTCGCCACAATGCAGTAAGACATGCTTCCAGAAGGTAGCCAAGGTCCTGTGCACCTCTTCACTCTCCTCTCTGCCGGAAGAGTACCGCGATTTTAGCGATGTCTTTGACAAAAGTCAAGCCGGTAGTTTGCCTCCACATCGGTTGTATGATTAAGTAATTGACCTTCAACCTGGTGCCATACCCCCCTTGTGGCCGGGTTTACCCTTTGTCAGTCTTGGAGGATAAGGCCATGGATGAGTATTTTGCAGATGCAGTTTCTCGAGGTTTCACCTGCAAATCCTCGTCTTCTGCTGGTGCTGGTTTCTTCTTTTTGAAGAAGAGTGGTGAACTGAGACCTTGTATTGATTATAGTTGTCTCAATCGTTTCACGATTAACTGCTTCCTGACCGGCGCACGCCGATGTACGTCGGCAGAGCGGCACGGCTGGGCAAATGGGCGTACCTGTACGTCCATTTGAATTTCGTGAGTCGGGTCACGGGTTCCGCGGACTCGATCGCCGCGGGGATACCCGTGATAGCCTCACGGAGTGGATGAACGGGGAGATGCCGTTGTAAACAGCATCTCCCCGTTCTGCCTAGTGACCAGTGTCACTCGATCTCTGCTCCCTGTCATCGGAGCAGAGATCAGTGACGTCACCCACACAGCCCATCCCCCTACAGTTAGTAATCACTCCCTAAGACACACTTAACCCCTCCCCGCCCCCTAGTGGTTAACCCCTTCACTGCCAGTGTCATTTACACAGTAATCCGTGCATTTTTAATCGCACTGATCGCTGTATAAATGACAATGGTCCCAAAAATGGGTCAAAAATGTCCGACATGTCCGCCATAACGTCGCAGTCACAATAAAAAATCGCTGATCGCCGCCATTACTAGTAAAAAAAAAATTATTAATAAAAATGCCATAAAACTATCCCCTATTTAGTAAACACTATAACGTTTGCGCAAACCAATTAATAAACGCTTATTGCGATTTTTTTTTACCAAAAATATGTAGAAGAATACGATCGGCCTAAACTGAAGAAAAAAAATGTTTTTTTTATATATTTTTGGGGGATATTTATTATAGCAAAATGTAAAAAATAATGCGTTTTTTTCAAAATTGTCGCTCTTATTTTGTTTATAGCGCAAAAAATAAAAATCGCAGAGGCGATCAAATACCACCAAAAGAAAGCTCTATTTGTGGGAAAAAAAGGCCGTAAATTTTGTTTGGGAGCCACGTCGCACGATCGCGCAATTGTCAGTTAAAGCGACGCAGTGCCGAATTGCAAAAAACGCTCTGGTCAGGAAGGGGGTAAATCCTTCCGGGGCTGAAGTGGTTAAGAATGCCTATCCTATTCCATTGATTACGGACTTATTTGACCGCTGCAAGGGAGCAACGGTTTTCACAAAGCTGGATTTGAGAGGGGCATACAATCCTGTGAGGATTAAAGCGGAGTTACACCCAAAAAGGGAACTTTCACTTATCGGAATCCCCCCCCTCCGGTGTCACATTTGGCACCTTTCAGGGGGGAGGGGGGGAGCAGATACAGTGGCTTGCGAAAGTATTCGGCCCCCTTAAACTTTTCAACCTTTTGCCACATTTCAGGCTTCAAACATAAAGATATAACATTTTTATTTTTTGTGAAGAATCACCAACAAGTGGGACACAATTGTGAAGTGGAACGAAATCTTTTGGATTTTTGAAACTTTTTTAACTAATAAAAAAATGAAAAGTGGGGCGTGCAAAATTATTCGGCCCCCTTGCGTTAATACTTTGTAGAGCCACCTTTTGCTGCGATTACAGCTGCAAGTCGCTTGGGGTATGTCTCTATCAGTTTTGCACATCGAGAGACTGAAATTCTTGCTCATTCTTCCTTGCAAAACAGCTCGAGCTCAGTGAGGTTGGATGGAGAGCGTTTGTGAACAGCAGTTTTCAGCTCTTTCCACAGATTCTCGATTGGATTCAGGTCTGGACTTTGACTTGGCCATTCTAACACCTGGATACGTTTATTTGTGAACCATTCCTTTGTAGATTTTGCTGTATGTTTGGGATCATTGTCTTGTTGGAAGATAAATCTCCGTCCCAGTTTCAGGTCTTTTGCAGACTCCAACAGGTTTTCATCCAGAATGGTCCTGTATTTGGCTGCATCCATCTTCCTCTCAATTTTAACCATCTTCCCTGTCCCTGCTGAAGAAAAGCAGGCCCAAACCATGATGCTGCCACCACCATGTTTGACAGTGGGGATGGTGTGTTGAGTGTGATGAGCTGTGTTGCTTTTACGCCAAACATATGGTTTTGCATTGTGGCCAAAAAGTTTGATTTTGGTTTCATCGGACCAGAGCACCTTCTTCCACATGTTTGGTGTGTCTCCCAGATGGCTTGTGGCAAACTTTAGACGAGACTTTTTATGGATATCTTTGAGAAATGGCTTTCTTCTTGCCACTCTTCCATAAAGGGCAGATTTGTGCAGTGTACGACTGATTGTTGTCCTATGGACAGACTCTCCCACCTCAGCTGTAGTTCTCTGCAGTTCATCCAGAGTGATCATGGGCCTCTTGGCTGCATCTCTGATCAGTCTTCTCCTTGTCTGAGCTGAAAGTTTAGAGGGACAGCCAGGTCTTGGTAGATTTGCAGTGGTCTGATACTCCTTCCATTTCAAAATGATCGCTTGCACAGTGCTCCTTGGGATGTTTAAAGCTTGGGAAATCTTTTTGTATCCAAATCTGGCTTTAAACTTCTCCACAACAGTATTATGGACCTGCCTGGTGTGTTCCTTGGACTTCATGATGCTCTCTGCGCTTTCAACACAACCCTGAGACTATCACAGAGCAGGTGCATTTATGCAGAGACTTGATTACACACAAGTGGATTCTATTTATCACCATCAGGCATTTAGGACAACATTGGATCATTCAGAGATCCTCGCTGAACTTCTGGAGTGAGTTTGCTGCACTGAAAGTAAAGGGGCCGAATAATTTTGCACGCACCACTTTTCAGTTTTTTAATTGCTAAAAAAGTTTAATATATCCAATAGATTTCGTTCCACTTCACAATTGTGTCCCACTTGTTGGTGATTCTTCACAAAAAATTCAAATTTTATATCTTTATGTTTGAAGCCTGAAATGTGGCAAAAGGTTGAAAAGTTCAAGGGGGCCGAATACTTTCGCAAGCCACTGTACCTGTCTAATACAGGTATTTTGCTCCCACTCCTGGGCATACATATCCGAGCCAGCTGTGGGTATCTACGCCATTTCCGGCACCTTCTCCGATCCCCCCACTGTCTTCTGGGAGACACACAGGTCCCAGAAGACAGCAGGGACCAGTGGGATCGTGCAGGACGACTCGCGCATGCGCAGTAGGGAACCAGGAAGTGAAGCCGCTTCACTTCCTGATTCCCTTACCGAAGATGGTGGCACCTCCACCAGAGAGCTGAGGGACGGGTCGGCTTCGGGTCCTGACATCGGGGGCCCCCTGGACAGGTAAGTGTCCATATTTTAAAAGTCAGCAGCTGCAGTATTTGTAGCTGCTGACTTAAAAAAAAAATGGCAACTCCGGTGGGGGACAAATGGAAAACTGCGTTTAATACCAGAACAGGCCATTATGTGTACCTCATAATGCCTTTTGGCCTTTATAACGCCCTGGCAGTTTTCCAGGAATTTATTAACGATGCCCTCCGAGATTTGTTGCAGTTGTGTTGTGGTTTATCTCGACGATATCCTCATATTTTCCAAGTCCCTGGAGAGCCACCACACAGATGTTTGTCGTGTGCTTCAGAAACTAAGAGAGAACAATCTCTATTGTAAATTGGAGAAGTGCGAATTCCATCGTGAACAGGTTAAATTCCTAGTGTAATTTCCACTGCTGGTTTTTCTATGGACCCGGAGAAATTTTCAGTAGAAATTTTCAGTAGTCCTACAGTGGCCCTGACCTGTGGGTTTACGTCCTCTGCAGCGTTTTCTTGGCTTTGCGAACTATTATTGGAAGTTTATTCGTAACTTCTCGTCTCTGGTCAGGCCCCTGACTGATATGACCAGAAAGGACGCTAACCCACAGAGTGGGAGTTAATTAAGGCCTTTGAAAGTCTCAAGGCTACCTTTGTTTCTGCTCCTGTGTTGGCACATCCTGATCCCACATTACCTTTCATACTTGAGGCTGATGCTTCGAGACTGGAGTTAGCGCCCTTCTGTCTCAACATCCTACCTCTGAGAGCGCTATGCATCCTTGTGGCTACTTTTACAAGAAATTGTCACCTGCGGAGTGCAATTATGAGATTGGTGACAGAGAGATGTTAGCGATCATTTTAGCCCTGAAAGAATGGAGACATCTCCTCAAAGGTACCACTGTGCCGGTTCTCATACTTACTGACCACATTCTTGTCTGAGGCTAAATGCCTTTCTCCCAGAAGGGCACAATGGGCTCTTTTCTTGTCTAGTTTCAATTACATTGTCTCATTCTTACCCGGTACTAAGAATGTAAGGGCTGACGCTTTGTCATGACAATTTTCCTCCACTTCCAAGATGGAGTTGATATCGGCTCCTGTGATTCCTCCTGTTCGTATTCTGGCTACGGTTCGCACCAGTCTCACTTCTCCTTTGGGTGACAAAATTCTTGCTGCTCAGGTCCATGCTCCTCCTGAGAAACCTTGTGACCACTGCTTTGTCCCAGAGAGTCTCGGTACTGCCGTGCTCCAGACTTACCATTCTCCCAAGGCTGCTGGCCACCCTGGAAAGAATCAACTCTTTTGGGCCATTTCCCAACAATTCTGGTGGCCTAGTCTACGTGCTGATGTAAACGCCTTCATAGCTGCCTGTTCCGTGTGTGCTAAGAGTAAGACTACACGACACCTTCCAATGGGCCTCCTATAACCCATTCCCAATGGAGAGAGGCCCTGGACCCACCTGTCTATGGATTTAATTGTGCAGTTACACAACTCCCAGGGCAACACAGTTATCCTTATGGTGTTTGACCGGTTCTCAAAGATGTGTCATGGTATTCCACTTAAGAAGTTGCCCACTTCTAAGGAACTGGCTTCCATTTTTGCTTGGGAGATCTTTCGCTTACACGGGCTACCCAGGGTGATTGTCTCCAACAGGGTTAGTCAGTTTGTGTTCCGGTCCTGGCGAGCCTTTTGTGCACAGTTCGGAATTCAGCTTGCTTTCTCCTCTGCGTATCACCTGCAGTCTAATGGGGCCGCAGAACGAGCCAATCAGTCCTTGGAGCAATTCCTACATTGCTATATTTCTGACCATCATAACAACTGGTTAGACCTCTTACCGTGGGCGGAGTTTGCTCACAATAGTACCTTGAATTCTGCTTCCCGATTGTCCCCGTTTATGGCGAACTATGGTTTCCAACCTTCCATGTTGCCTGATTCATTTGTTCTGCAGCGTATTCCTGCGTTAGAGGAGCATCTCCGTGGTCCTCGTTCCACTTGGGCACAAGTCCAAGAGGCTTTGCGACATGCTAATGATGGGTACAGACTCCATGCTGACCACAGACGCCTGCCTGCGCCTTCTTACCAGGTTGGGGACAGGGTCTGGCTGTCATCTCACAACCTCCGACTTCGTGTTCCTTCTCTGAAGTTCGCACCTCGGTTTATTGGGCCTTTCCGTTCTCTTTGCAGGATTAACCCAGGGGCTTATGCATTAGACCTTCCTTCTAATATGCGTATCTCGAATGTATTTCATGTTTCCTTATTAAAATCTTTGGTCTGCAACCGCTTTACCACCTCTTTGCATTGTCCTCACCCTGTACAGGTTGAGGAGTATCAAGTACAGTCCATTGTTGACTCCCGTAGGTTCCGTGGGCGCATACAGTACCTGGTGCATTGGAAAGGGTACGGTCCGGAGAAACGCTCTTGGATCTCATCCTCGGACGTACATGCCCCTGTTCTCCCTGATTTCCATAGACGTTTTCCCCTCAAGCCTGGTGGTCCTCCGAGGGAGAGGGGTCATTGAGGAGTGGGTATTGTCAGGGCTGGGCTCAGCCCTTCCTTCTCAAAGCTGGCCGCTCAGCTGTCGGCTAATTGCCAACTTCTTTCTCTCCACAGTGACTCACCTGTTGATGATATCCTGCTTGTCAGTCCTGCCTACTTAAAGTGGAGTTCCACCCACTTTTACAACTCTTCAGCATCCCTCACTAAACTGTGCATTGTAAACGAATTGGATATTTTTAATTTTTTTTCCTCAGCACCTACTGTATATCTGCTGTATTCATTTTTCACTTCCTCCTCCCTGGCCGTGGCCCATCGCATCATTTCCTGTTTGCAATGCCTTCTGGGAAGGGCCGGCAACTTCCTCTGACACTGCCGTTGCTATGGAAACCTCACCTGAAACCTATTACACTGCTTGTGCTGCACTGAGCATGTGCAAGATCTGCAAGGATGTGATCCTGGAAGAAATACAGTCTGGCTTCAGATTCCCACACTTAAGATGGCCACGGCCTGCTGTAAGTTTATAAAATAACAAACTACTGCTATAAACTAACAAAACAGACCTTAGTTTACAGACTAACTTTACTAGAATACATTAAGCTTGTGTATTATAGGGGTATTTTTATTTAAAAAGTATAATTTTGGCCGGAACACCACTTTAAGCCGTCCAGTCCAGATGATCTCTGCCTTCGCCTTGGTCACATCTCTACAGACACTCTCCTGTGTTCCTGTTAAAGACTTGCTTGGCTGACATTCCTTCTGGCTCCAGATCCTGCTTGCTGTTCTACTACGCTCCTCTCTGGCTCCCTGATGTTTTGGCTTGTCTGACTATCCGTTCCGGTTCCTGAACTCTGGCTATGTTTTGACTACGTTTTACTCTGTTCACTTTTTTTTTATTATTATTAAACAAGTGTGATTTAACTGTACTTCTGTCTCTGATTCATGGTTCCTGACAATGATCTCCTGCAACTACTTTTTGTCTACATGTACTCATTCCTGCAATGCCATTGTTTAACCAAGCTGCTTACATGTTACTCAGCCACTGAATAATATTTGTGGCTATTGTGTTTCAGATGATACACTCTCTTTTTTTTTTTTTTTATTTCAATATAAAATTTGTCTAATCTCTCCTTCTGGTATAAAGCCTAACCAAGCTGCTTATATACTGTCCAGGCATTGAACAATACTTGTGGAATTTTTCTCTCAGATCACACACACTAATTTTTATTACAAGTTAAAACTTGAAAACTAATCTTTCTCTCTTTTACTGCTGCCTAACCAAGCTGCTTACATACTGTCCAACCAATGAACAACACTTGTGGCTATTGTCTGTCAGACAACACACTCCAAATTGTATGGATAGATAAAGCCTGTCAAATATCTCCCTCTTTTTCTGCTATCTAACCAAGCTTTTTACATACTGTCCAGACACAGAACGATATTTGTGGCTTCTGTTGCCTGTCTTGTCTCGTTCAATTTGCTCCCTATTTAGGTGCTCATGTATTGTCTTGATGCTAGCTAATTTCTACCGAACACATACTCATCCTAAATTTGGAATATTTTAGGAGTAACTGGGGATATGGGGATGGAAGGGAGTTTAGGGATTGTGGGGTTGTGGTTTAGAAGTGTTTTAGTGCACTCGGTTTTCAAATTTCATTTAACTTTTAGAACCTTGCATTATGGTACTGCAAAAAAGGTCACAAACTATACCAATAAACTTTTGTGCTAATTTTTAACAAAGTTGAGGGCTTTATGTTTATTTTTATTTATTTATTTTTTTTAGTAAACTTTCCTATAGCTTTTTGGACCCATTCACGTTTGCCATTTTTTGCGTGCAGACTGGTCTCTGTTGTCTACTGACCTGATCCTTAACTCTTAATCCTGCACTCTCTGCTCTACTTAATCCTGCCCATTTCCATCCTTATTTACTTAATCATGACCCTTGCACTCTCTGCTCTACTTAATCCTGCCCCTTGGGCTCTCTGCTTTATTTAATCCTGCCCATTTCCATTCTTATTTACTTAATCATGACCCTTGTACTCTCTGCTTTACTTAATCTTGAACCCTGCGCTTTGTTTTATACCCCCTTACCCATAGCAGCATAGGTTCAGGTTTTATATAACTATACCCTTTTAAGCCCCTCCCACTGTACCTCCAGTTTGGCCACACCCATGGTTTGCTAAGATGCACTAAACAGACAGCATCATTCCCCATGTGTCTATTTCTTTTCAGGGCATGTTAAAAAAAAATGGTGGTTTTATGGGTTTGTCTACAAATAAGGGTGCGATTTTGTTGCTGTGGTCAGTAGGGTGTCACCAGATTTAAATTTGAATATCTGGTAACCTTATTTTACCTGCATTTTTTAAGTTGGTGTCAGGACCACTTTAACATCAGTGATTCAACTGCATCATTACTTTTCGATTGTTTCCACCTCTCCATCTGCAAGTCCTGGAGCCCTCGCACCATATAGCGGCATCCTGACGATCTTTTGAACGATTGCCAAGTCTCATTCACCCAACTCCTCATTTCACCCCTTCTACTCTCACGGCTTTTCAAACACAAGTGGATGTTTTGCTGTTTAATTAGAGCAAATCGTCTTCCTGGCTCTCCGGCAAGATGAGACGTTACACTTTTTCTGTTAACCAGTTCTAGAGGGACTGTCGGAGTTTAAACAGGTGGATGATGGAGTGTCAGATGTATTCCTTTTTGTCAGTAAACCCAGCATGAGACGCTCGCTGCTTTTGTCAAGGCTCTCCGAGTTGGTGGCATATGATACGCACAGGGCCGCCGTCAATGTTTTATCAAAAGTTGTAAAGGAAACTATTGTGTCATACTAAAATATAAATAAATCCCAACTAAATGACATTTCATTTTTAAAAGCAGTGTGTCATATACAGTCAGCTTTTTTTTTTATTTTAAATAAAATTTTATAAAAAGTAATATTTTCTAACAAATTAGTTGCCTTTACCTCTTTTTTTCAATCCTTTGTTGCATCTCAGTGTTGCTCATCTGCTACAGCCTCTTTGCAGACACTTCCTATCTACGTGCACTCCAATGGCTACATTGCGTTTTATTCGTGCGAGTTTCTGGATGGTGCCAACAGTGGACCATGTCTGTGTAATGTGTGCGGAAACTTCCACTTTTATGCCCCGTACACACGGTCCGATTTTCCGATGGAAAATGTGTGATAGGACCTTGTTGTCGGAAATTCCGACCGTGTGTAGGCTCCATCACACATTTTCCATCGGATTTTCCGACACACGAAGTTTGAGAGCAGGCTATAAAATTTTCCGACAACAAAATCCGTTGTCGGAATTTCCGATCATGTGTACACAAATCCGACGCACAAAGTGCCACGCATGCTCAGAATAAATAAAGAGATGAAAGCTATTGGCTACTGCCCCGTTTATAGTCCCGACGTACGTGTTTTACGTCACCGCGTTCAGAACGATCGGATTTTCCGACAACTTTGTGTGACCGTGTGTATGCAAGACAAGTTTGAGCCAACACCTGTCGGAAAAAATCCATGGATTTTGTTGTCGGAATGTCCGACCGTGTGTACGGGGCATTAGTCTTCATTAGCGGCCCATGCGACAAGGTGACAATGCAGGATCACAACTGGGTGACAGGGAATGAGCGTTGTCACCCTATAACAGGAAGTATCTGAACTGGAACCTTCAAGGCAGGATCAGGTATTATTCCATGAAAGCTGCAGATTAGAAACTTTTGAAGGCAACATTTGAAATGATAATTGATATAGAAGTGCAGTGCTGAGTCATGAAATACTTGCTTAAACCCAAAAAATCATGTGAAACAAAAACAACATATAAAGTGCATGATTAAAAATCCATGTAAGGAAGGCAAAAAAGTCGATAATAATATTAAATGTCCCACAGGTGGATATTTGATTGGTGAACAACTTCATGTGTAATTGTGGAATATAAAACCTCCAGACCACCAATGAATCACCTCACTCGTGCCCCCCCCCCAATGGGTATAGGCTCATCTCTGGGAATGAGACCCCCCAACTAAGCAGAGCGATATCCCTGAGGAAGACATATACCCATTGGGGGGGGGGGGGGGCACGAGTGGGGTGATTCGTTGGTGGTCTGGAGGTTTTATATTTCACAAATACACATCAAGTTGTTCACTAATCAAATATCCACCTGTGGGACATTTAATGTTATTATGGACTTTTTTGCACTTCAATACATGCACTTTTTATGTTGTTTTTGTTTCACATGATTTTTTTGGTTTATGCAAGTATTTCATGACTCAACGCTGCACTTTCAATATCAATTATTTCTTGTGCACAATGAATATGGGGATGTGATCAGTGATAGCAGCTGGTCCTCTAATTACCTTTCACGCACCTATATGTGTTCATAGCACATACACAATCAGATTTTGACTTTTTGGTTTATTTGATAGCTCGCAAGAGTTTATCTTTTTATAGACATTTGAAATGATCTTCCCATTTTAACCACTTCCGGACCGCTGAACGCTGATATACGACCTTACTTTTGAAGGAGGATATCGTTGTTATGGCAGCAGCTAGCTGCCATAACCCCGGCATCCCCTTGTTCGACCGGCAGTCCACTACAAGATAAAAGTGGTCTCTGTGGCGGATACGCAGCGACATCACTTTTATCGGCGGGTGAGAGGGCCCCCCCCCCTCCCGCCGTGCATCGGCACCCTCCGCCGCTGCCGACGCCTCCGGTATGCGGCGGAGGGCACCGGAGTGCGGCGATCGGGTCCTCTCTGTGGCTGGGCATGAAGACGGGTGACGGGAAGATGGCCCCCACCTGTCTCCATGACATTGCAGGACGGAAGCGACATAAAAATGTCACTTCCGCCCAAAGCTCTTACAGGGCCATTTTTTCAAATCTTTTTTTTATGACATTTTTTTTTTTTAATAGCATTTTAGTCTAAATATGAGATCTGAGGTCTTTTTGACCCCAGATTTCATATTTAAGAGGTCCTGTCGTGCTTTTTTTTCTAGTACAAGGTGTGTTTACATTCCGTGTAATAGGAATAAAAGTGACACAATTTAAAAAAAAAAAAAAAACTGTGTAAAAATAAAAAATAAAATGTAAAATAAATGAGAACATTTTTTTTATTTTAAACACACCCCGTCCCGCCGAGCTCGCGTGCAGAAGCAAACCCATACGTGAGTAGCGCCCGCATATGAAAACAGTGTTCAAACCACACATGTGAGGTATCGCTGCGATCGGTAGAGCGAAAGCAATAATTTTAGCCCTAGACCTCCTCTGTAACACAAATCATGCAACCTGTAAAATTTTTTTAAACTTCGCCTATGGAAATTTTTAAGGGTAAAAGTTTGTCGCCATTCCTCGAGCGGGCGCAATTTTGAAGTGTGACATGTTTGGTATCAATTTACTCGGCGTAACATTATCTTTCACAATATAAAAAATTGGGCTAACTTTACTGTTCTCTTATTTTTTTATTCAAAAAAGTGTATTTTTTCCAAAAAAAGTGCGCTTGTAAAACCGCTGCGCAAATACGATGTGACAGAAAGTATTGCAACGACCGCCATTTTATTCTCTAGGGTGTTAGTAAAAAATTGTATAATGTTTGAGCGTTCTAAGCAATTTTCTAGCAAAAAAACCTGTTTTTAACTCTAACTTGTAAACAACACATCTAAAAAAGAGGCTCGGTCCTTAAGTGGTTAAAGCTTATGTAAGATTTTAATGATTGCATTTGAATCTACTTTAACCCTATTACGATCCATTTTTTAAAGCTTGCAAGTTCAGACCTAGTTTATCAGCATTGGTATGTGGCAATAACTCTCTTTGCTGCAAAGTTAATTCATATTCTCACAGCAAGGGGCTTTTTACATTTGAACTTATGTAGCACCCTCCTAGATAGTTGCTAGGATTAGGTAGATTTCGTTTTGGCTCACTGTGTTCGGTAAAGCTGTATTTGTGCCGTTAGGTAAATTTAGCTTGCGTCACTGTAATCAGTGTGCCTGCAATTGCTGTGTTATGTAAATTTAGTTGTGCTCACTGTAATCAGTGTAGCTGCATGTGATTAGTTAGGCTTGTTTGGTGTTTCAGCTGCTGCTGGTTTGTTTCTTTTGCTTTCCAGAAAACAGTAGAATTCTCTGGAACATAGGTGTGAAGCAATGCAAATAGCAGCATGAATATTTATACAGCCCTGACCAGTCCCAGGGAGGGTGGCCCTGAAGGCTGCTGTGCATCTGTTTAACCACTACAGCCCCGGAAAGTTTGCCTGCTTAATGACTGGGCCATATTTTGCGATACGGCACTGCGTCGCTTTAACTGACAGTTGCGCGGTCATGCAACGCTTTACCCAAACAAAAGTGATGCCCTTTTTTTCACACATATAGAGCTTTCTTTTGGTGGTATTTGATCACCTCTGCGGTTTTTATTTTTTGCGCTATAAACAAAAAAAGAGCGTCAATTTTGAAATAAAAACAAAACAATATTTTGTACATTTTGCTATAATAAATATACCCAATTTTTTTAAAAAAAGCACATTTTTCCCTCAGTTTAGGCTGATATAAATTCTTCTACATTTTTTGTCAAGCGTATATTGATTGGTTTGCACAAAAGTTATAGCGTCTACAAACTACCGGAAAGATTTATGGCATTTTCATTATTATTATTATTTTTTTTTTTACTAGTAAAGGCAGTAATCTGCGATTTTTATCGGGACTGAGACATTATGGCGGACAGATCGAACATATTTAACACATTTTTGGGACCATTGACATTTATACAGCGATCAGTGCTATAAAAATGCACTGATTACTGTGTAAATGTCACTGGCAGGGAAGGGGTTAACACTAGGGGGCGATCAAGGGGTTAACTGTGTTCCCTCATGTGTGTTCTATCTGCAGGGGGATGGGAGTGACCAGAGATGACAGATCATTGTTCCTAGCTAGTAGGAACACACGATCTGTCTCTCCTCTCCTCACAGAACAGGGATTTGTGTGTTTACACACGCACACGTCTCTGTTCTGGCTCTCGTGCCCGCGATTGCACATGGCCAACGGTCATCGTGACCGCCGGCCATGCGCATCAGTTCCTCCGCAGTGCAGCGGGCCACGTGCGCTTGCTGTCGCCGCTTAAAGGGCCGACGTACATCTAAGACGGCTCACGGGAACGGCTACAGAGAGCTGACTGAGGGACTGTCTGCTGTAGGTCCAGTCTGGTATCACTGGAGAAAGGTGTCACATGGATGTAGGAAGGAGGCAACCAACTGTCCCTGGGCATTTTGTGAGTATAGGTTGCTGTGAGAGATCTTAGAGACTTTTGGGCTGCTGCCACCGCTCTGGTGCTAGAGAGTCAACTGTGTGTGTGTGTGTGTGTGTGTGTGTGTGTGTGTGTAAAGGGGACATCGGCTGGTGTCTTGAAGAGCTCATTCTATCCTTTCTTGGTGAAGGGACTCTGCTCTTATTGCTCAAAGAAAGAAGTGTGTATCAAAAAACAACAAAGAAAAGTTCCCAGCTGACTTACCAACCAGCCTGAAATAAACCGAATTGACCTTGTATTGTTTGGTTTGCACACATTTGCAAATATATGTTTAAAGCGGAGTTCCACCCACTTTTACAAGGTGGTCTTAAACTAAAGACCACCCCTCGTTTTTGGATTTCTATTTCTTTTCTTTCCTACCTTTTTAGAAAGAATACATTTGCTTAAGTCCTAGCCCAGCCGCAGCGCAGTACGTCACGTCCTCTTCTGCCCTCCTCCTTCTCCCCTGCTGCCTTCTGGGACCTGTGTGTGTCCCAGAAGACGAGCTAGCCATTCACAAAGCGCCGCGTGACTTGCGCATGCACAGCAGGAAAGCGGCTGTGAAGCCTGAAGGCTCCACTGCCAGTTTCCCTTATTTAGAATGGTGACGCCTGCACCCGAGCTGGTGGACAAATCAGCCGGGGGGGGGGGGGGCAATATCGCGGGCTCCCTGGACAGGTAAGTGTCCTTATTAAAAGTCAGGAGCTACATTACTTGTAGCTGCTGACTTAAAAAAAAAAAAGCTGGAACTCCGCTTTAAGCTGCAGGGCCACTTCACAGCACCCCAGTGTACTGCAGTCCTAATTCTATAAAGATTAAGAGCCTACAAAGTTGGAGCACATATAAAATAATTGATAGAATAAGGGCAGGTATGACTG
Organism: Lithobates septentrionalis; assembly: GCA_037952835.1. Classification (NCBI taxonomy): domain Eukaryota; kingdom Metazoa; phylum Chordata; class Amphibia; order Anura; family Ranidae; genus Lithobates; species Lithobates septentrionalis. Next base: position 188,265 of record JBBDGP010000776.1, read on the forward strand.
GAGGGAGCCCACCCCTCCTTAAATGCATAGGGGCGCCCTGGACACTCAGCAATAGCACAAGGAGAGCAAAGGTGTCCAGTGCGCCCCCTCACCAAATAACCAACGGTACAAGCAAATGGCAACCACCCCAACCTATAACTGGCCTTTGCAGCAAGAAGCACATGGAAGGGTGATGACCGGCAAGCTGGTTGTCCTGTCTAACAATTCACATCAAAACCAGAAGCTTGTGTGCTTTCAACTGGTTCTACCTCAAAGCCAAGTCCACAGTTTGCTTCTGCAAGGACTTGTGCTTCAGCTCTACAGAAGGAAGTTTACGGGAAAGATGAATGTGACCAAGTACAGGGATATCCTGAACGAAAACCTTCTCCAGAGTGCTCAGGACCTCAGACTGGGCCGAAGGTTTACCTTCCAACAAGACAATGACCCTAATCACACAGCTAAAATAATGGAGTGGCTTCACAACAACTCCGTGACTGTTCTTGAATGGTCCAGCCAGAGCCCTGACTTAAACCCAATTGAGCATCTCTGGAGAGACCTAAAAATGGCTGTCCACCAACGTTTACCATCCAACCTGACAGAACTGGAGAGGATCTGAATGGCAGAGGATCCCCAAATCCAGGTGTGAAAAACTTGTTGCATCTTTCCCAAAAAGACTCATGGCTGTATTAGATCAAAAGGGGCTTCTACTAAATACTGAGCAAAGGGTCTGAATACTTAGGACCATGTGATATTTCAGTTTTTCTTTTTTAATAAATCTGAAAAAATGTCAACAATTGTGTTCTTCTGTCAATATGGGGTACTGCGTGTACATTAATGAGGAAAAAAAATGAACTTAAATATATATATATATATATATATATATATATATATATATATATATATATATATATATATATATATATATATATATATATATATATATATATATATATATATAATGTCTTTAGTTATTTTTTATTGGTTGAACTAGATGGACTTGTGTCTTTTTTCAACCTAACTATGTAACTATGTGTACTTAATGCTCTTTCTTGCTGGCGGTCCTTCAGTCTTCTTTCTGGTTATATTTCAGGGGCTTCTAACCAGCGGCGTGGAGTTCGAGTCCCTCCCGGCTGCGCTTTCACTCCCTGCAGAGTCCGGCCTCTATCCAGTAACACTAGTGGGCGTGCCTAGAACCACTGGCCAGATAACTGTCAATGGTGAGTATTCATTTACACTACATTGAGAAAGTCACATGGCTTCAAAAAGACTGAACGTAAAAAATCAACTACCGGCTAGTGGTCAATTTATTGGAAATCATTGGACAAAAAATTGTATATGTTGCCCTTTGCTACTTACTATAAAAAAAAAAATTATTTTAAAAGCTGAAGTTATTTACTAGATTGGTCTCTGCTAGGGACAAACGTATTCAATTTAAATTCCTGCATCGTATATATCTTACTCCAGCTGGATTGGCTAAGATGTTCCCTACCCAGTCACCTAGTTGCTGGTGGTGCAGTTCCCTCACTGTCGTTTTCATGCATATCTTTTGGAATTGCTCAAACATCCAAGCTTTTTGCAAGGGGGTCACAGAATGTATAGCAGAAGTAACCTCCATGAATATACAGCCCACGATAGAGGTGTGCCTTTTGGGTCTGGTAGACAATCTAGCCCCAAAGAGAGTAACTCGTACTTTGCTGACGATCCTAATTAATTACGCTAGAAAAATGATAGTGTTATCATGGAAAAAGCCCAATCCTTCATTTTTATCAGCGTGGAAGGGGGTGGTTAAAAGGGCTGAACCTTTATACAAGGTTACATACATTAGCAGGGGCATACCACAGAAATTTCATTCATGTGGGGCAGTTGGATGAATAGTGAAACTACGGTGGCGGATTGAGTGGCACCTAATGGAAGGCACCGGTTGTGAGATTTAACATGTATGTAACTATTTGACATATTGAAACTTACTATTAACTGTCATTAGGAAAATGTGGCCTTATTATTGTTATTTTGATCCTGTCACTGAGTGAGGGTCTGGAAGGAGGAGAGAGTCAGTGCTGAACAAATGTAAATAGTTCTTTTTGTGTGTGGCTCATTGGGTCTTGTGTATACTTGTTAAAAAGCAATAAATAAAACTTTTCAAAAAAAAAAAGCTGAAGTTATCTAAAAAAAAAATATTCTGCAGCTAGTCACATCACTTACCTGTAATGGACGTCCTACATTGTTCCGGCTGCTGGATCCTGGAGAAATCTTCACTATAGGGATGCCCCATCCTCTTCCTGTCTTTTGGCACATCATTGGTTAACAGATTTGGGTCCTCAGGCGGAACAGCAGTACAGATGATCCGACGGGGACATGCTTCCTCCTCCTCCTTTTCCATGGAGAAAAGTTCCTCATTGGTTATTATATTAAGATATATGTGGCGCTAACTCAATAAATTTGAATAGAATAATGTATAAACAAATCAGAGAAATCAATATAGTGAATTCCACGTCAAGTCAGTATTCAGTGTAATAAAAGGCAGGTGCAATTGATTAAATATGTAAAACTTCAAGTCCAGAAATAAAAATCCAAAATTCATAAAAGTGCAGAAAAGTACATGTGCACACAGAATCTTCAATGTCAGCGACATACAAAATGATGTATTTTATCATTAATTTGTTTTTCATCTATTTATACTTCTTAGAGGCACAATTAAAGTCCCATACAGTACTATAGACCTTTTTAGGAACACATTTGCACATTCATTGTCAGCGAGACGTGCAATAAAAAGTCCAATTATCAAAATTGCAAAAAAGCTTCCATTTTAAATGTGTAGTCACAATCTTCTCCACCATCATCCGTAATCCACCACAAGTGTGCCCAAGCCTCTCACCTCAAGTAAAGACCCCAACAGTCTAATGGCGCTTCAGGTAGATAAAAATCATGAGGGCACTATGCGATTCCCAATCTTCTCCTTGGAGTATCAGACACGGTTGAGGTATGCAGTAATGGCGGTGGATAGGAACAAACAGTGTTCTCCCTCTATGTTAAATATGTCCTCCTTAGACTACTCCACTCTCCTCCATTTACAACTCATAGAAGATAAATTAAATCTCAATAGTGTAGTATTTCAATCAAATCAAATTTATTTGACAGCAGCAACTTACATATAAAATTGGAATTATCAGCATTGATCTGTTCAAAAACTTCCGCGACCCGAAGTAGAACGTCACCCAGGTGATGTTCTTCTTCCGGTTGTGGCTGAGACCGGAATTTTTTGAATAGATAGTGATAGATAATAGATGCTGATAATTCCAATTTTAGATGTAAGTTGCTGCTGTGAAATAAATTAGATTTTATTGAAATACTACACTATGGGGATTTCCTTTATCTTCTATGGAGGAGAGAGTCTATGGAGGACATATTTAACATAGAGGAAGAACACTGCTTGTTCCTATCCACCGCCATTACTGCATACCTCAACCGTGTCTGACGCTCCAAGGGGAAGATTGGGAATCAGATAGTATCCTCATGATTTTTATCTACTTGAAGCGCCATTAGACCGCTGGGGTCTTTACTTGAGGTGAAACTATGAGTTGTAAATGGAGGAGAGTGGAGGAGTCTAAGGGGGGCATATTTATCATAGAGGGAGAACACTGATTGCTCCTATCCACCTACTATTATACAAAAATGCTCAAAAAAATTTGAAAAACAAAATTTAAACATTAACAAACGGTCGATAATAGATGGTCCACTATACAGTGCTAAATTAGTGAAGTCCAAATATAATAATCCTAAATAAAGTGCCAAGTGAATGGTTGTGGGAATCAGGCCCCTCCAGGGACAACAAAGACGCAGTAATGAGAGCCCGTGCCAGAGAGATAAGATAAATAAGGATGTAAAAAAAATGGTTAAAATCCTACGCTTATCCTTATTACTCTCCTGGTGAAGGGAAGTGTGACTATTGAAATGGAGAAATCAAACACATAAAAAAATAAATGAAAATATATAGATAAACAAAAGCTGCGACCTAAAAGGTTTGAACCCCTACCATAAGCATCTAATTATCTATGCTTATGGTAGGGGTTCAAACCTTTTAGGTCGCAGCTTTTGGACCTATCTAAGATAAATAAGGACACCGCTTCAGTGTCACCTTCACCATCCAATCCAAAATACGCTTACTGGATTTGACCTCTAAATAATAAGAAGTCAAAATGCGCTTGTATCACAGAAAAACGTGCTATTCCACAGATAGATGGCATCTTTAAACAATAACTCCCTGTCAGAAACCATGAAATCAGGCCGAGACAGAAGTACAGTTAAATCACACTTGTTTAATAATAAAAGTAAAAAGAACAAACGTAGTCAAAACATAGCTAAAGTTCAGTAACCGGAACGGATAGTCAGCCAAGCCAGAAGCCAGGAATCAACGTAGTGGAATAGCAAGCAGGATCTGGAGCCAGAAGGGATGTCGGCAAAGCAAGTCTTGAACAGGATCGCAGGAGAATGTTTCTGTGATGTTGACCAAGGCAAAGGCAGAGATCCACTGGGCTGAACAGCTTAAGTAGGCAGGACTGACGAGCAGGATATCATCAACAGCTGAGTACCTGTGGAGTGATAGGAGCTGGCAATTAGCCGGCAGCTGAGCTGCCAGCTCAGAGAACGAAGGGCTGAGCCCAGCCCTGACACTCCCATCATTCCAAGACTACGAGCTTGACCATAATCATGGAGAGAAAGCCAGGTAACCATAAATCCGTAAAAGCCAATGGTTTATTAAAACAAAGTACTGATACTCACAAACATTATCAGCTTTATGATGTTGCGAACGTCTGGCCCTTCCCATGCATTACGTCACAACTGATGTCATCTGGGGCATGGATTCGGATTTCCAAAATCTAAAAGGGCCAATGGTACTATTTGATCAGCTCTATAATAATTTAAAATTGACACTCTCAGGCCACCACTAGTTTTATTTTTTAATTCCTTATTTAGCTTTTCTCAGAGTTATAGGGGGGATACATCAAATAATGACAACACCTCAGGAACTGAGATGGCAGGGTATAATAAAGCTAAGACATCACTGGAACTGGAAATAACCTCATCTATCTGTAAAAATCGAGAACTTGGTCCTCCCTAACGGACATGTCTAAAGATAGGGATGTATAGGATTCCTGGGGGGGGGGGGGGGGGGTTACACCACTAGTTTTATGTTGGGTAGCTTTATTAACCCCTGAGATGGGTCAAGCCCCCATATAAACTTTAATAATTTATTTTGGAGTATTCACAGAATGAGATTAGGTATAGGAATGGGAATCAATAAAAAGAAATGAAGTAGCTTTTGGAAAAATTCTATTTTTAATGACAGTTAATTTACCAATCCAGAGGATTTGATATTGGCTCTAGAAGTGTAAGAGAGCAGTAAGATAAGAAGGGGATAATTTGCTTGGTATGCAATAATGAAATTTCCACGTGGGAATTTTGGTAAGCTTTCTGCTAACTTTGAAGCTGATTTCTATGTTTCCTGCCACTTTAAATACTTTGAGTGGACCAAGCTGGTCCAAACAAATGATTTCCTTCACGAACTGCTGCAGTGTCTCAAAGCCCTGTATGAACTGTATGTAGCTTCAGCTACATACAGTACACAGCATTGGATTCCGACTGTAAGACGGACACTTCCCATCTCATACCCGGAACAATACAGAGTCGGTCTGAGTGCCACTCAGCCATTCATAGGCAGCTTTGTACTCTGTGAATTAATACAAAGCTTCCTCTGATTAACTGAGTCGAAGAGTGCGACGTTATTATCATGCCTCTCTTCAACTCTGCTCCTTTGTTTATTATAGGGTGACAAAAACAAAAAATGTTACAAAAAATGTTTTTTTTTGTAATTCATTCAAATATTTTTATTTAAGTAATTGTTTCTGACAATCACATTATTAAATAGATTGCACTGCAGGTCCCACTGCAGCCTCAAGGTGATTGTGTTCATTTAGAGACTGAAGGTTGATTTTGTCAGTAAAGTCTCTAGCCTGCATGTGATGACAATGTCATAGGTGATAGTGATCACATGATCAGAAACCTCTGCGATTGGCTCCTGATTATCAGTGGGGACCCAAACTGTTAATGACAGCCGGCATAGAGAGCAACCAGCCACTTGAAATGTCAACCGCTGACTTTCATTGTTCTATCTTATTAATTTCCAACTTTCAGTTTATGAATGTGTGCCTGGCAAAGGGGCATTGTGCTGGGGGATGTCAATAAAGAGATTTTGGGTGGAAAGGGGTTAATGATTACTTTCTGTCTACATTTTAAGCACTCGAGCTCTCAAAACCGGGAAAAACTATTGAAGCAACACGAGGCAGTTTTCTGTCGCCCTTTTTAGCTTTTCGCAATCATGTTTTTAACCAAAATTACTACATATAAAATTGCTGCCCATACACGTGTCAATTTTGGAAGCTTTGAAAACACCACAGTGCCACCTGAAACATACCTTCCATCAATTCCTATACCATTTATGTTACTCAATAGCAGAAAATAGTAAGTGACAGGTCACTGCGCACTATTCAATTCTATGCCGTCATTTTTTTTCCATCTGAAGCTGTTTTTCATTTTACATGATTAATATGGAAGCAGACGTGTTTTGAAAAAGTGACATCCATTGAAGGCCCCGACTTCCCCTTGAAATATGAGGGCTGTACTAAAAATAATGCAATAGTGGGCATACCATTTTTTTTTTTTTACTGACTTACATAGGTTGTTCAATTGTCACAAGTTGGTAGAGTAATGCCCCATACACACGATCGGATTTTCCGACGGGGAAATGTGTGATGACAGGCTATTGGCGGTAAGTCCGACCGTGTGTATGCTCCATCGTGCTTTTGTTGTCGGACTTTCCGCCAACAAGTGTTGGCTAGCATGCTCTCAAATTTTCCACCAACAAATGTGTGTTGCATGACTTTCCCATCGTGTGTACACAAGTCCATCGGACAAAAGTCCAAAGTACAAACAGGCATGCTCGGAAGCAGAAGCGGTCGGTCTTGTAAACTAGCGTTTGTAATGGAGAATTAACATTCGTGACGCGGAAAATTCTGAAATCTCCAAATACAGCGCACATTCTTGCTTTCCTGCTGATACTGATGGAGTTATTGCAAACAAATTTTCAAAGGCTTTTTTTTCTAGTGATATCAAGAATAATATTATTATGCTTTTTTTTTTTTTTATTTGGGCAAGTTACCACAACACCATCCCGTAGTTTTTAAGATCAAAGATACAACTATGTTGGTGTCCCTTGTCAATTTTACATTGTATTTTCTTTATCGTGCATCACGGGACACAAAGCACCATAATAATGACTATCTGGGTTATATGCTACCTTTAGGTGATTGGACACTGGCAACCAATAGTAAGACGATCCCTCCCATACAGGAAGTACCTTTAGTTTTTTGCCAGTGTCTTGAAGGTGATGGTCACGGCTGTGGAAGCTCTTCAAATTTCTTCAATAATGTCCCAGCGAGGATGTTATAATCGGATCCATTTGAATGGCATGAAAAGCTAAAGTGGATGGTACCCGAGCCACGGTTCAAGAACGAGGTTTTGCCTGTAATGTGTCCTTTATGGCGCTGAACCCTTGTTATATGGTATTCCTGGTCTTCACTTGCCCAAGGGAACCAGAAGGGTGCTTTACAGGTCCAAGGGTGTGGACCCGTACAAAGGGGGACCCGGTCCTTGAAGGTCCTCAGTGGAGCTACCCGCCGTTATGGGGGAAGATTGGGCCTGTATCAGGCCCTGCAGTGAGGACCGGTGAGTACTCCCTCTGGGAGGCCAAAAATACTACTATTTTTGCTAACATGATGTGTTTTAAATGCGTGCCTTGTGTCCCCACTGTACAGAGGTTACAGACGAAAGCCGGCAGATGCACTTATGCGGGTCTCTCCCGCAAGTGGGCAGTGTGTGCCGAGCGCACGCGTGCGCAGGGAGCGTGCGCGTGCGTCAGGGGCGCTGTACTTATCCACGTGCGTGGGTGGCAGTCGCCGCATGCATCGCGGCATGCCTGTGTGTGCGCACCGCGCGGGCATGCGCATGCACTGTAGGGCACGAGCATACGTGGGTTGGTCACGTGGCAGTGCGCGAGTATAGAGGGAGGTCACGCGCCTGCATGTACAATGCTGCTTGTCAGTCAGGCTCACAGGAGCCTAGTGCGCGGTGGGACACAGAGGTCTGGGCACGTGAGTTGGACAGTTGCAACAGGTTGAAGGCTGGTAAAGGCTGTGGTAGCGGCTATATGCTGGATCCAGCCATATAACTCAGAGGGAGTTCTTTTTTTCCCTCAAAACTTGGAAGCAATGTCTTCCAGGAAACGAGGTACGGGGAGCAGGGCAAGTCCAGGGGTTAAAGGGACTCCTTCAAAAACAGGAGATCAATCTCAGGGTACTGCAGCATCAGTCTCCCCTGAAAGACCTGCGGCATTTGGCCTGGCTGAGCCATTGCAGTTGTCAAGCGTAGTGGCCACTACCAATATCCCTGCATCGGCTTATGTTACTAAGGATGACTTAGCATCAGCCCTAGCTGGCCTTGAAGGCAAGATAGCTGGTATGGTTGTCACAGTAACACAGGGAGGGAAGAAACGTCATAGATCTCCCTCTCCTGAGCCCGGTCCCAGTGGAGAGTCACTTGAGCACCAGGACTCTTTTAGCCACATGGGTCCTTGTGATCTGGATCCAGAATGGGCAGAGGATTTGGAGGAGGAGGCCGTTAAAGACAAGGAGGAAGGAGAGGCTGAAGAGTCCTCAGCAGAGGACTCAGGTTCTGAGGAACCAATTTCGGCCTCCCAATCCCAGAAATTGTTTATCCAGTCCTTGGCTGAAATGGTGAGAGCTGGGTTTAAATTACCCCCGGTACAGGGACCAGGACTCTCCTGTTCTACGTTGGGATCCTTGCGTCCTCAGCCAGGTTCCCAGGAATTCCCTTTGCATCCTTTATTGGAACAGGTGATTTACGCTGACTGGGACCACCCGGACAGGACATACTTCCCTCCAAAAAGGTTTTCCTTTTTATATCCTATGGAGGAAAAATTAAGGAAGAAGTGGGATACACCTTTGGTTGATGTTGCCATTTCTTCAGTGAATAAGAGCCTAACCTTTCCAGTGGATAATGCCCAGGGGTTTAAGAATCCAGCAGATAAAAAAGTGGAATCCTTACTAAAAGCTTCCTTTGCGGTGGCTGGGTCAGCGGTACAACCGGCAGTTGCGGCTATCGGTATTTGTCAGGCGTTAAAGGACCGTTTTAAGAAGTTGGTCAGGAACCCGCCTGTTCAAGAGGAATTTTCTGACGAACTGTCAGAACTTCCTTGCGCTTTATGTTTTGCGGTAGACGCATTAAAGGACTCGATCCAGCAGATGTCTCGTTTTGCGCTACTCTCAATCCATATGCGCAGAGTACTGTGGTTAAAGAACTGGTCAGCCGAGGCGCCATGCAAGAGGCTACTTGCGGCTTTTCCTTTTCACGGTGAGCGTCTATTTGGGGAAGATCTGGATAAATATATCCAAAAGATCTCAGGAGGAAAAAGTTCCTTGCTTCCGGTTAAAAGAAGGAATAAGCAGCCTTCCTTTAAGACTCCCAACGCTCCTGGGCCAAGTGCCTCTTCTCCCAAGCGGTATCGACGGCCTCAGCCACCTACTTTTAAGAAACCTCAGGGTCAAAAAAAACCCTGGACCCAGAAACTAGCCAAAACCAATTCCAAGTCTTCCTTGTGAAGTAGCGCCCCCACTCTTGCGGGTGGGGGGCAGACTGCGGCGGTTTGCAGATGCTTGGGGGAAATTGGTTCAGGACAGGTGGGTCATTTCCACTACAACTCAAGGTTACAAAATAGAGTTCCGGGATTTTCCCCAACCCGGTTTTTGGTAGCCAGAGTCCCATCAGACCCGGGGAAAAAGGAGGGACTGTTCCTGGCTTTAGAACAGCTGGAAAGGCAGACGGTAATTATCGAGGTTCCGCACAAAAAGATTCAAGGGGTTCTACTCGAACCCATTTACAATGCCAAAGCCGAACGGAGAAGTAAGGCCCATCCTGGACCTCAAATCCCTCAATTCTTTTCTAAACGTCTGAACCTTCCGCATGGAGTCGGTTCGTTCAGTAAACGCATCCTTGAGAAAAGGAGATTTTTTAGCGTCCATAGACATCAAAGACGCATACCTGCATGTACCGATTTTCGGTCCATGTCAAAGATTCCTGCGCTTCGCAGTAGAAGGGTATCATTTCCAGTTTGTGGCACTTCCATTTGGTCTAGCCACGGCCCCTTGGGTCTTTACAAAGGCTCTGGCTCCAGGGTTGGCATTCCTAAGGTCCCAAAAGATCTCGGTGGTAGGATATCTGGACAACCTTCTGTTAAGGGACCAAGCTTACTCCACCTTAGTAGAAAACGTTACAACTACGGTTCGTTTCCTGAGGTTCTTAGGCTGGATTCTAAATATGGACAAATCGTCCCTTCGTCCAGCTCAGGTCTTGACATATCTGGGCCTGATCTTGGACACAACCCAAGAAAGGGTAATTTTACCTCCCTGAAAGATCAGCTCCATAGTGGAGCTGGTTCGAGAGGTCAAAGGGGTAAAAAGCCCTTTGATTCGACTGTGCATAAGGCTGTTGGGCAAGATGGTGTCATCTTTCAACGCAGTTCCCTATGCACAGTTTCACTCCAGGATGTTCCAGAAAACTATCCTGGAGGCTTGGGACAAGTCGGTTCAAACCTTGGATCATTCTATGTCTCTATCCCTACAGGTAAAACGGGACCTCTCTTGGTGGTCAAAGACCAGCAATTTGAAGGGCGGAAAATTCTTTCCACCTGTAACCTGGAAGGTAGTAACTACGGACGCCAGTCGTCTAGGCTGGGGAGCGGTCCTGGAAGAGGCTTCCGTCCAGGGATTATGGTCCCAAGTAGAGAAGACCTTGCCCATCAATCTGCTGGAAATTCGGGCAGCTTGTTCGGCTTTCCTATTTTGGACGTTCAGACTGCGGGGTTTTCCTGTCCGAATCCAGTTCGACAACTCCGCGGTGGTGGCAAACATCAACTACCAAGGGGGGACCGGAGCCGGGCGGCCCAAAGAGAAGTAAATCACATATTAACTTAGGCAGAGAGACATGTGCCGTTTCTGTCAGCAGTCTTTATTCCAGGGGTGGACAATTGGTGGGCAGACTAGTCGTCAGCAACTGTTACCGGGGGAGTGGTCTCTTCACCCCGAAGTTTTCCTTCAAATCTGCCAGCACTGGGAATGCCAGATGTGGATCTTCTGGCATCCAGATTCAAAGCCAAGGTGGACAGGTTTGTATCCAGGACCAGGGATCCGCTCGCCGTTGGAACGGATGCATTGGTGATTCCCTGGGATCGGTATTCCCTAATTTATGCTTTTCCTCCGATCCAGATGCTGCCGCACCTGTTACGCAGGATACAGGAGGAGCAGAAAATGGTGATTCTGGTGGCCCCGGGGTGTTCCAGGAGGTCCTGGTACTCAGAGATTGTGAGGATGGCGGTGGAGGACCCGTTGTGCCTCCTATACCGTCCAGACCTATTGTCTCAAGGTCCCATATACCATCCTTCTTTACGGTCGCTGAATTTGATGGCATGGCTATTAAGACCAGGGTACTGAAAGACCGTAGTATCAGAGGTTCAGTCTTATCTACTCTGATAAATGCTATAAAGCCAGTTTCTAGAAGTATTTACCATAGGGTCTGAAAATCGTACATTTCCTGGTGCGAGAGGAGAAGATGGCACCCTCGCAAGTATGCGATTGGGAGGGTCCTTACCTTTCTTCAAACAGGAATTGATTTAAACTTATCTTTAGGAACCATTAAAGGACAAATTTCGGCCTTATCAGTTTTTTTCCAGAGGCCAATTGCATCTCATTCTTTAGTGCAAACCTTCATCAAGGGGGTACTGCACTTAAGGCCGCCGGTTAAGCCACCCTTATGCCCCTGGGACTTGAACTTGGTGCTATCAGCTCTACAGGTTCAACCCTTTGAACCGATTAGGCATATTCCATTAATTCTATTGACTAGGAAATTGTTTTTTTTGGTGGCCATAACTTTGGCTAGAAGGGTGTCTGAATTGGCCGCCCTTTCTTGTGAAAAACCTTTTCTATTTTTTACAGCAGGACAAGGTGGTGATGCGCCCCCGTCCAGATTTTTTACCTAAGGTGGTTTCCAATTTTCATTTCAATCAGGATATCATTTTACCTTCCTTTTTTCCCAATCCTAAGTCTAAAGAGGAAAAGTCGCTTCACTCACTGAATATGAGAGCAGTCAAGGTTTACTTAAGCATGTCAGCTCCTTTTCGGAAGACTGACTCCCTTTTTGTCCTGCCAGAGGGTCCTAAGAGGGGACAGGCAGCAACTAGCTCAACTATCTCTAGGTGGATTCGCCAACTCATTATCCAGGCTTATGAGTTGAAACGCAGGGTTCCACCTCGATATTTCAAAGCTTACTCTACTAGAGGAGTTAGTACATCATGGGCAGTGCGCCAACAAGTGTCTATGGCTCAGGTTTGCAATGTGGCCGCTTGGTCTGCAGTTCATATGTTCACCAGGTTTTACTAGCTGGACGTTAGATCTCAAAAGGAGACTATTTTTGGCCACAGCGTGCTGCAAGCGGCTTTATAAGTCCTGGGCCTGAAGGGGATCTAGGAATACTATGTTCCCTCCCCTCAAAATGCATTGCTTTAGGACATCCCAGATAGTCATTATTATGGTGCTCTGTGTCCCGTGATGTACGATATAGAAAAATGGATTTTTAAAACAGCTTACTTGTAAAATACTTTTCTTGGAGTACATCACGGGACACAGAGGTCCCTCCCTTCTTTTTCTGGGATCTTCATTGCTTGCTACAAAACTAAAGGTACTTCCTGTATGGGAGGGGTTATATGGGAGGAACCTTCTTACTATTGGTTGCCAGTGTCCAATCACCTAAAGGTAGCATATAACCCAGATAGTCATTATTATGGTGCTCTGTGTCTCGTGATGTACTCCAAGAAAAGGATTTTACAGGTAAGCTGTTTTAAAAATCCATTTTTTAAAAATGTAACTGCCTACTCCCAAACTGTCATTTGAAGTAAAACACATAGCCAAGTATTATTCTACACTATTTTTCCCCTTTCGTCTTTCAGGACAGCCACCAGGAGAGATAGTCTCCTCCTCTTCCTCTTAGGAAACACTGCGCCAGCCCATAAATTCTCACTTCCCCCTGCCAGACCTCAGTATTAGTGTTTCCTCCGGTGGGGAGACACTGTGCAAGGAACCAGGCTTTTCAGTCAGGGGACTGTGGCTGTTATTTGTTTTGAGCCTGTAAATGGGAGCAGGGGCTTCCTATGGGCATGGGGGGGACTTACCCCTCGTTCGGTGGCCACCACTTCCTAGCTGAGCGCAGCTTCAGGCTGTGGGGGTTCCCTATCGCGGTCACAGGGCTGCAGCAGGCTGGCGTCCGCCCTTCCTGTATACTTTACAGGCCGCTCTCTTTTTGGAACTAGGCGGGCCGGACGACGGGCGACGTCATTTCCGGCGGAAGGGCGGGGGCTTGCCTTTGACCCGCGGCTTCCGGTTCCGGGTCGCAGGGCTGATAGGGAAGCCAGGCACAGGCTGGAGACGAGTCTGGGACGCGCACAGGCAGCGTTGGACTCGGTAGTAGCAACCACCTGCAAGTCATGTCGGAAGCGGATGCTCAACCAACGGACACTACCTCCAGCCTTCCTAAGGTAAGAGTGCCTTGGGGAAAAGTACTCCTTACCTAGGATTGTCCCTCCATGTATGGTTCCTGTCATGGGGGGGCAGATCCCCTGGGTGGTCAGGGGAGGGAGGCTCAGATCCCCATAGATTAAGGAGGGTCTAGTGCACTCCCAGGGTTGTATCCTTGTTTTTAAAAAAAAAAAAAAAAAAAGTGACAAAATTTTTGTTTTTTCCTTTCTTGTATTTCAGAAAGCTACAGAAAAATCTAAGTCTACCCATAGCTCTAAGAGGAGGTGTGCCTCTTGCAGGGACACATTAGGGGAGGCATGGACAAAGGTCTTGTGTAGGGAGTGCATAGACTCCCTTGTTAAGGAGAGGGACTCTGAACAGGAGTCAGGACTTGCAGCCTCAGTAAAGGAGCTCTCGTCCACCTTTTCTTCATTTAAGGCCTTATTTGAAAGGTTTCAACCTCCCATTAGTCCAGCTCCCCAGGATACAACCCCGCCTCAGGCGCAGGGCTCTGCTCCTGCCCAACCTGCAACTTCAGTTAGGGCAGAGGAAGCTCCAGGGCCTTCCGGAGTGGAACTAAGACAGCCAGATAGTTCCTCCTCCGATTCCCAGGATGGTTCAGAGGGGGAGGACCAGGACGGGGAGTCCAAGAGATCCTCCAGATATAAATTATCCCTAGAGGAGGTAGAGGACCTCTTAGGGGCTATTTATACAACCCTCGGTATTCAGGAGGACAGGAAACCCCTGACCCTTCATGACCAGATGTACAGAGGCTTGGGGGAACAAAAGAGAAAGGTTTTTCCAGTTCATGAAGTACTGGTTGAAACTATCAAAAAGGAGTGGCAGGATCCCGAAAGGAAACCCTTTTTTTCTAGATCCTTAAAAAGGAGATTTCCGTTTTCGGATGATCCTACATCTATCTGGAATAAGAATCCCAAGTTAGATGCTGCTTTCTCCCAGGTTTCCAGACACACTGACCTGGCATTTGAGGACATGGGGGCCCTGGTGGATGTCATGGATAAGAGAATAGACTCTCTCCTTAAAAAGTCGTGGGATTCAACAATTGGTAACTTGAAACCTGAGTTGGCTGTCACAGTAGTGGCTCGCAATCTGGAGCACTGGCTCTCTAAGATTCAAGAGCATATTGAGGCTGGAACGGCAAAAGAAACCATTCTGTCTTCTTTCCCTACGATTCTGCGGGGTATCGCCTACATAGCTGATGCCTCGGCAGAGTCAGTACGTATGACGGCCAGATCAGCGGCTCTGGCCAATTCGGCCAGGAGAGCCCTCTGGCTAAAAACCTGGCCGGGCGATAGCGCCTCTAAAGTCAAATTGTGCGGCATACCGTTAACGGGAGACCTTCTCTTCGGCCCAGGCTTAGAGACTGTCTTAGACCGCACAGCAGACAGGAAGAAATCCTTCCCGGTTAAGCGGAAAACCCCTGCACCTACAAAGAAGGGGTTTCGTCCGCAAAAGCGTAAAGAGACTCCAAAGCCGGAAGGACAAAGGAAGCTTTGGGGTCAGAAAGGCAAGGGCAGAGGAGGGGCGATTTTTCGCCCTCCTGAACAGCCCCGTAAAAGTCAATGACTCCCCAACCATGGTGGGGGGAAGATTGGGGGCCTTCCTCCCACAGTGGGAAGCAATATCCCCCAATCGCTTTATCCTAGGGATTATAAGAAAGGGGTACCATATCGATTTCACAAATCTTCCTCCTCGGAGATTTTTGGTCACGCACCTACCCAGGTGTACGGCAAGAGCCGAGGCTCTGTTGGAAGCATTAAGAGATCTGGTAGATCAGAATGTGGTTCTAAGAGTTCCAAAAGCCGAGGAGGGAGAGGGGTTTTATTCACACATCTTCGTAGTGAAGAAACCCACAGGGAAATTCAGACTAATTCTGAATCTAAAGCCCCTGAACAAGTCAGTGACATACAGGAGATTCCGTATGGAAACAATTTTCACGGTGAGAACACTGTTGCCCCGCAACTGCTTTATGGTATCCCTGGACCTAAAGGACGCGTATCTACACGTTCCCATAGCAGAAGCCTCACAGAGGTTTCTCCGGCTAGCGGTAGATCTAGGTGGAACAAAGGTACATCTACAGTTTCAGGCGCTGCCTTTCGGGCTATCCTCCTCGCCCCGCATCTTCACCAAGGTCTTGGCGGAGGTGATGGCCTTTCTTCGGCTCCAGGGAGTATCAGTGATAGCATACCTGGACGACCTGCTCCTGTTTGCAGCGTGTCCACTGCAGTTAGTCAGGGATCTAGAACTTACAAAAAGAGTTCTTACAGGTCTAGGGTGGCTAATGAACTTGGAGAAATCCAGTTTGATTCCCTCCCAGCGCATTACCTACTTGGGGTACCAGTTGGACTCAACACTACTGAGGGTGTTTCTTCCAACAGAAAAAATACTAAAGCTGGACAGGGCGGTGGCTGGTCTCCAGTGCAGCAGTCGGGTCTCCATAAGAGTTCTGATGTCGGCCCTGGGTCTTTTGACCGCGACCCTCCCAGCAGTGCAATGGGCAGGTCTGCACTTTCGTCCCTTACAGTCCTTTGTCCTAAGGGTGTGGGATCACAGCCAGAGAAATCTGGATGCCTTGGTTCAGGTCCCATCCCAAGTAAAGAGATCCCTCTGGTGGTGGAGGAGGGTCTCAAACTTGTCGCAGGGTCGTCTGTGGTTCATCCCAGTCTCTCAGGTGGTAACCACAGACGCAAGCGGCAGAGGTTGGGGGGCGCATCTGGGTTCCCTTGTAGCACAGGACACCTGGGAGGGAGACGAACTCAGAAGGTCGTCCAATTGGAAGGAGCTGAAGGCAATCGGGCTAGCACTCAGGTTCTTCAAAAAGGAGCTACAGGGCCACCATGTTCAGGTGCAGTCGGACAACTCGTCCGCCGTAGCCTATGTGAACAAGCAGGGAGGCACAAGGAGCGGAGTACTGTTGGCATTGGCATCAGACATTCTGAGCTGGGCCGAGACTCACACTCTCTCACTTTCAGCAGTCTACCTGAGAGGAGAAAAGAATGTGAAAGCAGACTTTCTCAGCCGAACCAAGCTGAGAGAGGGCGACTGGATCCTCAACCAGGAGGTTTTCAGTCTCATCTCAGAGAAGTGGGGTCCTCCAGAGGTAGATCTGTTCGCGTCAAGAAGCAACGCGAAAGCCCCTTGTTTTTTCTCCCTAAACAGAGGGGAGGGAGCGCGAGGGGTCGACGCATTGATCCAGGACTGGCATTTCAGAATCTGCTATGCCTTCCCGCCCCCAGCGTTATTACCAGCAGTTCTCAGGAAGTTTCAGATGGAAAACACGTCCCTGATTCTGGTAGCACCACATTGGCCAAAGAGGGCTTGGTTCTCAGTACTCAAGCAGCTAGCGGTCAAACCCCCCTTATTCCTGCCACCTCGAGAGGATCTCCTCTCACAGGGCCCAGTCCTCTGTCCACAGGTTCACCAATGGCAGTTAGCGGCCTGGCTACTGAGGAGGGTATGCTGAGAGCTAGGGGTTTTTCTGAGAAATTAATCTCCACCCTCCTCAATAGCAGGAAGAAGGAAACACGCCAGATATATAAAAAAATCTGGGTACGTTTCAATAAATGGTGTGCAGAAGGCTCCTTTGCGGTACATAGTCCCACAGCTGTGTTGGAATTCCTTCAGTGCGGGGCAGACAGGGGTTTATCCATAAGTACCCTTAAAGGTCAGGTGTCAGCACTCAGTGCTTATTTAGAGAAACATCTGGCCACCAACCCCTGGGTGGTCAGATTCTTTAAGGCTCTGTCTAGACAAAGACCGGTTCAAGGTCCTCCTTTTCCCAAGTGGGACCTATCGTTAGTTTTGCAGGGCCTGACGGGAATCCCCTTTGAACCTTTAGAGGAATGTCTACTAAAGGATCTTACGTTAAAAACAGTTTTTTTGGTAGCAGTGACAACTGCCAGGAGAGTCAGTGAGATTGAGGCCTTATCTGTTAGACCTCCCTTTTGCGTTATTTTTCCAGATCGGATCATCTTTAAGACCGATCCAGCATTTTTACCTAAGGTTGCTTCTGGTTTCCACAGAAGTCAGGAGGTAATTTTACCCTCATTTTGTCCCAACCCCTCGGGGGAAAGGGAATTAAAATTTCATTCTCTGGATGTAAGGAGATGTATCCTTAGATACCTAGAGCTGACCAAGATGTTTAGAAAGTCAGACTCTTTATTTGTTTTGTTTTCTGGGGCCAGAAAAGGATGCAAAGCGTCTCGACGCACTATTGCCAGATGGCTCAGAGTAGCCATTGGCCAGGCCTATACATTGGCAGGGAAAGAAATCCCAATGGGTATAAGAGCACACTCTACTAGAGCTATGGCAGCTTCGCAGGCAGAAAGGGCTGGAGCAACACCAGAGCAAATATGCAGGGCTGCAACATGGTCCAGCTACTCCACTTTTGTAAAGCACTACAGAGTGGACCTGGTGTCGGCTAGTGAGCAAGCCTTTGGGCGAAAGGTATTGCAAGCTGTAGTCCCACCCTAAACTGGTAAGTGCTCGTTTATCCTCTCATGGTGGCTGTCCTGAAAGACGAAAGGGGAAAATTAGAGTTACGTACCGGTAACGTCTTTTCCAGTAGTCTTTCAGGACAGCCCTAGTTACCCACCCGAAATTTTTGGGGGGTCTTACAAAGACCAGAACGCAGCATGATAATGATATGGAATAGTATGTTATTAATGTGTTCTTGTGTCTCCCCAGCTGACCGGAGGTAATCTCGGAATATACTGAGGTCTGGCAGGGGGAAGTGAGAATTTATGGGCTGGCGCAGTGTTTCCTAAGAGGAAGAGGAGGAGACTATCTCTCATGGTGGCTGTCCTGAAAGACTACTGGAAAAGACGTTACCGGTACGTAACTCTAATTTTTTTTATTGTGCATTAAAAATAGAAAACAAATAAAATTAGACATGCTATCTGCCAATAGAACTTAACCAAAAAGTGCATTCTATGCATCCAAAAATATAGAAAATATACCAAATCAAATCATTATTATTCAACCAAAAAAATAATGTCAAAGCAATAACTCCAAGGCCAATAATAAATAACACGTTATCTCCTCCGATTCCGCAATATGGCTGGTTGACGAACGGCCGTTAAACATACTTAAAAGCATGAATCAACACTCGCCAAACTTCTATTAACATGAAATTAGCGGAAAGAGCCCAAAGTGTGGCGCTAAAGAGCTGAAAACCCATGTAGTACGTCTAGTACGTCACTACGTTTGTAATTGTTGGCCAACATTTGTGTGACCGTGTGTATACAAGAAAAGTTTGAGCCAACACCCTTCGTACAAAATTCCATGGTTTTGTTGTCTGAAAGTCCGATCTTGTGTGCGAGGCATAACTCTTCCTCTATAGCAACTCTTCTTCTTTTTCATTGCAGGTAAATAGTGGATGAAGGAGAGATTCAGGCTGTTCAACATTCAGAGAAGACTACAGAATGTTTACGGAGATGACACCATTGATGTGCAATGTTGACACTAGTTCATCTCCATTCTGTAGCCTTCTGTGGATGTTGGACAGCCTTCACCCTTCTTTCATTAAGAACTCAATGAGTTGCTTCTGCTTGCAATCCATTATTTTCCTGCAATAAAAAAAATGGAGTTATTATACAGGAAGAATGATCTACCAACATGTGAAATTTGAACGGCCTGTATAAGTTATTAAAAAAAATTGTGCCCATATTTGCATTACTTTCTGAACCGCCCTCATAATAAACATACATATCCCTTTTCTAAAGGTTTTCCAGATTATGTCATGGGTCCTTCATCTTCTCCTCCAGCAGTGGTGGTGGGAAGCTCTTGCCGCTGCACTGAATAGTGCTTATCTAATGACGCGTGAGCACCATTCAGTGCAATAATACCGTGCGTAATGATGCCTCCCCAGGGGGTGGGTCCTTGACAGCCAAGGCTCAGAGGAATTGGGCTAAATGACACTGGGGGTCATTTAACTAGAAAGACTGAGGACATCTAGTGGCATCTAGAATATACTACAGGGGGCAAACAGAAAAATATGCAATTATAATAGCTATAAGTGATTGCCTTACATGCCGAAACAAAAGGTGGTTTGTTCAGCTTGAGACCCAGACACCTTTTGTTAGCATAGCCTGCAGGAAATTTGCTGCAGACTATGAGAATTATTCAGCGCCTCTTTCTCTTCTCTACAGCAGGGGGTACCTTTGGTTTGCCTCTCTCTACAAATGCTGCTAGGAGTCAGAACTCTTGATCTGCATTTTTTTTTAGCTCAGGCAAATTAAATTTTTAGCAGGAGAGGTCAGGATGTAAGTGGGAACTCTGATGGGGACCCTGATTTAAGGGGGCTCTGATAGGGACAATGTTGTAAGGGGTAAAAAAAAAATTATAAAAAGTGTAGTGAAACTTAGTGTCTTAAAGTATTCATACCCCTTGGAATTTTCCACGCTTTGTCATGTCGCAACCAAAAATGTAAATGTATTTTATTGGGATTTTATGTGATAGACCAACACAAAGTGGCACATAATTGTGAAGTGGAGGGAAAATGATAAATGGTTTTCAAAATTTGTTACAAATAAATATCAAAAAATGTGTGACATGCATTTGTATTCAGCCCCCTTTACGCTGATACCCCTAACTAAAATCTAGTGGAACCAATTGCCTTCAGAAGTTGCCTATTTAGAAAATAGAGTTCACGTGGACTGAAGAAGCCCAATCACAGGGCGCAACGCGTAAAGTAGTCTTAGCGGAGTACACTGTTTCTGTACATTATGTTTTATATTACCTGGCTATGTAAGCTGTAAGGAAGAGTTTGAAAGTTTCCAGGTTGAGCGAGGGGACGAGTAGCGGAGTATCATTGCCTCTTTATGTATGCTGGGACCTTGGAGGATACATAATACAGGCGTATTTTCTTTATTTTGGAGGTGAGCAAGTTTTTCACCTGGTGGAGGACGAGCACGATTTTGAACATTAAGGAAGACACTTCGGTGTTCATATCACCTTTGAAGACTTATACTGTATAGCTATGCTGAGAACTGTGAGAGTTAAGTTTGTGGGGCTTTCACATATTATAGCACTATTGAATGTAGTTTGATATTCTACTTGTGTTATTTAAAGTGGTATCTCACGTTGTTTTTATTTATTTATATATATTTATATATATATAATATATATATACCGTATATATTCACTTGTCAATTTGTGCGTAATATAAGTTGCGCTACACTTTTTATTGAATACATATGGTGGAAGAAATCACAATTTAGTGTTTAGCTAGCAACTTGTGATTTTGTATACACTTTTATTCTTTATTTTATGTTTATGTGATTGCGCTGATAGATTTATTTCCATTTAATGATGTAAGGGGGACTCTGAAGGGAACCCTGATGTAATGGGAGACTTTGGGAACCCTGATGTAAGGGGAGACTTTGGGAACCCTGATGTAAGGAGAGACTTTGATGGGAACCCTGATGTAAGGGGAGGCTTTGATGGGAACCCTGATGTAAGGGGAGACTTTGATGGGAACCCTGATGTAAGGAGAGACTTTGATGGAAACCCTGATGTAAGGAGAGACTTTGGTGGGAACCCTGATGTAAGGGGAGACTTTGGGAACCCTGATGTAAGGGAAGACTTTGATGGGAACCCTGATGTAAGGGGAGACTTTGCTGGGAACCCTGATGTAAGGGGAGGCTTTGCTGGGAACCCTGATGTAAGGGGAGGCTTTGCTGGGAACCCTGATATAAGGGGAGACTTTGCTGGGAACCCTGATGTAAGGGGAGACTTTGGGAACCCTGATGTAAGGAGAGACTTTGATGGGAACCCTGATGTAAGGGGAGACTTTGATGGGAACTCTAATGTAATGGGAGATTTTGATGGGAACCCTGATGTAAGGGGAAACTTTGATGGGAACTCTGATGTAAGGGGAGGCTTTGATGGGAACCCTGATATAAGGGGAGATTTTGATGGGAACCCTGATGTAAGGGGAGGCTTTGATGGGGACTCTGATGTTAGGGAAGACTTTAATGGGGACCCTGATGTAAGGGGGAACGCTGATGAGGACCCTGATGTAAAGGGGCACTGATGAGAACCATTATGTAAGGGGGACTCTGATAGGACTTAATTAATATGAGGTTGGTAGGAAGGGATCAGAGCAACAGAAACCGTACATATGTTGGACAGAAAGTGTCTAGTACCACATCCTATATCAATAATCGCAGAAAGAAACTACCCTACCCATAGAAATCTATTAGGACGTTGACGGTATCACAAGTCAGTGTAAATTAAAGTAACGCGTTTTTATTTGTACAAATGTTAAAAAAACATTTATTGTTTAAAATCAGAAATACATGTCACACCCTTAGTTCATATACACCTGTCACCCCATAAACGTTTACTGTACAAAATAAGGTGCGTTGGCATGGACCATAGGGTGAGTACATGGATTGAAAACTGGCTACAAGGGCGTGTTCAGAGGGTGGTGATAAATGGGGAGTACTCAGAATGGTCAGGGGTGGGTAGTGGGGTTCCCCAGGGTTCTGTGCTGGGACCAATCCTATTTAATTTGTTCATAAATGACCTGGAGGATGGGGTAAACAGTTCAATCTCTGTATTTGCAGACGATACTAAGCTAAGCAGGGCAATAACTTCTCCGCAGGATGTGGAAATCTTGCAAAAAGACCTGAACAAATTAATGGGGTGGGCGACTACATGGCAAATGAGGTTCAATGTAGAAAAATGTAAAATAATGCATTTGGGTGGCAAAAATATGAATGCAATCTATACACTGGGGGGAGAACCTCTGGGGGAATCTAGGATGGAAAAGGACTTGGGGGTCCTAGTGGATGATAGGCTCAGCAATGGCATGCAATGCCAAGCTGCTGCTAATAAAGCAAACAGAATATTGGCATTAAAAGGGGGATCAACTGCAGAGATAAAACGATAATTCTCCCGCTCTACAAGACTCTGGTCCGGCCGCACCTGGAGTATGCTGTCCAGTTCTGGGCACCAGTCCTCAGGAAGGATGTACTGGAAATGGAGCGAGTACAAAGAAGGGCAACAAAGCTAATAAAGGGTCTGGAGGATCTTAGTTATGAGGAAAGGTTGCGAGTACTGAACTTATTCTCTCTGGAGAAGAGACGCTTGAGAGGGGATATGATTTCAATTTACAAATACTGTACAGGTGACCCCACAATAGGGATAAAACTTTTTCGCAGAAGAGAGTTTAATAAGACTCGTGGCCACTCATTACAATTAGAAGAAAAGAGGTTTAACCTTAAACTACGTAGAGGGTTCTTTACTGTAAGAGCGGCAAGGATGTGGAATTCCCTTCCACAGGCGGTGGTCTCAGCGGGGAGCATTGATAGCTTCAAGAAACGATTAGATAATCACCTGAATGACCGCAATATACAGGGATATGTAATGTAATACTGACACATAATCACACACATAGGTTGGACTTGATGGACTTTTTTCAACCTCACCTACTATGTAACTATGTAACTATCTCATACAGACATTACATGATGTTCTTCTCCATGATCTGTATCCTGAGTGAGGTATAGATTGTTTGCTTTTTCTTCAATGCGTTTCATGGGTCATAGGCCCACTTGTGGAAAGTGATAGGAACCTTGATGTAAGGAGGACTCTTATGGGGACTCTGATAAGGACCACGATGTAAAGGGGGGCTTTTATGGGGACCATAATGTAAGGAAGGCTCTTATGGGGACCATGACATAAGGAGGGCTCAGCTTGGGAACCATGATGCATGGGGGCTCTTATGGGTACCATGTTGTATGAGGGGGCCCTTATGGTGACCATTAATTCCCTATGGGGACTCTGGGGGGGGTTTGGGGACCATGATTTAAGGGGGACTCTGATGGGGACCATGATGTATGGGGTCTCTTATGGAGATCATAATTTAAGGGGAGATCTGATGGGGGCTCATAAGGGGACCATGATGTAAGGGGGACTGTAATGGGGGGCTCTTATGGGGACCGTGATGAAAGGGGGACCCTGATGAGTGGCTCTTCTGGGGGCCATGATGTAAGGGAGACCCTGATGGGGGGCTCTTATGGGGACCATGAAGTTTTGGGGGCTTTTTATGGGCACAGTGATGTAAGGGGGGCTCAGGTGGGGGGCCTTTATGGGGACCATGATGTAAGGGAGACTCTGATGGGGGCTCTTATGGGGACCATGAAGTATTGGGGGTTCTTTTGAGGGCTTTTATGGGCACAATGATGTAAAGGGGATCTGATGGGGGCTCTTATGGGGACCACAATTTAAAGGGGCATCTGATGGGGGCTCATATGGGGACCATGATGTAAGGGGGGCTCTTATGGGGGACCATGATGTAAGGGGGACTCTGATGGGCGGCTCTTCTGGGGACCATGATGTAAGGGGGCTCTGGGGGACCATGATGTAAGGGAGACTCTTATGGGGACCATGAAGTATTGGGGGCTTTTATTGGCGCAATGATGTAAGGGGGACTCTGAAGGGGATCCTAATGTAAGGGCGCCTGATGGGTACCATGATGTAAGGAGGACTTTTATAGGGAGCCCAATATAAAGGGGACTCTGAAAGGGAACTTGATGCAAGGGTGGGCTCTGATGGGGTTTTAGACCTTTTTCGGTCGCTAATAATTTGAAAATATACTATTTGTCCCTCGTACTGAAAAGTTTGGAGTCCCCAGTCAAAGGATTGATTTGCATGGCTTCGCACATTATCCTAAAATGATGCCCCTTTGGTTCTTGATCATACAGTACAGGACAGGGGCATAGTCTCAGAGGATCAGGCAGTAACATATCACCCAGTCACCTACAGTAAAACGATGCCTGTGTCCTGCACGGGTCTCCATGAAATGGATTTTACAGGTAAGCCCAAACTTTTTTTTTTTTGGATCTTTGATGGAAGCGAGACCTGACAACACCTTCTGTTTTAAGAACTTGCTAAAATGTTTGTTTTTTTAAGGTGTTCTGGGATATTATTAAAATTTCCCTTTTAAATAAAAAAAATATAGTGCGGTCCCCGTGGACCCGTGAATGCTGTCAGCATTATTAATATCTACGGAGCGGCGCTCTGCTCTGTACGCACCGCACTTCTATAATTGCCGATTACATCAACCTTTCCTGTATTTTGGGACTTGGAAGACTGATCTACACCCTGGCCTCCCCCTACCCCAGTTTGCTTTTTTTTTTTTAATAAAGCCATTTCAGATTTCCTGTTTACGGCAAGCCTCTAAAAAGAGAGCCGATCCGTCACGGTGACAGCGGCTTTAATTAAAACCCCCCAAATATACATTTACACTCAAATATATCAAGACGTCTGACGTCTGTAATGCTGCTTTTAATGGGGGAGCTGAATTTTCCATTACTTCCTCTGAGTTAATGTCCTTTAAAGTTTGTCAGTCGGAGATGATCATTTAGACTAATGTTCCCGAGTTTTGCAAGTTAAACAAACTTTTTTATGCTGTGTATGTTCTGATCTGAACTCCAGCCCCCTCCAGTCTTGCACAGTTGTAGCGGCTCCTCTCCTGGACTGAAATGGCTCACTCTGATTTCACTGCACACTGTGAGCTTCACACAATGTGCATTAGAAGCTGTAACCAGTTAGATAGAGCCCCGCCTCATTGCCTGGCTGGAGGACGTCCAGCATCATCTAGTCTATCCTCCTCAGCCTGACTATAATTGAAATGAGGTACTTGCTCTCTGTTATACGCAGCGGGGATCTGGCTCCCGACATTTGTTTTGTGGTTGTGTTAATGGTGGGCTGTTGTTACAGGTTATCACACATCTGTATTTGGAGTGTACAGCGACTGTCTTCTTGACAACCTCCCGGGACTGAAGAATAACGGATGTACAGTGGACGTGATCCCGGCTCTGCCCCGGCTACAAATCAGCACCTCCCTCCCCAGGTGAGCCCTGCATGCTCCATGTGATAGATTAACAATCTCCCATATTCCCAGCGCACACGTTCCTGGAATGGGCTCTAAGATGACGGGTGCTGCAGCAGCCTCCAGCTGGGAACTGGAACATGCAGAGTCAGATGTAGATATTTGCCAACACACCACGGATCTTCAGATCAAGTCCAAACATTTTTTTTTATTGAAGAATAATCACATCAGGAACTGGAAAGTGCAATGTTTCGGAGCCATGCAGGACTTGATCTGAAGATTTGTGGTGTGTTGGCAAATATCTACACCAGAATTAAGGCTTTTTTACACTTCAGGGTGGGGGGGGGGGGGCATATAAACACACAGTTGGTTTTTAGCCCCCCAACCACTCCCCCTTACCACTTGCCTACCGGGCATTTTGACCTGCTTCCTGCTCAGGGCATTTTTCAGCTTTCAGCGCTGTCGCACTTTGAATGACAATAGCACGGTCATGTTACACTGTACCCAAATTAAATTGTTATCATTTTTTGATGACAAATTTCTTTTGGTGGTATTTAGTCACCTCCTGAGTTTTTTATTTTTTGCTAAACAAACAAAACTACCCTTTTATGTGTTTCTGTTATAAAATGTTGCAAATAAGTCATTTTTCTTCTTCTGTGATGAAGCTGCACTGATGTGCTACACTGATATGCTGCACTGATGGGCACTGATATGCTGCACTGATGGGCACTGATATGCTGCACTGATGGACACTGATATGCTGCACTGATATGCTGCACTGATGGGCACTGATATGCTGCACTGATGGGCTCCGATTCTTCTCCCGCTCTCCGGTGACTTCTGCCAGGCTCCTCCGCTATCTTCTTCCAGCTCTTTTACTAGCGTTGGCCCGGTCTTCTCCGTCGTCTTCTTCCGATGTTGACATGACGCTCTCTCCCGCTGTAATGCCGTGTGCGTGGTGCGCAACGATTTATATAGGCATGGGGCGTGGTCACCGGGTGGTGTCACCAGTGACCCCGCCCCTTTAAGATGTCACAGCCTGGGGCATGATGGGACCCTGATGTCATAAGGGGGCGGGGTCACCGGGTGACATCCCTCAGTGACCACGCCCCTTGCCTATATAAATCGTTGCGCACCGCACACGCGGCATTACAGCAGGAGAGAGCATCGCGTCAACATCGGAAGAAGAGAAGAGGGAGGAAGACGACGGAGAATACCGGGCCAACGCTAGTAAAAGAGCTGGAAGAAGATAGCGGAGGAGCCCGGCAGAAGACACCGGAGAGCGGGAGAAGAGAGTGAAGTCGAAAGAAGACCCCTGGAGCTGCCTAATAAATTACTTTAAAAACCTGCCTAGTGTGTTTTTTTTATTGACACTTTTTTCCCCCCAGGTGAATGGGTAGGGGTACAATGTACCCCATACTCATTCACATAGGGTGGGGGGCCGGGATCTGGGGGCCCCCCAGGGTTGACGGGAAGGGGCCCTTGTGCTCATCAACATGGGGTAAAGTAAAGGTAAAAGGTCCTGGGGTAAAGTCAGATCCACAGTCATATGACTGTCTTGTCAAAATCGCGGCCGTGAAATCGCGGCAAAATCACGCCACTTTGGAGTAGCACAAGTGTGAAAGGGGCCTAAGAAGATGATCCGACTTTTATCCTACTTCAGCCCACTGAATATCATTAAAGTCGGACCAAAGTAGTGCAGGTACCTTTTTCAAAGTCGGACCGACTTGTTTAAAACCAGTTAAGACGGCTCTCATAGGGAATCATTGATTTACACACTTCATGCGACATGAGCTCCCAATGTCGGAGCGTTTGTCCTAACAGTGCGAACCCGGCCTAAAACAGGAGGTGATGAGGCAACATATTGCTTTAGTACTTGAGAGGGGGACCAGGGAAGGCAAAATATAAGCAGACCTTAGGATCCAGCTTCAGTTTGAATAAATAGCTCTGATTTAAAGCAATTAGAAATGTGATTCGGCACTGTATGTACTGACCTATACATTGTCGCCCTAGGTCAGCTCATGCTTTGCAGCCCTCCAGTGATGATGTGTCCGCCCACGTATCTGTCCAGCTCTACAACGGGGAGACACAGAAGGTCCTTATAAAACTAGAGAACATTGGCACCGAGCCACTGGAGACATTGGAGGTCTCCTCGAAGATCATCAATAATAAAGGTAGGTTTGAAAGAGTGTTTGATAAAGACAACGGTCTTCTATTTGCCATTCCATCATCCAATGAAAGTGCCCTTACAGGCCACTGAGGTGCTCTCATTGGACAACGAAAGGGCAGGTCGCTATAAAGTCAGGAAAAGTCGGAATGAATGAGGGGCATAGAAGAAGTCTTTCTGGCTCATAAAAATAATGCTGGGCATCTTGTTGCATCTACTGTTTAGCGCTTGCTTTGATTCACTTAAAGGGTAACGCCACTTTTGTGGGAATAAAAAAAAAATAGCAAATAGGAAGCAATAATATACAGTGCCTTTCAAAAGTATTCACCCCCTTGGCATTTTTCTTGTTTTGTTGCCTCACAACCTGGAATTAACATGGATTTGTTTGAGGTTTTGCATCATGTAATTTACAGAACATGCCCACAACTTTGAAGGTGTTTTTTTTTTTATAGTGAAGCAAACAACAAATAGGACAAAACAACAGAAAAAGTCAATGTGCATAACTATTCACCCCCCTAAAGTCAATACTTTGTAGAGCCACCTTTTGCGGCTATCGCAGCTCCAAGTCGCTTTGGATAAGTCTCTATGAGCTTGCCACATCTTACCACTGGGATTTTTGCCCATTCCCTCCTTGCAAAACTGCTCCAGCTCCTTCAAGTTGGATGGTTTGCGCTTGTGAACAGCAATCTTTAAGTCTGACCACAGATTTTCTATAGGATTGAGGTCTGGGCTTTGACTAGGCCATTCCAACAGCCTGGAGGTGTTCTGTAGAAAATTGGTGTACGGAAGGCCCCTAGAAATGTCTTTTCCTGCTTGTGTGATTGACTCACTTATTTTTCCCAGAAGTCTGCACTAAGATACAAGTCAAATTTTAGGCATCCTCTGCAATAAGAATACCAGTTTGGTGAGATACTCCCCAAGGGTTAATTACTTCAAAGGGTTTCAGACACTGCAGTTTTTCTTTATCAGAACACTGAGAGTGCACCAAATGATTATAGTGAACCAGATCCTCCCATTCAGAATCAGTCTAGTGAAACAAAAAGCTATTTTTTCAAAGCAACAAAAGGTAGGATTCTGCTACAAAGTTTAATAATCTATTGCCATCTGTTTAGCACATATGTTAAAAAGGGGCAATAGGGTGGGCTTTAATGACCACATACCACATGTATTTTTTGCTGGGCAGCTAATGTTTCTGTGCTGAGAGCGCGCTTACTGCAAGTGCTGCAAGGCAGAAGTGCTAACTACTAAGCCACTGTGCTGCTAGTATTTAGGACAAGGAGGCTGGTGACAGTACACTAGATACATTATTGTACAGGTCATATACAGAGGGAGGAGGAGTCAAAGTGGTTAATGTTATCTGTACATTAACCCCTCAGTGTTCTGATGAAAAAAGCTGTAGTTTCTGCAACCCTTTGAAGTAATTAGCCCTTGGGGAGTATCTCACCAAATCGAAATTCCTGTTGCAGAGGATGACAAAAAGTTGGTTTGTATCTTAGTGCAGATGTCTGGGAAAATCAGTGAGGAGTACAGTGAGAGGATGGAGATACAGGAGACAAATGTGCAGATTAACAACTTTAATACCGGCACTTTTACCCACTTCCTGCCCAGGCCAATTTTCAGCTTTTTAGCACTGTACCCATATGACATTTTTATCAATTTTTTTTTTTAAGATAGATAGAGCTTTCTTTTGGTGGTATTTAATCACCACTGAGTTTTTTATTTTTTGAAAAGTTTTTTTTCTTTGTATTTATTCCACAATTATGCAAATAAGTAATTTTTCTTCTTCATTTATGTGCGCTAATGAAGCTGCACTGATGGGCACTGATGAGGCTGCACTGATGGGCACTGATGAGGCTGCACTGATGGGCGCTGATGAGGCTGCACAGATGAACATTGATGAAGCTGCACTGATGGGCACTGTTAGGCAGCACTGATGGGCACTGATTATCACTGATGGGGCTGTAGTTATTATCAATGCACTGATGATTGTTGTCCTGATTATCTGTGAAAATATGTGCTGGCATAGGATTGCAGGTTATCGGTTTAACATTCCCCGTACAGTGACAGCGCTGAGGAAAGGAAATTCCGATAACCGGCATTTGTTTACATGGAACAAGCTGTGATTGGACACAGCTAATCACAAGATAAAAGCCCACTGTGATTGGCTCTTTACCTTGATCAGCTGTATCTGAAGGTCACAGCGATCACAGAGCGCCCTCGATGCGCGCCTCAGGGGCGTGGAGGGGGCGGGGATCTGGGAGGATGTCAATAGATGCCCTCCCAGAACTGGAAGACCGAACTGTAGCCGTCTTTCTATAGCGCCGGTTGGCAAGTGGTTAAGGGAAATGAAGGGTTAATATACAGGTTAAATACAGAGACAGGCTGGAGGTCAGATGTGTAGGAAGAAAGGGGTTGGGGGGGGGGGGGGTTGTTAAAGGGTTGCTATTGCTGATCCATTCATTTCCTAGCCATAACTTTCTATGTCATTGGAAGTATCGTGTGATTGCTGTGTTTGGTTAAAGTAGAACTATAGGGAATTTTTTTTTTTTTTTCCCATTTTGGATAGAGTAAGGAAGGGTTATAACCCCTGTCAGATTTTTTTTTATTTTTACGCCATCTGTGTCCCATTTCCAAGTTTTCCCTTCACTTCCTGTCCCACAGCCAAACAGGAATTGAGAGGAAATCCCTGCAAATTAAGGGCATTCCTTGGGGACCCCCAGGTCACCAGAACTAGTGTCCCCATTGGAAGATTTCCCCTCCTATTACTTTTCTGGGAACAACCCAAAATTTGGGATTTTCTTTGAATGATAATGGTAAACAGGACAAATAGAGAAGGTGATTCTTCCTAATGGGGACACAGACAGCAATAAAATCTTGACAAGCTTTTGAATCCCTCTCCACTCCAATCCAAAACGTATATAAAAAAAAAAAAAGTTTTGCCTTAAGTTATACTATAAGGTACAGAGCCACTCAGATAAGCTCAGTACACTGTGTCTGTGTAACGTCTAATGATGTCTCTGCACATGCCGATTAGAAGACACTATGGGAGCCCAAGGATGTTTTCTCAGATTTTTTTAAACGTCACTGGGGTAATGACAGACCACTAATCTGCAATTTATAAACATACTTTGGTATAAAATAGGTTAATGTATTGTAGCAATTAGATTAGGCGGGGGATCCCAGGCCGGAGTTCAGCTTCAGGATAACTGGGTGAGTCATACGCTTGGAAGAACAATATGTGTAAATGGCTTCTGCGGAGACTGATATTTTGTTTTCTTCTTTTAATTGAAAGAAAGCAGGATCAATAAAACACAATATAAGTGATCAATAAACACATTATTTCTGGTAATATTTGCAATCTTTTCTTTAAGCAATAACTGTCACATTCGCCGTTCGGCCTGCGCTCAGTCTTCCAATCCAGGCCGCGCACCTTCCCCCTCCTTTTCCATAAATGTTTATAGATTGATATGCAGCGAGGATTGTGTCTCATCTGCAATTGCGCATTTTCAAGAAGGTATTAGGTTGAATTTTAATGTTCCCTGTTCTTTTCTTTACTAATTGCCCAGCTCGGCGTGTCATGGAGACTGTGAGCTGTGGAGAGGACGCTTAATTCTCTCCTGTGTCTTTTTTTTTTTTATTCTTATAAATCTCCCCCATTTGGGTGAACATCGCGTCTCTTGCTAATGCCGGTGTGGTCTTCTGCCACCGCGTGTAACTCGGGCTTTTAAAAGTGAAATTAATCCCCGCGGGTTGTCGGACTTACCTGATCGGAAAACCGCATTAGCTGAGTCCCAAAGGATTTGCGTTTGCCGAGATTGATGGGCGCTGGTAATTTATCTTTTCAGCCTAATAGTTCAGCTTGCATTAGCCAAGATTGAATGGGGGAAAAACTTGGAAGGAAGACAGAATCTTTGTCTCTGAAGGAGTTAGTATATAACAACCAACCTGGTATTAACTCGTTGGTACTTTTAGGTTGTCAAAGAAATGTTCAACTCTGTATATACAGTGGGGACGGAAAGTATTCAGACCCCCTTAAATTTTTTACTCTTTGTTATATTGCAGCCATTTGCTAAAATCATTTAAGTTATTTTTTTTTCCTCATTAATGTACACACAGCACCCCATATTGACAGAAAAACACAGAATTGTTGACATTTTTGCAGATTTATTAAAAAAGAAAAACTGAAATATCACATGGTCCTAGTCCTAAGTATTCAGACCCTTTGCTGTGACACTCATATATTTAACTCAGGTGCTGTCCATTTCTTCTGATCATCCTTAAGATGGTTCTACACCTCCATTTGAGTCCAGCTGTGTTTGATTATACTGATCGGACTTGATTAGGAAAGCCACACACCTGTCCATATAAGACCTTACAGCTCACAGTGCATGTCAGAGCAAATGAGAATCATGAGGTCAAAGGAATTGCCTGAAGAGCTCAGAGACAGAATTGTGGCAAGGCACAGATCTGGCCAAGGTTACGAAAAATTTTCTTCTGCACTTAAGGTTCCTAAGAGCACAGTGGCCTCCATAATCCTTAAATGGAAGACGTTTGGGACGACCAGAACCCTTCCTAGAGCTGGCCGTCCGGCCAAACTGAGCTATCGGAGAGAAGAGCCTTGGTGAGAGAGGTAAAGAAGAACCCAAAGATCACTGTGGCTGAGCTCCAGAGATGCAGTCGGGAGATGGCAGAAAGTTGTAGAAAGTCAACCATCACTGCAGCCCTCCACCAGTCGGGGCTTTATGGCAGAGTGGCCCGACGGAAGCCTCTCCTCAGTGCAAGACACATGAAAGCCCGCACGGAGTTTGCTAAAAAACACCTGAAGGACTCCAAGATGGTGAGAAATAAGATTCTCTGGTCTGATGAGACCAAGATAGAACTTTTTGGCCTTAATTCTAAGCGGTATGTGTGGAGAAAACCAGGCACTGTTCATCACCTGTCCAATACAATCCCAACAGTGAAGCATGGTGGTGACAGCATCATGCTGTGGGGGTGTTTTTCAGCTGCAGGGACAGGACAACTGGTTGCAATTGAGGGAAAGATGAATGCAGCCAAGTACAAGGGATATCCTGGACGAAAACCTTCTCCAGAGTGCTCAGGACCTCGGACTGGGCCGAAGGTTTACCTTCCAACAAGACAATGACCCTAAGCACACAGCTAAAATAACGAAGGAGTGGCTTTACAACAACTCCGTGACTGTTCTTGAATGGCCCAGCCAGAGCCCTGACTTAAACCCAATTGAGCATCTCTGGAGAGACCTAAAAATGGCTGTCCACCAATGTTTACCATCCAACCTGACAGAACTCGAGAGGATCTGCAAGGAGGAATGGCAGAGGATCCCCAAATCCAGGTGTGAAAAACTTGTTGCATCTTTCCCAAAAAGACTCATGGCTGTATTAGATCAAAAGGGTGCTTCTACTAAATACTGAGCAAAGGGTCTGAATACTTAAAACCATGTGATATTTCAATTTTTCTTTTTTAATAAATCTGCAAAAATGTCAACAATTCTGTGATTTTCTGTCAATATGGGGTGCTGTGTGTACATTAATGAGGAAAAAAAAAATGAACTTCAATGATTTTAGCAAATGTCTGCAATATAACAAAGAGTGAAAAATTTAAGGGGGTGTGAATACTTTCCGTCCCCACTGTACATGTATTTAATTTTGTATGTTTTCTCTACTGCAGTGTCACTTACATGGTTGGAGGCCAAAGTGACAAAAGGGGTTCCCTTGCAGCTCAGGTCCAAACACTCCAGGATGTGGAGATGGGTGCGCAGGGCACAAAGTAACGTGTGCCGGGCATCCAGGTGGTTGATAGTTGCCTTTGTAAATAGTCTGCAAGGATGGTTTTCAGGCAGCAGCCTGGAGCCTCAACGATGTGAGGGAGTAATCTTAGCTAGTAATTTGTAAGTCTGTGGTAAGAAGATGAAGGGCAGGGCCCTTGAGGAGGGGATCTGTCAAGAAGTAGCACCGACCATTGATGGATTTTTGTATACTTGGTCTAGTACACTTGTCCAGAGCGATGAGAATGCCGATAGGGTTGTTATTATTTTAAGCCCGCAAGGCCATACTGCTCAATTGCTCCGATGGCACCTACACTTGATTTTTGGAAAACTCTGGTCAGCTCAGCAATACCGCTGTATAAGTTCACTTATGAGTCCAGGATTTGTACTCGGAAATTCACCAAAACATGGGATATCTGGGTCACCTCCGTTGACACCCTTCCCGGGATCCATTCCCCCTTCCCTGATTTCATTCTACTGACTTAATGAGAGCATCTGTAGGGTAGAGGTAGATTAGGTGGTGCCATTTTTTGGTTATGTCTATGCCAATGAGCCTAATCCAAATCGAACACCTTGGTTGCCAAGTGAATAGGTGAATAGTTGTTTTCTTTTTTTTTTTTTTCTCTTTCATGTCTTCTGTTTACTTTATAAGCCTGGGTATTCCCAATAGGCTTTGTTTTGTACCATAAGTTCAAAATACTTAATGAAGAGTATCTTTAAAGAAGTAGCACCAAGATCATTCACAGGTAGGTAGAAAATACTTTGTCCTGAAGTCTAGACGAGGTACACAAATAACCACTAAATGTATAGAAAATCCACAGACCATGAATCTTATATCAACAATGTATCACATGTTTAATGATATAGCTTATGTAATAGAGACATCTTAAAAACCATGCTGAAGATTAAAATATCCCGCATTACAGACATGTATCACTCCCATTATAGTACAGTGCCACGCAATGATGATACACAGTTATAAGAAAAAATATATGCTTTAAACATTGACCTCAGAAATAAAAGTATATCACAGGATAAATAGCTGCAAACATAGGCATCAATAGCTCAGCACAAAGCAGCTGAAGCCTTTCCAAAGAAAAAATGGTATGTGTTCTAAACCTGAATCGATATATAATGCAGGCAATGTGAGGTGTAGATCTAAAATAAGCCCCTCCAAGGAGATCATCACAAGATTGAAATATCTGTCACAGTGTTTCCTAATTTAACACATTATAGACCAAAGGCCCAAGGCACTGCTATGGGCACTAAATATGCCTCAGCCTATGGACATTTATATCTAGGAGAATGGAAGAGCAAGGTCCTTGGGGTGATGAAACTTTGGTGTACCAGCCCAGGATTCTGACTTGGTACAGGTACATCGACGATGTCTTGGTCCTTTGGACAGCTATGAATGCAGAGGCCCTTGATTGTGTGAGAAGTCTTGAGCCTAATTTACCTTCCTTAATTTGATGATTGAATTGGAGAGACACGGATGACTATTTACCCATCTCTACAGAAAACCCGCCTTATCCAAGAGCCTCCTACGTGCAGATAGCTTTCATCCATGGCAGTTATTAAAAGTATCCCAGGGGGTCAGTACCTGCAGGCCCACAGAAATTGTTCACAATTTCAATGATTTTGAGGTAGAGGTAAATACCCTGAGGAATATGTTTACCAGGTGCTGCTCTAAAGGAAGGTGTTGAGTCAGGCTTATCATAGGGCAAGAGATTAGAATAGAGATGACCTTTTATGTCAGTGAAAATTAGATAAACCAACCAGCATCACCAAGTTGAGTTTGAGGTATACCAATATCTCCCATAGAATTCGGGATATTTGTACTAAACTTTAGTGCCTCTTTATTAACCACTTGAGC
Source organism: Lithobates septentrionalis (assembly GCA_037952835.1). NCBI lineage: Eukaryota > Metazoa > Chordata > Amphibia > Anura > Ranidae > Lithobates > Lithobates septentrionalis. Next base: position 223,626 of record JBBDGP010000776.1, read on the forward strand.
CCCGGACCATTATGCTGCCTAAGGACCAGAGGTCTTTTTCCAATTTGGCACTGCGTCGCTTTAACTGCTAATTGCGCGGTCATGCAATGCTGTACCCAAACGAAATTTGCGTCCTTTTCTTCCCACAAATAGAGCTTTCTTTTGATGGTATTTGATCACCTCTGCGGTTTTTATTTTTTGCGCTATAAATGGAAAAAGACCGAAAATTTTGAAAAAAAATGATATTTTCTACTTTTTGTTATAAAAAAAATCCAATAAACTCAATTTTAGTCATACATTTAGGCCAAAATGTATTCGGCCACATGTTTTTGGTAAAAAAAATGTCAATAAGCGTATATTTATTGGTTTGCGCAAAAGTTATAGCGTCTACAAACTAGGGTACATTTTCTGTAATTTACACAGCTTTTAGTTTATGACTGCCTATGTCATTTCTTGAGGTGCTAAAATGGCAGGGCAGTACAACCCCCCCCAAATGACCCCATTTTGGAAAGTAGACACCCCAAGGAAATTGCTGAGAGGCATGTTGAACCCATTGAATATTTATTTTTTTTGTCCCAAGTGATTGAATAATGACAAAAAAAAAAAAATATTTACAAAAAGTTGTCACTAAATGATATATTGCTCACACAGGCCATGGGCCTATGTGGAATTGCACCCCAAAATACATTCTGCTGCTTCTCCTGAATATGGGGATACCACATGTGTGGGACTTTTTGGGAGCCTAGCCGCGTACGGGGCCCCGAAATCCAATCACCGCCTTCAGGATTTCTAAGGGCGTAAATTTATGATTTCACTCTTTACTGCCTATCACAGTTTCGGAGGCCATGGAATGCCCAGGTGGCACAAAACCCCCCCAAATGACCCCATTTTGGAAAGTAGACACCCCAAGCTATTTCCAGAGAGGCATATTGAGTCCATGGAATATTTTCTATTTTGACACAAGTTGCGGGAAAGTGACACATTTTTTTTTTTTTTTGCACAAAGTTGTCACTAAATGATATATTGCTCACACAGGCCATGGGCATATGTGGAATTGCACCCCAAAATACATTTAGCTACTTCTCCTGAGTACGGGGATACCACATGTGTGGGACTTTTTGGGAGCCTAGCCGTGTACGGGACCCCGAAAACCAATCACCGCCTTCAGGATTTCTAAGGGTGAGAATTTTTGATTTCTCTCTTGACTGCTTATCACAGTTTCGGAGACCATGGAATGCCCAGGTGGCACAAAACCCCCCCAAATGACCCCATTTTGGAAAGTAGACACAAGCTATTTGCTGAGAGGCATGGTGAGTATTTTGCAGCTCTCATTTGTTTTTGAAAATGAAGAAAGACAAGAAAAAACTTTTTTTTTTTCTTTTTTCAATTTTCAAAACTTTGTGACAAAAAGTGAGGTCTGCAAAATACTCACTATACCTCTCATCAAATAGCTTGGGGTGTCTACTTTCCAAAATGGGGTCATTTGGGGGGGGTTTGTGCCACCTGGGCATTCCATGGTCTCCGAAACTGTGATAAGCAGTCAAGAGAGAAATCAAAAATTCACGCCCTTAGAAAGCCTGAAGGCGGTGCTTGGTTTTCGGGGTTCCGTACGTGGCTAGGCTCCCAAAAAGTCTCACACATGTGGTATCCCCGTACTCAGGAGAAGCAGCAGAATGTATTTTGGGGTGTAATTTCACATATTTCCATGGCATGTTTGAGCAATATATCATTTAGTGACAATTTTGTGCAAAAAAAAAAAAAAATTGTCTCTTTCCCGCAACTTGTGTCGCAATATAAAATATTCCATGGACTCGACATGCCTCTCAGCAAATAGCTTGGGGTGTCTACTTTCCAAAATGGGGTCATTTGGGGGGGTTTTGAACTGTCCTGGCATTTTATGCACAACATTTAGAAGCTTATGTCACACATCACCCACTCTTCTAACCACTTGAAGACAAAGCCCTTTCTGACACTTATTGTTTACATGAAAAAGTTTTTTTTTTTTGCAAGAAAATTACTTTGAACCCCCAAACATTATATATTTTTTTAAAGCAAATGCCCTACAGATTAAAATGGTGGGTGTTTCATTTTTTTATTACAGTATTTACAGTATTTGCGCAGCGATTTTTCAAACGCATTTTTTGGGGAAAAAACACACTTTTTTAAATTTTAATGCACTAAAACACACTATATTGCCCAAATGTTTGATGAAATAAAAAAGATGATCTTAGGCCGAGTACATGGATACCAAACATGACATGCTTTACAATTGCGCACAAACGTGCAGTGGCAACAAAATAAATACATTTTTAAAAGCCTTTAAAAGCCTTTACAGGTTACCACTTTAGATTTACAGAGGAGGTCTACTGCAAAAATTACTGCCCTCGATCTAACCTCCGCGGTGATACCTCACATGCATGGTGCAATTGCTGTTTACGTTTGACGACAGACCGCCGCTTGCGTTCGCCTTAGTGCGAGAGCAGGGGGCGACAGGGGTGCTTTTTTTTTTTTTTTTTTTTTTTTCTTTATTATTTTTTTGCTTTTTTATCTTATTTTTAAACTGTTCCTTTCATTTTTATTTTTTTTTAATCATTTTTATTGTTATCTCGGGGAATGTAAATATCCCCTATGATAGCAATAGGTAGTGACAGGTACTCTTTTTTGAAAACATTGGGGTCTATTAGACCCTAGATCTCTCCTCTGCCCTCAAAGCATCTGACCACACCAAGATCGGTGGGATAAAATGCTTCCCCAATTTCCCAATGGTGCTATTTACATCCAGCGAAATCTAAGTCATAAAATGCTCGTAGCTTCCGGTTTCTTAGGCCATAGAGATGTTTGGAGCCACTCTGGTCTCTGATCAGCTCTATGGTCAGCTGGCTGAATCACCGGCTGCATTTTCAGGTTCCCTGTTGAGACAGGAGAGCCAGAGAAAAACATGGAAGACGGTGGGGGGGGGGGCATTCCCTCCCACGGCTTGTAAAAGCAGTCTAGAGGCTAATTAGCCGCTAGGATTGCTTTTACATGAAAGCCGACCGCTGGCTGAAAAGAATGATACCAAGATGATACCTAAACCTGCAGGCATCATTCTGGTATAACCACTCAAAGTTGTGAATGGCGTACCTGAAGACAAAAAAATGGTTAACAATAAAGCACAGTAAACGGTAAAGTATAAAAAATTGCATACCTGAAAAGCAAACATGATAAAACATAACAACAATAAAACATTGCAGAATAGAATACAGTAAAAAAGAGCAGAACAATAGAGAGAATAGAGAGAACAATAAAACGACAACTATTTTTTTTTATTTTATATATATATATATATATTTTTTTTTTTACACTTTTTTTGTAACTAACTTTTATAACTGTAACCGGTTCCAGGTTCGGGTCTCTCAAAATGCGATGGCATCTTGGGAGACCCTGTGAAAGTGTGCCTAGTCTGTGCAATGCTGTACCCTACGCTAATACTCAACTAGTGAATGGTGGCGTTCAAAACATTCACCAATGCAAAGACCAGGATTGTCAGGACAGGAGGGACAATAATAGCGGGTGTCACGCCTATATCCGCGCTAGCTGCAGACACAATATCTTTTTTGGGGGCGTTCATCGGGTAGGGGTACTCGGGAGGACATAAAGAAAATGCCTCTCATGCAGCCGACTGCATTTGGTTGGGGATGTGAATGGGGGAAGTACGGGCGCTGCAGAAGCGGTGGGTTCCCAATTAGGATTGGCGAATGCAGTAGGAAGGGCACTATGGGCACGACGGGCCTGTGTTTGTCTTTTTGGTGGCAGCGGGACACTACTTGTGCTTGCCACCTCACCAGCTTGAACTGCACTTATGGGACTCACCACGTCACCATGTGTTACTGCAGTGCTGGTTTGACTACGACCGGGGTGTACTACGCCGCTGGTGCTTGCCAGTTCCCCAAAACGCTACCAAAAAAACTGTAGGCGATCGCAGGGATCAGGCCTGACTCTGTGAACGCTGCAGTTATGCGTTTTAGTCTTTTGTAAGTGACAGTGATCGATCGATACTGCACTTGGGTGGGCTGGGCTGGGCCGGGCGGAGGGGCAAAACGCAGGTGCTAGCAGGTATCTGGGCTGATCCCGCTAACACTGCGTTTGTGAGAACCCTAAACTGCTGGGGATGCTAGTATAGATCTGATCGGATCAGATATTGATCCGTTCAGATACTATACCACTAAGGGTGGTGTACAGTGCGTGCGTGGGTGTTAGCGGTACTGGCGCTAACCTGACGCTGCTTGGGGCTGGTGCTTGCCAGTTCACCAAAATACTACCAAAAAAACTGTTAGCGATCGCAGGGATCAGGCCTGACTCTGCGAACGCTGCAGTTATGCATTTAGTGTTTTGTAAGTGTCAGTGATCGATCGATACTGCACTTGGGTGGGCTGGGCCGGGCGGAGGGGCAAAACGCAGGTGCTAGCAGGTATCTGGGCTGATTCCGCTAACACTGCATTTTTGGGAACCCTAAACTGCTGGGGACGCTAGTATAGATCTGATCGGATCAGATATTGATGCGTTCAGATACTATACCACTAAGGGAGGTGTATGCTGCGTGCGTGGGTGTTAGCGGTACTGGCGCTAATCTGACGCTGCCTGGGGCGACGCATATCACCGCCGGGCGATCAGGGGGCTAAACCTTTATTCGGTAATAAACGGCGGGTGCCCTGACACTATAAAAAATAAACAAACTAACCAGCGTCAACCGTAACGGTTATACGGTGATCAGTGGTGAAAGGGTTAACTAGGGGGCAATCAAGGGGTTAAAACATTTATTCGGTAGTATATGGGGGTCCCTGACGCTATAAAACGCTGATATAAATATATAATAAAAAAAATATATAATAATAAAAAAAAACTGCTGGTGTCAGTTTGTGACAGGGGGGGGGAGGGGGTGATTGGGGGGGGATCGGGGGGGGGATCGGGGTGTTTTGTGTGCCTGGCATGTTCTACTGTGTGTGTGTGTGTGTTGGTGCACTCACATTGATGTCTTCTCTCCTCGGGCCGGAACGGAAATTACCGAGCCGAGGAGAGATGACATCATTTCCTTTGCTGCTGTTTAGCATACAGCAGCAAAGGAATGATTCGATTGGCCGGCGGCGATCGCGAGGGGGGGGCCACGAACGGATGGTCTCCCCCTCACCACCGATCGCCGCTGGACAAACGACGACCGCCTCGGGCACCGGGGGGGGGGGTCCGATCGGACCCCCCACCCGCGGAAGGCAAATCACGTACCATGTACGTGATTTTGCCTGTCCGTGCCACTTTGCCGACGTACATCGGCGTGAGGCGGTCGTCAAGTGGTTAAATACCTTCTTCAGCTCTGTGTATACAAAGGATCATGGGGGAGCTCATGTCCATAATAGGGGTGGTAGTGACACAACCCCAAATAATCCACAATGGCTCAAAATTGATTTGGCCCAGAAATATTTAGATAGAATAAGGGTGAATAGAGAACCTTGACCAAATGACATCCACCCATGGATCCTAAAAGAATTGAGCTCTGTCATTTCAAAGCCATTATTACTATTTTTTAGGGACTCTTTAATAACTAGAATAGTACCACTGGATTGGCGTAAGGTCAATGTGGTGCCTATATTTAAAAAGGGATCAAAGTCCTTACCAAGTACCATATATACTCGAGTATAAGTCGTTCCGAGTATAAGTCGAGGCCCTAATTTACCACAAAAAAATATGGGAAAAACTTATTGACCCGAGTATAAGACGAGGGTGAGAAATGCACAGCTACTGTAAGTGGAAAAGAGGGTCAACAATGCCCATTTGCAGCCTCACTGTGCCCATTTGCATGCCTCACTGTGCCCATTTGCAGCCATAGGACCCCCGAACTTCAAACTCGGTAGTTAAGGGTTCCTAGATGCCCCCTAACTGCAGCCAAAATTTGGGGTCTCTGAACCCAAAGGGTCCCAAAATGACATTGCTGCAGATGGACACAGTTGACCGAATTTGGGGCCCTGTATCTTGGGGCCACTTAGTGCTAAGAACCCCAAATTTGGTGTGCAAACCCAGTGGAACTAGCACCATAAAATTTCTAAAGCTGGGGTTTCTAGCACCAAGTGGCCCTGAGATATGGGGCCCCAAAGTCGGTTTGGAAAATGATTTTTTTTGCTGCAGAAAAGTGCTTGACTCAAGTATAAGTCGAGGGGGGGGGCACTTTCAGTACAAAAAAAAGTGCTGAAAAATTCGACATATACTCGAGTATATACGGTAACTATAGACCTGTTTAACTTCTTTAGTTGGGAAGATACTGGAGAGTTTAATAAAAGATCACATAAACAAGTTTTTGCTGGAAAAAAAAATATTTTAAGCAACAGGCAGCATGGATTCATGAAAGACGGAAGTTGTCGGACAAATCTGATTTCTTTTTATGAGGAGATAAGTAAAACCTTGGACGGAGGGGTGGCTGTGGACGTAGTATACTTGGATTTTGCAAAAGCATTTGACACAGTTTCCCACATGGATAATGTGTAAGGTAAAGTCTACAGGTCTGGAAAAATCAGTTTGTAAATGGATAGAAAACTGGCTAAAAAAAAACATATTCAGAGTAGTGGTTAATGATTCATACTCTGAATGGTCTAAGGTTATCAGTGGTGTACCCCAAGGTTCAGTGTTGGGACCCTTACTTTTTAATATCTTTATAAATTATATAGGGTCTGTGATTAAAAGTACAAGTTCAGTCTTTGCTAATGACACCAAGCTATGCAGTGAAATAATGTCCTCACAGGATGTCTCCAACTTACAAGCCAACCTCAATGCACTGTTTAATCGGGCAACTATGTGGCAGATGAGGTTTAATGTTGATAAATGTAAAGTTATGCACTTGGGGGCTAAGAATATGCATGCACCATGCATACTAGGGGGGTACAACTTGGGGAATCAATGGGGAGAAGGCTCTGGGTGTTCTGGTATATCATAAGAATAATAATAGCATGCAATGCCAAGCTGAGGTTTCCAAAGCAAGCAACATTTTTTCTTGTATTAAGAGGGGTATGGACTCCAGAGAGAGAGATATCATTGTACCCCTGTACAAATAATTAGTAAGACCTCATCTGAAATTTGCAGTTCAGTTTTGGGCACCAGTTCACAAAAAGGATGTCGGGGAACTGGAGAAAGTGCAGAGAAGGGCAACCAAACTGATAAGAGACATGGAGGAGCTCAGCTATGAGGAAAGATTAGAGGAACTGAATTTATTCTCTCTTGAGGAAAGATTAAGGGGGGATATGATCAACATGTATAATTACATACGTGGTCCATATAGTCAACTTGGTGTAGAGTTATTCACTTTAAGGTCATCACAGAAGACAAGGGGGCACACTTTACAGCTGGAGATAATGGAGATTTAATCTCCAAATATGGAAAGGTTTCATCGCAGTAATAGTTGTGAAAATGTGGAATGGACTCCCTCAAGAGCTGGTTCTGTCCAGCTCAGTTGATTGCTTAACCACTTCAATACCAGGCACTTAGACACCTTCCCGCCCAGGCCAATTTTCAGCTTTCAGCGCTGTCACAATTTGAATGACAATTGCGCGGTCATGCAACACTATACCCAAACAAATTTTTTATCATTTTGTTCCCACAAATAGAGCTTTCTTTTGGTGGTATTGTATCACCTCTGCGGTTTTTATTTTTTGCGCAACAAATAAAAAAAGACAGAAAATTTTGAAAAAAAACACGTTTTTCTTTGTTTCTGTTAAAATTTTTTGTAAATGAGTATGTTTTCTTCTTCAATGACGGGCACTGATATGGCTGCACTGACGGGCACTGATACGGCGGCACTGATGGGCACCGATGAGGTGGCACCAATGAGGTGGTACTGATGAGGTGGCACTGACGGGCACTGATGATGGGCACTGATAGGCGGCACTGATGCGCACTGATAGGTGGCACTAATTGGCACTGATAGGTGGCACTGGTAGGTGGCACTGATGGGCACTGATAGGTGGCACCGATGGGCACTGATAGGTGGCACTTATGGGCACTCGTAGGTGGCATTGATGGGCACTCGTAGGTGGCGTTGATGGGTAGTTATGGGTGGCACTGATAGTTGGCACAGATGGGCACGGATGGGCACTGATAGGTGGGCACAGATGGGCACAGATGGGCACTGACAGGTGTCACCGATGGACACTGATGGGTGGTACTGATGATACTGATTGATGGCAGTGATGCCCCTAAGTGTGGCATTGCTGGGCATCACTGCAACATAATTGTGCCAATCAGTGCCCATTTGTGGGCACTGATTGGCACAGATTTGGCACTGACTGGGCACATGTGGATGGCCATGGGGTACATACCTGGCCATCCACATGTTTCCCTTCCCTGGTGGTCCTAGTGGCGATCCCTGGTGGTCCAGTGTGGTGATCTGCGGGGGGGCTGCGCTGATAAACAATCAGCGCAGACCCCCCCTGCCAGGAGAGCCACCGATCGGCTCTCCTCTACTTGCGTCTGTCAGACGCGAGTGAGGAAGAGCCGATCAACGGCTCTTCCTATTGACAGCGTGATCAGCCGTGATTGGCCGGAGGCTCTTTACCAAGATCGGTGTAGCGGTGTGTCAGACTGACACACCGATCCACCGATCGCCGCGATGCGCGCCCCTGCGGGCGCGCGGCGGCATGTTATCCTGAAGGACGTCATATGACGCCCAGTCAGGATAACTGAACCACCGCCCGGCCGTCAATCCGCTATAGGCCGGGCGGGAAGTGGTTAAAGAAATTCCTGGATTCTTTCCTGAATGTACGTATTATAACTGGATACTAAGATTTATAGGTAAAGTTGATCCAGGGAATATCTGATTTGCCTATTGGGGGATCAGGAAGGAATTTTTTCCCCTGCTGTAGAAAATTGGATCATGCTTTGCTGGGTTTTTTTTTAGTTTCCTCTGGGTCAATTGTGGGTATAGGATTGTAAAAAAAAAAAAATTTGTTTTGGTTGACACCCTGGTGCACAGTGTTTTTTCCTAAAGGAGGGAATGTACCTCCATTAACTGTACAAAGACAGGTACCCGTGTTTCCTGATGTGGAATGTTCAATGACTCTCCTTTCATGATTGAGGGACCTGTTTTATGTCTTTCCACTGGAAGTCTCCTCAGGTGCAGGGACCACGTTAGATGTCATATTAAGGTAGTAGTTTATGTCCTTGTCTGCACCCGTGGAGCCTACTAAATAGGAAAGACCATTAGAGCAATTAGACGTCTTTACGATCCAGTACTGCATATGATATATGTAACTTTAATTTAATTTGTAAACCAACACCTCCCAACCCTATGGCTACTGACGAGTAAAATGAATAACATTGATTATCTTGTTACAGTGGCATCTAAGTATGGATTGGATGTTAGGCAGAAAGTTAAAGTGGTTGTAAACCCTTACAAACCTCTTTTACCTACAGGTAAGCCTAGATTAAGGTTTACTTCCTCTTCAACATGTTGTCCCTGATGTTGATCTGTTGAAAGCAGACAAAATGGGCGTGCGGAAGGATTTGGGCAACTTTGACAATGGCCAGATTGTAATGGCTAGTCGGCTGGGGTCAGAACAACTCCAATACTGCAACTCTTGTGGGATGTTTTCGGTCTGCAGTGGTCAGGACTGACCAAAAGTATTCTAAGGAAGGAAAACCAGTGACAGGGTCATGGGTGGCCAAGGGTCATTGATGCACGTGAGGAGGGAAGGCTGGCCTGTGTAATCTAATTTAATAGAATAGCTACTGTCACTCAAATTGCTGAAAAAGTTAATGTTGGTTCCAGTAGGTGTCGGAGCACTCAATGCATCACAGTTTGTTGTGTATGGGGCGGTGTAGCCACAGACCTGTCAGGGTGCTCATGCTGACCTATGCCCACAGCCAAAAGTGCCTACAATGGGCATATGAGCATCAGAACTGGACCACGAAGCAATGGAACAAGGTGGCCCGGTCTGATGAATCTTTTTTTTTTTTTTACATCATGTGGATGTCTGATGAATTCAAGAATGGTTTGAATTAACCTCCAAATTCTCCAGATCTCAATTCAATTGAGTATATGTGGGATGTGCTGGAAAACAAAGTCAGATCCACGGAGGCCCCACCTTACAATTTACAGAACTTAAAGGATCTGCTACTGACAGCTCGGGGCCACATACCACAGCATACCTTCAGAGGTCCATGCCTTGGCGGGTTATGGTAGGTGGTCACATACCTCCCAACTGTCCCTGATTTCGAGGGACTGTCCCTGATTTGGAACAAAGTCCCACTGTCCCTCTTTCCTCTTCATTTGTCCCTCATTTTGGTCTGATCTATATAGTTGTATAATAAATGCACTTTTTATCTTTCAAAAAGTGTTTCCCAGTGCTAAACCTTTCATCCAATTTCTAAATTGCTGCATTTGTAAATCTCAAAAGCCAATATAAAGGAATAGTAGTGGTAAAAAAAGAACTTGTGGGTTTAACTAATCATTTTTTGGATAATTCTCCTTTAAGGGGGGAGAGACAGGGGGCTTGTCCTATGCCTACATACTTTTGATAATAGGGGTCCCTCGTTTCCAACCCAGAAAGTTGGGAGGTATGTGGTCATAATGCTATGGCTGATCGGTGGACAATAAATGTCACAATTAACTCAGGGCATCCAATCAGACTACCAGCAAGTCGGCCCGGCTACATTTTTTTTTAAGAATAAGCCCCACATCAATAAAATAAATTCTTGATTATTTGGCCGCCTGTCGCGGCTTACCGTGACTGTTGGTAATAGTCTGTGTATTTGTTGCTGTGTGCAGGTACAACACTCTCTCACACTTGTAATTAGCTGATTACTGGAAGGGAAGGTGTGGTGTAAAGTGCTGATAACAATGGAGCACTGTCAAAGGGTGCCGCTTCACTGAGCCAAGATCCCCCCCCTTGCCGAAAACAAATCTCTCGGAGTAGGTGACATCCTGCTGGGCGCTGATAACGCTTGTTAGCAGAGCAGCCGAATATCAATTTTCGGCAGCTTATTTTCTTCTTCTATTTTTTTTTCCTCTCGAGTGTATATATGTCTGGTGTGTGATTGGGGGGCAGGGGTGACGCTGCCGCTGTTTACTGTCCTTCAGGGGTTTATTTTTTCCAGGAAGAAATGCTTATTATGTATTGATTGATGGTTACTCTTAAAAGTTTAGTTGCAGATGGAAATATTTTGTCTGAAATAATGACCTGACCATGCTTTTTCCCTGTATTATTTCCAACCTTGAGCGACCCACGGGTTAGAGCCATCCGGCGCAATTCAGTATTCCAAGTACGATACAGCTGAGTTTGGTTACATCAGTCCTAGAAAATGCACATGTGCAGAGACAAACATGCGGTGTCAGTGTAAATGTGGGAGGTAGTGCCTGGCACGCAGATGCACGCACTTACGGGCGACGGCAAATGCCTGTGCGCACTTATGCGCGTGCGTGACGGCCAGCGCGCATGCGCAGGAGCGCGTCCCTACCGCCAATTGGTGCCAGATGGCCTAATTAAAGGGGACCCTGACCACTGATCAGTGTTGACTGGTCTTCAGCTGTGCTCCTGATATCCTGAACCCTGTGATTATCCTGTCTGATACCTGTTGCTGACCTTGGCTCCTTTTTGACTCTGCTACTGGACTCTGTTATACCTGATCCCCGGCTTTTGACCCCGGCTCTCCATTTGACTCTGCTACTGGACTCTGTTATACCTGATCCCCGGCTTTTGACCCTGGCTCTCCATTTGACTCTGCTACTGGACTCTGCTCTACCTGATCTCTGTCTCCTGATCCCGGCTTCCCACCTGACTTGTCTCTGCCTAATGTTCCGGTACCCTGCTGCCCGTCTGTTAACGAACCCAGCTATCCCTGTGACCTTGCTCCTGTGTCCTGCTTGGCTCAGCACTACCAACCGAGTGTCTGCAACTACATTCCTGCGACCAGCTGTGACTTCCTGCTACAGGCTTCCGGGTCTTCATCTGCAGGCACTCGTGTTCCTCCTGTCCCTCGGCTCCTTCTGTTTCACCCTCAGCGGGACCAGGGCTGGAGATACAAGAGAGGCCGACCTTGTCATTTCAGTCTCCCTTCAGGTACGTGACATGGGCTTTCTTGCGAGGGCATTCTTTGTGGCTGCTCTACTGGAGGCATCTTGGATCTATTGTTCTCTTCAAAATATAGTAGTAGTAGGTGGGCAAGGAGCACTGTAAATAAAGAATCTCGAAAACTTCCAGTTATTATTAATCTTGTTGAGAAGAATATGTACATACAAAATGTAGCCAACACATTTCAAGGTTAAACCCCCTTCTTCAGGGCTAATGACCCAATTTGAGCTCAACTTTATCCAAGAGCCCTGGCTCCACAAACCATTGCTCTTCTCCCACTGTGAGTTAGAACCTGCAACAATTTTGAGTCAGCTTAATTCCCTGGAGGATGTCCAGCATCATCTGGCTCTTTGCCCTCCAGCCTGAATGATCCTGGTCTGCCCTTTTCATTCATTGGAATAAAGTTCTTTCAACCATGGAGGCTCAGCATCACATATTGGGCGTTACCTAGGAAGGTCTGCATGCAAAAGCTGTCTGCCTAAGAATGCCTACTCCTCCAGACTGACATCTGCCCATCAAGGAATTTTGACTTTTACATAACTACCCCTAGGAGGCAGCCTACTGCTTGCATCAGGGCTGAGGTCTCTTGAGAAGGAGTACTGAGGCAGGGTGCTGTGATGTTTTCAGGAAGTGATACCCGTGTGGCAAGGTGATGTCTGGGTCCCAATCTGTACAAGAGGTCTATGTAAAGAGCCCTTCCGACCCCTCCCACTAGCCATGATCTGCCTGCGTTACATAGAGAAACATGGATACCCAATGATAACACCAATGGGTGTTAAAAAAAAAAAGATATGTAATGAAAATGGAAAGAATGTATTTGAAAATGTCTTCAGCATGTTGATGAGGGGATAGAGGAACCAGCAAAAGCAAAATATATGGAGTTTACATTTTTGAGTGAATAAGCTGGGGTGGATTACAGTATAACTTTTTTTTAAATAAAAATGCTGACTTTAGATGCACTTTAATGATTTTTTTTTAATGAATGCACTGGTAGATTTTTTTTGATTCATCCTACATTTTGATTTAATCTGAGATGTATGGAATATAATGCCCTCTTTTTACGGTATTATCGTCGTCTTTTGCTGTATAGGTGTCTGATTTGAATGTACGCCGCCATTCCCGGCACAGCAGTGAATCATTTGTGGAGTCAGGAATGATTGTTCTTTGAAAAAGGAGATATTATTGTATCAGAGTTCTCTTCTATTACCCCATTACCTGATATTATTCATGCTGTTAGACCTAGTTTGGAAGAAGCAGGTGCAGTAAATCTGCTAAAATGACAGGTATTCATACGGATCACGCTGTGAGAAGTGTGTTTCTTGTCTGAATTGTGCCAGTCCTCCAGGGTTCTCTCTGTTAGGTGAGGTATACAAGATTTGCATTCCCCTAGTGATGTGAGCATTACGAATAATAGATCCCAACCTTCAGAGCAGCCATTCTTAACCAGGGTTCCTCCGGAGGTTACTAGGGGTACGTTGGGCTGTGGCTTATTGGCCTTTCATTTGATGGTGCCTGCAGAGTTCCGGGGCTAATGCCGCTTGGCAGCGCTAGCTAATGACCTTTTTAGCTATTTGTAAGGATGGCTTTCTGACCACCAATGTAGGGAGCATTCTTCCCACTGACCACCAATGTAAGGAACATTCTTCCCACTGATCACCAATGTAAGAAGCATTCTTCCTACTGATCACCAATGTAAGGAGTATTCTTCCCACTGACCACCAATTAGAGCTGCATGATTAATCGTTAAAGAATCAAAATCGCGTTTTTACCCCCCTCTTGATCTTAAAACAGCATTTCCCGATTCTATGTAACAAGTGCAGAAGTTCTCTGATCACTTCTGACAGCTGAAAAAAAACAACTAAATCCAGGCAGTCTGCCAAGTTTATCTCAACATCAGAGATAACTATAAACAAAGTAACATTAGGTTCTTAGATCAAAGGAATCAACTTCTTCTGTAAATGAGGTCGGTTTAACCACTTAAAGACTAAACCTTTTTCTGACACTTGTTGCTTACAAGTTAAAATTTGTATTTTTTGCCAGAAAATTACTTAGAACCCCCAAACATATTATATAATTATATATATATATATATATATATATATATATATATATATATATATATATATATATACATTTATTTATATATTTAGCAGAGACCCTAGAGAATAAAATGGTGGTGGTTGCAATATTTTATATCACACTGTATTTGCGCAGTGGTCTTTCAAATGCAATTTTTGGGAAAAAATACACTTTAATGAATTTTACAAAGAAAACTAAACAGCAAAGTTAGCCCAATTATTTTGTATAATGTAAAAGATGATGTAACGTCGCGAGAATCGTGATCTTTATTCTAAGCAAGAAAATGGATTCTCGTTTTAGCCAGAATCATGCAGCTCTGTCACCAATGTAAGGAGCATTCTTCTCACTGACCACCAATGTAAGGAACATTCTTCCCACTGATCACCAATGTAAGGAACATTCTTCTCACTGACCACCAATGTAAGGGTCATTCTTCCCACTGACCATCAATCTAAGGAACATTCTTCCCACTGACCATCAATCTGAGGGTCATTCTTCCCACTGACCACCAATGTAAGCAGCATTCTTCCCACTGACCACCAATGTAAGGGTCTTTCTTCCCACTGACCATCAATCTAAGGAGCATTCTTCCCATTGACCACCAATGTAAGGAACATTCTTCCCACTGATCACCAATGTAAGGAGCATTCTTCCCATTGACCACCAATGTAAGGAACATTCTTCCCACTGATCACCAATGTAAGGAACATTCTTCCCACTGATCACCAATGTAAGGAGCATTCTTCCCACTGACCACCAATGTAAGGGGCATTCTTTCCACTGATCACCAATGTAAGGAGCATTCTTCCCACTGACCACCAATGTAAGGGCCATTCTTCCCACCGACGATCAATCTAAGGAGCATTCTTCCCATTGACCACCAATGTAAGGAACATTCTTCCCACTGATCACCAATGTAAGGGGCATTCTTCCCACTGATCACCAATGTAAGGAACATTCTTCCCACTGATGACCAATGTAAGGAACATTCTTCCCACTGACCACCAATGTAAGCAGCATTCTTCCCACTGACCACCAATGTAAGGGTCTTTCTTCCCACTGACCACCAATGTAAGGGCCATTCTTCCCACTGACCATCAATCTAAGGAGCATTCTTCCCATTGACCACCAATGTAAGGAACATTCTTCCCACTGATCACCAACGTAAGGAGCATTCTTCCCACTGATCACCAATGTAAGGAGCATTCTTCCCATTGACCACCAATGTAAGGAACATTCTTCCCACTGATCACCAATGTAAGGAACATTCTTCCCACTGATCACCAATGTAAGGAGCATTCTTCCCACTGACCACCAATGTAAGGGTCATTCTTTCCACTGATCACCAATGTAAGGAGCATTCTTCCCACTGACCACCAATGTAAGGGGCATTCTTTCCACTGATCACCAATGTAAGGAACATTCTTCCCACTGATCACCAATGTAAGGAACATTCTTCCCACTGATCACCAATGTAAGGAACATTCTTCCCACTGATCACCAATGTAAGGAACATTCTTCCCACTGATCACCAATGTAAGGAGCATTCTTCCCACTGACCACCAATGTAAGGGGCATTCTTTCCACTGATCACCAATGTAAGGAACATTCTTCCCACTGATCACCAATGTAAGGAGCATTCTTCCCACTGACCACCAATGTAAGGGGCATTCTTTCCACTGATCACCAATGTAAGGAGCATTCTTCCCACTGACCACCAATGTAAGGGGCATTCTTTCCACTGATCACCAATGTAAGGAACATTCTTCCCACTGATCAACAATGTAAGGAACATTCTTCCCACTGATCACCAATGTAAGGAACATTCTTCCCACTGATCACCAATGTAAGGAGCATTCTTCCCACTGACCACCAATGTAAGGGGCATTCTTTCCACTGATCACCAATGTAAGGAACATTCTTCCCACTGATCACCAATGTAAGGGACATTCTTCTCACTGACCACCAATGTAAGGAGCATTCTTCCCACTGATCACCAATGTAAGGAACATTCTTCCCACTGATCACCAATGTAAGGAACATTCTTCCCACTGACCACCAATGTAAGCAGCATTCTTCCCACTGACCACCAATGTAAGGGTCTTTCTTCCCACTGACCCCCAATGTAAGGGGCTTTCTTCCCACTGACCCCCAATGTAAGGAAGATTCTTCCCACTGATCACCAATGTAAGGGGCATTCTTCCCACTGATCACCAATGTAAGGAACATTCTTCTCACTGATCACCAATGTAAGGAACATTCTTCCCACTGACCACCAATGTAAGGAACATTCTTCTCACTGATCTCCAATGTAAGGAACATTCTTCCCATTGACCACCAATGTAAGGAACATTCTTCCCACTGACCACCAATGTAAGGGGCATTCTTTCCACTGACCACCAATGTAAGGGCCATTCTTCCCACTGACCATCAATCTAAGGAGCATTCTTCCCATTGACCACCAATGTAAGGAACATTCTTCCCACTGACCACCAATGTAAGGGGCATTCTTTCCACTGACCACCAATGTAAGGGCCATTCTTCCCACTGACCATCAATCTAAGGAGCATTCTTCCCATTGACCACCAATGTAAGGAACATTCTTCCCACTGATCACCAATGTAAGGAGCATTCTTCCCATTGACCACCAATGTAAGGAACATTCTTCCCACTGATCACCAATGTAAGGAACATTCTTCCCACTGATCACCAATGTAAGGGGCATTCTTCCCACTGACCACCAATGTAAGGGGCATTCTTTCCACTGATCACCAATGTAAGGAGCATTCTTCCCACTGATCACCAATGTAAGGAACATTCTTCCCACTGATCACCAATGTAAGGGGCATTCTTTCCACTGACCACCAATGTAAGGGCCGTTCTTCCCACTGACGATCAATCTAAGGAACATTCTTCCCATTGACCACCAATGTAAGGAACATTCTTCCCACTGATCACCAATGTAAGGAGCATTCTTCCCACTGATCACCAATGTAAGGAGCATTCTTCCCACTGATCACCAATGTAAGGAACAGTCTTCCCACTGATCACCAATGTAAGGAACATTCTTCCCACTGATCACCAATGTAAGGAACATTCTTCCCACTGATCACCAATGTAAGGAACATTCTTCCCACTGATCACCAATGTAAGGAACATTCTTCCCACTGATCACCAATGTAAGGAACATTCTTCTCACTGACCACCAATGTGAGGGGAAGTTTACCCACTGACCAACAATTAATTGGCTTTACCTGGGTTCCCAAGATCTTGAAATGTTTTCAAGGGTTCCTCTGGGGTAAAACAGTTGGGGAAGACTGTTTTTGGGAGTGAGGTGAACTTCCAGATTGTTGATTAGTATAAGAACAAACTTTTTTTTATTGTGCCACCACATTTTATAATCTCTGTTGTGTCATATCCAATTGGGGTCTGATGGTATACATATACATGCGTATTTGTCAAAAAGGCCAACAGGTCTTTTCCTTCCGATGTCAGTATTATTAGTACCCACTGCAAATTGTGTCACCAGTTTAGCCAATGGTACCTAAACTCAATTCATTACATTTGTTATTGTGCCTATTTATTGTTGTAATGAATAACCGCACGCAATGCAATCTGCACACATCTATTCAACAGAGAGAGACAATTAGGCTGATTTACTAAATAGGGGATTTTTACGAGTAATGGCGGCGATCAGTGATTTTTAGCAGGACTGCGACATTGCGGCTGACAGATCTGACACATAACTGACATTTTTGACACTTTTTTGGGAACCAGTGACATTATTACAGTAATCAGTGCTAAAAATATGCACTGACATTGTACTAATGACACTGGCAGGGAAGGTGTTAACATCAGGGGCGATCAAAGGGTTAAATGTGTTCCCTGCAGGTGTGTTCTAACTGTATGAGGGATGGGTGGCCTGGGTCAACACACAGATCCGTCTTCCTGCACAGCAGAAAGACCAGATCTGTGTGATCTCCTGTCAGGTACGGGTATGGAGATCGAGATGCTAAGAGGGCTTCCCTTGCGACTAAGTGCAGAGCGCCCCTGGAGTTGGGGACAGGGAGCGCGGTTCTCAAAGAAGCACGGTTTGCCAGGTGCTTGCTTGTAGTCAGATGAGCTGGCCGCTGTGGGATCACTGTAGCAGGCTGATAGCAATAGCTGTGTTTGGTAAGTGGAGAAACCAGGAGCCAGGCCAGAGGTCATACAGTATAAGTCAGTCTGCAGCATAAACAGGGGCAAGCCAAGGTCATACACGAGAGACAGGAACAGAAACAAAGTCCAGATGCAAGCCAAAGGTCAAACCGGGAGATCAGGTATCGAGGTCAAGGCAAGCCGAGTCAATAACGGGTAGTCCACAGATCAGGAAACAGAATCACAAGGCACACAGGGAAGCTGAGATAATCCAGCAATGTCCTGTTACTAATGGCTGGCTTAAATTGGGCCGTTGGCGCCAGCGTCTGTCATGCCACTTGCTCACCGCTGCGCACGCGTCGTATTGTATGTCTGCATGCGCCGATGCGTGCCGGTGTGCGGCGCGTGCTCCTGCACGTCTCAGAACTCTCTGTGGGCATCCATGTTGGCTCTGGGCGACAGCCATGTCCCTGACATCTCCCCTGTCAGAACGGAGATTTGCCTTGTTTACACAGGCAGGTCCCCGTTCTGTCACTGTGGGGAACGATTGCAGGTCACTGGCGGACATCGAGTCCGTCGGACCAACTGATTGGCTCCTCCGCTAGACAATGGTAGTGCACGCGTGCCCACAAATCGCCGTGTACGAGCGGACGTACACCTATGGCTATTTGCGAGATCGAGGCACGTTGAGCAGTATAACTGCGGCGGCTGGTCCTTAAGCGGTTAATGCACCACAGCAGCACTTCAGAAGAGGGAAGCACACTCAATAGGAAAAGCAAAGCAGAGAAAAAGGTGCTTCTAAGTGCAGTAATAAAACACTTTAATGACAAGGAAGGGTTAAAAACACTTACAAGATGGAAGTTATAAAGAGACGTATCAATGAATCCATAACATCCAGCGGGATGCCTCCGGGGAGTAAAGACAGCTGCAGGTGGAAATTCCAGCCGACCCTTGGTGGGAAACTGGTCCGAAATGGAGAGCCGTGCTGTCAGGGCCAGCATGGAACACAGGCAACCGGAAGTGACATCATAGTGGGCTGGACACGTTTCAGAGCATGCCCAGTCGCTCCTTCTTCAAACCAGCTTTAGCTGTCTTTACTCCCAGGAGGCAACACCTTAAGATATGACCATAAGGTCAACAAAACGCCCTTTGATCATTGATGAGCTTCTGTCTATATTTGATGGAGGCGCGAGGAGTGGATCCAGCTAGTCCCAGCAAGGGGATCTCTGGCGAAATGGAGCGTAGCAGGTGGAAGTATACAGGACCTGGAGACTGTATTGAGATGAGACTACGTTTTTTGACCTTATGGTCATATTTTAAGGTAAGCGGCCATTTCACTGGCCGGTGGTGGATATTCGTTTCACTTTAGAGGATTATTCTGGCAAAATAATAAATAGAGGAAAAGAGTCTACTGATAGGACATCTTCACTCCATTGCGGGATCACTTAATACGTTTTTTTGGACAATTTTTGGCACTTTGTTTTTTTCCAATTACTATATTATTTTTTTGGATGCTACACTGGATGTAGACAACATATATCTGTGCACTATAAGGATTTTTTTTTAATTTATTGTTTATTTTATATATTTTTTGCAGGTTTTCACTGAATTTGGTTATTGTGTTTTAAGATATAAATATGGATGAATGAATGTACTATATGAAACCGCAATTAACCCATGAAAGCAGCGCTATTTTCAGTCCTCAATGCTGACTGATAAAACAAAGTCTTTGTAAATGCAAGCAAAACACATGCAGGCAGGTAAATTCCAACAGAGACACAGCGGTTGGAGCTCGGTCTGGATTCCCTTATATGAATAGTAGATCTGATGAGTGCACCTTTCACCATCTATTGGGACACCTTGTGCTGCACACACCTCGTAGGGGTTCAAACTCACCGGAGCCAAGAGGTTAACAAGCCTTGGATCAAATCCTCTCTCTATTTACTCCCGAAGTCCTCCAGGGTTGATGATCAGATAACAGCAACGGTACTGGACTATTCGGGGTCTCTTTTTTACATGTGGACATTGTTGCTGTTATCTGATCATCAACCCTGGAGGACTTCGGGAGTAAACAGAGAGAGGATTTGATCCAAGGCTTGTTAACCTCTTGGCTCCGGTGAGTTTGAACCCCTACGGGGTGTGTGCAGCACAAGGTGTCCCAATAGATGGTGAAAGGTGCACTCATCAGATCTACTATTCATATAAGTGAATCCAGACCGAGCTCCAACCGCTGTGTCTTTGTTGGAATTTACCTGCCTGCATGTGTTTTGCTTGCATTTACAAAGACTTTGTTTTATCAGTCAGCATTGAGGACTGAAAATAGCGCTGCTTTGATGGGTTAATTGCTGTTTCATATAGTACATTCATTCATCCATATTTCTATTTCTATTTCTTTTTGTATTAAGTGGCTGCTGAGAGATATCTCACTCAGAATATGGTGACATCAGGTTAAATCACTGCGGTTTATTACCATTATTATCTTCCATCTGTATATACCGAATATCCTTTAGCGCTGAGATAGGAGGATTGGAGTAGGGCTTATTGTCTCCTTTTTGTTTGTGTTTTAAAATAGGTGCACTATTCAAAATTATATCTTGGTGATATTGAGAAGTTTTTGGTACACATTTGATACACATTACTCAAACTGTGGAACAAGCGCACCATTCACTTATAATTTTATCATTTGTTTGCAGTGGTTGTGTTCACTCGTTAATGGTTGCGGCTGTTCATTGGAATAATAAGGGAAATTGATCATATAGTAGAGCATAAGTATTTCTATATATCATCTAAAATACACCTATGATAAAAATGATAGACCCTTCATTTCTTTGTAAGTGGGAAAACCTAAAAAATCTGCAGGGGACCAAATAATAATTTTCCCCACTGTATGTTATAAATCTGGGCTTCCTCCACCTCTCTTGATGATTTTTGAATATCTCTACCAGTCATTAGGGAGGCAGTTATGACATTAGGGAGCAAAAGCCTGACTCTACCAAGATGGTCACCCCCATACAGAGACGCAGTGCAGAACAAAGAACATTGTAGGTCAGTAATGGTGAGAAGATCAGCTGCAGAGAGACCACGGGCAATGCTGGGGTCTAGTCTTTTGCCCTCTACTTGACTTAATTTCGGGGCGTAACATTCACAGTGCAGGTCCGCTTTTACAATTCTTTAATTAGAAGCTGTAAAACTTTTTATTTTCTTGTATGTTTTTTTTTTTTGTTTTGTTTTTTATCCACCCCACCTGTATTGATTTTAAGAGGTTCATTCAATATCTTCCTTGTCTATGCAGATAAATTGTATGGTGATTTTCTGACATGGGACCTGGAGCAGGCGCTGTCACAACTGCCGCTGAAGCCGGGGAAAACGGCAACTTTCACTGTCTACATCAAAGTGAAACTGGACTTCTCATGCCAGGAAAATCTTTTGCAGGATCTCAATGATGGTAAGGTGTCTGTGTGTCGCTGTCTGTTTAATTCTGTTCTTTTCCTCCACATCGCTCTCATTTATAGAGGCATGCATTATTAATGGAAACTTGTACTGAGAGAAATACAAATGCTTCCCCTGCTAACCTCTCCTGAAAATGCCAATTACTTAGTTGCTATTAGTGGGTAGTAGTTGGTCACATTTAACTGGGCTTGTTCTGTAATGTTGAAGATCTTTTGTAGTTTCTCCAAACCACTTCTTCAGTTCTAATGAGTGTCAGGAAACATACCCCAGCATATATATATATATATATATATATATATATATATATATATATATATATATATATATATATAGAGAGATATATATATCTATATATATATATATATAGATATATCTATATATATATATATATATATAGATATATATCTATATCTATATATATATATATATATATATAGATATATCTATATATATATATATATATATATATCTATCCATACAGATGGCACCGCCACCTTAATCTAGCCATCCCTGTATGGTGGTGGGGGCATTCAGCACCATCTTGTCTTCCATATATAATATTTTAACATCTCTACCCCCTCGATTTGACAATTCATACCATTAGCCCTGTAAATCCAAGGATTAGCAGCTGTTGCAGACCTCCAGGCACCATAAAATGGGATTATGGAGGGGGCGGGTTCCATAACTTTTACATCAACACTCTGTTTCTTGGACAATGAACATCTACGCATTCTATGGTGGTCTATTAGAACTGAAGAAGTGCCTTGGAGAAGCTGAAAATGTCTTTAACATTAAGACCCCTTTCACACTGATGCGCTTTTCAGCCGTTTTAGCGCTAAAAAATAGCGCCTGAAAAGCGCCTCTCAAGCCACCCCAGTGTGAAAGCCCGAGTGCTTTCACACTGGGGCGGGGCGCTTGCAGGAGGGGAAAAAAAGTTCTGCAAGCAGCATCTTTTGGGCGGTGTGGGAGCGGTGTATACACCGCTCCCAAAACGCCCTGCTCATTGAAATGAATGGGTAGCGCTGCCGAAGCGTCTGCAAAGTGCTTCCGCAGCGCTCCAACACAGGCGCTATTAACCGTTTCTTCGGCCACTAGCGGGGGTTAAAAGCGCCCCGCTAGTGGCTGAAAATCGCCGTTATAACAGCGGTAAAGCAGCACTAAAACTAGCGGCGCTTTACCGCTAACGCCCACACCACCCCAGGGTAAAAGGGGTCTACTAGAAACAATTTGCTACAGTGTGGGACATTTAAGGTGCCCGATAATGCAGCACAAGTAATGCACTGTTAGAATTCTAATTTTTATTACAAAATGATTAAAACGTGTAGCACATTATCCAGGATAGCACTTGAGTTTTGTATATGGAAACATACAATACATGAAAAAAATACACATAGGATTCACAGCATATCATTAGTCATTCCCCTGCGTTTAAAATACATACCTCCTCAATGTAGACTAGGGTCTGGTTGGGGGGAGTGAAATGATAATTCACAACGCATTTTGTGGGTCTTCAACCCCACTTCCTCAGGTTCAATAATTATCCAAGGTTGGGATCAGAAGCCTGGGGACCACCATCCACACCTAGCCTCCCCCTGGGAGGAGGACCAACAAAAATAAGATAAACTTATTTGGTTCAGATGGTGTCAAGCGTGTGTGGTGGCAACCAGGTGAGGAGTACAAAGACAAGTGTGTCTTGCCTACAGTCAAGCATGGTGGTGGGAGTGTCAAGGTCTGGGGCTACACGAGTGCTGCCGGCACTGGGGAGCTACAGTTCATTGAGGGAACCATGAAGGCCAACATGTACTGTGACATACTGAAGCAGAGCATGATCCCCTCCCTTCAGAGACTGGGCCGCAGGGCAGTATTCCAACATGATAACGACACACAATGGACACAAAATGGACATTTTCACTTAGGGGTGTACTCACTTTTGTTGCCAGCTGTGTAGACATTAATGGCTGTGTGTTGAGTTATTTTGAGAGGACAGCAAATTTACACTGTTATACAAGCTGTACACTCTCTACTTTACATTGTAGCAAAGTGTCATTTCTTCAAATATTTACAAAAACGTGAGGGGTGTACTCACTTTTGTGAGATACTGTGTATGTATGTATGTATGTATGTATGTATGTGTGTGTGTGTGTGTATATATATATAATGTTTGGGGGTCTAAGTAATTGGCAATTAAAGAGGAACTGCAGTCTGCTCACATAATTTGTAATAAAAACATCTTTGCTATTCCGAAGCTAGTATTTCCTGATGATATAAATATAGAGTGATCATGCATGCCCCGCTGCCTAGGCTGACTAGGGGAAGTCCAAGGGGCTATGTACGTAAAAAGAAGGAAGGTGCATGACCTGATGCATGAATCAAGATAAAAAAGTTTATTCTAAACAAATTAGTGTATACAAAGAAAAATACTGTGTATTCATGAATAAATAAATAACAGTGTTCTCAATTGATAAAATAGTAGAAATTGATGCACATACAAGGGATAAAATGAATAAATGGCTAACGCGTTTCGAGTGGTTTCCTCTTCATCAGAGCCTTGAACAGCCAGAACTGGTCTGTATATTGTAATATGTCTATATAGAGAGAGACGACTTGATGGGAGGTATATCACACAATGGATAGTATATTCTTATAGGCGGATTCTCCTTTACTGTAGTGGTATTTCCTTTCACATCGCAGCGCTCTCAGCACCGTAGGGGAACATATATACGGATGTTGTCGTCTATTGATAGTTGGTGTTGGTCTTCAAGGTCCAATGGCTGGTTTAGATGTTGCAGCCTGTGGTCCGTGGCTGGATGCCCGAGTCGTTACTTGGTCATCCCTGCGGTCCACCTGTCGTGATGCTGTATGGTGCTGTATGGTGTCCCATGCTGGGTTGCAGCCATCAAAGGACTGGCTGCAATCGTGTGATATACCTCCCATCCAGTTGTCTCTCTTTATATATAGACATATTACAACATACAGACCAGTTCTGGCTGTTCAAGGCTCTGATGAAGAGGAAACACCTCGAAACGTGTTAGCCATTTATTTATTTTATCCCTTGTATGGGCATCAATTTCTACTATTTTTATCAATTGAGAACACTGTTATTTATTTATTCATGAATACACAGTATTTTTCTTTGTATACACTAATTTGTTTAGAATAAACTTTTTTATCTGGATTCATGCATCAGGTCATGCACCTTCCTACTTTTTACATACATAGCCCCTTGGACTTCCCCTAGTCAGCCTAGGCAGCGGGGCATGCATGATCACTCTATATTTATATCATCAGGAAATATTTATTAATATTTATTTATTAATATTAATATTAATTTTTTTTTTTATTCATGAGCATGTAGTATTTTTCTTTGTGTATATACTACTTTGTTTAGAATAAACTTTTTTATCTTGATTCATGTATCAGGCCACGCGCCTTCCTTCTTTTTTTCGTACATACTGTATACCATGACCTTGGATAAATGAAAACCTGACATACTGGTTGCCATTCTTGCATCAGTGCTCTCTGTTACTGCCAGGAACAGGCATGTTGCCAGTGAATTTGAAGTTCTTCATCAGCATGTCTGTTCTAGAATGCATGGAGATAGTTGGGTCATCATTAAAGCCAGGTAACTAGCATTTTCATAAGGTCATAGCCTTTACTCTCCAATAAACTGCTAATTAAAAAGTAAGAATGCCAAACTATGTGGACTGAAAGGTTTTCATGCCATCACATCTCTTGCTAAACACTTCCTCTGGAAGGATCATTGTTTCTAGAAAAGTTTAAGCCTTTTTATTCCTGTGATACCATGCAGAGTAAATGTTACACTGAAGAGCTTTTATGTTCAGGATAAGCTTGCTTTAAAAACCTGAATGTGAGAAATGTATATACCGTTGTGTATAATTCGTAGTACTTGGAAGACAGGTTATCCCAGCAGATGTAAAACGCGTTAGTATACATCATGCCTCCGTAGGGCTCTCCTGTGTACTGTTACCCTGAGACAGCGGATGCATCAATTTCCTGTGGTATGCGGAGATGTCACGTTATGTACAGTCGCACATCATATTCATACTGGCAGCACATGCTGATGGCATTCTCAGCTTTATTGCTTTAAAAAGACCCTAATGGTAAAAATCTTGTATTCTGATGGGGCTATATGGGGTAATACTAGCAATGAATCACTATATGAATTACTATTTTTTTTTTATATATATATATATATATCACATGCTTTTATTTCTATTTTCTTCACATTTACACACAGATCAAGCTGTCCTGCAAAAGTGACAGTGACATGGATTAGGACAAGCTATATGAGACTGCTGAGGATGCTTATAATGCATCTTTTTTTTATTATTATGGTTTAAACCTTTTTTTCCCCCAAAAGAAGAAAGACCTGTTGTTTTAACTGCCTAAAAGTGTTATCTGGAGTTGGGCTTTAATTTATTTGGCCTTTAACCCATTGACACCAGTGTAACACATACACTATATTACCAAAAGTATTGAGACAACCACCTTTACGCACACATGAACTTTAATGGCAATCCCAGTCTTAGTCTGTAGGGTTCAATATTGAGTTGGCCCACCCTTGGCAGCTATAACAGCTTCAACTCTTCTGGGAAGGCCGTCCACAAGGTTTAGGAGTCTGTCTTTGGGAATGTTTGACCATTCTTCCAGAAGCGCATTTGTGAGGTTAGGCACATTAATCTCAAAGGTGTTCTATCGGGTTGAGGTCAGGCTAGTCAAGTTCCTCCACCCCCTAACTTGGCCTACGGCCGGGTGGTGGTTCAGTTATCCTGACTGGGCGTCGTATGACCTCCAGCAGGATAACAGCCGCCACGTGCCCATGGGGGCGCACATCGTTACACACCGCTACACCAATCTCGGTAAAGAGCTTCTGACGGAGGCTCTTTACCACGTGATCAGCCGTGTCCAATCCCGGCTGATCATGATGTAAACAGGAAGAGCCGTTGATCGGCTTTTCCTCACTCGAGTCTGACAGACGCGAGTAGAGGAGAGCAGATCGGCTGCTCTCCTGATGGGGGGGTCTGTGCTGATTGTTTATCAGCGCAGCCCCCCCTTGGATGCCCGCCCAGGACCACCAGGAATTGCCACCACACTGGACCACCAGGTATACCTGGTGGTATGCCACCAGGTATGCCACCCTAGACCACCAGGGAAATGCCAATCAGTGTCCAGGCAGCTGCCAATCAGTACCCATCCCCAATGTCTGCCAGTGCCATCAGTGATGCCTATCAGTGCCCGTCAGTGCCCAGCAGTGCCGCCTATCAGTGCCCAGCAGTGCCGCCTATCAGTGCCACCCATAAGTACCCATCAGTGCAGCCTTTCAGTGCCCATCAGTGTCGCCTATCAGTACCCAAAAGTACTAAGCAGTGCCACCCATGTGCCCATCAGTGCTGCATATGAGTGCCACCCATCAGTGCCTCCTAGCAGTGCCGCCTATCAGTGCCCATCGTCAGTGCCCATCAGTGCCACCTCATTGGTGCCACCTTATCAGTGCCCATCAGTGAAGGAGAAAACCTACTTATTTACAAAATTTTATAAAAGAAACAAAAGAAAAACTTTTTTTTTTTTCAAAATTTTCAGACTTTTTTTTATTTGTTTAGCAAAAAATAAGAAACACAGAGGTGATCAAATACCACTAAAAGAAAGCTCTATTTGTGAGAACAAAATGCTAAAAATTCTGTTTGGGTACAGTGTAGCATGGCCGCGCAATTGTCATTTAAACAGCGACATTGCTGAATGCTGAAGATTGGCTTGGGCAGGAAGGGGGTGTAAGTGCTTGTTATTGAAGTGGTTAAATTACTAAGCGGATGAAAATTGCAGAGCTGTCCATGGTTTTACAGAGCACTCTCCAAAGCTGGGAAGTGAGCTGGACCGTGCAGTCTAAAAATTTCTCAGTTTAAGACTGGTGCAAAGACTGAGATAGAAGGAAGAGTGGAGAGTGGAATGAGGTGTGCCATTTTAGATAATCTGCCAGCCACAACCCAAATGACCGTGCAGCTGTTGGAGGGTGGCAAATTCATGGACAGATGTTCCTCGGATTCCTTGGAAACTGGAGGAGGAATTAGACCCACATGTGCGCAAGCAGAGGGCACAGATGATATAAGCAGCCACAAAGTCTTTAGCCTTCCTTTTTTTATTTCTGGTCACCGTAAGCGATGAATTTGAAAGGAGAACGTCCCCCAGATGACATGCTGTTTATACCTATGGGCTCATTGGAGGATTTTGTTTCTAATGCCGCGTACACACGAGCGGACTTTACGGCAGACTTTGCCCGGTGGACTTTTTGACGTATTTTACGACGGACTTTCTGAATGAACGGACTTGCCTACACACAATCCACCAAAGTCCGTCGAATTCGTACGTGATGACGTACGACCGGACTAAAACAAGGAAGTTCATAGCCAGTAGCCAATAGCTGTCCTAACGTGGCTTTTTGTCCGTCGAACTAGCATACAGACGAGCGGACTTTTCGACCGGACTCGATTTCAACGGATTAATTTAAAACATGTTTCAAATCTAAGTCCATCCAACTTTTGAGAAAACAAAGTCCGCAGGAGCCCACACACGATCGAATTGTCCGACCAAATCCCATCCGCCGGGCAAAGTCTGCCGTAAAGTCCGCTCGTGTGTATGCGGCATAAGGTTTGATAGTATCAGGGTTTTGCCTGGAGGAATAGGAGTTTTTGTGATGAAGGTCACTGCTAGAATCTGAGCAGGAGGAATAATAAGCTCTGGTTCAAAAGAGGTATCAGGTTGAAGGAGCAAGACAGAGCAATGGCTCAGGTATTGCTGGAGCCAAGTTTGTATGTAATGACAAAATTTAAGAAAAATGGAGATATTGTAGATTTTTGCAATCTGTAAACAAATGGTCAGAAGTTATGAAGAACACTCAAGAAGATACTGCCATTCTTACAGGACCAGCTTAAAAGCTAACAACTCTTCATCTCTGATGCCGTAATTATTTTCTAGAAGTGAACATTTTTTCTTAGAAAAGAAAACACAGAGATGTCTTTTGCAGTGGACAGTCTGGGACAGGTGTACAAGCACCAATGATGGAGAGGTCAAATTCCAAGTAGAAGGGTTTAGTTGTGCCTGGCCAACAGCTAGTCTGTTTAGGAAGGCGTATTTACAATGTCAAAAGGTTCCATGGCCTCAAGAAGCTAGTTTTGGCATCAGTGTCCTTAAGGGTCAGG
Source organism: Lithobates septentrionalis (assembly GCA_037952835.1). Lineage (NCBI taxonomy): Eukaryota > Metazoa > Chordata > Amphibia > Anura > Ranidae > Lithobates > Lithobates septentrionalis. The sequence continues at coordinate 252,571 of JBBDGP010000776.1, forward strand.
ATAATGATAGGAGCCACCAGGGAGGTATATTCTGCAATAAACTGATGATAGTAGTTTGTGACCCCCAGTAGCGTGTTGCTTTTAGGCTGGCAGGAAGCAAACATTCACTTGGAGTCTATCCTTTGGGACAATGTAGTATCTGATGAATAGTAATTGTTCCTACTTGAAAAGGCACAACTCTTGCCTTGGCTAGAGCCTCTTTTCTCACAGGCATTGTAATAAATAATACCATATTTGTGCAGGATGGAAGAATAGACGACAAAAAAAGCTGACTAGCCAGTGAGGTGGATTCTATGATGAGAACCTTTTTAACATGTTTCCAAAATATATTTGTAGAAGGCTTGAATCTTGGAAAATGAGTCGATTCTGCCGCAAGGATTTGTTGATTCCGCGAGCAGATCAACATTAAAGTCAAAGGAATTTTGAGGAGGCAAGGTGTCAGTAGCGTGCTTAGGGAAGGCATCAAAGAAATCAACAAAGGCAGCAGGAACCTGCAGGGTAGTCTGAGCTTGGGCCAGTGGAACTACTTCATAATTAGTTTTGGGGAAAAGGCTGAGAATGGCACAGAGGCCTCCAAACCGGAACTTTGATGGTGGACCAGCTTATGGTCCACAAGTGCTGCTGCAGGCCTAGTACAATAGAAGTGGTAAGCTTTGTTAGAAGCAGGGAAGGGAAGTATCCAACTCTTTAGATGCATTTCGATAGTGAACAGAATAAAAGCCCCGCTGGCGGCGACAGAAGCCTTCATGAAACTGGACATCGATTTGAATAAAGATGGAAATTATATTTTCGAGGGCGGAAGTGGATTCTCTGATTCCAGCTCATCCTTAACAGGATCTAGCAATTCTTTGCTAAAATGTGGATGTTGGTGCCTCATTGTTCAAGGTCAGTTCAGCCACCAGGGTCCATTATTGAATTGCATACTGGCCCAATCTAATGCTAACTTGACAAAGGCATAGGATGAGATATGTCTAGGTTCATCAGACATGCAGTGAAAGGTAGCTTGACACACCGGGAAATTTTAGACCACCCACTTTCAGGTGCCATTATAACGATAATTTTGTGCACTTTACCGGTCAGTTGTCATAAAGGTATGGCTGATTGTTGTATAATTCAAAATTTAACTTTACATGCCTTTTACATTTTTTTGTTCACATTTTACAAGCAGGCCAAGCTGTCTAGAAAAAGTGATGATGGCAGCTTGGGACAAAATTGTCTTTAGCAGTTGCAGCAACATAAAGGGCATAAAAGGTGACCACTGTAATCACCTCTTGGATTGTTCTAGTTTATCTGGGCATGGACAAAGCAAAAGTTAACTCAAAGGAAATTTCTTTGCTGCCCATTCTCAGTAGCTGCAGAACAGAAGCAGGTAAAAATCTGTAGTTGCCTACATTTCTTGGAATGCTTATAATTGGCCTGCAGAGGACTGCGGATTTTCTCAACACAAGCGGAGTATTACTTTAATCCTCACTGTCACAATACTAACGTTCATTGCAGTGTGCCACCATGAGATTCCCAGGTCTTTGGCCCAAGTTTAAATTGAATTCATTAGAAAGCGTATACGTGATATTTATGACACCGCCAAAGATCTTTTTGTGCAGTAATGCATTATTTTCTTCCTATTTTCTTTATTTTTTCCTCTTTTCCACGTCTCGCTGTATCCGCATTAATTTATCACTCGAGCAGCTATTATAAACTCGGCTAGTTAAAGCGCTTTAATGTGCCCATTGTAGGAATCTGACTCCAGGATGATAAAACGGCACGCTTCCATTTTTCGCTCCTTAGCGCCTCTGTTATATATTGAGTGCGGCGGCAGTCACTGGCAAAGGTTTTCACTTCTGCTTTTGTCTGATCTATTGTTGCTGTCCGTAGTGGAGTTGTCAAATCTTGTAATTTTCTTCCACGGAATGAGCTTTTGTATTTGCTGAATCCCATAGAAAAGAAATTCTGTTATAGTCTAACTCATCTCTTCAAGCATATATATATACGTTTTTTTACTTTTTGAGCAGAAATGTGATTTCTATTGTTACGGGGGCAAAAAGGAAGAGTGAGAAAACTTGTTACAAACAGGATCGGTTTGCTCATTGCATGCAATTAGGTGGAGATGAGCAATTGAAGTGTCTTGAGACCTTCTTTGCTTTTTATAATAAGGCTGAGAATTGTTTTTTTCTATCAGTATTTTAATGCCATTTGAAGGGTTGGTCCAAAACTGAGACTTTATTTTTTAGAAATTGGTGTAATGTTACCACCTGACAGTTCCCAGAGCTTTACACTTGCCCAATTTGAGGGCCTTCTTACTGTCTCTGTTAAACTTTTATTTATTTTATAATATGATTATCCTCTTGCCAACCAAGTTACACATTGCCAACACATATGTAATGGCAAAGAGGGTGGGCTTTAACGCCCACGCACTGCACATATGCTTCCGTGGGCTGCAGAGCTTTCTGTGCTAAGAGTGCACTTCCAGCGGGTTGACTGAACTGTCAAAGATAGCCCTTGGTCTGTACTAATAATTGGAAGCGGGACCGGCTCTAGATCACATGGCCATAGTGACAGCCAATAACAGTGGTTACATGATCAACCGATTCTTCCTGTCCTTGGGCTTACAGTTGGATGCCGGGCTGGGCTGGCAGGGTTTAACCTACTAGAAGGAGCTGAACACACACAAAGGTAGGCAAAAATCCCCAAAACCCCTAGGTGGACACGAACAGAGTTAGGAATTATGACTGGGAGATCTTATTTATTAAGTATTTTAACACTGTAAGTCAAAAAATGTATATACTGGACCAAAATTATGTGACGCCATTCCAGATTATTGAGTGTAGGTGTTTCCAGTGAAGTGTACTGTTAATGCTACAGCATACAAATACAATTTAGGCAATTGGGCTCTTTCAAGTTTGTGGTAACAGTTTATGGAATACCAGTATGGCTGTACCCCTGTGAACAAATCCAGCGTTGTGTAGGCATAGTTTGAGTAGTTATGGTAAGAAGAACTTAACCTTAACCCTACTGAAGACCTTGGCGGGAAAAACTGGAATGCTGATTGTGAGCCAGGTATTCTCATCAGATTTCACCACCCGACCCCGCTAATGCTCTTTTGGCAGAATTGGGTACACATTTCCACAGAGACACTCCAAAATTGTGGAAAAGCTTCCCAGAAGAGTGAGTGCTGTAAAAGTCACAAAGGGTGGGGGGGGGGGGCTACTCCGTATTGGTGTCCATGGTTTTGGAATGGTATGTCCAACAAGCTCAAATAGGGTAATGGTCAGGTGTCCAAAATCTTTGGCCATTTACTGTATAAGAAACCTCCTGACTGGAGTTTTTCCAGAAAGGGAACATGATAGAAATGTACCATCCTGTGTAGGTGCTAATTTTGTACCAGTCCTCCTAATCCTTGCTTTCATCAATGGCCTTAAAAAAATATACATGTCAAAAATGGGGAGAAGAAAACCCGAACTGGGAAAATAAATGCTCAACTTGATATTGGGAAAGGGGGTTTAAAGTAAGTTTGTTGGGAAATATATACAGTATAAATATTTTTGAATATTTGAAGTGGATTTTTTTTAATATTTATATTGTATTGGACAATTACAGTATTAAAAAGAAGCATACTGCCATTTATAAACTGCAAAGCCTTCAGATCGCATATGATCGCAGTGTCATAGATGACATAGTGGTCACATGATTGGAAAACACTCTGATTGGTTTCCAATTGTTAGAGTACCGGAGGTGTCAGTGCCATTGGGGAATGACAGCTGGCAGCATCGCAAAGTGTTTGCTGGTAACTGTCAAAGGTAGGACATAGTTTAACATATCCATGGGGGGTGATGGTTTAGACAAAGCAGCATATCCACCTTTCTTTCACTCCCCTGCTGCAGTATTTCAGCCAAATACTGTGAATAGAATACCTTCTACTTCCAGGTATGAAGGAGCAATGTGGTTCAGTCCATGTGACAGCCCTAGTCTAATGGCTCCCAACTTTGTCACATGCGGATAGTCCATAGAACTGTGTTGGCCATGACTTCAGCAAATCATAGCTTACAGAGGGCCGCTTCTCCTGCTGCTGACAGCTGAACATAGTGGAGGAGGAGAGAAAAAAAAATATGAATATGTGCTGCTAGTTGCTCTGTTTTACCTTTCCCTCACCCCAACTGTGCTATAGGTGCCGGTGATGTCAGACCTTCCTGAAAGTTGTACTTTGGCCTGGCGTGTTTGAAGTACCTCCATCTGGCACTTCCAGGCCTTTAGGTGCCTAGATGAGGATGCTGTGGTAAAATGACACCTGAGAAATTTTCTTTTTACAGTTCCTCTTCTATTTCTTCCCTTCGTTGGCAGAGAATTAGAGACACGGTAATTAGATCCAATTGTTGCTCTTCCATCTCTACCCCACGGTCAGGCACAACAACAAAGGCTCATCACCAGCGATGATATTCCCTTTCTAGTGTTAGTTTTGTCAGAGTATAATTTGTGTTGCAGACAACAGGTGGGATGGCGCCTTTGATCTTGCGAACATGCGAGGCAGCGTTTGATCATCTTGTAAAGGCCAATTTGTACATGCTGTGCCAGGCTTAATGGAGAACCAGGATCATTAAGCTGTGCCATGAACGACAGGCCAATCAGCTGTTTGCCACCTAGATGACAAGCAAGTGTTCTGGCTGTGCCGGGTTAAGCTAGAGATGAAAGCTTTTTGCAAACTCGGGATTGTTTTGACTGTTAATGATCAGTAAATGTTTTTTAACCCAATAAATGTCTTTGTGTGTGCACCCTTTGTGCACTATTTTATTCTGTGGGGCTGGGTTTCTCCTCGTATTTAATGGTATATAAACATTGCTTTTAGGATAATTCGAAAAACAAGTGACAAAAGGAGAGGAAAACATTGTAACCCTGCCGTGATACTTTCAATACAATGGTGAATATATAAACATATTCAATAATCAAAGTGATGAGTGCTCCAAATAAAGTGCATATGTGCTCCAATAGCAGCGGTCACCAACCTTTTTGCATGCCCGTGGGGGGGGGGGGGGGGGGGAGACCAGTGGTAAGAAATTTGTCTGACTGGTGTTGGCGCTTCAATCATCATGGCATAATGGTTGATATGGTGTCAGGGTGATTGAAGTGCATTATTTCTATTGTTACATTCTAATATATAATGAAGTGGTTCAACTCGCCATACTGCAGAATCAGTGGGAGCCCTGAGCGTATCACTTGCCACATCTCCTGCCACCAGATACAGCATGTCACTTGCCACCGTTGCCTGTCACCAGATGCAGTGTGTTACTTGCCACCATCACCTGTCACCAGATGTGGATTGTCACTTGCCATGTCGCCTGCCACCAGATGTGAATTGTCACTTGCCACTTTCACCTGGCAGCAGATGTGGATTGTCACTTGCCACGTCACCTGCCACAATTTGCAGATTGTCACTAGCCACGTCATCTGCCACCATTTGCAGATTGTCACTTGCCACGTCTCCTGCCACCATTTGCAGATTGTCACTTGCCACCATTTGCAGATTGTCACTTGCCACGTCTCCTGGCAACATTTGCAGATTGCCACATCTCCTGCCACCATTTGCAGATTGTCACTTGCCACGTCACCGGCCACCAGATGTCACTTGCCAACTGATGTGGATTGTCACTTGCCATGCCAGCCAGTGCCACCAAATGTGGCGTGCAGTGAAAGATGATGTCATCTCTCTGCTGCTTGTCGCACCTCACTCCCAAATTGAAGAGGCCTGGCTGTGAAGAGCGCTGATGTGGAGCGGGTGGAGAGAGATGTCATCTCTGCTCGTCCGCCTGCTTGCTTCTCTTCTCTCCTCCGCCTCTCTCATGCAGCCGGCACCCCTGGCGTAACAGCTGCAACCCACTGGTTAGGCAGGGACCCTGGCCAAGAGACTCTGGGGCTATGGGCGCCAGATTGAGGGCTATAGCCCCAATAGCCACCCCCTAGCAACGCCCCTGCTCATGATTAATAAAGTACTTGAATACACTTAATACATGTTAGATGGTTGATACATTATATCTCAGATACATGAATAATATTGGATTGGGAAAGATAAAATATATAGGTACATGTGAAACGTCAATCTCAAGAAAAAAAGAAAATTAGAAAAAAGTTATAAAAATACAAATAAAAATAATAATAAATATAAAAGTCAAAATAAAATAAAAAAAAATAAAAAAATGTGACAATAAAAATGTAAAAAAATATAAAAAAAAACAATAAAAATAAAAATGAAAACAAAAATGTAAATAATAATAAAAAATAATAAAATAAATAATAGAAAAATATAAAAATAAATAATAAAAATGATTATAAAAATGAAAATAGGAATAGCGATCAGCGGCATTCTTGGATGCTTGTACTGATACCTGTTTAAACTAGATATTGTGTAAGTGGCGCCTTGGATGATTGCGCGATTCTTCACATTACCTACAGTACTTCACTATTAGTCCTTTTCTCTCTCTCCCCATTTTTTGAGCATGGTCGTGGATCCTGAATATCCCAGAACAACTGTTGAAGAGGTTTCTTGACATATCCATTTATCATATACCAGATCTTATTGATCACAGCGATTTGACCCCAGACTGCAAATCTAAGAGTCCATGATTTTTGGTGAGTGGGGTCACAAGAGGGGAGTGTGGCACACGGCACCAGCTATCTTCTTGGAGCTCATATGCACTTTTTTTTGGAGCACTTATCACTTTGAGTGTATATATATATTTTTTTTATCTCTTTGTATTTGCTAGTGAATTGAAGGGAAACGAGCATTTTTTCCCAGCTGCAGTTATTAGAGTCATTTTTTGACATAATATTTTTAAAGCTTGCTGTACCATTTTTCCATCCTTGTATGTAGGCCTTGACATGACTTGTATAGGGTACAGTGGTGAGCTTCGTTCTTTTTCTGCTGCAACTACCGCTAGGTGCACGGGTCATGCTCCGTTACAGCCAGCAGCTACTCTCCCTTTATACTGTATATATTCAAAATGTATAATGCGCTAATATTAATCTCCCAATATAACACGGTGTGATCTCTTAATGATTAATCAGTGCACCATGTGCAAAATAATCAAATAGTGTCTATTATAAATAACATAACATCCTTCACCATAACAAAATCCTATAACTAAATATCAATGTGATAATAAATTATTGAACACAATTAAAAAGAGAAAATTAAGATAAGATATATTAATGTGATGAACCACAGTGCACAGTATCTCAATAGGACAGCATACTGCTGTGAAAAAATTTAATGTCTTTGGTGATTTGATGAATATAGACAGGTTTCAATTAATAATCCCCAGTGATAGCTGGCTTGCTCATATATTCAGCTGCTCATTAGCATGGGCTGGCTTCTGGCTTTCAAAGAACTTCCGCAGTATGAAACAACAAAAAAAGAAAGACCATTGCGCAGGCAGTGTGATATGTAATCCCTATATAATAAGGGTAAAAAATTTCACTCACACTTTTCAGCAGAATAAATCGCATATGATAAGGTCAGTTGCATACAGCTAACAGCTGGGATCTCCTCATACGCCAACAGTGTACACACAGCACTGCTCGTCACTGGCTCCTCCCGACAGGTTTCATCACTAGACATGTGACTTTTATTAGTGTTGAAACCGGTGATGCACTCCGACGTCATCACGTAGCAGCAGTACTGCATTTTAAGTGAGGATACCAAGGGCTCGCCCACAGCCTGGGGTGTCAGTGGGGGTGGGGGTTGCTGTGTGTTGGTGGTGTGTTTGAGGGATGGGGGGGAGGGGGTTGGGGACAGAACTCTGTCTCCTGGGGAAGTGAGGGATAAGGTAAGTAAAACCTGCTTTATTTGTGGTACCCTTATCAAAAACAAGCATTTACCCTTGACATGTGGAGCATCCTCCACTGCAAGGCACGGTATACTAGACCAGTGTTTCTCAACTCCAGTCCTCAAGGCGCCCCAACAGGTCATGTTTTCAGGATTTCCCTCAGATGAAATGGCTGTGGTAATTACTAAGGCAGTGAAACTGATCAAATCACCTGTGCAAAATAATGGAGAGCCTGAAAACATGACCTGTTGGGGCGCCTAGTTGAGAAACATTGTACTAGACCACGCACGTTTCTTCAGGGCTCCCACTTGTTTGCTTTAATGAAGCAGGGCTTCATGGTATAGAGGCGCAGGTGACCATAACAATATGATGGTGGCTGTGCTTAAGTGGCCAATCGCCAGCCACAAACGTTGTCATGTGAGAGGCTAGTAGTGATATCCACTGGGATAAGCTTGGACTTCATCCAACACTGCAGCTTGCCCAGTAGAGATCTGCAGTAGAGAGACAATGAGGGAGCGTGGATGGGTTAGAATACCTTGCTCCATGGATGGCCTATTAGCTAGCAATGTCACCCAGCCCTGAATGAGCAGGTAAAAGTTTTTTTCTTTAGAGTAATATCTGTTTTAATCCATGGGATCCATTGAAACAGTAATATCTGATTGGACTTGGGCATTGAATGCTACAGCAGTTGATGGCCTAGAATGATTCAGGTATAAGGTATGCTGTACTAAAAGTAATGCAAAAGTGGAATTTCTTTTTCTTAACTTGCATAAATCAATCAAATTTCACATGTTGTTAGAGTAACTCTTCCTCCATAGTAACTCTTCTTCTACTACTTCTTTACCATTGCAGTTAAATAATGGATTCCAAGCAGATGCAAGGTCCTGCCATTAAGTTCTTGATAAAGAAGGGGTGTAGGCTGTGGGACATCCACAGAAGGCTACAGAATGTTTACAGAGATGACACCATTGACACGAGTCACCAATGAGAAGACAATGCTCTTGTCACTGATGTCATCTCTGTAAACATTTCATGGCCTTCTGTAGATGTCAGACAGTTTGCACCACTCTATCGTCAAGAACTCAATGACAGCACATTGCTTTTGCTTGGAATCCAATAATTACCTGCAATGAAAAAGCAGAAGAAAAGTTACTATAGAGGAAGAGTTACTCTTCAAAGATGTGAAATCTGAATGACCTGGGGTACGTAAGTAAATAAAAAAAATTATGCCACATTTTGGTATAGTGAAATCTGAAAGGCAGTGGAATCTTAGACATACAGTATATACAATAATTTCCTGGGAGCATCATCCCAATTATGCAACTAGTTTGAATATTTCCAGAAAATCTAGAGACTAAATATGCTACCCAGGAAACTATAACCAGCCACAAGAAAATAAAAATAAATCATATTTTATAGAATATAATATTTAAAATCACTTGAGAGATCCAATGTTTGTAAAAAAGGTAAAATACATGAAGACGGACAATATATGGGCAAAATGTCCTGGCATTTTGTTGTCTCTCCGTGTTTTGCGGAAACTTCGCTACTTCAGGACATACATATGTTCAAATATAAACCATCTCCATCTAAAGAAAGGAATAAGGAGAATGACATCCTCTACATACCAAAACTGTGATATCAAAATAATGTATTTATACATGCACAAATCAATAAATATCTTTGACAATCAACTACCAAAATCTGTCAACAACATTATGGTGAAACATCTGGTGAGAAAAAAACCCCAAAACATATAATATACATAAAATTTCCACAACACCCTTACCTACAATCAAACACACACTGTGCATACCCCAAAGGAGCAAACAAGCCTTCCTGGCCTGTGGAGAAGCCCTGGTGATGCAGAACAGGATAGACATGCGTTATAAATCTAAAAATATAATGCATTAATTGCTATACAAAATAATTGTCAAATGTTGGGGATGAGTGGTTACTCACAAGTACTCTGTTACAGTCAAGGGGTCAGGCTCAGAGACCAGTAGCTATAGCAGTAGAGAGGCTCCCACTGACCAGCAGGATAAGTAAATGAGCAGGTCACCCTGGCAGATGACGAGAGCTTACTCGAGGTGCTGCCTCTGAGCACTAACCGGTATTCTCCTGATGTTAGAGATGGGTTTTGCTGCATGTTAGAACCAGGAGGTGAGGAAGCCAAGGTCCTGTGGCAGATATAGCAGGTAGGGATGAAGCAGAAGCGTAGTCAGTAAACTAGCCAAAGGTCAGTAACGAGTGGTTGCAGGTTGGGATCAAGCAGAAGCATAGTTGAGGAACAGGCCAAAGGTAATGGAAATAAGGACAGCTGCAGGTACGCAAAGGGGCAAGATATCAGCTGGAGAGGGCACAATAATCTGGCAAACAGGAAGTGCAGACACATTGCTTAAATCGGGAAGTTCATAGGAGGAGCAAAGAGTTCAAGGTTCGCCTGAAACAAGAGACAAGAAAAGAAAGTCCAAAAGATTAGAAAGGGGAGCATCTCCGGTGGCTCCGTGCTGCATGATGCAGCAGAGGTGGGTTCAGATCCCGGTCCTGACATACGCACTTGTAATATTGTAAAACCAATTGCTGTCTTAATTTCTCTCCTACACCCATTCCAAAATCTTTGCAAGGTCCACAGTTCATGCATCAGAACAGACTGTAATTAAAGAGTTCAGCGGTTCTGTAAACAAATATATATAATGGTATACAAATGGTGTAGGGGCTTTGGTGTCTCCAGAAAAAGTCTGAAGGCCAAAAACAATACAAAACCTTGATATATTACCTTGATCTTACTATTATTAGACTAGAAAATAGATGAATATGTAGCACCCTCCTAGCTAGGTTGCTAACAGTTTGAGGCAAGATTTATTTTTTTTTGGCTCCCCTGTATCCTCTGAAGCGAAGTTTGATTGCTTTTGGCTGTTTTGGGTTCTGCTGGTTGCAGGCTCTGCTGGTTGCAGGCTCTGCTGCTGCTTTCCCCTGGATTCTGGTAGGTTCCAGAAGTTAGTGGGTGGAAGAGGCAGAACCTCACCTGTATATTCATGCAGCCTCCCTGGCAGGACAAATGGGCAGTAGGGGGCTGAAGTGTGTATAAATAGTCTGCGCCTGGAACAGCAGGGTCCTTGTTCCTATGGGAGAAGACCCAGCCTGAGGACTGAGGCCCTCTGGGCTTATAACTGCAGCTTGGAAGACGTCTATCTGGATCCTAGCTCCAGCTTGAGCTAGGGGACCCACGTCCAGAGTTCCTGATGAGCAGTGCAAGAAGTCCGCAGAGGTTCTAACCTTGTGACGTCCAGTACAGAGGCTGGCTGGTCCTGCAAGAAAACATTGAAGTACCCAGGGCACAGTGAGTACAAGCCTACAAGATCCCAGAGACTGTCCTTGCCACCTTTTGGGAGAGCTCACTTCAGTTCGCTGACTCAGGCTTCAGCCTTGCAATGAGGTCCCCTGAGCTGTAGTTCGCTAAACACTGAATACAAGAGGGTGGCTACACCCTGAAGAGACAGTATAGTTAGAGGTGTCCACCATTTTTTTTTCTGCTAGTTTGGAATAGTCAAAGGCTCACCTGTACCCTTCCCAAGTTAAACTAGAAAATGAACTACAAAAAGACATGCACTCCCTGGTTTCTGAGTTGAGAGACTATGAACTGCTGTGTGCCTGTCTGCCATGTGCCTCACAGGGAATGAAACCTGGTGGGATAAATCAGCCAGCCCGGTCTGAATTCTGTGGTACACCTTTCAACCACAAGGAGGTACTCTGGATAAAAGCCTCCTTAGTTGCCCATTAAATAACTCTCAAGGCAATGGCACCAATGGCAGACCATAATGCAGCTTTTGCATTACGTTCAGTACCACCCTCGTATTTGTGCAGTGACTAGCCAAGGCTCTGGAGAAGGTCATGCAAGTTTAAAAACGATACATTTCAAACGGGCTCTATTGAAGTTCCTGGAATTGTCATGCATTATGGATTGTGGTTTCCCAGGCTCAAGGGACGTGTGCGAGAAAGCCAGTTACAAGAGGGTCCCATCAAAGTGATAAATGTCCTCATACAGTCCCTGACAAGACCAAATAATGCCATTGTGTGGTCTCAAAACGTTTGTAAATGTGGAACATAAGGATAAATAGAGCTGTTAATGTCCATATGAAGCGATATTTCTCCTTTGACGAGCCATCAGGGGTTCTGTGACCGTGGAACGTGATTCCGAGAAGAGGAAAACAATGTGTCACGTCTTCTGGGAGAAGAAAATATGAAAGGAAATAAATGTAATACAAAACAACCTAGATACCTTTTACGTGGACTAAAAATTTGAGCTCAATATGTGTCGATATGATGGAGTCAATCTTTTATAAAGTTTTCTTTTCACCAAGGCATCAGTGATTTCCAACTCTGAAGAACTAGAGGGATCAACCAAGTCAAAAAAATTCCCCACGGTCTGCTTGTAGCCCAACTCCCTATAAAACTTTTTTTTCTTTGTAATGTATCTCTTTGCAAAAAAGTCATGGTCAATGTGATTGGAATAAACAGGATCATAGATTAATATCAAAAGAAAAAATGTTTTATTGAATATACCCAGCTACATAAAATCTAAATAAATGTTGAGGCTCTTGCCCTTCTGAATAGCAGACTCAACGAAGAATCATCTGAAGGTCAGTATTTTTATCCTAACCGGGGATAACAAAGCAGGATGTGGCCCCTTTAAAAAAAAAAAACGTGGTCCATCAAGGTTGGGAGACACCCTGGAAATTTGCTTGTTGGCAACATTTTGTGGAATCGGCAGATTTTATCCAGATAATGACCTGCCCCAGCACATGGTAACCTCTTGTCCCACCGGCGGAGGAGGATGAGGATTTTTCTTTTCTCCTCTTCCTTTCAGTTACTCCTTTTTCCTAAACGGAATCTTTCATCCACCATCTCATAATGTGCATTTATTTATTTTTTTTGTCAAAAGGTGAAATTATCCTTTAATGGTCATTATCCCTTGCAAAGCACAATGTTATTTGTAGAATTGAAAGTTTTTGTTGTGGACTTTGACCCTCTTACTTGGTTACATGTTTTGTACTACTGTATTTGTATTCTCTATACAGTATGTAATTCAATCTTTGTACTCAAGCTCAGCTGTGTTTGACCCTGGTCATCAAACTACTTTACCGTAATGTCCTTGTTTGCTTGTTTCTCCTTTAAACTTGAATACAATTCTTAACAAAAAAAAACCCTTTTCAGTAGGTTGTACTAAACCTAGCTCATATATAATACACATTCGAAGGCCAAGTCTTGGAAAATGAAAAAAACACCCTTGCAGTGATCCCACCCCAAACCCCTCCATCTCACCTGCATTTCAAGGATTAAATTCTCCTTCTGTCTAGGGAAGAGATGAAGTGGCCGTATCAATTATTTTACTTCCTGCTCCAGCCAGCTGTTGCACCCTCCTCCTCCACCCCAAAGTGCCAGTCTGTGGGTGGAGCCTCGGCATCTTCACATACAGTACAGGTACCATAACCCTGTATGGTACGCTGAGTGCGACCGGACCTGGTTGCAGCATTCAGAGCAGCTCTGCGGGACTGGTTGCATCAAGCCTGACGAGGAGTATGGTAAGTATTAACTCTCTGCCCCTGGGTTCAACCTCATCCAACCCTTACAGTAAAGGGGACCCCCACCTTAAAGGTGTATTTTTTCATTTTCCTAAAGTTGGACTTTAATTGGTTAAATATTGTACATTGTAATGTCAGTGCATGTTTGCTGCATGATAACTACTAGCACAAGACCTAGGAGAAATCCTTTAAGCCGACCTTTATCCCAAAAAACACCTTGGTTGTATGTGGCCCCAGCCCCCTTCCTATCCCACAACTTCATATTTTTTTTTCTATTTACTTTTTTGTGCTGCAGGGCTGCACTTTCACCTAGGTGAAAATTAAAGTGGTGTTCCGGCCAAAATTATACTTTTTTAGTAAAAATACCCCTAGAATACACAAGCTTAATGTAGTCTAGTAAAGTTAGTCCGTAAACTAAGGTCTGTTTTGTTAGTTTATAGCAGTATTTTGTTATTTTATAAACTTACAGCAGGCCGTGGCCATCTTAAGGGTGGGCATCTAAAGCCAGACTGTATTTCTTCCTGGATCTCATCCTTGCAGATCTCGCACATGCTCAGTGCAGCACAAGCAGTGTAGTAGGTTTCAGGTCAGGTTTCCATAGCAACAGCAGTGTCAGAGGAAGTTGCCGCCCCTTCCCAGAAGGCATTGCAAACAGGAAATGATGGGATGGGCCGCGGCCAGGGAGGAGGAAGTGAAAAATGAATACAGCAGATATACAGTAAGTGCTGAGAAAAAAAATTAAAAATATCCAATTTATTTACAGTGCACAGTTTAGTGAGGGATGCTGAAGAGTTTTAAAAGTGGGTGGAACTCCACTTTAAGTTGAACCTAAAAACACGTGTGCCGTCTTTGCTGGTTTGAAGAACACGCAGATGTGCCAAAGGGCCCTGTCCAGCCTTTGGAACCTGGTAGAGACCTTCGGCAGATCTACTTGGATGCAATTGTTCACCAACGCGGTGCAATTAGAAAAGTAAAGGACTTTCTGTTTGATGTGCATGCGGGACGATTCTTCAAACTCAGTCTTATACTTTCCAAGCTACGCGTACCTGCGCATGCGCAGATCTGACGCGGGTCTCTGCTAGTTCTCCGAAGGCCAGGCAGAGCCCTTCGGCACATCTGTACATGTGCCAGACCATTAAAGATGGGGGGGGAGACTGGGTCAACTGTAAGAGAGTTGAAGTTCCTCTTTAAAGTATACCCAAAGACTAAACATTTTTTTTTAAATTTCGGATCTACAGTGGCGAGGGTTTAGTACCACTGTCAGGTTTTTTATTTCTGTTTGTGTCTCCATTAAGAATATTCACTCTTTCTAATTGTCCACCAATGTGGTCGTGAATGGAGGTGAGGTTAAATCCAAGGTTTATGTTGCCAATAGAACAAGAATAGAGGAGAAATATTACAATTGGGACACTAGTTCTGGAGATAAACGCTCACCAGCCATTTTATTAGATACACCTGTGCAGTTGGTTGATAACAGGAATTGCCAATCACATGGCAGAAACTCATTGCATTTAGGCATCTTGGATGTGGTGAAGACAACTTGCCTGAAGTTCAAACTGAGCATTGAAATGGGGAAGAAAAGGGATTTAAGTGACTTTGAACGCAGCATGGTTGTTGGTGCCAGATGGGCTGGTCTGAATATTTCAAAACCTGCTGATCTACTGGGATTTTCACACAAAACCATCTCTCGGGTTTACAGAGAATGGTCCGAAAAAGAGAAAATATCCAGTTAGCTGCAGTTGTGTGGAGGAAAATGCCTTGTTGATGTCAAGGAGAATGGGCAGACATTAGAAAGGCAACAGTACCTCAAATAACCACTTGTTACACCCAAGGTATGCAGAATACCATCTCTGAATGCACAACCCATCGAACTTTGAAGCAGATGGGCTACAGCAGCAGAAGACCACACCGGGTGCCACTCCTGTCAGCTAAGAACAGGAAACTGAAGCTACAATTGGCACAGGATCACCAAAATTGGACAATAGAAGATTGAAAAAACGTTGCCTGGTCTGATGAGTCTCAATTTCAGCTGCAACATTCAGATGGTGGGGTCAGAATTTGGCATAAAGAACATGAAAGCATGGATCCATCCTGCCTTGTATCACTGGTTCAGGCTGGTGGTGGTGTGATGGTGTGGGGGATATTTTCTTGGCACACTTTGGGCCCCTTAGTACCAATTAAGCATTGTTCACATAGACAGATCCCTGTTCTGCCTCTGTGAAGCTATCGCGGTTGGCCAGCGGACATTGGGTCCACCGGACCTGCGCATTGGCTTCCCCCTCTGTGCAGCGAAAGCGCGCCCACAGTATCAATTGCATGAAACAACGTACAGGAACATTTTGCGCAATAGAGCCGCAGTATTTCTGCGGGTGGTCTTTTAAGGGGTCCTACCCGACGCGTTTCGTCTCCTTGGACATGGTCTGGGGCTAGATGTCCAGACGATGTCCAAGGAGACGAAACGCGTTGGGTAGGACCCCACTGCCGCCATTTTTTATCTATACAGCGCTGGTTTTATATATTTACATGTGAGTGTAATTCTTTTATAATAAATTTGTCATATTTTTTCATACGGGATTACACTGTGTGGCCTTTTTTCGTTTTTCCCCTTTCATTATAACCATCTTTACTGAGGATATCACCCCTGAGGCTCATACGGTTCCATATATCACCTTTGGATCTTTTTCCATCTTCCATCGAAGTTCAGCAGCCGTTGATGCAGGCAGATCACGGCTGGTTAGAGGCTTTTGCAGAGTGCTGTAAATGGCTTCCTGAAAACTGGCTCTTAGGAGGAGTTATGCAAATATCAAAATATTTTGGTGGGTGTTAGTTTGGGGGAATGGGCGTTGTGGCTGCTGTGTTGGTTTAAGAGGGGTGTATTGGGGTGGTAAAATCGCAGAGCAAATACCTATTTTTGCCCCCCCCCCCCGGGCCCCATGTGTAAACAAGACCTAAGTTATTTAACATCTTATGTTTTTTGTTTTTTGAAATGTATCTCCGCTACAAATGCAAATAGACATTTATGTAAATCAATGCGTTTTATTTGTGTAGGTTACCGTCTTTGTTTCACGCTACTTTTTTTTTTCATTATGATAATTTTTATTGCTCCTCCATTTGCCAGCAGTGAATACATAATGTGTAATTAAACCGAGGAGATACAATGGCCTATTTTTATTTCTGCGCATAAGCCAGTGTTCTTGTTCGCACAGACTTCATTTATGTACAGTGAAAATGAACATGCTGCCAGGATAAATGGATGGTGTAATCTGGTTATTTGACGCCCAAGATCACCTTTTATATTTTCTGTAGTACATTTGCCATGTTCTGTACTCGCTCAGTTCTTATTGGCATTCGTCATTAAGGTCTAAATTGGCTTTCTTGCCCATTGCTACAAATTGTGCAAACATGCAGTTCCTGTGTGTATAGAACATAGGGGCCATGCCTACATCTTCAATGTGGACGAATCCGCCCCCCCGCATTTTTTTTCCTGTGTAGGTGAGGCTTGAGACAGGTTTGTTGTTGGTCAAACCCTTTTAAGTGAACCTGTCATGGCTATTAAAAGTCTCTAAAGCTGAATTCCGGTGAAAAAAAAAAATCCTTTATCCTTGCAGGGACCTTCCTCCCTTCAGACTTTAGGGGGAGGCAGACTGTGACCAGCAGGGCCAGGACAAAGGGTGGACAGGAGGGGCGGCTGCCATGGGCCATAGTTTGGAGACCACTGGCCTAGGTGATGATGAAAAATTTTCTCTCTCCTCTGGTTACTGGTGCTCTTCTGCACTGTCCAATTCACCTGCTTTGTGCGCGGGCCTTCAGCTTCTTCACGTACAATGCACTAATGTTACAACATTGTATGAGATGACACCAAAAAATTGCAATCAATCAGACAGCAATGGGAAGAGGTTTCAGCATTGGTCACAAAAAGTGTAGGAATCTTATGGGAGCAAGGAATAAGGTAAGTACACTATATTACCTTATTCATCATCTTCTTGGCCAGTGGTTCTCAGCCTCAGTCCTCAAGTACCCCCCAACGGGCCATGTTTTGGGAACTTCATTTTGTATAAAATAGCTCTTATCATTACCATGTCATTTATATTGATTTAAAGCAGCTGTGCAAAGTAAAGGAAAACCTGAAAACATGGTCCATTGGGGGTACTTGAGGACTGAGGTGGAGAACCACTGCCCTAGGCCAAAGAAGCAGTTGATCCTTTCACTTTCCCCGAGAGTTCAGTTTTAACGTATTAAAACTGTGGAGCTCATGTTGGGATCTCTTTCCTGGGCTGCTATTAGAAATCATGGGTCCTACCCAACCTACCTGATAGCCCCTGCATTTCCCCTAGTTTCTATCCGTAAACTTGAAGCACCCCTTCCCCCAGTTGGCAAGCAAGTTCATGGGCATTGGCCCGTTCAATGCTCCAGGGAAACTCAACAATTCCATATCGGTCATGGTGGACTTCATCTCCTCCTGATGAGCAGAAAGCATATCATCTGCCACTGGGTAAAGGACAGGTCTTCTGGTCAAATCTCTCGCGAATTTAGACTCCATGCCCTCCTTGTTTGCATTCTCACCAATTCAGTGTGCGTGCCGCTGCGATTCTCCATTGGGTTTGAACACAAAATGCTTTCACTCCAAACATTGTATAAATCACAGGTTAGACACTGCATCACGAGAGCGCTTGCAACTCCCACATTCAGGGAGTTCTGCCTATACTCCTCTATTAAAAAACAAAAGTGTGGCGCTAAGTGAGCAAGTGAATAGCGTGTGAACCTGGAAGGGTAAAATAGGCAATGCAAAACTGAATGTGAACAAAACCAAAACATAAAAGTCCAAAGTGAATAATAAACATCTTTGGAAGGTCCATTAGAGTTCAGAATAAAGTGAAAGGTCTTTCTTGGATAATCCAGGATGAATCTTGAAAATACAGTCAAAATGGTAAAGTGTTCACGCTTACCAGATTCGATGGACACACGTACCGTATAGCACGTGGGTCAAACAGGCACTCTTGAGGGAATGACCTCAAACAGGAATGCCCACCACTGGAAAAACGGTAAGAAGGGTTCCACCCAAAATTGAATGAGGACTGTCATATATCCATGATGTACTCCAAAACATGCGATGAATCACATCGATTGGTGTGCATGAAAAACAAATTTTCCGCACATAGTGTGATACTGTTTGACACTTAATGATAAAAAAGGGGGTTTACACTTACAGCAAATCCGATAAAACGAGTTTGTAATTAAAATGGAGTATAGACAATGATTCCAAGACCATCACCTGACATGTTTCGTCCTATTGGACATTACCTGGGGTAGATGATGTCCACTAGGACGAAACATGTTGGGTACAGCGTATATAAAAAACTGCAGTGTGTTGTGATGCCACTAATTTTGAATTATTATTATACAGGATTTATATATAGTGCAGTTTCAGCTGAACTCGCAGGATTTCAAACTCGCATATCAGTGCGAGTTAGGGGGCGATTCTATTAGGGTTCATACACAGATGTCTATTAAAATTGCCCCCCGAAGTCACCAAAAGTAGTGCAGAAACTACTTTTGGAAATCAGTGCGGCGCCGCAAAGTCGCCGTTGCATCAATTGGGACAATGCCGTTGCCGGCAATAGGCTGTGATTTGGCATGCGATGTATTGTACGGGGGCTAAGGGAGTGCTCCTAATCTCAGTTACCTGTATAGAAGACACCTGTGAGCCAGAAATCTTGCTGATTGATAGGGGATCAAATACTTCTTTCACTCGTTAAAATGCAAATCAATTTATAACTTTTTTGAAATGCGTTTTTCTGTATATTTTTGTTGTTATTTTGTCTCTCACTGTTAAAATAATCCTACCATTCAAATTATAGACTGATCATTTCTATGTCAGTGGACAAACGTACAAAATCAGCAGGGGATCAAATATTTTTTCCCCTCACTGTAATGAATCATATCATTTTCAAAATTTGTAAAGGAAGCCATATTGCAACACCCTTCCCTCTCTTTATCAAATAATGGAATATCAGATCACAGTTGAAGCCATCCTAGTTTTTAGACATTGCCAAGGACCATGCAATGTTTGCAGCCCGTGCTGTTCCCTCTCAGCCTCATGACATTTAGGTGTCTGGACCATCCATAGAGAATGATGGCTATCCAGGAAACGTGCATGAAGCTAAGAGCCAGGCTCTGGGCTCCACAACCCCCCCTACCCCCCCCCCCCCCAAGTGTGTATTTTTGTGGTTCTTCTTTGTTTATTTTTACATACTAACCTTTTTCAGATGACTTCAAACCAGTTAAGTGATGAGCAATGCCCTGTTTTGGATCTTCTCCAGCTGTAGGTGCTCCTCATTAGAGAGTGGCGTTGACCACTTATGCCGCGTACACACGAGCTGACTTTACGGCAGACTTTGCTCGGCGGACTTTTCGACAGACTTTACGACGGACTTTCTGAATGAACGGACTTGCCTACACACAATCCACCAAAGTCCGTTGAATTTGTACATGATGACGTACGACCGGACTAAAACATGGAAGTTCATAGCTAGTAGCCAATAGCTGCCCTAGCGTGGATTTTTGTCAGTCGAACTAGCATACAGACGAGCGGATTTTTCGACCGGACTCGATTTCGACGGATTGATTTAAAACATGTTTCAAATCTAAGTCCGTCCAACTTTTTAGAAAACAAAGTCCGCTGGAGCCCACACACGATCGAATTGTCTGACGAAATCCCGTCCGCCGGGCAAAGTCTGCCGTAAAGTCCGCTCTAGAGTACAAGACACCATGTGGCCTCCACCTCGGGGACTAGGTCCATGATGCCCTACACTCGCAGTATGTCTTCAGTGTATCAGGGAGTATGCTCTGAGTTAAGATTACCCACCTTGCTTTTTTTTTCTTTTAAATAATCACTTCCATTTACTTCAGAACAGTCACATGATGAGCAAGGTTCTTCTTGGATCTTTTCTTGATTGTAAGCAGTCCTTCAGTCTCCAACAATGCACCACTCTCTGCTTCATTACACTGTGATTACATGGCACCATGGTGACTTCCCCTAAGAGACTAGGTCTATGATGCCTTGCACTCACTGTATGTCCTCGGTGTTCCAGGTTAAATGATGCTGGACATAGCTTTGAGACCCAAAGTCTTGTTGATTCAATTAAGTAAAGTAATTTATGTATCTATTTTCTCAGATGGCATCAGCGTCAGCGGACTACCAGTCTCCAGTCCTTTCCGACATATTGTCAAACCCAGGGCCGAAACCAAACCTATTAACCTACCGGACAGTAACAAGTCCAGTGATTTCAGCCACGTCAAGGTAAGAAGTTGGTTGAGATAGTTGCTTTATGGTATTTTTTTTTTACTTTGGTTAAAGAGGGGAAGCGCTAGCACCCCTTTCGTGTTTTTAGTGCTGTATGTCTATCCATTGGGTATCTTTATCCTCTCTATTTCTCCTGGTGACCTTGTCACAGAAATATAGATGATGGGAAGCCCAACATGAGTTGTCATAAGAACAGGAGACGAGGGGATATCTACCAATGGGGACACCCGTTAGAGTGACAACTGTCTAAGGGGGTAATATCTAGGGTTGCACCGATACCGGTATTGGTGCCGATACTGAGTATTTGCATGAGTACTCATACTCATGCAAATGCTCTGATACCCGAAACCAATACCTTTGCAAGAAGAATTGGCTCAAATCGCACTATAAAGAATTGCATGCAATTTGAACAGGAATGTGGTGCGGTTTCCCACAATGCTCCTGTGTGAACCTAGTATAGAAAGACAGGGAAGGGCCGTGCAGCAATGGGCAAACAGTTTATTAAAATTTTTTATAACAACTCACATGTTAAAAGTAGATATCTGTAATATGTCAAATACAAATCTGCACGGTCATAGTGTTCAGTGATGGAAGTCCATGGTCACTTGCGGTGCTCACAGGGCTGGAGGAGATGTAGGAACTTCCGGTAACACCTTTCAACCAGCTTGGAGGGCACTCGTGGTTATAGGGCAGAAGTGATGTCAGCTTGGGAGCAGACCGCCTATACAAACAGAATGCAATGATTTGTAATCTCATAAACCCATATCTTATTTGCAATAGAACGTAGAAAACATATCAAATGTTTAAAGTGAGACAATGTTCCATTTTAAGAAAAAAAAAAAGTAATTTTGAAATTGATGGTGGCAACACGTCTCAAAAAGATTGGCGTGGTGCCATGTTTTTGAAGATGTGCCAAATATTTTCAATTGGTGAAAGGTCTGGACTGCAGACAGGCCAGTTAAACCCCTGGACTCTTCTACTAGGAAGTCATGCTGTTGCCATAAATGTAGTATGCGGTTTGGCATTGTCCTGCTGAAATATGCAAGGGTTTCCCTGAAAAAGACATTGTCTGGATGGGAGCATTTGCTGCTCTAAAACCTGAATATATCTTTCAGCATTCATGGTGCCTTTCCAGATGCGCACGCTGCTTAATTCCATATACACTAATGCACCCTCTTACCATCAGAGATGCTTGGCTTTTTAATGCTGATAACAAGCCGGAAGGTTCCTCTCCACTTTAGTCCAGAGGATGCGGCGCCCATGGTAGCCAAAAAAGAATGTCAAATTTCAATTTGTCTGCCCACAGAACAGTTTTCCACTTTGCAACAAACCATTTACAATGAGCTTTGGCCCAGAGAAGATGGCGGTGTTTCTGCATCATGTTCAGATATGGCTTCTTCTTTGCATGATAGAGCTTTATCTTGTATTTTTGGATGACACAGCGAGAGATTTCTGGAAGTATTCCTGAGCCCATGCAGTGAAGTCCATTACACAATCATGCCTGTTTTTAATGCAGTGCCGTCTGGGGGCCCGAAGATCATGGGCATCCAATATTGCGTTTCAGCCTTGTCCTTTGCGCACAGAGATTTCTCCAGATTTTCTGAATCTTTTGATATTACAGTATGTACTGCAGTTGATGAAAGTCTTTGAAATTTTACAATGTGGAACATTTATTCTGAAATTATTGGACAGTTTTTAGACACCGCTCTGCTCGCCTTTACTTCTGAGACACTTTGAACTCTCTAGGATGCTCTCTTTTCATACCCAATCATGTTACTGACCTGTTGCTAATTAACTTAATGAGTTGCAAAATGTTCTTCCAGCTCTTCCTTGTTAGTACCACTTAATTTGCCAGCTTTTTGTTGCCCTGTCCCAACTTTTTTGAGATGTGTTGCTGCCATCAATTTCAAAATGACCTTATTCTATTTCTTAAAATAGCACATTTTCCCAATTTAAACATTTGAAATTTTTTATATTTTCTTTTGCGAATAAAATATGGGTTTATGAGAGTTGAATATCATTGCATTCTGTTTTATGTAGATTTTACACAGTGCCTCAATTTTTTTGAAGTTGGGATTGTATGATACGTTGAGGTAGACTATACAATATGTATGATATGTTGGGGTAGACTATAAAATATGTATGATATGTTGGGGTAGACTATAAAATATGTATGATACGTTGGGGTAGACTATAAAACATGTATGATACATTGGGGTGTAGAATATAAAACATGTATGATACATTGGGGTGTAGAATATAAAACATATATGATACGTTGGGGTAGACTATAAAATATGTATGATACATTTGGGGTAGACTATAAAACACGTATGATATGTTAGAGTAGACTATAAAACATGTATAAAACTTTGGGGTAGACTATAAAATATGTACGATACATTGGTAGTAGACTATAAAATATGTATGATACGTTGGGATAGACTATAAAACATGTATGATACGTTGGGATAGACTATGAAACATGTATGATTTGTTTGGAAAGACTATAAAACATGTATAAAACTTTGGGGTAGACTATAAAATATGTACGATACGTTGGGATAGACTATAAAACATGTATGATACATTGGGGTAGACTATAAAACATGTATGATACATTTGGAAAGACTATAAAACATGTATAAAAACATGTATAATATAATCATTGCATTCTGTTTTATGTAGATTTTACACAGCGCCCCAATTTTTTTGAAGTTGGGATTGTATGATACCTTGGGGTAGACTATAAAACATGTACGATACATTGGGGTAGACTATAAAACATGTATGATACATTTGGACAGACTATAAAACATGTATAAAACTTTGGGGTAGACTATAAAACATGTACGATACATTGGGGTAGACTATAAAACATGTATGATACATTTGGACAGACTATAAAACATGTATAAAACTTTGGGGTAGACTATAAAATATGTACGATACGTTGGGGTAGACTATACAATATGTATGATACGTTGGGGTAGACTATACAATATGTATGATACGTTGGGGTAGACTATAAAACATGTATGATACGTTGGGGCAGACTATAAAACATGTATAAAATGTTGGGTTAGACTATAAAATATGTATGATACATTGGTGGTAGACTATAAAACATGTATGATACGTTGGGGTAGACTATAACATATGTATGATATGATGTTGTGGTAGACTATAAAACATGTAAGATACGTTGGGGTAGACTGTAAAATATGTATGATATGTTGGGGTAGACTATAAAATATGTATGAAGCATTGGGGTAGACAATAAAACACACCAAGCAAATCATTCTTTGTTCCTCCCAAGGCCTCCTGCTGTCTAGCTCCCTCGTCACCTCCTCCCATGCTCATCTCCAGGAATTTTCCTGAGCCTCTCCCATCCTATGGAACTCCCTACCCCAATCTGTCCTGCTATCTCCTACTCTGGCGACCTTTAGGTGATCCCTGAAAACCCTTCTCTATCCTGCCTCCATCCAATAACTGTATTTATACTATTTCCATCAGTTCATCCCCCACAGTTATTGCTTTTTGTACCGTTTGACCCTCCCTTTTGAATTGTAAGCTCTAAGGAGCAGGTCCCCCTGATTCCTCCTGTATTGAATTGTATTGTAACTGTAATGTCCGTCCTCATGTTGTAAAGTGCTGAGCAAATTGTTGGCGCTATATAAATCCTGTATAATAATAATAATAAATTAAACATGTATGATATGTTAAGGTAGACCACAAAACCTAAAAGAGATTATAATGTGCAAAATCAGGGCAACGCCGAAACGAAAAAAAAAAGTGCTCTGGGACTCGAGGGGATTTATGGAGACAAAGGGCCCGGAGGGCCAAGTGGTTAAAATGAAACCCTTGTACATCACATTTGTGCTATAGATAAAGCTCTGGTAATTTACATAACATAGAGGATTTACATAACATAAAAAGAGGTTTCTGGATCCGTGTGAAAGGCGAAAGGTGCTCCTGAGGACAGCCGCTCCCCTCTTGGCGCAGAGCTATTTTTAGCCTCCGCTTGTCCCATGTTGTGCTGTTTAAAGATTCATTGCAGGCTGTTAATGGGTCTATTTATAACCACGCTGCCAACTGCCAGAGCCGGAGCGCTGTGATAAATGGTAATTCTGTTCTTGGAGACCGCTGCCATGGCAGCCGTTAACCCTTCCCGCCACCCGAACCTGGCAGGTTCCTGGACGCGTTAGGCTGGCATGTGGGAAGAACTTGGTCTACCTGGCACTCAAATACAGAGCCATGTCCTCAGAGATGGGTGAAGATCTGTACGTCTTCCCTGTATATGTGCCAGACATAAAAAAAAAAAAAAAATGCTGCAAGCAACACATTTCTTAACACTTCCACCGCAGCCACATAGAAACTTTATAAAGACTTTTATTTATTTATTTTTTCTTTTCTTATTATGCTCAGTACTGTACCCATAAAACCTTCTTTGCAATTAGATAAATATAAAATATTGGGTATGAATGTTTCATATTCGGCACTCAGAGAGCAGCTGCTGACTCGAGTGAGCCAGAGACTAGAGGAAGACGCTGCTGGACTTCGTTCGAGTTCCAAGCATGCTTTGCAAGCACAGAATCATGTAAACACTCTGTAGTAAACTCTGTTAAAGGTTTTTTTTTTTTTAATATGTAAAGTGTAAGTTCACCTTTTCCCAAAAAATGAAAGTTGAACTAACACACTACACCAGGGGTGCTCAAACAGTGGCCCTCGGAGCCCTCTGATGTGACCTATGACTTCAAACCAGAGAAGCACATGCCCATGCTCTGGGATGGGGTGGTCAGCAAGCCCAGGTCGCAATCAACAGGTTGCCAATTAGGGACATGCAGTCAGGGGAGGCACGTGAGGCAGAGCCTCACCTGCTACGTACATAAAAAATAAACATAAAAATAAATAAACAAATAAACATAAACATAAAAAAGAATTAAACATAAAAAATAAAAACAATCGACTTCGAGGGTGGTAGCTCGATAACCTGGGGGTCACAGAGACCCCAAATTTGGGGAGTAGGTAGCTGAAGTCCTACCCCCACTACTGGGGCTCCTAGGACCTATGGTTTCGGAGATACGGGGCTCCTTGCACAGCCTGTCAGAAGCTACATACAGAACGGCCAGTTTAAATACAAGCTGGCACACTCTGAGGGATATTTACGAAAGGCAAATCCATTTTGCACTGCAAGTGCACTTGGAAGTGCAGTCACTCTAAATCTAAGGGGTAGATCTGAAATAACTGGAAGCTCTGCTGATTTTATCATCCAATCACGTGCAAGCTAAAATGCTTTTTTTATTTTCCTTGCATGTCCCCCTCGGATCTAAAGTGACTTTACTTTTCCTTTAGTAAATAACCCCCTCTGTTTGCAGCAGACTTAGAGGATGAGCTTACAGTGCCTCTCCTCACTTCTTGTCAGAGGTACTGAGCTCAATGGACAGCTTGGAGCCTTCAACCAATAGTGAAGCACCATTGGCCCAAACTGTCCCAAAATATGCTGCAGTGGAGGCACGCCTCTCACTGCAGTGTCATTGAAGGGGGCATGTGTCTAAAAGACAGATGCTCCTTCTTCCAGCCCAGCCCTCTTAAATACAAGGAAAAAACATGTGTTTGTGTATAAGATTTACCCACAGTCCCATGTTTTTCTCACACTGTTAAGAGGGAGAATGAGAATCTGCTGCTGCTGAAAAGGTAGAAGCTAAATCATATATTATTATGCTATATGTTATAAGATAATAATTTATTATTTATCTATTTACTGTGAAATTACTGGTTGGAAGTTATAACTTCAGCAATTTGTTCATTAAACGACCTGCTTGAGTACAGTTTTTGAAAATATAGTAAATTAGCTTAAAAATAATATATAATAATTATTTGTATATTACTTATGGTAATTAACCCCTTGCCACCCAGGCCAATTCTGACACTTCTCTCCTACATGTAAAAATCATAATTTTTTTTGCTAGAAAATAGGGCTGGGAGATTTTCTTACAAAAAAACTTGATTCACGATTCGAATCCAATTTTTTTTTTTCTATGGAAACCGCGCCGGTCCTGAGGCGCTGCGGGCATGAGCTTTTAGGCGAGGCCGCGGCTTTGGCCTAGTCCGTGGCGTCCGGCCTCGCAGACTAGGCCGAAGCCGCGGCCTCACCTAAAAACTCATGCCCGCAGCGCCTCAGGACCGTCACGGTGAAAAAAAAAAAAGATCTAAAAAAATCGATTTGTTTAAATTTTGAATTGATTTGACCTCGTAACTCGATTCAAGATTTAAATCGATTTTTTCCCCAGCCCTACTAGAAAATAACTTTGAACCCCCAAACATTATATATATTATTTTAGCAGACACCTAGGGAATAAAATGGTGGTCGTTGCAACTTTTAATGTTACACAGTATTTGCGCAGCAATTTTTCAAACGCGTTTTTTTTTTGAAAAGAAATTGTTTCATGAATAAAAAACAAAAAAACAAACAAAAAACATTTGCCCGATTTGTTTGTATAATGTGAAAGGTGATGTTACGCCGAGTAAGTAGATACCTAACGTGTCATGCTTTAAAATTTGCACACACTTGTGGAATGGCACCAAACTTCAGTACTTAATAATCTCCATAGACAACGCTTGAAATTTTTTTTTTTTTAGAGGTTACCTGTTTAGAGTTACAGAGGAGGTCTAGTGCTAGAATTATTGTTCTCGCCCTACCGATCGTATGTAACCTGTGTGTATCTGGCTCTGATGCTAGCCAGTGCCTCACCAGCCACTGACCTCCCCGCACGTCCCTGTTGCCAACCCGCAATCTCAGAGCATCAGAGTCCATGGAGGCGGCAACAGCAGTGTAGTAAACAGCGGGTCGCGATTAGCACTTATAAAAGAAAAGAAGGGGTTATCAGGCTGCTTATATACATTGATCCGCTGATAAAGCACAGCGCACCTGTGGGTTTCCTGTGGGTTAGCTGCACTTAAGCGGCCCCTGCACTACACCCTCCCGGTCCCCACTGCGCTAACCTCAGTGAGTGATTAGCTTTCACTACCCACGCAGCCAGGGCAACAGTTTGGGAGTTTGATAGCTGCAGTCTTCTTCCCCTTATTTCCTTATGGGTGCCGGGACCGATCAGAGCCATTCTGATTGGTCGGTTCTGTCACATGACTGCCCTAACCAATTGGACTTCCTCTGATCCGTCCTGACGTTCCTAAGGAAAGGGAGTGAGGGGTCATTAGAGTGTAGTGTAAGGTTAACTTTCACTTTAAAGCCGACTTTCATTTAAAACTCTCCCTCCTTCCCCTAAGAATTTTTTTTCTCTACGAGTGGGTACCTTTTTTTTTTTTTCTTTTTTTTGATATGTACTCGTTCCCACTTTTGCAATATTCACCTAATTTGAGATTTACATCAGCTTGTCCCTCCTTCCTCCCCCAACCGCAACCTCCTGGGACACGTCGTAGGAGGCTATAGGACCGGTCCCTAATTGTTGCTGCGCATGCTCAGTGGGGAGGCGTCTGTGGAAGTCACAGCCAGCTTCCACGTACAAGATGGCTGTGACAGAGAGTGGAAGCCCAGTAAGGAATTGGCTCAGAGCAAGACAGCTCTGGACTCCACAGGCCGGTAAGTGTCAATTTCTTGACCACTTCCCTTCCAATGACGTGCCTGTATGTCGCTGGAATTACAGTGGTTATACCAGGACCAGCTCTCTTGTAATAGCAACTGGATCGGCTGACTAGCCGCTCGACTGCTATTTCAATCAATCGAGCCCCCACTGCTGCCTACCGCGGCTCTCTCAGGCTTTTCCGTCCCACCAGGAGACCCGAGTGACCAAACCGCGAGTCCGCTGTCTGGCTGGACAGCCAAGCAAAGCTCTTCATAATAGTAAACCAGAAGCGATGACACGACATCACTTCCAGTTTACTCAGGAACAATCGGCGCCATTTTTTTAAAAATCGAAAAGCATTTAAAAACACAGATCTTTGTGAATATTTTTAAGTGCAGAGGAGGGATTTGGGGTCGTATAGATCCCAGATCCTGACACCAAAGATGAGGCACTATTCCTCCCACTGACACCAATGACGAGGAACTATTCCTTCCACTGACACCAATGATGGGGCACTATTCCTCCCATTGACACCAATGATGGGGCACTATTCCACTGACACCAACGATGGGGCACTATTCCTTCCACTGACACCAATGATGGGGCACTATTCTTTCCACTAGCACCAACGATGGGGCACAATTCCTTCCAGTGACACCAATGTTGGGGGCACTATTCCTCCCACTGAAACCAACTGCTTCTCCCCCTAATACCAAAGATTAGGCATTGTTTACTCCCACTGGGCCCAGTCCGACCCCCTAAAGTCTGAAAGACCATAAACTGGCCCTTTCTTTAGAAATGACTCTTGCTGACAGCAGAGGAATGGGAGAGCAGACAGTAATCACACTTGGTGCTTTGGATTGAGGTATACAAGTACATACTACAGAGAGATATGCTTTATTCATTTATCATTTCAGCGGTTTACAGCCACTTTATTGAATGGAAAACATTCGACCTGGAATGGAAATGGCCTATTGGTATTCTATTTTGCCCTCATTTACCCAGAGCAAATGTAAATGCAGTTTCATAAGATGCATATCATTGGAAATGTTTTAATACACCCATAAATATAGGTGACAGGTTCTCTTTAGGGCTCCTGGGCCTGGACTCCACTTTCCAAGCATTGTTAATCCCTGGAAATTTAGGCAAGTTGAGCAGCTAAACATAGAATCGGATCCTTACGAGGATAGATAGAGTATCATTAAGCAGCAGTCGTACGTTACTTTCTCTGCTTGTATATCATGGATAAAACGAAGCCGGAGAGGTGATTGAATTATTGCTTCCAGTCTACAAAAGTAACATTAAAATAAAAGCCCGCCTGACTGCGGCTAATGCCTGCAGCGGCATGATGGACTGTGTCCATTGTGAGGAGTAGACTCTGCGCTCCTTCAGAACGTCACAGAACCATTCTTATAGAGGAAAGAGCTCAGCTTCAGACTGTAATTTTAATTTCGGCACCGCGGTTTTCTCAGAGATGTTCTTTTCCAAAAGTTGGTTGCAGCAGATTCACCCCTTATCTTCTTTTTGTTTGTTTTTGTTTTTTTGTTTTATACTCCAATGCCATGCAGCAGTGCCCAACAAATAAAACTGTACACACCTCTGCAGCAACATAAGATCTGCATCAGACTTAAAGAAGAGGACTGCACTGTAGGTTTTCACATCTTACTCTTTCCCTTAAAGCAGCCATTCTCAGCCAGGGTTCCTCCAGGGGTTGGAAGAAGAGAGGAAAGATCCCTGGTGCCGCATATCCATGGAGTCCTATGGTGGTATAAAAGAGGCGACCACCGCCTGGGCTCCTGCCAGGCTACGCATCCAACGCGTTTCACTCTGCCCCTCAGAGCTTTGTCATGGGGAGTCCTTCCTCCAGAGGTTGCTTGGGGTTCCTTGAGCTGTGGCCTATTGACTTCCCATTTGACTGTGCCTACATAGTTCTGGGGTCAACACTATTTGGCAGAACCAGTGGCATCACACCAATGATCTCTTTAGCTGTCCGGAAAGGTGCAATTCTGATCACTACTATAACATTGCCTATTCTTCCCACTGATCACCAATATAAGGAGCATTCTTCCCACTGACCACCAATGTAAGGAGCGTTCTTCCCACTGATCACCAATGTAAGGAACATTCTTCCCACTGACCACCAATGTAAGGAGCATTCTTCCCACTGATCACCAATGTAAGGAGCATTCTTCTCACTGATCACCAATGTAAGGAACATTCTTCCCACTGACCACCAATGTAAGGAGCATTCTTCCCACTGATCACCAATGTAAGGAGCATTCTTCCCACTGATCACCAATGTAAGGAACATTCTTCCCACTGATCACCAATGTAAGGTACATTCTTCCCACTGACCTCCAATGTAAGGAACATTCTTCCCACTGATCACCAATGTAAGGAGCATTCTTCCCACTGATCACCAATGTAAGGAGCATTCTTCCCACTGATCACCAATGTAAGGAGCATTCTTCCCACTGATCACCAATGTAAGGAACATTCTTCCCACTGATCACCAATGTAAGGGACATTCTTCACACTGATCACCAATGTAAGGAGTTCCTTTGACTACCAATGTTGGGGACATTTTGCTCTCTGACCACCAGTGGGTTGGTTTTAGCAGGGGATACCCAAGACCTGATATTTGTTTCAGGGATTCCTCTAGGGTAAAAAGGTTGAGAAAGACTGCCTTAAAGGGTATCTCTGGTCAAAAAGCTTTTTGACATTTAAGGATACACCCCTATCAACTGCGCATGCTCTGAGGAAGCTTGGGTTACAAGCAAAACATGTAAGCAAGACATACCCACATGTCTCTACCGATGTGAACACCGATCTGTCCATCCACCTGGTGAACCCAGCTC
The DNA here is from genome assembly GCA_037952835.1 of Lithobates septentrionalis. Taxonomy (NCBI): domain Eukaryota; kingdom Metazoa; phylum Chordata; class Amphibia; order Anura; family Ranidae; genus Lithobates; species Lithobates septentrionalis. The sequence goes on from JBBDGP010000776.1 coordinate 283,711, forward strand.
ACTCATCCTAAATTTCCGTTCAGCATATCCATCCAGCACTCAGCACTTTATTGAGTCATCTGAGATGGCGTGACCAGGATAATTTGGCAAGCAGTTGCATGACATGCAGGATACCCCGAAAGACGAACCGGGATCACTCAACTGGGAGCAACTCTAAGGAAGGTCTGTAAAGGACTACTATTCATTCCTCTTTCAAATGGAAGGAAGATTTATCAAAATCTCCCATGATTGAATATATCCTGTGACCCTACTCTTTGAATATTTATGCTCTTGTATTCAGAGGATCGCCACCCGGTGGCCCCCGGTCCACATATAGGGTATGGTTTTTCAAAGTAATTAGCTATAGGTCAAACGTTCGGTGACGTGGGCTACAGTCTACTTCACTGAGACCTGCTCAATAGGACTTTTTCCTTTAGAGGAGCTTTGTATCCATGTTTTTTGTTTTTTCATATATCTCTGGTCTGATGACTAAATACGCTGATCGTGTGCATATATAAGGACTGTTTATCTGCCTGAAGATTGGTAGTAATACATATCCTTCTCCCGTACACCCTTGGCTGTATTACCCTTTATGGATAAACGTTGCAGACATCTGAAAGTCACACCTCCCTATACGGCTAAAGGTAGCTGAACAAGTATTGAGATGAAGGGTTCCCATTGAAGAATACTGTTAACAATACAGCTTACATAGATGTTGTAGGCAATAGTAGGCTCTTTATATACCTTTATTTTAGTCCCAATGACATCATCACAGAGTCTCTGTGTTCCTCTATGCAATGCGGGCAGATCATGGCTGGTGGGAGGGGCCAGCAGGGTGCTGTACATAGCTTGTACACCTGTGCAAGCCTGAAAGGAAGGCCTGAGGTCACATTTAAAGTGGCATTAAACCTAAAACCAAAAATTTAAAATTGTGCAGCTTACCAATCATTAGATGTGGTGGCTGCATTCGTTTTCTTTTTTTAGGCTTTTTTCCCCCCTCTTTTTTCCCCCCTCTCTTTTTTCCCCCCTCTCTTTTTTCCCCCCTCTCTTTTTCCCCCCTCTCTTTTTTCCCCCTCTCTTTTTCCCCCACTCTTTTTCCCCCTCTCTTTTTTCACCTGGTGATCTGGCCAGTAACACGCCTCCTGGTGATCTGGCCAGTAACACGCCTCCTGGTGATCTGGCCAGTAACACGCCTCCTGGTGATCTGGCCAGTAACACGCCTCCCGCCCCCACTCTGGATAAAGGAGAAAGGGGGGGGGGGGCGGCACTGTAGACTTCAGCATTGTCAGCTTGAAAGAAAGGGAGTGTTGGATGTATTACATGTAACCACTTGCCGACCAGCCGCCGTCATTATAGTGCGGCAGGTCGGCTCATTCCCGCGATTTGCCGTAGCTGTACGTCGGCTCTTTTAAGAGCTATAGCAGGCACGCAAGCCCGCTGCACGATGCGCGTGGCTGGCGGCCGTTGTATCTGCCGGCCACCCGCGGTCGCTCCACAGAGACCCAGAATGGGGATCTGTTATTGTAAACAAACATATTCCCGTTCTAACAGGAGAGTAGAGAGAGAGATCTGCTGTTCCTAGCGATCAGGAACAATGATCCGTCTCTTCCTCCCCCCACAGTTAGAAACACCTCTCAGGGAACACAGTTAACCCCTTGATCACCTCTAGTGTTAACCCCATCCCTGCCAGTGTCATTTATACAGTAATCAGTGCATTTTTATAGCACTGATTGCTGTATAAATGTCATTGGTCCCAAAAAAGCGTCAAAAGTGTCTGATCTGTACGCCGCAATGTCGCAGTCCCGCTAAAAATCGCTGATCACCGTCATTACTAGTTTAAAAAAAAAAAAGAATAATAAAAATGCCATAAATCTATCCCCTATTTTGTAGACGCTATAACTTTTGCGCAAACCAATCAATATACGCTTATTGCTATTTTTTTTTTTTAACCAAAAATATGAAGAAGAATACATATTGGCCTAAAACTGATGAAGAAATTAGTTTTTTTACATGATTTTTTTTGGATATTTATTATAGCAAAAAGTAAAAAATATTGTTGTTTTCTTTCAAAACTGTCTGTCTTTTCTTGTTTATAGCGCAAAAAATAAAAACCGCAGAGGTGATCAAATACCACCAAAAGAAAGCTCTATTCGTGGGGAAAAAAGGACGTCCATTTTGTTTGGTTACAACATCGCACGACTGCGCAATTGTCAGTTAAAGCGACGCAGTGCCGAATCGCAAAAAATGGCCAAATCATTAAGGGGGAAAATCTTCCGGTCCTTAAGTGGTTATCCACTTCCGGAGCGCCGCACGCCGATCTACATCCTAACTTTGAAGAGGAGTATCGTTGTTATGGCAGCAGCTAGCTGCCATAACCCCGGTATCCTCTTGTTCGGCCAGCGGTCCGGTTTCCGATAATATCGGTCTCATCTGCGAATTCGCCGCGAGATCAATTTTATCGGCTGCGGGGGGCCCCCCCGCCACGCTCGGGTGACCTCCGACGCTCACCAGAGCCGTCGGCAGCAGCGGAGGCGATCGGATCCTTTCTCCTCTGTGGTATGGAGACGAGTGAGGGGAAGATGGCCCCCACCCGTCTCCATGACTTTGTACACTTCAAATAAAGCTTATACAAAAAAAGGGGGGGGGGGCGGTGCGCTGAGTCTTGCACCACACTGACCCCTAGCCAGCCAGCAATGTAAGGGCTGCTTGAACCCAGGGACATATACTTGCTGTCGCCAAATGCCAGTCTTAGCAATAAGCATTGGCGTGTTTAGACAGCATTCGTCCCATGGTATTGAGTCCACTGAAGAACTTTGTTTTTCCGCTCCTTGACTGCCCTCTATGGTCACCTCTAGCACATGGTTTTCCAGACACAGATAGACACCTGTGACCTTTTTTTTTAGTGAGTTGATCCATATTTCAAGAGACCTAGTAGGCTTGTTACCTCTAATTGGACAGCATCCCCTGGAGAAGCCTGACATATGGGTGAAACATGTTGGGAACTCCATTTTTTAGTGCTGTATCCATAAAATCTTGTTGATCTGTACTTGCCAATTGTTATGTTTTAACATTTTTTTTATTTTTCTCTTTAAAATAAAAAAAAAAAAAAAAAAAAAAAAATCTTATACATTATAGTTGATACTATTTCATTGTATTTTGCACTTTAACCACTTGACATCGGCGCTATAGCCGAATGATGGCTACAGCGCGGACCTGAATTTACTGGGAGGAATCATATGACGGCCTCCCCTGTGCACGCGCCCTGTGGTCACGAGTCACTGAGACTCGGGTGATCATTGATCCGTGTAAGGGGCCGGTCCCGGCCCCTTACCATGTGATCAGCTGTCAGCCAATGACAGCTGATCACATGATCAAAACAAAAGATTGAGCTCGATCACCGGCTCATCAGCAAGGGACATCGGTCCCGAAGAGGAAGAGGCAATTCTGCCTCATATGTGTCACAAGTACCCCCTGCCAGTGCCACCTGCCATTGCCACCTGACAGTGCCCACAGTGCCACCTATCAATGCCCATGAGTGCCACCTATCAATGCCTACAAGTGCCACCTATCAATGCCCACAAGTGTCACCTATCAATGCCCACCAGTGGTGCCAATCAGTGTAACCGAACAGTGCCCATTATTGCCACCCATCAGTGCCCATCACTGCCACCCATCAGTGCCCATCACTGCCACCTATCGGTGCCCATCAGTGCCGCCTCATCAGTGTACATCAATGAAGGAGAAAAATTACCTTTTTTTTAAAGTTTTATAACAAAATATAAAAAAAAATTTTTATTTTTTTTTTTAAATTCGGTCTTTTTACATTTTTTTAACAAAAAATAAAAACTGCAGAGGTGATCAAATACCACCAAAAGAAAGCTCTATTTGTGGGAAAAAAATGATAAAAATTTCATATAGGTACAGTGTTGTATGACCGCGCAATTGTCATTCAAAATGCGTCAGCGCTGAAAGCTGAAAATTGGTCTGGATAGGAGGGGGGGTTTAAGTGCCCGGTAAGCAAGTGGTTAAAAATCCCGATCCCTCCTCTTATATCAAATCAATTAAGGGACGTGGTGCTAATATCAAGTTGATCTGCCCGTGATCAGATACTTTTCCCAGCAATGTAAAGCGGTCAGTGCGCTGAATCTTGACTGAGGGTCACTGTGAATTGGCCCTTACTGGCTGGATCACCAGATGAAAATAGAAGTAAGAAAGCCTAAAAAGAAAACAAATGCATCCGTCACCTCTGAGAATTGGTAAGCTACAATATAAGAAATGTTTGCTTTTGCGTTTAAAACTGCTTTAAAAATGCACATGTATTATACAGCAAAAGTATTATCTTGCCCATGGAGATGGCCTTGTAGCCCCGAATCAAGACAAGGCAATAACGTTTAATCCAATCTGTTAGCTACAAAAAAACTGATTTCTATATTGTATTTCATTTCTCTTTTCTCCGAAGAGGCTTCCAGTGAATATTTGATAAGATGTAAAGCAGCCAGATCACCTGAAGGCTTGTGTTGTCTCCTCGTGGCCCGCACAGTGATACGACCTTGTCATGGTTGATCTAGTGCCTCGCAAAGTTGTTCGGGAACGAGCTTCCAGCGCCGCAACCCTCCCTCAACTTTTTAAATATTTCATGGACTCCTCTTTGCTTATACAACCAGATTAGCCCATTATTCACTTTACGGGACGGAAAAGCAAACAGAATTAAGTCGTACCCATTGTGCTGAGTCTGGGGTTTGTTTTATTGCAGCGCCAGGTTTATGCCAGTAAAATCAATTCTAATATCTCTTTGTTCTTAAAGCAGGTGCGTTGCTTTTTTTTTGTTTTTTTAAAGGTACCCCCCGAAAGCAGGAGCAAGGGAAAGAATTTTACCCTAAAAGCCGTCCATACATAGATCGAAATTTGGCCAATTTAGCAAGGACTAGATGAATTTCCATCCACGTATAAGCACCCTGGTTGTGCAGAGGTCGATCTATCCTTCAACTTCTATACAACCACCCTGTTGTTTTTTTTTTTCCTCTCAACAATCGGTGCCGCTGGCTATAGCTGGCAACACTGATCATTGTATTCTGCTGGCAGGGAAGGATCCCCACCGGCAGAACATAATAGCACAGCGGGAGTGATTCCCCCATCCACATGGAGTGTGTGGATAGAGGAATTGGCACATTTTTTTTTTTTTTTTTTTTTAACATAAAGTTTATTCAAGTTTTCAGACAGACAGAGTATAAATCACATTACATTATCAGTTAGCATAGTCGTTAAGCAATGGAACAATCTGTTGTGCACACACATCGTAATAGCAAGTGTAGTTGTTATTACAACAGTAATTGACAGCTTGGCATTTGCCGTATTACTCAAGTGGGACCTGAGATCTCGAGGACGAGGGAGAGGGGAGGGGGGGGGCCCCAAGGAAGGAGTAAAGGGTAAATAAGGATAGGGAGAGGAAATGGGGGGGGGGGGGATGGGCAGGGGGGGCTGGGGGAAAGGGCGGGTCTCTCCAAGTCTGGCGTAGCACTTGATTACTATATTTAAATTAGGGATTTACAATGTTCGCACAAGAAAGTGGTGTTGAGGAAGAAATGAAAAGGTGATAGAAAAGCTAGTCAGTGTTATTCTAGGGACAGATGTTTCGCCTCGACCCAACAGGCCCAAATCTTATCGAATTTGCGTGGGCAGTTCCTGCCTAGATAGGTTAATTTGTAGAGGGGCAGGGCGGCATTTACCAGGGACAACCAGACCTTTTTAGTGGGGGGCTGTGTCTGATTCCATTGTAGAAGAAAAGCTTTCCTTGCGTAGAAGGACATATAAAATACAAATAGTTTCTTCCTCTGGGGGGCTTCAAGGAAATCGCAAATACCCAAGAGAAGTGGGATGGGACTAAATGGGACCGTGAGCTCACCTATAGAGTTAATCTCAGACAGGACTTCCCTCCAATAGCCCTCCACCACAGGGCAGGACCAAACCACATGAATGAAGTCTGCACCATCTGTACCACATCTAGGACATATCGCCGATCTACCCGGGTTAATTCTTGCTAGACGCGCAGGGGAGTAGTAGGCCCGATGAAGAAATTTTAGCTGGGTGTATCTGTCTCTAGCTGAGATCATTAGGGGTAAGTATTGCTGAATCCCCTCCTCCCAGTCCTCGTCCGTCAGGCCAGGGATATCATTCTGCCATGTTGTGTACAATCGTGAGACTTTAGAGGTATCCAGGACTACCAGCTTATTATAAATGTTAGAGAGCGTACCCCCGTCTAGATATTGCAACATATTTTCTATGTCAGATAGCTGTAGATCTATCCCATTAGGGAATTGGGACCGGAATGCGTGGCGTAGCTGCAGGTACCGGAAGAACATGTGGTTCGGTAGATCTCTACTGTGTTTTAGGTCATCAAAAGTAAGTAGCTGTCCTTCGGAGACGATGTCACCCAGGGTTGTGATTCCATACCTGACCCACACATTTGGGTCAGGCATGGAAGCAAAGTGGGACAAGCGGGGGTTACCCCACAGTGGGGTCAGGGGGGACCGCGCATTCGGTGTCCCCATCTTTGAGGCCACAGTATCCCACACCTTAATTGTCGTCCTCATGGGCGTAGTCACCCGGGGGCTGGATTTAGGTCCTTTATGTATTAAGACATTGAGCTCCTCATGCGAGCCCAGCAGTGCCGCCTCCAATTTAGACGCAGGGTTCATCGGTGTTTTGGACAGCCACCACTTAACAGTGACCAGGACTGCTGCCCAATAGTATTTTATGAAACACGGTAGGGCCAAACCCCCCAAAGTGACTGGTAGTTGCAACGTTGATTTAGCTATCCTAGGCATTGCTCCCTTCCATACAAAGGAGGTAATTATGCTATCTAGTTTGTTAAAGAAAGAGACTGGTAAAGGTATAGGAGTATGCCTAAAAAGGTAAGTGAACTTGGGCAGGACGGTCATCTTAACCAAATTCACCCTACCCACAGGTGTGAGCGGAAGGTTCTTCCAAACTGCACACCTATGGGATAGTTGGGACACCACCGGGGTCAAATTCAGATGAATAAACTGCTTTAGGTCCCTGTGAATCTCCACCCCCAAGTATCTAAACTGAGAGACCCTTTGAAGCTGTTCGTCTGGGGGGGGGGGGGGATCGGTGCCAGAATGGAGCGGGAATAGTATAGATTTACCCCAATTTATGCAGACCCCTGAGTATTTCCCAAATTCGTTGATCACCGAGAGCGCATTCCGCAGGGAAATGCCATCATCCCTGAGATATAAGAGTGTGTCGTCGGCATATAGTGATATTTTTTCATGGAGGGGGCCTATAGGAATACCCTGTATCGCAGGATCAGACCGAAGGAGGATTGCCATGGGTTCTATAGCGAGTGCAAAAAGCCCCAGGGACAGGGGGCATCCCTGTCTCGTACCCCTACTCAGAGAAAAGGGTGCAGACAGGACAGTGCCCGTGCGGACCCTTGCCGTCGGATCCCCATACACGGCCCTGACCCAGGAGACAAAGACTGGACCAAATCCGAACCTACGGAGGACCTCCCACAGATACAGCCACTCGACCGAGTCTAAGGCTTTCTCTGCATCCAGGGAGGCCACTACCGCAGGGCAGTCATCTCCCGCCCCCGAGGCCAGGACCGAGTAGAGTCTACGGAGATTAATGTCCGTACCTTTGCCAGGCATAAAGCCCGACTGGTCCTCATGGACCAAGGTGAGAATCACCTCATTTAGGCGTCTGGCAAGGATTTTTGTCAGTATTTTAGCGTCCGAGTTAAGGAGGGATATTGGTCGATATGATGAGCAGAGCTGAGGGTCTTTACCCGCCTTGGGAATCACTATTATAATAGCTTGGGCCATGGAGGAAGGAAGGGCCCCTTCCTGCAATGTTTTAGTGATCATGTGGTGTAGCCTGGGTGCCACTGCCTCCATATTTTGTTTATAAAATTCTGATGGGAATCCATCCAGCCCCGGAGTTTTACCTGTCTGCATTGAGGTTAGTGCAATCTGTACCTCCTCCAGGGTGATCACATTTTTTTTTTCTTCAACCTGGTGGTTGAACGAAAAATATGTGGTGGATGCATTATCGGTCCGATGCAGCATCTGTCCCCCGGCGTCTCTGCTCTGAGAACCAAGCCATCAAACATCGCCAATGGCTTGGTTCTCTCGGCTGCTCGAGCAGCTGTCAATCAGCAGCTCTCCTGCTTTGCTCCTCCACGCTCATTGGAGCGCTGAGCTGTGGAGGGGTGGGAACGCCCATTTCAGCGGCTCGCTGAGAGGCTGAGATGGCTATCAGCCCAGGCACCTGGCAGATCCCGCCTTCCATTGTCGTGATGAGGCGGTGTCAGAATTCAGACCGAGACAGAAGTACAGTTAAATCACACTTGTTTAATAATTATAATAATAATTGGGTGGCACAGTGGTGTAGTGGATAGCATTTTCGCCCAGCAGTGAGAAGGGTCGCTGGTTCGAATGCCAACCACGACACTACCTGCCTGGAGTTTGCATGTTCTCCCTGTGTCTGTGTGGGTTTCCTCCGGGTACTCCGGTTTCCTCCAACACTCCAAAGACATGCTGGTAGGCTAATTGGATCCTGTCTAAATTGTCCCTAGTATATGAATGTATGAATGTGAGTTAGGGAACTTAGATTGTAAGCTCCTTGAGGGTAGCGACTGATGTAAATGTACAATGTATATGTAAAGCGCTGCATAAGTTGGCGGCGCTATATAAGTACCTGAAATAAATAAATAAATAATAAAAATAAATAGAACAAACGTAGTCAAAACATAGCCAGAGTTTAGGAACCAGAACGGATAGTCAGACAAGCCAAACATCAGGGAGCCAGAGATGAGCGTAGTAAAACAGGCGGGATCTAGAGCCAGAAGGGATGCCAAGTAAGTCTTTTTACAGAAATGCAGGAAAGCGTCTCTGTGATGCTGACTAAGTCGAAGGCAGAGATCCCCTGGGCTGGACGGCTTAAGTAGGCAGGACTAACGAGCAGGATATCATCAACAGCTGAGTACCTGTGGAGAGATGAGAGCTGGCAATTAGCCGACAGCTGAGCGGCCAGTTTAGAGAAGGTAGGGCTGAGACCAGCCCTGACTGGTGGTGCCTGGACTGATTCCAGTGACGTCAGCAGAGAGTGGACTTCAAAACGAATTGTACTCCTGTGATCCATAGTAGAAGCCTAGCCAAACGAGCTCAGGCTGGACTTCTCCTTTAATATGGACACTGAAAGTCTCAATCGGCCGTATTATTTTGTCTATTTTTGAGCTGCTACATAAACTTTTCTTGATGGCACAGCCCCTTTAATTTTATTGGTGTAGTAGATCACATATGGGGGCTGACAAGCTCCTCTATATGACAGCATAATGTACACAATGGGCCATTTTAAGGAGATATCAGGGGTCTGTCTATCAGACCCCTGATGTCACCTCTTGACTTCATTGAAGCTGATCAAGCACAGATCATCCTCTGCTGTCTCTGCCAACACCTGTAGTTGTTCTCCTGGGTGACTAAAAGGGGCAGCAGAGCCTGGAAGACATGCTGGGACGTAGCACATACATCCTTGGCAGCCAAAGAGGAATAATGTAGACACTGAAAGCTTCTCACATGCATTTTATGTTGTCTATATTTGGGCTGTTACATAAACTTTTCTTTGTCAGTCCCTATAATTTTATTTGTACGGAAGATTACATAGGGGACGGACAAGTCCCCCCCCCTTTCTCCCCCCCATTTAAAAGCAGAATGTACATGACAGATCTTTTTTTTTTTTAAACTCTTTTTGTTGACAAGATATACAAAAAAGAAAGACATGTTGGTACAATGACCAAAGTGCTCAACATGAGCCCAATGAAAATACAGTTCAGTACACAATTACGTATCATATTTGCAGCTGTACATACAGAGGCCAGTGATAAAATTTATATAAAAACGGGTCACATCCAATCACTTAGTAACCGAGTATTGGTGGGTCAGGCATCAGATATCTCTCGATCAGGCATGAATGTATGAGCACGGGCAGAGCTGTAAACCAAGCATGGGCCCTAAGCCCTTCGGATAGTTGTGATAGTGCGAGTGGATGAACACCATGGGTCCCACACCTTATTGTATTTAGTGGGGCAACCCCTATGCTCAAAGATAATTTTTTTTAAATGGGAGGATCTGGTTCACCATCTGTATCCGCTGTCGGGTAGATGGAGGAGCAGATTCATTTGATTTCAATGATTTCCTTTAATAGCTTGCAGGCTAAGCAGAGCATTTCATCAAAATTCTAGTCAATTTTGGCCATTGTTCCTCATCAAGAATACCCAACAATCATATCTGTGGAGTACATGGTACCGGAACAGAAAGAATTTGGGATAATATTGCAAGTACCCTTTTCCAGTAGCCAGGTATAATGGGATACAACCACATGATATTTAAAGTCAGCCCTTTGATGGGTGCACCTAGTGCATCCAGGTGTAGGAATGCAGTGCATAGCGTGTAGCCTTACCGGTGACAGATAAGACTGATGCAGCATATACAGTTGAACTAATTTATTATTTTTGGCCAGTGAGACAGTTAGATGGGAAGAGCGCGCCTCCTCCCAGTCTTCCTCCAATAAATCAGGTTGTCAGAAACCATGAAATCAGACCAAGACAGAAGTACAGTTAAATCACACTAGTTTAATAATAAAAGTAAAAAGAACAAATGTAGTCAAAACATAGTCAAAGTTCAGTAACCAGAATGGATAGTCAGCCAAGCCAGAAGTCAGGGATCAATGTAGTGGAACAGCAAGGAGGATCTGGAGCCAGAAGCGATGTCAGCAAAGCAGTTCTCAAAGCAAGAACAGGATCGCAGGAGTTTCTGTGATGTTGACCAAGGTGAAGGCAGAGATCCTCTGGACTGGACAGCTTAAGTAGGCAGGACTGACGAGCAGGATGTCATCTACAGCTGAGTAACTGTGGAGAGATAGGAGCTGGCAATTAGCCGACAGCTGAGCGGCCAGCTCAGAGAAGGAAGGGCTGAGCCCAACCCTGACACAGGTATGAGTATCTGCCACTTAGTTTGGGCTGCCAGAGTGGTACTAATGACTATCAGGGGTCTAATAGACTCCTGATGTCATCTCTTGTATTAAGTGAAGCCGATCAAGCACAGATCGTCCTCTGCTCTCTCTGCCATCACCCACAATGGCTGTCATGGGCAACCAACAGGGGCATCGGAGCCTGGGAGACATGCTGGGGCGTAGCGCATATGTCCTTGGAAGCGAGAGGATTTATGTAGACACTGAAAGTATAAATGAAAAAACACTTTTGTTTTGTCTATATTTGAGCTGCTGCCATAACTTTTCTCGATGACACAGCCCCTTTAATTTTATTTATATGTGTCTATTGTTTTCTCTCTCGGTTGAATTGTTTTTGTCTTCCAAGCTTTTCTCTTGTAGAGGTAAAATTAGTCCCGTCCTTCATTAATCTTTGAGTTGGAAACCGTCCGTAAAAGGGCAGCGGAATATATCGTTTCCCAGGGAGAAATATTACAAAATGTCACGAATTTAAGAATGTTTCAAATGTTCTTTGACTAGTATACATATTTCATAAGTCAGCCGTCGCCCTGGGACACACCTCGCTTCGCGCTAGTCTCTCCGCCGGATCAAAGTCGCTGTAATAAAAGCTTCGTTTGCCGTTCACCCATTAATGATTCTGCCAGGACACCTTCGTCCTGGGAAGATAGATAAAGTATCGTCTCTGGATGTTTTATTAATGTATGGTAAATGTTAGCGCAGGGACGGTTTAATGCTGCAGCCTACCTGGAAATCCCATTTTTAAAGCTTAAGTTTAGTCTGCTTATATTTTGTCTTCTCTGGCCCCCCTGACCCCAATCCCCCTGGGCTCCTGCTATTTACTAGCAGCTCTTTTCTTTTAGTGCACAGAGGCTGCTCAGCTGTCAGTTAATTATCAGTCATTCATTGTTTCCACAGTGGCTCACCTGGTTACCGTTACCTGCCTCATTAGGCCAGCCTACAGCCAGCCACTTTTGGCTATTTAAACAGCTTTTCTCATTCCCTCTGTGCCCTTGCTTGATCAATATCTCCAGTGTGTTCCTGTGTATGACTTGACCTGGCTGACTTCTGATTCCTGCTCCTGATTTTTGGCTCCTGACAACTGACTTCTGGTTTCCTGACCCCGGCTCATCTGATTACCCCGCTCTGGCTTCCAAACCCTGGCTTCTGTTTTTGACTAAGTTCATGAACTGTTATTTTTGCTATTACATTAACCGCTTGCCGACCGCCCCATTTACACATACTGCGGGGCAGAGGCTCCTACAGGCGATATCACGTACCTGTACGTGATCTCCTCTTATGGGTTAGTATTGGACACAGCAGGAGCCAATCAGCGGGCCGATGGACCCGATGTCCGCTGGGACCCACCGATCGTTCACGAGAGAGGCAGAACAGCTGTCTGCCTATGTAAACAAGGTTGATCGATGTTCTGCTAGTAGGGTAGACAGAGATCCTGTGTTTCTGCTAAGCAGGAACATGGATCTCTGTTTTTCCACAGTTAAAGCAACCCCCACACAGTTATTAAGCACTTCCTAGGGACACTTTTTACCCTTTGATCACCCCTGATGTTAACCCCTTCCCTGCCAGTGTCATTAGTACAGTGACAATTGATAAAGCAGCAATTGGCAGTGTGTGCAATAAATCTGGTCCGTCTAATCCAATGTATCAAAAAAAGAGACCAGGTGCTCAGGGCACGGTATGACCCCTCTGGATTTTTAGAAGGCAGACCAGATATTGGGTAAAAAATATTTGTTTATTGATCACATCTGATAAAATTGCAATATCAAGAAATTAGCATATAAAAATACAACGTTAATAACAAGTAGGCTTAGTACAAAAACATAAGCATGAAACTTAGCTGCCCTAGAACTGTAGGTAGGCTAGCGAGAATACATACTGGAAAATGACGCCTAACATGTTTCGGACGATGTCGTCCTTCCTCAGAGGCTTAATGTCATTTAGGGCAATCGTGTAATGTTCTATAAATATAAATATAGTAAACATTAGTATAAATGAGAGTAACAATGTAGTTCAGTATAAATTTGTCATTAGAATCATACTTTAAGCAGAAATTTGCATACTCAAACACATATGATGACTGTATAGCATTGGGGATCAGTACTTACACAAGCTAGCCGATCGTTGATCTCCCACCGCGGCTAGCCAGCCACTAAGTAATGAAAAGTAGTGTGTAGTGAAGTCGGTTGGCAAAAATGTCTCTGGGGATGAATAAGAGACAAAAAGCAACGGTGAGGGTACTGGATGACAATCTCGTGTTGTGTCAGCAAAGGACCAGCCTGTAATGGCTGGTCGTTCTAATAGCAGAGAAGTATATATAAGTAGAAAGCTCAATCAACATAAGAAAGCCTGCGCGCCGGTGATGCGATACGTTGCTCCGCCCCTTCCGTCAGAGAACAATGTGTCAGAACGCTGCAAATTTCTACTGAAAGTATGATTCTAATGAGAAATTTATACTGAACTAAATTGTTACTCTCATTTATACTAATGTTTACTATATTTATAGAACATTACACGATTGCCCTAAATGACATTAAGCCTCTGAGGAAGGACGACATCATCCGAAACATGTTAGGTGTCATTGTCCAGCATGTATTTTCACTAGCCTACCTACAGTTCTAGGGCAGCTAAGTTTCATGCTTATGTTTTTGTACTAAGCCTACTTGTTATTGACATTGTACTTTTATATGCTAATTTCTTGATATTACAGCACATATTTTTTTAGCACTGATCACTGTATTAGTTTCACTGGGCCCCAAAAAGTGTCACTTGGTGTCCGATTTGTCCGCCGCAATGTCACAGTCCCGCTGTCGGCGCCATTACTAGTAAAAAAATAAAAAAAAACAAATTCTATAAAAATATCTCATAGTTTGTAGACCCTAGGACTTTTGCGCAAACCAATCAATATACGCTTATTGGGATTTTATTTACCAAAAATATGTAGCAGAATACATATTGGCCTACACTGATGAAGAATATAGATTTTTTTTTTACATTTTTTTTATTGGATGTGTTTTCATAGTAGAAGTGGCCTGCCCGCAGTGTGTGTGCGCCCCCTGCAGGTGGAAGTCTGGAATTGCGTATATATACGTGATCCGGCGCATTTCTACTGCCCTGTAGCAATAAAACTGCTATAGGGTGGTCACTAAGTAGTTAAATTAAAAAAACGCACACATATGCTCAAATGCAAGCGCACCCGTAGGTCCAGCACGCACACATGTAAACACTGATTGCACCACACACTGATGACTGGGTCTGAGCCACTCTGCCGCTCTTGTGTGAGATGTTCTAGGTCTGCAGTGGTCAGGACCGATTAGGAGTGTGGTCAAAGGAAGGAAAACCGGTGAACTGGCAACAGGGTCATGGGTGGCCAAGGCTCATTGATGGAGGTGGGAAGGGAAGGCTGGTCTATGTAGTCCAATCCAGTAGAAAAGCTACTGTAGCTCAAATTGCTGAAAAGGTGAATGCTGGTTCCTTTTAGAAAGGTGTCTGAACTCACAGAACATCGCCGTTTGTTGTGTCTGAGGCCTCGTAGCCGCAAACCGGTCAGGGTTCCCATCCTGACCTGTGTCCACAGCCAAAAGTGCCTACAGTGGACACATGAGAATTATGACTGGACCATGGAGCAATGGAGGAAGGTGGCCTGGTCTGATGAATTAAAGAATATTTTGAGGAACACAACAGCAAGTTTGCGGTGTTGACTTGCTGACACGTACCTTGTATGTGAGCCTGACGTGCAGAGGGAGACCTCTCGTACAGCCCTGGTTCCCAGATCACTGGAGTTGAGGACAGTGACCGTAGGAGCACAGTGGGGTATGAGTGCCTGGTGGATTCTCTGGAACTGGAGATGATGTCCACTGGGAGACACTGGAACTGACTGGAGTGCCGGGTGCAGGTAAGCTGGATGCAAGTCAGCAGATAAGCCGGATGCAGGTCAGCAGGATGCAGGTGAGCTGGATGCAGGTCAGCAGGCTGCAGGTAAGCTGGATGCAGGTCAGCAGGCTGCAGGTGAGCTGGATGCAGGTCAGCAGGATGCAGGTAAGCTGGATGCAGGTCAGCAGGATGCAGGTGAGCTGGATGCAGGTCAGCAGGCTGCAGGTAAGCTGGATGCAGGTCAGCAGGCTGCAGGTGAGCTGGATGCAGTTCAGCAGGATGCAGGTAAGCTGGATGCAGGTCAGCAGGCTGCAGGTAAGCTGGATGCAGGTCAGCAGGGTGCACACAGCAGGCAGAAGCAAGGTCAGACAAGCCGGGTCATACACAGTGGATCAGTTCAACAGATTCGGCAGGCAAGGAATAGTCAAGTTCGGGCTGGTTTCTGGTAACAGGAGATCAGACAGGCAGGTAAACAGAATCAGAGTCAGGGAAAGCCAAGGTTCAGGATTGGAGACAGCAGCGTGGTCAGAGAGCCAGGTCAGGTGATCGGATGCTGATTACAGGAACAGGTCACAGGTGAAGCTGCAGATCAAACAGCAAGTGCTGAATTGTGGAAGCCCCTCTTAAAGGCCACTGGGCGCCAAAGCCGAATCACTGTGCGTGCGATCTCTGCGATCGGCACATGCGCATTGGCGCACGCCTGTTCGTTACTGGGAACCTGTTGGTGGGGATGCGCCTGAGCCCTGTTGCAGGTCTGGAAGTAGTATGTCCATGACATTGCCCCCCCCTTAAGGGCAACCTCCGGGTGCCCAAAAGAGCTCTTTTATGAGGATGTCTGCGGAAGAAGGCCTGGATCAGTTCTTGGGCATGCACATTTTGCTTAGGTTCCCATGAGTTCTCCTCTGGTCCATAGCCCTTCCATTTGATTAAAAATTGAAGTTGGTTACCTCTTCTCCTGCAGTCTACGACAGCCTCCACCTCATACTCCTCATCCTTATTAATAATAACGGGTTCGGGTGGCCCCGTTCCTCTGTCCGGGAAAGGGTCGGGTACTGTGGGTTTAAGCAGAGACACGTGAAACACCGGGTGCACTTTGAGCGACTCAGGCAGGGTAAGTTCATAGGAGACCTCATTCAATTTCCTTTTAACTGGGAAAGGGCCAATGAATCTGGGTGCCAGCTTCTTTGAAGGGCAAGCCATCTTGAGGTTGGTGGTAGATAACCACACCTGATCACCTGGTTGGAGACGTAATTCACCTCTTCTCTTCCTGTCATAAAGCCTCTTGTTGGTTGCCTGCGCCTTGGCCATAGCTTCTTGCAACAACTTGTTGTTGCGACCCAGGAACTCGACAGTGCTTTGTACTGCTGGAACAGGAGATTCTGGAATAATGTTAGGCAGGAAGACAGGATGGAACCCATAGTTCGCAAAGAACGGTGACTGACCTGTGGCTGAATGGCTGGCATTGTTGAAAGCAAATTCCGCTAAAGGCAACAGTGCTACCCAATCATCTTGGACAAATGAGGTAAAGCAACGGATGTACTGTTCCAGGGTTTGGTTCGTCCTTTCAGTTTGTCCGTTAGTCTGGGGGTGGAAAGCAGATGACATGGAAAGTTCAATTTTCAGAATTTGGCATAGTGATCTCCAGAAGCGGGAGGTGAACTGGACTCCCCTGTCAGATACAATGTTGGTTGGTACCCCGTGCAGCCTTACGATCTCCCTGATGAACACCCGGGCGGTTTCCAAAGCAGACGGCGTACTCTTTAGGGGTATGAAGTGGGCCATCTTAGACAGACGGTCAACCACTACAAAGATAGCTGTATGTCCTTCAGAAGGGGGTAGTTCCACTACAAAGTCCATGGCAATCATGCTCCAGGGTCTGTCAGGAATTGGTAGTGGTCTGAGGAGGCCCCAGGACTTGGTCCTGGCAGACTTGCTTTGGGTACAGATGACACATGACTTAACATAGTCCTTGCAATCTTCCTCAAGCTTCGGCCACCAAAACATGCGCTGGATTAGTTCACGAGTCTTGTGAACCCCAAAATGTCCGGCCAGCAGGTGGTCGTGACACAGGCTCAACACTTCTGTCCGGCAACTTTCTGGCACAAAAATTTTGCTGTCCTTCCAAAGCATCCCATCCCTGGGTATCAAGATTGATCCTGGAGGACCGGACACCCCCTCTGAGGCTTGTTTTAGACCGGACATCAGGTCTGTCTGGAAAAGCAGAAAGTTGCCCTCAGATAAGATGGTGTCCGGAACTGAAGTTTCTTTGGGGTCATCGTACATCCGAGAGAGAGCGTCAGGCTTGATGTTCTTTGATCCTGGCCGGTAGGTGATGTGAAATGAAAATCTGGAAAAGAATAACGCCCATCGTGCCTGACGCGGCTTCAAACGTTTGGCAGTTCGTAAATATTCCAGATTTTTATGATCCGTGTAAATAAGTATGGGATGTGCCGCTCCCTCTAGCAGGTATCGCCATTCTTCGAGTGCGGCTTTAATGGCCAAAAGTTCACGGTCCCCCACATCATAATTCTTCTCTGCAGGCGAAAGCTTCCGAGAGAAGAATGCTATGGGGTGCATGAGATCCTTGAGTCCTTGGCGCTGAGAAATAACTGCCCCCACAGCTGTTTCTGAGGCATCAACCTCGAGTAGGTAAGGAAGAGAGGGATCCGGATGGCTCAAGATGGGGGCAGAGGTAAAGAGTCCCTTTAGGGTAGAGAAGGCAGCTTGAGCCTGGGGATTCCACTGGAATCGGACGTTTTCTCTTGTTAGCTGGGTGATCGGAGAGATAATTGCAGAAAATCCTTTGATGAACCTTCTGTAAAAATTGGCGAAGCCAACAAAACGTTGCACCCCCTTTTTATCTGAGGGTGCAGGCCAGTCCAGAACAGCTGTGACTTTTTGTGGGTCCATCTTGAACCCTTCTGTGGAAATTACCAGGCCCAGAAATTGGATACTCTGCCGCTCAAATTCGCATTTTTCTGGTTTGGCATATAAGCCATGCTGACGGAGTCGGCAGAGTACCATCTTGACGTGTTTCCGGTGCTGATCCAAGGATGAGGAAAAGATCAGGATATCGTCTAAGTAGGCTATGACGAAAATGTCCAAATAATCTCTGAAGATATCATTTATCAGGTGCTGGAAGGTCGCAGGGGCATTACACAGGCCGAAGGGCATCACCAGATATTCATAATGGCCAAACCTGGTACGGAAGGCCGTTTTCCACTCGTCCCCTGCACGAATGCGAACCAAATTGTAGGCCCCACGAAGATCGAGTTTGGTGAACACAACAGTAGTTCTTAATCTTTGAAAAAGCTCAGGTACCAGGGGTAAGGGATACCGGTTCTTGACCGTGACCTTGTTCAGCTCCCGGTAGTCCACACAGGGACGCAATGAGTGGTCCTTCTTCTCCACAAAAAAGATCCCTGCCCCAGCTGGAGAGGTGGATGGCCGGATGAACCCCCTCTTAAGGTTTTCGTCAACATATTCCTTTAAAACCTCCAACTCCCGCTCAGACAGAGGAAAAATTCGCCCAAAGGGGATTTCAGCTCCGGGCAGTAACTCAATCGGGCAATCGTAGGAACGATGAGGAGGAAGTGTCTCTGCCCCTCGTTTACTAAAAACGTCTAAGAACTCGTGATACTGTTCAGGTACTGCTGAGCGTAATTCTGAGTCAGCTTCCAGGCACAGCAAAGGACCAGATATCTTGGAAGGTAAGGGCAGACAATGTTCTTGACAGTAGAGGGACTGAAACCTGATTTCTCCGGAGCCCCAGTCAATTTGCGGGTTGTGGGCCTGAAGCCACGGTAGACCCAAGATGATCGGGAACAGAGGGGAAGCAATAGCATCAAACTTAAGCAGTTCCTTGTGGTTTGAGACAGTAATTACAGGCAGTGGGGGAGTCTCTTGAGTCACCTGGCCAGATTTAATACGGGATCCATCTGCCAAGAAAACAGACAGTCCTTGAGCCCTGTGCTGGAGTGGAATGCGTTGTTGGTTGGCAAAGTTCAAATCAATAAAACAACTGCATGCACCAGAGTCTATTATTGCAGTAACAGACACAGTCTTTCCAGAAAACTGAAGGGTGATGGGAATAGCCAGGTGAGTAGAGAGAGCTGGGTGACTGTGTGGTGGGATGGATGAAGATCTACGGTACTTGGCAGGACACGAATGTACATAATGGCCTGGTCCCCCGCAGTACAAGCACAGGTTGAGCTGTTGCCGACGTAGACGTTCCTCAGCAGACAATGCGGGTCTCATTAGTCCGACCTGCCCAGATTTCTGAAAGTCCGGTTTTAGTTTGGTTGGTGCAGAATTAACTGGGACCGGTCTAAGGGGAACAGGGCGAGAGGTCGTAGGCACTTGGGGTAACATCCAAGTTGGTTGAGTCTGCTGGGTCACCCTCTCCATCCTGCGTTCCCGAAGACGACGGTCTATCTGAATAGTTAGGGTCATCAAGGATTCCAGGGAATTTGGTACACCGACCCGAGCCAGTTCATCCTTTAGTCCTTCTGACAAGCCTAGGCGAAACTGGTGCCGTAAAGCTGCATGGTTCCACTGGGTATCCGCGCTCCAGCGTCTAAAGTCCATTATATAATCTTCGACCACTCTGCGGCCCTGCTGGAGCGTGCTAAGAGCAGCTTCGGCAGTGGAAGTTCGTTGGGGGTCATCATATAAGAGTGACATTGCGTCAAAGAAGGATGACAGAGAGTCCAGAGAAACATGGTGTTCTTCCAGCAGGTGATGAGCCCAGGCTTGTGGATCTCCCAGCAGAAGTGAGACAACAAAACCCACCTTGGTGTTTTCCCGCGAAAAGGTTAAGGGTAGTAAGGAAAAGTACAGCTCACATGCATTACGGAAAGTCCGAAACTTGCTTCGATCCCCAGAAAACTTCTCCGGAATTGGGACCCTGGGTTCTGGAGATAACATCATTACAGGGAGTCCGGGGGAAGCCTCTGATGACAACCCACTGGAAGAAGGATTGGTAATACTCGTCCGGGACTGCACTTGTCTCACCAGGTGTTCATAGCTGTCCTGAAGAGATTTCACCTCTTGAGTGAGGACGGAGAGTAATTGGCAGATTTCATCAGTAGCAGAGGTCCCTCTTGCAGGCTCAGGCATGGCTGTTTGATACTGACACGTACCTTGTATGTGAGCCTGACGTGCAGAGGGAGACCTCTCGTACAGCCCTGGTTCCCAGATCACTGGAGTTGAGGACAGTGACCGTAGGAGCACAGTGGGGTATGAGTGCCTGGTGGATTCTCTGGAACTGGAGATGATGTCCACTGGGAGACACTGGAACTGACTGGAGTGCCGGGTGCAGGTAAGCTGGATGCAAGTCAGCAGATAAGCCGGATGCAGGTCAGCAGGATGCAGGTGAGCTGGATGCAGGTCAGCAGGCTGCAGGTAAGCTGGATGCAGGTCAGCAGGCTGCAGGTGAGCTGGATGCAGGTCAGCAGGATGCAGGTAAGCTGGATGCAGGTCAGCAGGATGCAGGTGAGCTGGATGCAGGTCAGCAGGCTGCAGGTAAGCTGGATGCAGGTCAGCAGGCTGCAGGTGAGCTGGATGCAGTTCAGCAGGATGCAGGTAAGCTGGATGCAGGTCAGCAGGCTGCAGGTAAGCTGGATGCAGGTCAGCAGGGTGCACACAGCAGGCAGAAGCAAGGTCAGACAAGCCGGGTCATACACAGTGGATCAGTTCAACAGATTCGGCAGGCAAGGAATAGTCAAGTTCGGGCTGGTTTCTGGTAACAGGAGATCAGACAGGCAGGTAAACAGAATCAGAGTCAGGGAAAGCCAAGGTTCAGGATTGGAGACAGCAGCGTGGTCAGAGAGCCAGGTCAGGTGATCGGATGCTGATTACAGGAACAGGTCACAGGTGAAGCTGCAGATCAAACAGCAAGTGCTGAATTGTGGAAGCCCCTCTTAAAGGCCACTGGGCGCCAAAGCCGAATCACTGTGCGTGCGATCTCTGCGATCGGCACATGCGCATTGGCGCACGCCTGTTCGTTACTGGGAACCTGTTGGTGGGGATGCGCCTGAGCCCTGTTGCAGGTCTGGAAGTAGTATGTCCATGACACTTGCCCTCCAAACTCTCCAGATCTAAATCCAATCGAACATTTGTGGGATGTGCTGAAAAAAGCAAGTCCGATCCATGGAGGCCTCACGACCACAACTTACTGGATTTAAAGGATCTTCAACTGACAGGATGGTGCCAGATACACAGCATACCTTCTGAGGTTTAGTGAAGTCCATGTCTCAACAGTTATGTTGGTTGGTCATAAGGTTATGGATGATCGGGGGGTGTGTGTATGTGTTTGTATATATACAGTATATAATATACACACATTGTCTTTGTATTTAGCTGATTGCTCAAAGTTCAACTGTATCTGTGATGGAAAAATACCCATAATTCCCTTTTGTTTATCAATATCCTCCTTTGGGATAGACATGACTATTCCTGAACTGAGAACAGATTGGATGTAGCAGCATCACTTTATTTTGTTTAATAATAAAACAAATAATAAAATTTTTACTGGCAAACGTAACAAACAGATCGTTAGCAGTGAAGCGGCACCTGTTGATCGCAGCTTTAATTACTATTTAGTTTCGGGTGTCACGCGGCACGTTGTGTGCACGGCGGTTAATTATCCCTCCGTAGCCGCCCTTATTTTATTAAGGCGTTTTCATTAACTTTCTTCATGGGAGCCCCGAGAGCCGCCGCCGTTTACTGTGCTGGATCCGCAGAGCAAAATTTTGTTTTTCTTTATGACGTCCTGTTCAATTATTCATCTCCCGGCTCAGCGCTGCTAATATAAAATGATATAAAAACGCTCGGTATCCTGGTGCGAGGCGCGGCGCGCGTGATTACTGTGAAATTTAATCCGCTGCTAAATTCTCTCTTGCTTTCCTCCATCCAGAGCCGTAGCCTGTCATAACCGTTGCATTTGGAGTATTTTGCAGCAAATAGAATATTTATAGGCGATCCAGTATTTTAATGAACATATTTATTTTGAGTGGTTGCTGTAATGTTTACCTAAAAATTAATTTTTTTTAAAAACTGAGCTCCAGGCAGATATAAAAGTTAAGAATGCAGCCCTGTTGTCCATGGCGTGCTGTGGGGTGTCAGCGCCCGGGGCAAGGCAAGTCATTTGCGCCCCCCCCCAACCTGTAGATTTTTAGATACCCCCAACTTGATAACACCCTCAGATACTACCCCTACCCTGATCACACCCCCAGATACCACCCCTGCCCTGATCACACCCCTAGATACCACCCCCACCCTGATCTCACCCCCAGACACCACCCCCACCCTGATCACACCCCCAGATACCACCCCTACCCTGGTCACACCCCCAGATACCACCCACACCCCCAGATACCACCCCCACCCTGATCACACCCCCAGATACCACCCCTACTCTGATCACACCCCCAGATACCACACCCCCAGATACCACCCCCACCCTGATCACACCTCCAGATACCACCCCTACCCTGATCACACCCCCAGATACCACACCCCCAGATACCACCCCCAGATACCACCCCCACCCTGGTCACACCCCCAGATACCACCCCCACCCTAGTCACACCCCCAAATACAACCCCCACCCTAAACACACCCCCAGATACCACCCCACCCTGATCACACCCCCCGACACCACCCCCACCCTGATCACACCCCCCGACACCACCCCCACCCTGATCACACCCCCAGATACAACCCCCACCCTAAACACACCCCCAGATACCACCCCTACCCTGATCACACCCCCAGATACCACCCCCACCCTGATCACACCCCCCGACACCCCCCCACCCTGATCACATCCACCCCAGATACCACCCCCACCCTGATCACACCCCCCAGACACCACCTCCACTCTGATCACACCCCCAGATACTACCCCCACCCTGGTCACACCCCCAGATACTACCCCCACCCTGGTCACACCCCCAGATACCCTCCTACCCTGGTCACACCCCCAGATACTCCCCCCACCCTGGTCACACCCCCAGATTACCCCCCACCCTGGTCACACCCCCAGATACCCCCCCACCTTGGTCGCACCCCCAGATACCCCCCCACTATGGTCACACCCCCAGATACCCCTCCACCCTGATCACACCCCCAGATACCACCCCTACCCTGATCACACCCCCAGATACCACCCCACCCTGATCACACCCCTAGATACCACCCCCCACTCTGATCACACCCCCAGATATCACCCCCCACTCTGATCACACCCCCAGATACCACCCCTACCCTGATCACACCCCCAGATACCACCCCACCCTGATCACACCCCTAGATACCACCCCCCACTCTGATCACACCCCCAGATATCACCCCCCACTCTGATCACACCCCCAGATATCACCCCCACCCTGATCACACCCCCAGATACCCCCCCCCGCCCTGATCACACCCCTAGATACCACCCCCCACTCTGATCACACTCCCTGATATCACCCCTATCCTATTCACACCCCACATACCACCCCTATCCTATTCTCACCCGCAGATACCACCCCCGCCCTGATCACACCCCCAGATATCCTTCAACTCTGTTCACAACCCCAAGATACCCCCACTCTGATCACACCCTCCAGATACCCCCACTCTGATCACACCCTCCAGATACCCCCACTCTGATCACACCCTCCCACCCTCCAGATACCCCCACCCTGATCACACCCTCCAGATACCCTCACCCTGATTTAAATTCTACCCACCCTTCCCATGCTTCCACCCTAAGGCGGCTGCCTTATGGTGGTGCCGGCCTTGTCTGCAACCACACTGGCTACCCCCTCCACGCTACGACACTTGACTGTAGTCAATTGTTTTTAATGCAAACCGCATAAGCACCTGAACGTAAGTTGTTTTCAGCATCATGCAGTCCCTGAACAGCAGAGCTTAGGCTGGGGGAAGGAAGGCGCAGCAGAAGATGCCAATCGGCTGTGCTGAAATGCTTATGCGCTTACAAGCAACATGCTCATAGGAGGAGAGAGCAGAGCAACAGAAGGATGAGCTTATCAGTCTACTTCTTTTTTCTGTATCCAGCCACGGGCTGTGGGGGGAGGGACAAGACCTTGTAAGTGTTATCTAATTGGAGCAGAGAAAAATTAGGTTTCCTACCACATCAGAGAAGGCTGTGTTGTGTGGCAGAGCTGTGTATATCTCAGGACTGGATATGCAGAAATAAAAATCATTTGGTAGATAAAAAAAACTCCCATATAGGTGTTCCATCTGTGTATTTAGCAGCTTGCCTTTTTTTTTTTCCCCCCACACACACCCCTGTGTTGAAACCGAATTACTGTTGATTTTCCTACAAATTTTTTTCTCCACAATATAACCCTCTAAAGCTCCTGCAACGATCGTGAACCCACCTTAAACCCCCCGCTTTAATTTGCATTGCCACTTCTATTTATGTATATGGATGATGGCGCTGTAATTATTTTAATTAAAAAAAGAAAAACTAAGTACCTTTTTCCAATCGATGTACAGCTGTCACATCACCCAGCTCTTTCTCAGCCTGTCTGCAGGGAAACAGTGGCAGGAGGAGCTTCTAGTCCTCTGCTGCTGGTCACATGTTCAAAATGAAAAAAAAAAAAAAATATATAATAATAAAATTAAAATAAATAGAATCCAGGCTCCAGGACACAGAACAGAATCTCTCTTCCACACCTTGCTGGTGGTCTGTGCTTTTCCCCTTTTTCCGTTTCTGCCCGCGATTCCAAAACATTCTGGTAAAATGACAAACCGCACTGCGCATTTCAGATGCCATTTATTTTAATGGCACCTTAATGCTCTGCAATTGCAGCAAACTGAAGCTTGTCGCCCAAAACATAAAGTTCAGGAGCTTCTTTTGGGGCGACAAGCTTTACGCAAAGCTTTTTGCTGCAATTACAGCACGACAATCAAGCAGAACCGCTGTTTTTAGGTGCCACGAAGGCTTGATTCACACCTACGCTTGTTTTTTTTTTTTTTATTGCTTTTAGCAGATACACACTACAGTCCATTTAACATGGTTTCCTACAGGACATGTTCACATCTATGCTTTTTTTAGCTGCTGCGTTTTTGGAAAGGGTCAGGGACTTTTTTATGCAAATCGGTGCGTTTTTTGTTCAGTAGACTTCAATGGAGAAGCTGCAGAAAAGCATGTAGTGCAATTTTAGCACGATTTGCGTTTTTTTTTTAATCTGCTCAACAACAAATTGGCCACAGAAAGTGTAGAAAACGCATCAAAAAAACGAGTGAAAAACGTTTATGCAAAAAGGCACTGCAAAAAGCACTGCAGAAATCGATCAAAAGCAAATTGCATAGGTGTGAAGCGGGCCTAAAATGAATGGCATCTGAAATGCTTGTTGTGCGATTTTGTCATTTTATCAGAGCTTTTGAAATCACGGCACTTCTGCTGCGATTCAAAATGCCCAGGTGTGAATGCAGCCTAAAAGTAGCGCTAATGGCAATTTTCATTTTGGACAGAGTAAGGGAGGGTTATAACCCCTGTAACGGGGGACTCCAAACTTTCTAAACAAAGGGCCAGTTTACTGTCCTTCAGACTTTGGGCTATATGTACACATAGCCTAATATGCCGGGCGTGGGAAAACGGAAAACGCTGCAAAATTGCACCACGATTTTGCCGCGTTTTGCGGCCAGTGGTCAAAACGTTCCTATGTGGAACGCGCTTCTTCCGCGTTCAGGAGAAGGAGATCGAGGGAGGTTGAACCCCAGATAACCGCAGCAGCTCCTAAACTTTGGTAAACAAAAAAAAAAACAAAAGAAAGATATCCTGGCGCTGGTAAGAGGACCAAATCAGGTATAAAATAATAAGTCCAAAAATAATGCAAAATATTGTCCTGTAGTATGGCTCCTTATAGGACAGCCAAAACAAGTCCACAGATTCAGGGCTAACCTTGAAGGGGGGGGGGGGGGGGTGGAAGCTGCCTCCAATACATGCAAAGAGATGAGAGAAACACAGGCGCCTCTGAGTGTAGACTGTAAGATGATTTAATAAAGGTTTAAAAGTATAAAACTCACATATATAAAGTTTAAAATGGGCATGTCACTGGAAGGGTGAAAGCCACAATCTTTTTGGAGCATGCACAGTAGGTAGAACACCAGGGAGACTGCACGCGTCGCCCTGGTGTTCTACCTAGTGCGCATGCTCCGAAACGCGTTGCCGCTTGGTGACGTCATCTGGGTCGACGCTGCGTTCCAGCCCACGCTTTGAGCTCTTCCTCCTTACCACCATCCAGCCGACCGGAACAGCCTCTGCAAGTGGCGAACTGCTACAGCGCGGGCTTGTGAAGCCCCTACACCCACTGACGTCCCCTGAATTCACATTTACTGTGAGTTTTATACTTTTAAACCTTTATTAAATCATCTTAGTCTACACTCACAGGCACCTGTCTTTCTCTCTTCTCTTTAAACTCTGATAAAAGCCTATGTGTACATGAGCACATTGGCTTTTATGGAGTTGGGTTTAGGAGCTTTGGCAAAAAAAAAACGCCAAAAGCTCCTAAACTCAAGTTAAGAACTGTAGTGTACATGAAGCCTAAGGGGGGCTGGACTGTGGGCATAGGGAGCAGAAAAGGTCCCGACGTCAGAGGGAATAAACCAATGCCTCATATTAGGTGTCAGTGGGAGGAGTAGTGCCTCATGGTTGTTGTCATTGGGAGAAATGGTGCCCCATTGTTGGTGTCATGGGACCCCATTGTTGGTGTCACTGGGAGGAATTGTGCCCTATCATTGGTGTCATTGGGAGGAATTTTGCCCCTTCATTGATGCCTCATTGTTGGTATTAGTGGATCACACCCCCAGTTACCACCTCCACCCTGATCACACCCCCAGATACCACCCCTGCGCTGATCACACCCCCAGATACCACCTCCACCCTGATCACATCCCCACCCCAGTCACACCCCCATATACCACCCCCACCCTGATCACACCCCCAGATACCACCCCCAGATACCACCCCCACTCTGATCACACCCATAGATACCACCCCCACTCTGATCACACCCCCAGATTCCACCCCCAGTGCCCCATGGGCTGTATAAAAGCAAACAAAAGGCCGCGGTTTGGAGACCATTACCCTATAAGATTTATTTTTGCCTTCTGTATCCTATTGGGGCGATTTCCCTTCACTTTCTGTCCCACAGCCAAAACAGGAAGTGAGAAAAAATCCCTCTAAAGTGAGTGAATCCCTGGTTGTCACCAGAACT
Organism: Lithobates septentrionalis; assembly: GCA_037952835.1. NCBI lineage: Eukaryota > Metazoa > Chordata > Amphibia > Anura > Ranidae > Lithobates > Lithobates septentrionalis. Next base: position 310,842 of record JBBDGP010000776.1, read on the forward strand.
AGTGTCCCCATTGGAAGATTTCCCCACTATTCTGGTTCTGGAGGCAACCCAAAATTTGGCTATTTCTTTTACTTTCATTTTTGATGATAGTGTTAGGCAGGACAAATAGAGAGGATGGATCTCCGCACATCATTGATTACAAGAGATGTTAATTTCTGTTATCATGGAACACTTTTTCAGCTCTACCAACCTCCATACTCCTGGATACCTCATTGTAGAAAAAGGAGACCAACTGTCTCTATATTCCACAATAAGACGTTCCAAGAACCCTATCTGTTCTTGCAATATTTTTCTAGCAAGCAAACCTGTCATTGTGCAAAGAACTTAAAGTGGTAGTAAACTCTGTACTACCACTTGTACCTACAGGTAAGCCTACAATAAGGCTTACCTGTAGGTACTGTGAACATCTCCTAAACTTGCACAATTTAGGAGATATTCAGAGTGAATGCAGCCGATGACATCGGCACATGCGCTCTGAAGGTACGGCTTACATTGCTGGACTTTCAGAGCCCGTGACAGAAACAACGGCTCCCGCGCGCACACGCGGGAGTGACGTCATCGTGCCCCCGGGCACTCATGTAGCCAGAGGCCGCAAAACCAGAAGAAAGACCCGGGGAAGATGTCGGCCATCTCAGCGGTGACATTGCGGCACGGGAGAGCTTTGTTCTAAGGTAAGTTTCTCATAATGTGCTACCGTAGTATGCGATGCATACTAGCACATCATGACATTGCCTTGCAGGTTTTTTTTTTTAAGCACCTGCGGTTTGCAACCACTTTAACATTAGCATATAAGCGCACAGTAAATATAATAATTACTTTTCTTTATCGCCTTTAAAGCAGTGTGACACATTCTGTTCTACAAGGAATAGGCACAGCCGCTGATGGATATTCCAACATTAAGATGAAGGATCATTTGATTATCGCCCACTCCGTTGTTGTGCATCCTTCAGAGATGATATCTGGGAAAAAAAAAAGCTGGAGTTTCCCCCTCCATCCTCTGCCCCCGGTGATCTGATTATTGGAATTAATGACAGCGCGGAGCCCCCGGGAGGAGGCAATGAGTTTGCTAGGAATGTAATTGTGTGTGACCAGGCAGGGACGATGACTGCTTGATGAATTGGCTTTCCTCAGGACTCCGCGTTCTGACTCACACTTTGGGATCTACCCCTCCGTTTGTCCGCAGCTCCAGCGGTAGGCGAGCCACCCACTTCCTCATTCATCATTTGTATTCCTTGCCACTCAATCGAAAGGTGCGTGGCTTACTGGCCGGGATCGCTCGATACGTCTGACACCTGGTTAATTGATGGCCGGGTGAAGCGGCAGTGAAGGCAAAATGAAACTGTTGATGATTTTTACCGCCTTCTTCGCCTCCTTACAAGCAGCCTGGAATAAAGCAAGGCTCACTGTTACTCAGCACCACTGAAAGGGGTTGTAAACCTTCGTGTTTTTTCACCTTAATGCATCCTATGCATTAAGGTGAAAAAACACCTGGCAGTAACCGGCCCCCCAGCCCCCCCCCCACCGTTTTACTTACCTGAGCCCTGGAACTTGACCCGACGGGGATGCGCTGTCTCTCTGCCCAGAGTTCTCGGCTCTTGATTGGATAGATTGATAGCAGCGCAGCCTTTGGCTTCTGCTGCTGTCAATCGAATCCATCATGCGGGCGCCGGGGGGGGGGCGGGGCCGAATCATACATTCGGCGGCTATGGATGCTGGACTCGGGAGCGCACCTGCAAGGTAACTTCCTCAGGAGAGGGCTTCTCCTAGGGGGTTATCTGATGTGGGGAGGAGCCGCGAGAGCCACTGGGGGACCCCAGAAGAGCAGGTTCTGGGCCACTCTGTGCAAAACGAGCTGCACAGTGGAGGCAAGTATGATATGTTTGTTATTTAAAAAAAATAAAAGAATAACCCTTACAATCACTTGAATAGTTACTTGTGAAAAACCAATCAGATCTTTCCTTCCTAGCGGGTGAAAAAAGCATGACTCATTAATCCAATTTTTTAGTCAATAAAAAAACAAAACATTAACTGTCATTTAAATGCACCTAGTATAAGGACCTGAATCTGATTTTTATTATCACAGCGGGGCAGGGCCATCGTTAATATTTATTGGACCCTGGGCAAACATTTTCTTGAGCCCTCCCGAACCCACCTATCAACTATTTACCGGACAGTGCGGGCTCAAAGGTCAGGTGCTTTGGGCCCCACAACAATGACTGGGCCCGGGGCAGCCGCCCCTTTTGCCCTGTGTTAAAGACGGCCCTGCAGCGGTGGGCTCAGTCTGGGAAAGTGGGGCAGGATTCTAAGCTCAACAGAGCCTACAACATTGTGCAGTGCTTTCAGTCTGGGAGCTTGTTGGCCGGAGGTGAGAACAAAGTGATGACTTCAATGGGATGATGCTACTTTAGGTGGGTCAGTGGGTATTGCTTAACTGCATTCAAAAAAGGTTAGGACAAGGGGTCCCCAGACTGGATGAACAGTGCAATTTAGGCCACTATAAAGGAAGATCAATTATTCCAATTACGTGACTAAATATGCAAAAAAAACACCAGCCACATACATTAAAAATATAGGGCTAATAACCCTGTATTGTACATGGTGAAGGCAGGAGTGCAATCATGGCTGGGAACAGCTTACAGAGGGGTGGACTGGTCACATGGATCGAGGGAGCTGTCTGGAGCATTTTACCATTCAAATGTGTAGGTCATCACTGCAAGGGCTTTTTTTTTTGTGCTCAGAGTTGACCTTTAAAGAACAAGAATTTAGTAGAAAGAAAGGATGGGACTTTTAAGGTGCCAAAAAAGTACAACATATATAACGTATATAAAAAATATCAAAATGTATTTAGACATAGTTAAAGTCATCATAGTATCATCATACAAGATCCATGTGATTTAAAGGAACAGCAGTAACTCCTTGCTCTACATGTTTCGACATGTGATGGCTTCTTCAGGAGACCCTTGATGAGTACGGCATGTATAATCACTACAAATTGAAAACAACATATTAGAGAAATAAATAACTAATACAAAAAGCACAACATATCACACAAACATAACAAATTAGCAAATATCTCTAGAATGCACAGGCTGAGAATTAACCCAGGTATTCCCATATCTGTATAATGATGAATATCTTATAAAATCAGAAAATACGGTTCAGATGTCAGGAGGATATTTATCTAAGAAAGATCTCTCAGCCTATGCATTCTTGAGATATTTGCCGATTTGTTATGTTTTTGTGATATGTTGTGCTTTTTGTATTAGTTGTTTATTTCTCTAATATGTTGTTTTCAATTTGTAGTGATTATTAGACATGTGCAATTCGTTTAGTTCCGAATTAGTTTTCTAACGAATTTTGACTAATTTGTTAATTCCGAATTTCCGAAATTTCCAAATTTCTTAATGTCCGAATTTCCGAAATTTCGTATTTTTGAATTTCCGAAATTTAGAATTTTCGAAAATTGGAACATTTCGTAAAAAAAAAATTAATAAATTCGAATATTCGAAATTTCATAAAATTAAAAATTCTAACATTTGGAAATTTGAAAATCCAAGAATAACAATGAAAATCTGAAAATTCGAAAACCCGAAAATCTGAAATAATAACCAACTAATAATAGATATTAGATTATAGGTATTGGAATTTCCTTTCAAAATTGACTGTTAGTGAACGTAACGCATACGAATTTATCCGAAGTTACAAATTATCTGAAATAACGAATGCCACATCTTAACGAATAGAACGTAACGATCTAATAATAATAAATAACAATAATAAAACCTTGTTATTATTATTATTATTATTTATTATTAATTTGTTCCATTGCATTTGTTTAGATGCGGCATTCGATGTTTCGGATAGTTCGTAACTTCAGATAAATTTGTATTCGTTACGTTCACTAACAGCCAAATTTGAAAGGAAATTCCAATATCTATAATTTAATGGTTGTTATTTCGAATTTTACTGATTTTCTTAATTTTTTCCGATTTTTGAATTTTCGGAAATTTGAAAATCTGAATTTTCTCCAGAAAAAGCAAAAAAAACGAATGAAACGAAAACTGCTGGAGGCCACCCTAAGATCTGCTCCTTATAAGAATAAATGGGACCATAGCATGCATGGGGCAGGAGGAAGTGGACCGAAGGGAACACTTTAGAAAGAAAGACCGTGCATTTCCTGGGCAGGGGTAAGTATTGGACCTTGTGGGCTGCACACGAGGAGGGGGAAAAGCCATAAAGCACATCTTGTACCAAACATATAGTTGTTCAGTAAAGCAGAAAAGCTGAGCTCAAGGCAAATGGATAAATACAGAGATTGTAATAAATATATAGGGCGGTTTTAGCTTTAGTTAACACATACGACGTACATGTCTTTTCCCACCCCAGTCCATAACTCAACAGTGTCAAAGAGAAGCATCAGTCTAATAATTACTCTGATGCTCTGCTCTCTCTCCTCCTATCAGAATGTCCCATTTTCGCACATGAGCGCAACTGATTGGCTGCTTGTGCTGCTTCTCCTTCTCCCAGCCTGCACAATGCTGTAGAGAGGTTTTTTTGTGCATGAAGCCTTAGAATGAATGAATAGAAAGGTGCTTTTGGAAGAATTGCTGTGCAGCCTCCTGGCAATGCTGCACAGTGACTATCACTGGAGTGGGGGCAGTTAGGTATTGGACCTTGTGGGCTACACACAGTGGGGTGGGGGACATGCCTTATCAAAGGTGCAGTTGTCTTTTTGTAATACAAAAAAAAAAAAGTACATAAATTCATATTATGACACTTGGCATTACCGTAAGCATTTTTGTGCAATAAAAAGAATGTTATAAAATTTTAAGCTCCTAAATCTTAGGCACGATCAGCAACTTGTCAGCAGTTCGATGCTAAATGCATTTCGCTCACATCTTCAGCATTATTGCTCCGTATGGTGTTTCTTTTTGTCTTACAGCAGCATTAATCAACTTATCTTTCTTTATTTAAAGCATGAAGCCCTATAGCACTTAGCGTTCCTTGGTTAACGAGAGGGAATTCATGGCTCTCCTACTTACCAGAATAAGATTTTTCTCCTCTGCCTACAGTGTGACATCTTTTTCAGAGATATATCACCTCATTCTTGCAAGGAAATGACTTTATATGTTTAATGCTGAGCTTAGCAGTGCAAGCTGCCTACAGATCGCTATAATACGTTCTGCTCTAGAACGTGTACATTATAGGTTAACTGTGTGGAATAAATGGCCTGCTGTATTGTTGCAGTATATTGTGTGGCTTCATTACCTCCGAAGCTGTTACACTTAAAAGCAAACTATAGTGTATTTTTAGTAAGTACACATTCGGAGTTAGTAATGTAACATTGGTAAGATTTATTTTCCTAAAGGCAAGTCAGTTGGCCAACTTTCCCATAAACATATATGCTCTGCTTGCCTGAACCTGCACTGTCCCTATGGCCATTAATATGGAGTTTACCTTTGTATTAATATGGAGTTGACCCTCTCTTCCCCAATGGCCATTAATTTGGAGTTGACCCTCTCTTCCCCAATGGCCATTAATTTGGAGTTGACCCTCTCTTACCCTGTGGCCATTAATTTGGAGTTGACCCTCTCTTCCCCCGTGGCCATTAATTTGGAGTTGACCCTCTCTTACCCTGTGGCCATTAATTTGGAGTTGACCCTCTCTTCCCCCCGTGGCCATTAATTTGGAGTTGACCCTCTCTTCCCCCGTGGCCATTAATTTGGAGTTGACCCTCTCTTCCCCCCTGGCCATTAAATGGGAGTTGACCCTCTCTTCCCCAGTGGCCATTAATTTGGTGTTGACCCTCTTTTCCCCCCGTGGCCATTAATTTGGAGTTGACCCTCTCTTCCCCCGTGGCCATTAATTTGGAGTTGACCCTCTCTTCCCCTGTGGCCATTGCTATGGAGTTGGCCCTCTCTTCCCCCCCTGGCCATTAATATGAAGTTGACTTTCATTTCCTCCATGGCCATTAATATGGAGTTCTCCCTCTCTTCTCCCCATGCCCATTATTATGGAGTAAGCCTCTCTTCCCCCCTGGCCATTAATATGAAGTTGACTTTCAGTTCCTTCATGGCCATTAATATGGAGTTTTCCCTCTCTTCTCTCCATGGCCATTATTATGGAGTGAGCCTCTCTTTCCCCATGGCCATTAATAAGGAGTTAGCCCCTCATGCCTATGGCTGTTAATATGGAGTTGACCCTCCTCCCCCTTGGCCATTAATATGGAGTGGACCCTCTCTTCCCCCATGGTCAATAATATGGAGCTGGCCCCCTCACACCCATGACCTGTAATATGGAGTTGACCCTCTCTTCCCCCATGGCCATTAACATGGCCCCCTCAAACCCATATGAGCTTGTTGAACGTCCTGTTCCAAATCCATGGGCATTAATATGGAGTTGCCCCCTCTTCTCCCATGGCCATTATAATAGAGATGTCCCCATTTTTATGGGGAAGCCCATTTCTGAGGTTAGGTATTGATGTTGCATGAGAAGGTGTGGCTTGCAATTGGTGTTTAGGTCATCCCAGAGACATTCTGTAGAGCACCAAACTGCTCAAACCAGGTCTTTGGGGAGCTGGCTTTGTGCACTGGGGTACAGTTGTGGTGGAACAAAGAAGGACCTTCCCTGCACTTCACATGAGGTTGGACGTGACACAGTAGTACCAACCGGTATTTATCCACACACTCAGTATGAGCGTGACCAAAAAAGCATATGAAAAAATGGGCAGAAAGAAGACATAGTACCAAATGCCACATAGGTGAGCCCTGTGAAATAATTACCAGAATAGCATATTGGTGAATTGAATATAATTTTATTGAAAAAGACCAATTGTTAAAAATAAGGTCTGGGGACAAGGACAAACAACAAACACACACAAAACAAATGATAGACACCACTAAATAAAGTATTGTCACCAATATTGTACTGTGTATACAGATTGAGGTAACCGCATCACCAACCAAGCCTATATCAAATTAAGTTGAGAGCAACGGCCGTTGCAATATTCAAAAAAATGCAAAAGTATATATACTGGTTCGTGGCTAAATGGAGGGGCTGTGTGACAGGATCAGTCCAAGGGGTGGGAGAGAAAAGGAGGCCGGGACAGAAAAGCCATCTGCGGGTCCACAGATCATGTATAATCCACTAGGCTATGAAGAGTCATCAGAGCTGTGTGTCCACAGATTTGATGTGATCCAATATGCTATAACTCATTAATGAGTGATCAAAAGCTGCTATTACTTGCCAAACTTTCACTGGAACAAAATTAAGAATGATGGTCCGTTCCCGTCAATAATTAGTTCAAGGTGAGAAATTGACAATAGTTCAGATAGCGGAGCTTAATGACACAAGTGGATCCATTACTCACTGTCTATAGAACTTGTAGAAGCAGCACTGTGCAGCGCAGCTGTGAACTGCTAATCAGAGCTTCCATGAACTTCTGTGGGATCTCTTCATAGCTTTAAAGCCAAATACTGGCTCCGAAGAAGGCCGCTCACAGAGGGTAAGGAGTGGAGGAGTGCCACTGGGAAGGCTGGCTAGCTGCTGTACTAAGAAAACCGCTCCCAATGTCTAATATGCCTGGGACACAGCCAACACCACGGGCTGGATAACAGCAAGGTGGTAATGGGTGATGCTTGAGGTGGCGCCTAACATTGTAGGTAGTGACATCAATGAGTTTTACTGGGAACCCCCAGTTTTGGCAGGACTGGTTTGAGACCCGGCTTCCAGACCGGTCTCCTGACCACTTTCCTGTCTGTGCCCTATACCCGATCTATCCCATCTGTCTATGACCCAGCCTGCCTGACCTTGCTACTCTGCCTGCTGTCGCCAGTACCAGCTGCCTGCTTGCTAAAGCCATCTGATGGCTTCTCCTGCCCAGTGAGGACACCTGCCCTGCTGCTAGCAAGACTTACAGGCACTCGTGCCACTCTGCACTCCTGCGCCTCCTGTCTACACTATCAGGGGCCTGAGTCAGGTGCAAGAGAGGCCTTCCTCATCATATCCGTCTCTGCTACCAGGTACGCGATAACTGCATATTCCAAACGAGGTCTTAATAATTATTTGTACAGGGGCAAAATGATATCGCTCTCTGGAGTCTATATCTCTCAATACAAGAAAGGATTTTACTTGCTTTAGAAATCGCAGTTGGCATAGCATGCTATTATTAAGTCTATGATCTACCAAAACCCCCAGATCCTTCTCCACAATTGACTCTTCCACTTCTACTCCTAGTATGTATGATGCATGCACGTTTTTAGCCCCCAAGTGCATAATTTTACATTTATTAACACTAAACCTCATCTGCCACATAGCTGCCCAGTTGAACAATGCATTGATGTTGGCTGGTAAATTGGACACATCCAATGTATGTTATTCTACTGCATAGCTTGGTGTCATCTGCAAACTCTAAAATGTTACTTTTTAACCCAATATCTATATCATTTATAAATAAGTTAAAAAGTAAGGATCTCAACACTCAACCTTGGGGTACACCACTAATAACCTTAGACCAGTGATGGCGAACCTTGGCACCAGATGTTTTGGAACTACATTTCCCATGATGCTCAACTACACTGCAGAGCGCATGAGCATTATGGGAAATGTAGTTCCAAAACATCTGGGGTGCCAAGGTTCGCCATCACCGCCTTAGGCCATTCAGAGTATGAATTATTAACCATTATGCTCTGAATATGGTCTTCTAGACAGTTTTCTAACCATTTACAGACTGAATTTTCTAAGCTTGTAGACCAACCTTCCTCAGCCAGGGTTCCTCCAGAGTGTGCCTGAGTTCCTTAAGCAAAGACCAACTTGTGCCTCTCAGATGAGTAACCACTATGAACAATGATCATTTTAGATATCTGTAAGGGGGTAATCTTCACAATGACTGCAGATGTGTGGAGCATTCTTCACACTAATATACTGTGAACTTCTAATATAGTGATCATTAGCAGGGGTTCCCTATGCCATGAAATTTATTTCAATGTTTCCTTCATGGTCAAAAGGCTGCTGTAGATTTTAACTTGCACATTAAAAAAGTTGGCTTTTCCCTATTGGATACTAGGCCCTCCAGTCACTCTTGGCAATTTTTACATTGATAACCGGTTTGCTTTAAATAACCTTTGCTGCTTCGATGATTATTGTAATAATGACATTCCCTATTATCTCTATAAAAGGGATGCCTTGATAAAGCTGCATATTTCCATCATATTATAAAGCTGCATATTTCCATTGTATTATAAAGCTGGATATTTCCATTATGCTATCTCTGTGTTTCCCGATGATTGCCGTATGCTATATTTTTGCTTCCCCACATTCCACTCTTTGAAGTTCCAATGTCAGAATGTGTGACCCTGAGATTAGCAATTCACGCTTTGTATGGGAATACATTGGCACATCATAAAGGACTGACAAAGGGTAATGGATGATGCGCTTGTTAATAGCTCTGTAACACAATGCTGAGGTCAGCTCCATAGGAGAGAGCAGTAGAGATCAGACATTGATGCTCTATAACCTTTTATTAGTGACAATTCAAATAGATGGGGGGGGGGGGGGAGCTTTATAAATCAAAGCACACTTGACTCTGCCATTATTAATGTATTGAGGTTGGCTGTGTTTGTAGTAGAATGACCTTTTAATAGACTGATCTTTTTATTGCAATCCAGAACGGCTGCCTCACAGTTACTGAAGGACCACAAGTTACAGCGAGCCCAGGCAAAGCAAGCTGGGGCTTCAGTGGCCTCCATAGCATGGCTGCTTACCTTTAAATTTTTTTTGCCCCTCTTTCTTTGACATTTGAGTTGTCTTTAAAAAATGTACTGACCAGCCCAGTGAATCCAGTGCTGTCTAGTGTCAGCTGCCGCTCCGTCTCAGTACGTGGGGTCCCGTACCGCCATCCTCTCTTTTAATGTCCTCAGGAGACTAGTTGTCATTTCCGGGTTCTTTGAGCCGGCCCCCTGATGACAAATGGTGGCACATGCGCAGTGCAGCAGAGATTGGATGCGTGACATCAGTATCCCAGGAGACTTTGGGGGTTTATCATTCTTGCCATCGTCACTTCTGATGTCATTAGGAGGCCGGATGTCTTTTCGGGGTTTTATGAACCAGCCCCCTGATGATGTGCAAGGTTTTAACGTGTTCAAAAAATTGCCTCGGTAGACAAAAGTGGCTGCACTTAAAGTGGTTGTAAAGGCTCAAGGTTTTTTACCCTTCTGGGTGCAGCTCCTCCCCCAGCCCCCCCCATAATTACCTGAACCCCATCTCAGTCCAGCGATATGTATGAGAGCAGCAGCCCTACCAGGTCTCCCTCATTGGCTTACACAGCCATTGGCTCCCACTGCTGTCAGTCACAGCCAATTAGGAGAGGGGGGGGGGTGACCGCTGGCACGGGACCCACAAAGAAGAGGATAGGGGCTGCTCTATGCAAAACCATTCCACAGAGCAGGTAAGTATAATATGTTTGTTGTGGTTTTTTTTTTTTTTTGGTATTCTTTACTTTAGAATCACTTTAAACAAGAATAGTGAATTTTAGTCATAGGATAAAAAATTCCCCTCCAGTTTTTTGTTTTTAAGGAAAGTGTTCTACATTTCTGTGCGCCTATGTATACCATGGTTTTTTTTTCTACTTTAAATGTGTATTTTATTCTGTGCATTTGAGTAAGAAAAAACGTTTTTCTTTTTTTTTTATGTTTTATTTTTGTTGACAGTAACAAAGCCAGAATCAATTTGAATGGTTTGCATTATTAAGTAGTTGCAATAAATATTCCCTTGGACATGATTTAATGAAGTCATTAATCTCCCTGTCCCATGACACTGTGCGGTTTATTTCTGTTCTCCACACAGGCACATAGGGGGCTCCTTGTAGCTGGGCATGGGATCTGTTTTTTTTTCCCTTTTATGTTTTTATATGGTTTTATTTATAATTGAGATCATAAGCTGTGGTGGGTCCTGAATCAGGCAGCACTACTTATTTGAAGTGTAGCCTTCAAGACTCTGATTGTGCTGTCTGGCAGAAATACCATCATCAAAAGCCTGGCTGAACAGAGTTATAGCTTTAGGCAGATATTAAAGACATAATGAATAGAGACCGGTGACAACACTGAGAATACAGCCTATCCATTCACTAGAGACCGGTGACGTCACCGAGAATGTATCCTATCCATTCACTAGAGACGGGTGACGTCACCGAGAATGTATCCTATCTATTCACTAGAGAGCGGTGACGTCACTGAGAATGCATCCTATCCATTCACTAGAGAGCGGTGACATCACTGAGAATGCAGCCTATCCATTCACTAGAGACCGGTGACATCACTGAGAATGCAGCCTATCCATTCACTCGAGACCAGTGACATCACGGAGAATGCAGCCTATTCATTCAGTAGAGACTGGTGACATCACTTGAGGATGCAGCCTATATATTCACTAGAGACTGGTGACATCACTGAGAATGCAGCCTAATTATCCACCCTGTATTTTCAGCAATGTTGGGTGGTTCTTTTTAAGATAAAAGTGGTCCCTGCGGCAGATTAGCCGCAAGATCACTTTTATCAGGGGCGGGAGAGACCCCCCCCCTCCCGCCTTGCTTCGGTCGTCACCGCTGCTTACCGGAGCCGTTGGTAGCGGCGGAGCCGATCGTGTCCTCTCCTCTGACAGGCCTGGAACAGAGTGAGGGAAAGATGGCCCCCGCTCGGCTCATTAACATTAGATGGCGGAAGCGACGTCAAACATCACTTCTGTTATGGAAATGATTAAGAGCTCCAATCGAGCCCAAGGTTATCTGCTGCTGTCTCTAATTGAAAAGTGTGGATATGCATGCATATAAAAGTAAACACTCTGAGACACGCTCAGCACTGTTACTTCTTACACTTCTGATTTATTCAAGGCGGTGCTAATGTTTTATACACACAAATACGTCATTGCTATGTTAGTCTAATAGGTACATCTCATTGGTTAAGATAGAAAAGAAGATGGAGAATCTTCATAACGAGGTTTGGCTGTCCTTGGTTTTATCTTCAGTTCCGCGTTCTTCTGTGTGGGATGTAGGGGGTACCTGCCATTTTGAGAAAAATATAGGAACAGAGCTAATCTGTATACTTATATAATGAGTAAGGAGAAAAATATGTATGCACATAAGAAAATAGACATTTTCAGATTATTATTATTTACATCACATTCCTTCACACTTCCACCAAATGGTCTTAAAGGGGAAAAGTTCTTTGCAAAAAAAATGACATTTAAAAATAAAAAGTGAAATAAATAAGAAAATGTTTTTTTTTAAGCACCCCGTCCCGCCGAGCTCGCCTGCAGAAACGAATGTATACTTAAGTCGCGCCCACATATGAAAACGGTGTTCAAACCACACATGTGAGGTATCACTGTGATCGTTAGAGCGAGAGCAATAATTCTAGCAAAAGACCTCCTCTGTGACTCAAAACTGGCAACCTGTTGAAATTTTTAAACGTCACCTATGGAGATTTTTAAGGGTCAAAGTTTGTCACTATTTCATGAGCGGGTGCAATTTTAAAGCGTGACATGTTGGGTATCAATTTACTCGGTGTAACATCGTCTTTCACAATATAAAAAAAAATTGGGCTAACTTTACTGTGGTCTTATTTTTTAAGTCAAAAAAGTGTATTTTTTCAGAAAAAATTGTGCTTGTAATGCCCCGTACACACGGTCGGATTTTCCGATGGAAAATGTCCGATCAGAGCGTGTTGTCGGAAATTCCGACCGTGTGTGGGCTCCATCGGACATTTTACATTGGATTTTCCGACACACGAAGTTGGAGAGCAGGAGATAAAATTTTCCGACAACAAAATCCGTTGTCGGAAATTCCGATCGTGTGTACACAAATCCGACGGACAAAGTGCCACGCATGCTCAGAATAAATAAAGAGATGAAAGCTATTGGCCACTGCCCCGTTTATAGTCCCGACGTACGTGTTTTACGTCACCGCGTTTAGAACGATCGGATTTTCCGACAACTTTGTGCGACCGTGTGTAGACAAAACAAGTTTGAGCCAAGATTCGTCGGAAAAAATCCTAGGATTTTGTTGTCGGAATGTCCGAACAAAGTCCGACCGTGTGTACGCCCTATAAGACTGCTGCGCAAATACGGTGTGACAGAAAGTATTGCAATGATTGCCATTTTATTCTCTAGGGTGTCTGAAAAAAAATATAATGTTTGGGTGTTCTATGTATTTTTCTAGCAAAAAAAAAAAAGATTTTAACTTGTAAACAACAAGTGTCAAAAAGAGGCTCGGTCCTTAAGTGGTTAATCTGTGTTTATAGCTTTTTTATTATTTTACCCCCCACCCCCTCCACCAAATTTATAAAGCATTTACAGTGGGCAATCCAATAGCCGTTCAATGGCAGTGACCCTACAGTAGCGATCTGATTATCTCATTGTTTGTGGCGCTCTCTGCGGCATTGACCCGAATAGATCTTCTGTGTCTCTGCAGCAGCAGAACATTCTTCCAGCTTAAGCAATGATGAATAAACACAAATAAGACCTGAAAATTTCTGAGCAGGAAATCAATGGCTGCTAAATGACTGCCTGGGTCTGCCTGCGCTTGCAAAATTTCCAAAGGTTAGTGCTAACGGGGCCGGGCCCCAGAGAGGCCTGCCATTAAGGGCAGCACCACCTGGCCAATCCATCACAACTAAACTGCCCAATCACTTCTCCTTTATTATATTTTTTTATCATGTCACTATTTTCTTTATGTGATTTAGCTATGATATTTTATCAATTTGCGATGTTTTTAATGTGTCTTTCGAGTTTTTACATGTTGATATCCGGTTGGTTTATGCTGTATGGTGGGAACAGTGTGTGTAAGTCGGCATCCCCTAGAGGGAGATTTTGCATTACATTTTTGTCTTCTCCTTCATTTCGGAGGAGTCCCACCAGCAGCACCATTCCCAATCACTTTTAAGCAAGCTAAGAGTGGTGTAACATCACTCCTTGAAAATGCTAATACGGCGAAACATATGTCGGAGCAGAGGAGGCACCATTCCAGGTTCTGATCCCACATCCTATCTAGGCTTGGCCTTAGGAGAGACGCGGACTTCACGTCTTTAGGACCTTCCGACTTGCACATGCTGATTACACCTTGTGCCCGTATCGGCTCTGTATTTATATATAAGCGGTGAGCCAGCACGCCACCTGTGCCCAAGATGAGGCCAGATTGTGATGAAACGCGCCGGTAGGAAGGACGTGCTGACGTCACATCACTCAGGGGCGGACTGACCGGTCGGGCAGTTCGGCCATTTTCAGAGAACATGACCGCTTGACGGAACTCACTGGCCCACGGCGACCACCTATTTCGGGCTCGACCGGGCCCTTGTGCGCAGGAAGATCATAGGAAGGGGCCGCCCGGATAGAAGTAACTACACCAGGAGGTTTTGCAGCAAGCTCAGTGCGCGGAGGCGCACGGCATGCCCACGCCACATCATTATGTGTTGCTCTGCACACTGGGCCTGCTCACCTATTGCAAACCCTCTAGTAGTTGTAATCGGATAAGCCACCGCCACCCTCCAAGTGCCTCACCTCGACTAACTGCCCGGAATGGCGAAAGAGAAGAGCAGGAGGACACACCACCACTCCAGCCAGCCACAGCAGAGTCAGGGGTGCCATCTACAGTGGCCCACACCAGGGTCAGGGGTGTCAGACAACCACCCACAGTGACCCACAGAAGGGCCAAGGGGGGGCCAGCTACAGTGACCCACAGCAGGGTCAGGGGTGCCAGACAGCCACCCACAGTGACTCACAACAGGTTAACTGTTGCCAGCCAGCCACCCACAGTGACCCACAGCAGGGTCAGGGGTGTCAGCCTCAATGACCCGCAGCAGGGTCAGGGGTGCCAGCCAGCCACCCACAATGACCCCCACCAGGGTCAGGGGTGCCAGCTACAGTGACCCACAGCAGGGTAAGGGGTGCCAGCCAGCCACCCACAGTGACCCATCGCAGGGTCAGGGGTGCCAGCCAGCCACAGTAACCCACAGCAGGGCCAGGGTGCCAGCCAGCCACCCACAGGAGTCAGCCAGCCACCCACAGGAGCCAACCACAGTGCACGTGGGAGCCAGCCACCGCTGCAGTACCCATAGTAAAGGTAAGAGGAGCGCTACACAGTGCAAATTTTATTTATACTTTGTGAGGGGTTGGGGCGGGGGTGAGAGTCATAGCACAAGGAGGGGGTCCCTTGAGGACCAGAGTGAATGAAGGTGTTCACTATACACTCTGTTAGACGGGCCCCCCTCCAGGTCCCATTATGCACCTTTGTAGTCTCTAATGGTACCTGGAGGGGATGATTTCCAACAGACTGTCTGTTGTACTTTGTGCAAAATGTAGAGGCGTGGACAGGGGTGGGGCATGGGCGGGGCCTGACAGGGGACATGGGTGGGGCCTGACAGGGGGTTTTGCTTTATTTGGTCTTGGGGCCCTGAGTGTTGTCAGTCTGCCCCTGACCGCACTGTTGCTATCCTGGAAGGATGGGCGTTTGTACTAGCCGGCTGGCTTTTTTACATGTAAGTGCATTACTTTTTCTTAATAATGGTTAGTTGGTTTTTTACACTATGGCAAGTTTTTCTTTTTCTGGGTTATTCATATGAGCTAGCCCATTGAAAGAGATTGGCTCCCTTGGATCTGTTTTAAAGACCCGGACCATCTGCCCTGCTCCACCTAAGAGAAGCTTTCCAGTTAAGAGCTGCCATCTGATTTCCCCGTGAGGATTCAAGGCCCAGGTTGGGTATTAAGCCACAATCGTTTTTTATGCTTGCTATCTGGTAAGCGTTTATTCTATGTGGTGGAGGCGTTTTTCATGTCGTGTCTTATCATTGGCATCACGAGAGGACTTTGAAAAGCGATACACAATTTCTCACTTTTTTCCCACATTTGTGGTGTTTGTTTACTACGGACTTCAATAGGTCATGGTTTGTTTCATATGTTTTTCACAGTTGGGTACATATTCTAGCACAGAACTTCCTCCTTTTTTCATTGTTTTTTTGACTGTGCTTTTTCCTGCTATTTGTGGACATTTAGATCAGTGGGTGTCGGCAGTCATCCATTGGCCGGGACCCGCTGATCAGCTTGTGCTGTGTCTAATCACAGTGTCGGCAGCACGCAACATACCAGGAAGTGCCGGATCATGTACTAGGTACATAATCCGGCACAAGGGAGCCACTCTGCCACCGTATAATGGCGTTATGCAGTCGGCAAATGGTTAAATAATGTATTGCAATTTAACTAAATCCATTTGATTTTAGTCGACTAAAATGTACTGGAGATTTTAGTCTACTAGAATATGACTAAAGCTCTAACTATACTATGAGTTGTCTTGCTTTGTCTTTCATTTTCTCAAGGAGTTTCTTCAAGCGCTTCAAGTTGGTTTTGCATTCACGTTGACTCGAGAAGCAAAGTATCTTGAGTACACAAGCTACATAGATGTCAGCAGGCATCTACACTTGGTTAATGTTGTTATATTTCAGTCAGACAAATAGCACTTGAAAGCAAGCTTGGTCTGCTAATGTGGTCTCTTTAACTAACCCATGGTGCTGTGGTTATCCTTTGTCTTTTGATTAAATGGCTAGAATTTGGCTTTAACCACTAAATTTCCACTAGTGATTTCATAACGGGAAAGAAAGTTGCAGGCCTAGTTCACAATTTTTGACCATTTTTCAGGTTTTACCCAAATTTAGGGTTTAATATGAAACCTGTGCATAATCCCAACTCACATGTTCCTGGATAATGGCTGTGTATATAAACAAGTGCTGTAGCTGGAACCGAAGATAGCCAAGGCAGAAGAAGGTCACCAGCACACCGTGGATCTCCAATGTGGGTCCAAAGCCTGATGAAGGGGTCCTGCGAGGCTCTGAAACGTTGCTTTTGCTATAACAATGTGATCGCTGAATACAGCTTTGGAACCACATTGGAGATCCACTGTGGGCTGTTGACGTTCTGCCTTAACATGAAACCTGGTCACATTTCTTCACCCTCTATCTTCCCCCACTTAACTGAATAGTGAGGTTCTTCTCTCTATAGCAAGTTGTTTTCTTTTGAATTCGCCATAGCTGTGTGTGGCTCCGTCCTCATCATCCATTCACAGGGAATTCTGAATGTAAGAGTACAAGTCCCATCTTCCACACTCCAAGCTTTAAGTAGAGTACAAGGGCGGTGACATCACCATTCTTGTGGTCCATTGATGACTTCCTCCAGCCCTATGTTGGTGGGTCTATACCTCCGTTCAAGTCTGCAGGAGCCTGTGTATTGCACTCGCACCACCCTGTGCATTGCACTGAATGTGCAAAAAAATAATAAATGCTAATTTTTTTTTTGTTTAGCGTATATTCATTTTTTTTCTAAGGGTTGACTATGCCTCTAACGGAAATTAATGGAAGTTGTGGTCAGAGTTGTTAATAATTGTCCAGCTCTATTCATAGCTGAGGAAAGGGTGGCTGCAATTCCACTTTAATTCATATAGTTGTACCAATCTGTGTTACAGATTAAAAAATAAAAATAAAGAAATCCGTGTTCGGTTTTCAATTATTCATACACACAGAGCAGCCAGATTTACTTATTAATTATGCAGCTTGTGCTTCTTGCTTAATAGAACAGCACGGTAATTGTGCTTTACTGCATCTCACAAATGTAAGGGTGAGGTGTATGAGGCTTTCTTGTTTGTTTTTTTTTTTTTTTTCAATTATTTTATTGTTTTATTTTTAACTCGTTAAAAACCTTTATTCCGGCAACCGCCCTGGTAACATTATATATGAATTATGACAGGTCCTCTTTAGTGAAATATAAGGGGCCTAAACAAACCCTGATGATTCCCCCTTTGAGCTTCAGAAAGCAATCGAGTACACATTGTCCCCAACCCCTCCGCACTCTGAACCTGGAAGTGCTCATGACTGAACACTTCCAGGTTCAACAACATGTTCACCGAGCTCCCTGCTCAACATCCTAAAATAAAGGATGGTAATAAAACCAACATGGAGGCAGGACGCTGGTCTTAACGATAGTAGCAGCAGTGACGGGGAGGCTGGGCAGTGGCCATTGACAGCTGATTTATAAATAGACAGAGTTTTAGGCACCACTCTGTTATAAATTAGATGAAAGCCGGCAAAGCGGAATGCTTTTGCAAAGAAAATCCTTTATTGGCTACATACACTATATTACTAAAAGTATTGGGACGCCTGCCTTTACATACACATGAACTTTAATGGTATCCCAGACTTAGTCCGTGGGGCTCAATATTGAGTTGGCCCACCCTTTGCAGCTATAACAGGTTCAACCCTTCTGGGAAGGCTGTCCACAAGGTTTAGGAGTGTGTCTATGGGAATGTTTGACCATTCTTCCAGAAGAGCATTTGTGAGGTCAGGGTTAGGGGTTAAAAGTTATGGTTAGGGTTGAATTTATTTATTTAAATGTTTTTTTCCCC
The DNA here is from genome assembly GCA_037952835.1 of Lithobates septentrionalis. Lineage (NCBI taxonomy): Eukaryota > Metazoa > Chordata > Amphibia > Anura > Ranidae > Lithobates > Lithobates septentrionalis. The sequence continues at coordinate 329,275 of JBBDGP010000776.1, forward strand.
TTCATTTTATGTATTTATTTTGTTTTTGGGTTAGGTGATAGGGTTAGGGGTCAATAGTAGGATTAGGGTTAGAGGTAAAAATTAGGGTTAGGATTAGGGGTTGTTGGGTTAATATTAGGGTTATCTATTAGGATTAGGGGTAGGATTAGGATATGGGGTTAAAATTAGGGTTAGGTTTTTTTTAATTTTTTTATTTATTTAATGTATTAGTTATGTATTTTATTTATATATTACTTACTTATTTTTAGTTGTTATTTATTTTTATTTATATATTGTATTTGAGCAGAAATACATGTGCCAAAACACGTTAAAACCCCCAAATCGAGCATTTCCATGGAACAAAAATTGCTTAAAAAAATGCACCAATCTGCCCGATTCGAGCTACAAAAAAAGCTCCAGAACTTTTTTGGGCTTCAGGCGACTTGGAGATGTGAACCAATTCCATAGAGAATAATTGATTTTTTTTCCTCCTCCATCGTTTTGGAGCTTTAAGATACAAAACACTGAGGTGTGAATAATCTGATTCATCATTTGTTGCTGTTTTTCAGCTTTTTCATCCACTTTTATTTATTTATTATTATTAGTCTTCTTTATTTATAGATTTTTGTTTTTACTTTTTTAAGGGGTTAAGGGTCAGGGTTAGGGGTTAAAAGTTATGGTTATGGTTGAATTCATTTATGTAAGTTTTTTGTTTACTTAATTTTATGTATTTATTTTGTTGTTAGATTAGGGATTAGGGTTAGGTAATAGGGTTAGGGGCCAATATTAGGATTAGGGTTAGAGGTAAATGTTAGGGTTAGGGGTTAATATTAGGGTTAGGATTAGGGGTTGTTGAGTTAGGAGTAAATATTAGGGTTATCTGTTAGGATTAAGGATTAGGGTTTGGGGTTAAAATTAGGGTTGGGTTTTTTTATTTTATATATATATATATATATATATATATATATATATATATATATATATATATATATATATATATATATATATTTATATTTATATATATATATATATATATATATATATTTATTTAATGTATTATGTATGTATTTTATTTATTTATTACTTACATATTTTTAGTTATTATTTGTTTATTTTTATATATTGCATTTGAGCAGAAAAACATGTGACAAAACGCTCAAAAACGCCCATTTCCATGGAACAAAAATCGCTTAAAAAATGCACCAATCTGCCGGATTCGAGCTACAAAAAAAACCTCCAGAACTTTTTTGAGCTTCAGGCGTTTGGCTTCAGGTGACTTGGAGTGAAGATGTGAACCAATTCCCTAGAGAATAATTGATTTTTTTTTCTCCTCCAGCGTTTTGGAGCTTCAAGCTCCAAAACGCTGAGGTGTGAATGGGGCCTAAAAGAAAACTGTAAGTGCAGATGCTCTTATATTTATTGGGTATTATGGGATGCAATAGTTCTACTTTAGGAACAAAGCCTCTTTTTTTTCTTTGCCATCCAATGTACAATGGATTAAGTCACATATGTAGTGAGCCTAATGGGGATCCTTCTATATGAAATGTGTCATTGGGCTGACAATGACATCAATTCCATGTCTTATCATGGAAAATATAACAAGGTATGTCTGGTTGAAACATTTTGCGTTCCAAAAATTAAATAAAAATGTGATAACAATAAAGGAAAACACACTTTCATCTCGGTATCATTGCTTATACGGAGTCTTCATAGCTGCTCGCTGACCCTGCATTCAACTGTCTGTTAATGGGCACGTTTAGCGGGCCCGCCTGCAGCCTTTACGCATTCAGATCGCGTCCAATCTTCCATTACATGGCAGGCTATTTTTAGCCGCTGCAGGTTTAAAATATGCCTTCTAATCTCTCCTGAATTTATCGAACAGCGTTTCCTTTCAGGAGGGACAGCTCCGCTGAGTGGACGGAGTCAGAAAATCAAATAAGTACTGCATTATTTATGTCCCTACACGGCTCAGCGCAGTCTATTTTTGGTGCTGCTGGATGTCACCGTAAGCGCTCCGTTGTGTAGAGGAGGGGGGGGGGGGGGGGCTGCAATTTCACTGCTCAGTGACTTGGCGAGACATACAAATGGACATGATAATTATCTTGGCCTAAATGCAATCTGCAGCCTTCCTACAGTTGTGGAACCTGCAAGTACCGGTATGCTGGTAAAGTCGCCGGCTGCAGCGATAGGGGTTTATGCGGAAGTTTGCCGGAACAGATACTGTAGGGTAATTGAAATGTTACTATGGTTGGCTTCTTTTGTGTTTTTTGGATGGTGTTAAAATTATTATTATTATACATGATTTACGGTATATAGCGCCAACCGTTTACGCAGCGCTTTACAATATAAAAAGGGAGACAATACAGTTACAATACAATAAAATACAAGAGGAATAAGAGGGCCCTGCTCAGAAGAGCTTACAATCTAATAGGGTGGGGCAGGTGGTACAGAAGGTTGTAACTGTGGGGAAGGAGCTGATGGAAGTGGTAGGAGATTAGTTGGAGACGTGATAGCCTTTCCTGAAGAGATGAGTTTTCAGGGAACGCCTGAAGGTAGCAAGAGTAGGGGATAGCCGGACCGGTGGAGGTAGCGAGTTCCCGAGGATGGGAGAGGCTCTGGAGAAATCCTGGAGACGAGCATGGGAGGAGGAGACGAGAGAGCTTGAGAGTAGGAGGTCTTGAGAAGAGCGGAGAGGACGATTTGGGTGATATTTGGAGATAAGATCGGTGATGTAGCTCGGGGCAGAGTTGTGAATGGCTTTGTATGTTGTGGTTAGTATTTTGAATTTAGTTCGCTGGGTGATTGGGAGCCAGTGGGATTGATGTTAAAAGAGAAATCTTGGAAAAGAGATTCATTCAAGGAAGCTTGAAAAGCCTGCCTTGCAGTAGGGTTGCACCCGCATTGCAAGGATTAACCCCTTGCAGCCCATCCTGGCATCCCTTTAAACAGTTCGGAACACCTGGGAGCAGGAAGAACAGTGGTCACGTGATCAGAATCCAGTCCCACCGGCTACTGATCTTTAGCCCGGAATGAGAACTGTTTTTGACAGCTCGGTCTTTGTGCTGGCAGGGTCTTCTCGCCCATGGTCTGGCTATCTAAGGACCTGATGCAGTGATGCAGAGTCCTGCATTAGATGTCAGGATGCCAAGAGACCATTCACCGCTGCATCATGGGGGAGTATCCTCTGCAGGGGGAGTGGAGGATTGGATAAATAAAGTTGTTTTTACCACAACCTACACCAGCTATCCTAAGCCAGGGTCCCTCCACAGATTGCTAGGGGTTCCTCAAGCTGTTGCTGATTGACCTCCCATTTAATGATGCCTGCATTGTTCCAGGTCAGAGACTAAACGACAAAAATCTTTTTAGCATCCTGACCACTACTATAAGGGGGACATTCTTCCCTCTGACCACCCATGTAAGGAGCATTCTTCCAACTAACCCCCAATATAAAGGGCATTCTTCCCACTGACCTCCAATGTAAGGGTCATTATTCCCAGTGACCACCAATGTAAGGGGAATTCCTCCCACTGATCTCCAATGTAAGGGGTATTCTTCCCACTCACCATCAATGTAAGGGACATTATTTCTACCGACCTTCAATGTAAGGAGCATTCTTCCCACTGACCACAAATGTAGGAAGCATTTCTCCCATTGACCACCAATGTAAGGGGCATTTTTCCCACTGATCACCAATGTAAGGAGCATTCTTCTCACTGATCATCAATGTAGGAACCATTTCTCCCATTGACCACCAATGTAAAGGGCATTTTTCCCACCCATCACCAATGTAAGGAGCATTCTTCTCACTGATCATGAATATAGGAACCATTTCTCCGATTGACCACCAATGTAAAGGGCATTTTTACCACTGATCACCAATATAAGGGGCATTCTTCCCACTGATCACCAATATAAGGGGCATTCTTCCCACTGATCACCAATGTAAGGGGCATTCTTCCCACTGATCACCAATGTGAGGGGCATTTTTACCACTCATATAAGAAAAAGAAAAAAGACTGGGAGCCTGAATAGTAATTCATTCATTGAGGGTGCCGCCAATGATTGCTACTGACCGCCAATATAAGGGGCATTCTTCCCACCGAGCAATAATGTAAGGACCATTCTTCCCACTGACCACGATGACTTCACTTTAGCAGGGGTTCCTCAAGACCTAAAAACGATTCCAAGGGTTCCGCAAAGGTAAGGTTTAGAAAGGCTAAACGAGCCATCAAACCAGGTTCAAGCTTGCAGTAGTTTGGCTTTAAGGGTAAAGTTTAAGCCGAGCTAGAGATTGCCAATCGGCAAAGAGTATTGAGATTTGCCAATTGCAGCGCTATAGATCTGACTCAGCAAGGGAGCACATCAGACATCTGCAGAGAGACCACTGCTTTTGCAGAGAGCCAGGCTCCCACTCTGCAGCTCCAGGCTGGAAGCAGGATTTTCTATTCAGGCTGTGGCTGTTTTAGAGAGAAAATTAACTGTAAAACACTGAAAATCTTTTGTTTTGATGCACCCGGAGTACATGTAGCTGTTTTTAGCTGTTAGTTAAATTAGACATTATTTGTTTTAGGTATTTATTTAGCACTGATCGGATAAGCCCGCTCTATTCTGCCTGTTTTTTCAGGCGGATCCGAGCTGGCCATCCATTGACTCCTATGGGCAGGCGGATGTCAACAGAGATGTGTCCGCTGACATCTGTCTGCCATCCGATCCGCTCAAAACAGACATATGGCGATACGTCTGCCATCTGTATTGGCGGATCGGATAAGCGGGGCTCTGACAAGTCCCTCCCCGTTCAGTGGGCAGAGACGGGCCTGTCATCCGCTGGCTCCGCGGAGATCAACGGATCAATCTCCCGCTGATCTGGCGGACTCCACTGAGCGTATCTGCCCCGTGTGAAAGGGGCTTTATAATTAATATAATTACAATATTGTGCTGTACATTCACATCAGTCCCTTCCCTCAAGGAGCTTACAATCTAAGCTCCCTATCGTACATGTACACACATACAAGGCCCAATTTAAACAGGAGCCAGTTAACATACCAGCGTGTCTTTGGAGGGTGGGAGGAAACCAGAGTACCCGGAGGAAACCAATGCAAGCACAGGAGAAACATGCAAACTCCATGCAGATAGTGTTTTGGTTGGGATACACATCAGTGCTGCAAGGCAGAAGTTCTAACCACTGAGCCACTGCACTGGCTTTACATTTGTTTTTTTTCTTAAATTAGTTGTAAACCTCTGAAATTAAAAATGAACAAAGCATATCCTACCTTGCCTCTATCTAAAACACCTGGTGCGATTTGTGTCTCCTTTCTCATTCCTCTGCTATTTGCATAAGTCGCTTCTGACCATCTATACCAGTGGTCTACAAACTGCGGTCTGGAGCCGGATGTGGCCTTTGCTTGCCTTTATCTGGCCCTCAGGGCACTATTCCACCAACTGTTACCAATAATAGGTCAGCATTCCCCCTTCTGACACCATAAATGGGGCTCTATTCCACCAACTGACACCAATGATAAGGCAGCATTCCCCTTTCTGACACCATAAATGGGGCACTATTGCACCAACTGTTACCAATGATAGGTCAGCATTCCCCTTTCTGACACCATAAATGGGGCACTATTCCACCAACTGTTACCAATGATAGGTCAGCATTCCCCTTTCTGACACCATAAATGGGGCACTATTCCACCAACTGTTACCAATGATAGGTCAGCATTCCCCCTTCTGACACCATAACTGGGGCACTATTCCACCAACTGACACCAATGATAGGTCAGCATTCTCCCTATTGACACCATAAATGGGGCACTAGTCCTCCCATTAAAACCAATGATAGGGCACTGATGCTGGAGCATTTTCTACTCTCACTTACCCCCAAAGCCTGAAGGACAATGAACTGGCCCATTGTTTGGAGACCCCTGATCTATACAGTCACCAGGTGTTGCCCCCCCCCAAAAAAAAATCGCACAGTAGGTGATTGATGGCCGTAGCTGTGCATGTTTCCCTATGAGACTGTGGAGAAGGGGAATGTGTCCATGCCCTCCACTCAGGTTTTAGATCACACTCCGTTCTCTACTTTTTGCTGTACAGTGTGTGATATCGGAATGCAGTTTAAAGCGTGTGCTTTAGGGGGCTGTAGAGGAGAGAGTGCTGCAGATAAACAGGTAAAACTCATGTTAGAGGATTTGTTTCATCTCTGTATCACTTGAGGCTAGTAATTTTGGTAGGCGACACTGACATTTTGCCCCCCTCCTGTCACAGCCAGCACCAGAATCCCCAGTGTCAGCCAGTGCCCGACATGTCCCTTTCTCCGCTGTTTATCAGTGGTTGGGTCGAAAGATTGTTGGGCCCCCCAAGCTGGGCCACATGGGAGGGAATCACATGCCCTTAACACAGACAGCTAACTGTTGGTGATCAGCATTGAGTGCCTCATAACTATTAGTGGTTGGTGGTGTTTTTCCCCCTAGAACATTGAGTGTCATTGTCCCCCTTTATTTCTAATATCCCATGTGTACCCCTTTACTGCTCAGGTTGCCCCCCTTGCATTGGTGGTCAGTGGGAGCAGTATTACTTATATTAGTAGTGCCATGGCATGCATTAAAAAGGGGATTAACTCCAGAGATAAAGCTATAATTCTCCCGCTCTACAAGACTCTGGTCCGGCCGCACCTGGAGTATTCTGTCCAGTTCTGGGCACCAGTCCTCAAGAAGGATGTACTGGAAATGGAGCGAGTACAAAGAAGGGCAACAAAGCTAATAAAGGGTCTGGAGGATCTTAGTTATGAGGAAAGGTTGCGAGCACTGAACTTATTCTCTCTGGAGAAGACACGCTTGAGAGGGGATATGATTTCAATATACAAATACCGAACTGGTGACCCCACAATAGGGATAAAACTTTTCAGCGAAAGGGAATTTAATAAGACACGCGGCCATTCACTAAAATGAGAAGAAAAGAGGTTTAACCTTAAACTACGTAGAGGGTTCTTTATTGTAAGAGCAGTGAGGATGTGGAATTCCCTTCCACAGGCGGTGGTCTCAGCGGGGAGCATCGATAGTTTAAAAAAAACTATTAGATAGGCACCTGAATGATCACAACATACAGAGATATACAATGTAATACTGACATATAATCACACACATAGGTTGGACTTGTCTTTTTTCAACCTCGCCTACTATGTAACTATGTATGTAGAAGAAGTCATGGTATTGGCGGAGAATCAGCAGCAAAGGAGGAAGGTTGGGGGCTCAACTATAAACACAAAAAGTGTTTACATTTTTGGTAGCTGTGGTTGGCCATCACGAAGATCACAAAGCACAGAGCTGTTCTGATCGGCTCTGTGCGTTTCTGTCCAATGACAGCTCAATGACAGACATTCAGTGGGTGTACTGGCCACCCAGGACATTTATAAATGACGCTCCATAAATAAGCATCCACTTCTCTGTCGCTCTTTTACTTTACAGCAGTATTGCGGTGGTTAAATAGACTAGAGACTGGCGTTTTTTGACCCGCCGACTAAAGAACTAGCTTGAAAGTCGCTTGTCTTTGTCTGGATCTTCGCAGTAAGGCTTTGTCTTGGTTGTGTCAATATGACCGAGCCTCCAGATATCAGAAGTGTGTAGAATTCCGTAATTAGATGTGAAGTGCAGAGCAGACGCTGCAGTGTTTTTCATCTAGGTCACCTGGCTGGTGTCCCAACCTCTGTCTGCTGCAGATCTCATAGGAGATAGCGCAACTGTTCGTTTTCGGGTGCAGGTAGGGACACAAAGAATTCCGAGAGTCTAAATCAAACAATAACTTGGTGATTCTCTCTTCCCCACATTCCCTTTATTTGTATTAAAAGATACATTTAAAGGAAAAAAAACATCTTTTTACCTTTTTTTTTTACTTTTTTATTTATTTATTTATTTTTTTTTTATTTGTGCTAGTTTTATTGCAATAGTATATAGAAACACAAAGGATTAAAGTACAGTAAAACCTTGGATTGAGAGTAACTTGGTTTGAGAGCGTTTTGTAGATTTTTTTAAATTTTTTTTTTTATAAATTTTGACTTGATATACAAGCGATGTCTTGATATACAAGTAGCGTCATGCCACAACTGAGTATAAAAGAGAAGAGAGGCGCCTCTAAGTGTAGCAATATGGTTACATTTAATGAAGGTTCAACATTTAGCAACTCACATTGTTGATGATTAAAAGAGGCACATCTAAGTATGCCGGCATCCAGGGTAAAGCTGTCCACCTAGACCGTCCTCTGCGCCGCCATCGACGTCGTCCCTTCCACACTGCGCTCCACCAACTGTTAAAGCCTCTCTTTTAGATCGCTCTACTGCAGGGTAGTCTTCCCAGTCACGATTGCAAACCGACATCGGTGAGAGCCGGCGGTGCGGAGGACGGTCTATGTGGACAGCTTTACCCCGGATGTTTCCATACTTAGATGTGCCTCTTTTAATCATCAACCATGTGAGTTGCTAAATTTTGTACCTTCATTAAATGTAACCATATTGCTACACTTAGAGGGGCCTCTCTTCTCTTTTATACTCTGGAGCTCCTGCTGGATTTTGCTTTGAATCCCCTTGTGGAGGCTTCCATTTGTGGATGGACATTTTTTTGGTTACACAACCTATCACATTGCTCTAATATTTTTATATGGACTATAAACTGAAGGACTTATGAATAAATGTTTGTGGAACAAATCTGAGTTTCCATTATTTCTTATGGGAAAATTTTCTTTGCTCTACAAGTGCTTTGGATTACAAGCATGTTTCTGGAATGAATTATGCGCACAATCCAAGGTTTTATTGTATACCTAAAGGCAAAACTGGTTCTTTAGGTATGAATAGAGTGGAGAGGGGTTAGAACCCCTGTCAGTTTTTATTGCTGTCTGTACCCCCATTAGGGAGATTGATCCTCTCTAGTTGTCCTGCTTACCATTATCATTGAAAGTGAAAAGCCCAAATTTTAGGTTGTCCCCAGAAAAAGTAATAGAGGGGAAATCTTCCAATAGGGACACTAGTTCTGGAGACCTGGGGGGTCACTAAGGGATTTCCTTAATTTGCAGGGATTTCCTCTCACTTCCTGTTTGGCTATTGGACAGGAAGTGAAGGGAAATCTCTGCAATGGGATACAGTTGTCAAAAAAAATAAACTGATGGGTTATAACCCTCCCTAACTCTATCCAAAAGAAGAAAAAAATAAGTTTGGCATATAGTTATTTAAAACCGTATTTAAACCACACTTGAGTGTGACTCAAATCAGTTTACGGACCGCCCTATAGCAGATATATGTGGGATTCTGCACTTCCGCCTAGGGGGCGCGAGCGTGCCACCAGTGGGCCACTTCTGCTGTGAGCAATTAGCCGAATCTGTGGGAGCCGGGAACTGAATGTCCGCTGGTACGTGCCGATCGTCGGCCAGAGACGGTAAACGGAGCTCTACCTATGTAAACAAGGCAGAGCTCCGTTCTGACATTTGGGAAGGGATGGATTTTGTGTCCCTGCAAAGCAGGGAATAAATGTATCACTTCTCTTAGTAAAAGCAGCACACAGTACACACACAAACACTGGCTAGGCACACAGTTAATCGCCCTAGATGTTTAACCCCTTCTCAGCCAGTGTCATTAGTACAGTGGCAGTGTATATTTTTAGCACTGATCACTGTATTAGTGTCACTGGTTCCCACGAAGTGTCATATGGCCCACCATAGTATCACAGTCCCGCTATAAGCTGCTGATCCCCACCATTACTAGCATTAAAAAAATCGAATAAGTAAACATTCCAGTATATATACCATTGTTTGTAGACGCTAAAACTTTTACGAAAACCAATCAATAAACGCTTATTGGGATTTTTTTACCAAAAATATGTAGCAGAATACTTATTGGCCTAGATTTATGAAGAAATTAGATTTTTTTAAATTGTTTTATTGGATATTATTTATAGCAGAAAAAAAAAAAATATTTTTTCAAAATTGTCGCCTTTTTTTTGTTTATAGCGCAAAAAGCAAAAACCGCAGAGGTGATCAAATACCACCAAACGAAAGCTCTATTTGTGGAAAAAAAAAGGACGTCAATTTTATTTGGGTGCAACTGTGTAATTGTCAGTGTCGCAGTGCCGTATATCGCAAAAAATAAACTGGTCTTGAAGGGGGGTAAATCTTTCAGAGATCAAGTGGTTAAACACAAAAGGTACAGCGTCTAATTCCCTTATGACTAAAATGCACCCAACACCTTTCGTAACATCTTGCAATACAATATTTTAAAAAAACAAACAAAAAACAAACAAACAATAAAGTCTCTTGAAATCAAACTCTGTGTGTTTTCCTCAACCACCTCAATACTGGACACTTTCACCCCCTTCCTGCCCAGGCCAATTTTCAGCTTTCAGCGCTGTCACACTTTGAATGAAAATTGCCCGGTCATGCTACACTGTAACCATGTGACATTTTTTACCATTTTCTCAAATAGAGCTTTCTTTTGATGGTATTTAATCACTGCTGGGTTTTGTATTTTTTTACAAAAAAAAAAGTAAATAAAAACCAAACATTAAATAAAAAAAAAGAAAAACATTTTTTTCTTAGTTTCTGTCAGTGAATTTTGTAAATAAGTAATTTTTCTCCTTCACTGATGTGCGCTGATATGTGGCACTGATGAGCACTGATAGGAGGCACTAGTGTACACTAATAAGTGGCACGCATAGGCAGCACTGATGGGCATTGATGGGTGGCACTGATGGGCATTGATGGGCAGCAATGATGGGCATTGATGGGTGGCACTGATGGGCAGCAATGATGGGCATTTATGGGTGGCACTGATGGGCAGCAATGATGGGCATTTATGGGTGGCACTGATGGGCAGCAATGATGGGCATTTATGGGTGGCAATGATGGGCATTGATGGGTGGCACTGATGGGCAGCAATGATGGGCATTGATGGGTGGCATTGATGGGCAGCAATGACAGGCGGCACTGATGGCCAGCACTGACTGGCATCACTAAGAGGCACTGATTGCTGGCACTGGTGGGCACTGATTGCTGGCACTGGTGGGCACTGATTGCAGGCACTGGTGGCACTTTATTGTAATCAGTGCCCTGATTACATGTCTCGATGTCCCCTGTGAGCAGATGCCACTGATCGGCTCTCCTCGCCACACACTCTGTGTCACATGTGACATTGGACACGGCCGCAGCTCTTTACAGAGATCGGGGTTGCGCCATGACCTAGCAATGGCTGCTGGCTTTTAATTTTTGCAGCGGTGGGTGGACCTCCGCTTTAAAGAGGTCCTGACCTGCTTTTTTCTAAAAGGGATGTTTACAATCCCTGTAATAGGAATAAAAGTGATCCAATTTTTTTTTTTTTAAAGGGACAATGTAAAAATAAAAAGTAAAATAGAAAATACAAGTAATAGAAAATAAAGTAGATGAAAATAAATAAAATAATTTAAATTGCCCAGTCCCGCCGAGCTCGTGCGCAGAAGCGAACACATACGTAAGTCGCGCCCGCATATGTAAACGGTGTTCAAACCACACATGTGAGGTATCGCTGCAATCGTTAGAGCGAGAGCAATAATTCTAGCCCCAGACCTGCTCTGTAACTCTAAACATGTAACCTGTAGAAATTTTGAAGCGTGACATGTTGGGTGTCAATTTAATCGGCGAAACATTATCTTTCACAATATAAAAAAAAGTTGGGCTGACTTTACAGTTTTATTTTTTAATTTAAAAAAGTGTGTTTTTTTTCCCCACAAAAAATTGCATTTGTAAGACCGCTGTGCAAATACGGTGTGACATAAAGTATTGCAATGACCGCCATTTTATTCTCTAAGGTGTCTGAAATATATATATCATGTTTGGGGGTTCTAAGTAATTTTCTAGCAAAAAAGATTTTAACTTGTAAACAACAAGTTTGAAAAATTAGGCTTGGTCCTTAAGTGGTTAAGTGTGACAAATATGCAAAAAAAAAAAATGTAAATGTCAGGAAGCGGGTAAATACTTTTTCACAGCACTATATGCCTTACATGGCCTTACAAAGTGATCCAATTTTTTTTTTTTTTAAAGTGACAGTGTAAAAAAAAAAAAAAAAGTTAACCACTTCCATACAGGGCCATAGTAAAATGACGGCCGCAGGAACCCTTCCTCCCTCCGGGTGGACATCACATGACATTCTCGGCTTCCCGGCATTGTGGAGAGCGTGCGCGCGCCGCATCACTGGGGACCCGCGATTGCTTATCAGAGAGCAGGGACGTGGATCTGTGCATGTAAACACACAGATCCACGTCCTGTCAGGGGAGAGGTGAACTGATCGTATGTTCCTTGTATATAGGAACACCGATCGGTCTCCTCTCCTCATCGGTCCCCTCTCCCCACAGTTAGAATCACTCCCTAGGACACACATTTAACCTCTTCCCTGCCAGTGACATTTATACAGTAAATCAGTGCATTTTTATAGAACTGATCGCTTTATAAATGTGAATGGTCCCAAAATAGTGTCAAAAGTGTCCGATCTGTCCACCGCAATGTCACAGTCACGATAAAATTCACAGACTGCCACCATTAGTAGTAAAAAAAATAAATAAAAATGACATAAATCTATCCCCTATATTTTAGACGCTATAACTTTTGCGCAAACCAATCAATATACGTTTATTGCGATTTTTTTTTCTTTACCAAAAATATGTAGAAGAATAAATATCGGCCTAAACTAAGGGAAAAAAATTGTTTTTTTTTTATATTTTTTTAAAAATAGGATATTTATTATAGCAAAAAGTAATAAGTATTGTGTTTTTTTTTTCAAAATTGTCAGTCTTTTTTTTTTTTTATAGTGCAAAAAATAAAAAAATGCACCAAAAGAAAGCTCTATTTGTGGGGGGAAAAATGATCAAAATTTAATTTGGGTACAACGTTGCATGACCGTGCAATTGTCATTCAAAGTGTGACAGCGCTGAAAGCTGAAAATTGGCCTGGGCAGGAAGGGGGTGAAAATGCCCCGTATTGAAGTGGTTAAATAAATTTAAAAAAAAATTTATAAAAAAGTAAAAAAATTAAATTTAAAATAAAAAAAAAAGTAAAAAAAAATTAAAAAGTAAAAAAACATAAAAAAGTTAAATAAATAATAAAAAATTGATAAAAAAAAGTAAAAAAAAAAATTAAAGCGCCCTGTCCCGCCGTGCTCACGCGCGGTAAGTTAAAAATCAATAGGTTAAAAATTAGCCGAGTCGTCTTTGTATTTTGTCTGCCTCCTTGTGTGAGATTAATGCCACAATCATGTTAAAAATCCTCTCTGCTTTTTCAAGTTGAGCTGTATGTAATCAGATATCTTTCTCCGTCTAATATGAACTGTAATTTATAGAGAGATGGAGGCAGAGATGGCCGGGAGGGGGGAAGGGCGTTCCCTACCATCCTCTGCTGTTTTAATGTAAAATTGCATGTCTAATTCTATGCTCTGTGCAGATATCCCGCTACACGTCTTTATTAAAATGCACAGTTTGCCGCAGGCCTCTTCATATTTGAGCGGAGAAAAGAATTAGCGGGTTTAATATGTTCTTAATCATGCTATTAAAGGTGACTTATCTTAGAATAGCTTATTACATTGTAAATTATAAGAGTTAATTAAAGGGCTCTTAAAGGAGAACTCCGCTAAATTAAAAAAAAAAAAAAAAAAAGATGTAACACTTGTATAAACTGTTCTATCTGCCAAAGGATGGAGAAAACTGGTCAGCCAGTTTTGTGATTGATTTACCTTTACTACAAGGTAAAGTCCAGGCATGTGACACCCCTAATTTCTTTACAGCTTCCCGTGTCACGCCTCTGCCTCCGCTTGACTTATTATAACCGCTTGCCATCCCAGCCAATTCTGACATTTCTCTCCTACATGTAAAATTCATCATTTTTTTGCTAGAAAATTACATAGAACCCAAAACATTATATATGTTTTTTTTTTTTTAATCAAAGACCCTAGTGAATACAATGGCGGTCGTTGCAACTTTTTATCTTGCACGGTATTTGCGCAGCAATTTTTCAAACACGTTTTTTTTTTTTGGGGAAAAAAAACTGTTTCATGCTTTAAAAACAAAAACAAAACATTAGTTAGCCCAATTTTGTTTGCATAATGTGAAAAAGACGACGTTACGCCGAGTTAATAGATACCTAACATGTCACGCTTCAAAATTGCACACGCTCATGGAATGGCGCCAAACTTCGGTACTTAAAAATCCCCATAGGCGACGCTTTAAATTTTTTTACTGGTTACATGTTTTGAGTTACAGGAGATCTAGGGCTAGAATTATTGCTCTCGCTCTAACGTTCGTGGCCATACCTCACATGTGTGGTTTGAACACCGTTTTCATATGCGGGCGGGACTTACGTATGCTTCCCTTCATGGAGGAGTGGAAGAGGACTCCGGTGACAACCTGTGAAGCTCTGGTGACCTCCATGCCCAAGAGGGTTAAGGCAGTGCCGGAAAATAATGGTGGCAACACAAAATATTGACACTTTGGGCCCAAGTTGGACATTTTCACTTAGGGGTGTACTCACTTTTGTTGCCAGCGGTTTAGATATTAATGGCTGTGTGTTGAGTTATTTTGAGGGGACAGCAAATTTACACTGTTATACAAGCTGTACACTCACTACTTTACATTGTAGCAAAGTGTCATTTCTTCAGTGTTGTCACATGAAAAGATAGAATAAAATATTTACAAAAATGTGAGGGGTGTACTCACTTTTGTGAGATACTGTATATATACAGTGGGGACGGAAAGTATTATTCTTTGTTATTTTGCAGCCATTTGCTAAAATCATTTAAGTTCATTTTTTTCCTCATTAATGTACACACAACACCCCATATTGACAGAAAAACACAGAATTGTTGGCATTTTTGCAGATTTATTAAATAAAGAAAAACTGAAAGATCACACGGTCCTAAGTATTCAGACCCTTTGCTCAGTATTTAGTAGAAGCCCCTTTTGATCTAATACAGCCATGAGTCTTTTTGGGAAAGATGCAACAAGTTTTTCACACCTGGATTTGGGGATCCTCTGCCATTCCTCCTTGCAGATCCTCTCCAGTTCTGTCAGGTTGGATGGTAAACGTTGGTGGACGGCCATTTTTAGGTTTAAGTCAGGGCTCTGGCTGGGCCATTCAAGAACAGTCACGGAGTTGTTGTGAAGCCACTCCTCCATTATTTTAGCTGTGTGCTTAGGGTCATTGTCTTGTTGGAAGGTAAACCTTCGGCCCAGTCTGAGGTCCTGAGCACTCTGGAGAAGGTTTTCGTCCAGGATATCCCTGTACTTGGCCGCATTCATCTTTCCCTCGATTGCAACCAGTCGTCCTGTCCCTGCAGCTGAAAAACACCCCCACAGCATGATGCTGCCACCACCATGCTTCACTGTTGGGACTGTATTGGACAGGTGATGAGCAGTGCCTGGTTTTCTCCACACATACCACTTAGAATTAAGGCCAAAAAATTCTATCTTGGTCTCATCAGACCAGAGAATCTTATTTCTCACCATCTTGGAGTCCTTCAAGTGTTTTTTTAGCAAATTCCATGCGGGCTTTCATGTGTCTTGCACTGAGGAGAGGCTTCCGTCGGGCCACTTTGCCATAAAGCCCCGACTGGTGGAGGGCTGCAGTGATGGTTGACTTTCTACAACTTTCTCCAATCTCCCGACTGCATCTCTGGAGCTCAGCCACAGTGATCTTTGGGTTCTTCTTTACCTCTCTCACCAATAGCTCAGTTTGGCCAGACGGCCAGCTCTAGGAAGTGTTCTGGTCATCCCAAACGTCTTCCATTTAAGGATTATGGATGCCACTGTGCTCTTAGGAACCTTAAGACCCCTTTCACACCGAGGGCGTTTTCAGGCGCTATAGTGTTAAAAATAGCGCCTGCAATCCGCCCTCAAACAGCTGCTCCATTGTTTCCAGTGTGAAAGCCTGAGGGCTTTCACACCGGAGCGGTGCGCTGGCGGGACGTCAGGAAAAGTCCTGCCAGCAGCTTCTTTGGAGCGGTGAAGGAGCGGTGTGTTTACCGCTCCTCCACCGCTGCTCCCCATTGAAATTAATGGGGCATCGCTAGGATACTGCCGGCAAAACGCCACTATTGCGGCACATTGCGGGCGGTTTTAACCCTTTCTTGGCCGCTAGCGGGTGGTAAAAGCGCCCCGCTAGCGGCAGAAATGCGCCGCAAATCCGACGGTAAAACGCCGCTAAAAATAGCGGCGTTTTACCGCCGACGCTATAGGCGGCTCTGTGTGAAAGGGGTCTAAGTGCAGCAGAAATGTTTTTGTAACCTTGGCCAGATCTGTGCCTTGCCACAATTCTGTCTCTGAGCTCTTCAGGCAGTTCCTTTGACCTCATGATTGGGTTGTTCTTTACCTCTCTCACCAAGGCTCTTCTCCCCCGATAGCTCAGTTTGGCCAGACGGCCAGCTCTAGGAAGGGTTCTGGTCATCCCAAACGTCTTCCATTTAAGGATTATGGAGGCCACTGTGCTCTTAGAAGCCTTAAGTGCAGCAGAAAATTTTTGTAACCTTGGCCAGATCTGTGCCTTGCCACAATTCTGTCTCTGAGCTCTTCAGGCAGTTCCTTTGACCTCATGATTGGGTTCTTCTTTACCTCTCTCACCAAGGCTCTTCTCCCCCGATAGCTCAGTTTGGCCAGACGGCCAGCTCTAGGAAGGGTTCTGGTCATCCCAAACGTCTTCCATTTAAGATAAACAAGGAAAAGGGGCGCCTCTGAGTGTATATCAATAAACATTTATTTAAACAGACAATATCCACTCACATGGAAGACTGTAGTGTTGCGTTCCGGTGCGTCTCTGAGTAGAGGAAAAAGCTGAAGGACCACAAGTCTCAGCAAGTCCGTGCAGTGCTGGTCCCACATCGGATCCTGACAAGGATGGATGGTGGTAACTGAACACGGCAGGGGCTCCCTCAGTTCTCCAGATGGTACTTCCGGGTTGTGATGGGTTTAAAACGGCATAGACCAATGGTCTGCGGGTTCCAAGGAGAGGGTAAAAGGACGCCAAAGCCGATCGCCGGGCGTGCTGCAGTGTGAGGCTCGTAGGGCTCTGTGGATGAGATGGTGACGGCCGTGTAGGGAGCCAAAACGAGGCCTGGAAGGCAAGCACAGCGCGGCGCTGAGCCGTGACGTCACAGCTATGCGACGCGTTTCCGAGTCTGCGCGCTATTGGTGACAAGAATAGCGGCACTCCTTTCTCAAGCATCAAGCAGATGCTTGAGAAAGGAGTGCCGCTATTCTTGTCACCAATAGCGCGCAGACTCGGAAATGCGTCGCATAGCTGTGACGTCACGGCTCGGCGCCGCGCTGTGCTTGCCTTCCAGGCCTCGTTTTGGCTCCCTACACGGCCGTCACCATCTCATCCACAGAGCCCTACGAGCCTCACACTGCAGCACGCCTGGCGATCGGCTTTGGCGTCCTTTTACCCTCTCCTTGGAACCCGCAGACCGTTGGTCTATGCCGTTTTAAACCCATCACAACCCGGAAGTACCATCTGGAGAACTGAGGGAGCCCCTGCCGTGTTCAGTTACCACCATCCATCCTTGTCAGGATCCGATGTGGGACCAGCACTGCACGGACTTGCTGAGACTTGTGGTCCTTCAGCTTTTTCCTCTACTCAGAGACGCACCGGAACGCAACACTACAGTCTTCCATGTGAGTGGATATTGTCTGTTTAAATAAATGTTTATTGATATACACTCAGAGGCGCCCCTTTTCCTTGTTTATCTTCTTCAGCCTATTGGACCCTGCTTCTGGTCTTTTCTTGGTGGCAGCCCTGATTGACTTCCCCCTGTGTATATATCTATATACACCCACCCTGCCATTGGACTATTTAGGAACAGTTATTTGAGGTATACCTGCATTGCGCCTTTTTTACTTGTCTCTTGTCTTCCATTTAAGGATTATGGAGGCCACTGTGCTCTTAGGAACCTTAAGTGCAGCAGAAAATTTTTGTAACCTTGGCCAGATCTGTGCCTTGCCACAATTCTATCTCTGAGCTCTTCAGGCAGTTCCTTTGACCTCATGATTCTCATTTGCTCTGACATGCACTATGAGCTGTAAGGTCTTATATAGACAGGTGTGTGGCTTTCCTAATCAAGTCCAATCAGTATAATCAAACACAGCTGGACTCAAATGAAGGTGTAGAACCATCTCAAGGATGATCAGAAGAAATGGACAGAATCAGAGTTAAATATATGAGTGTCACAGCAAAGGGTCTGAATACTTAGGACCATGTGATATTTCAGTTTTTCTTTTTTAATAAATCTGCAAAAAATGTCAACAATTCTGTGTTTTTCTGTCAATATGGGGTGCTGTGTGTACATTAACCACTTCCCTACCCGCCTATAGTCAAATGACGTCCACAGATGGGATCTCCCATCCTGGGTGGACGTCATATGACGTCCTGGGATTCCCGGCCGCCTAGGGGGCGCGCGCGCGCCCGCCCGCCGCGTTGCTCGGGACCCGGTGCGTGTGCCCGGCGGCCGCGATGTCTGCCGGGCACCTCCGATTGCCCGTTAACCGAGCCGGACCGTGGATGTGTGTGTGTAAACACACACATCCACGTCCTATCAGCTCAGAGGAGAGCAATCTGTGTTCCCAGAACGGAGGAACACTGATCGGTCTCCTCCCCTTGTGCGTCCCCTCCCCCTACAGTTAGAAGCATTCCCTAGGAAACACATTTAACCCCTCCCCGCCCCCTAGTGGTTAACCCCTTCACTGCCTGTCACATTTACACAGTAATCAATGCAATTTTATAGCATTGATCGCTGTATAAATGTGAATGGTCCCAAAAATGTGTCAAAAGTGTCCGATGTGTCCGCCATAATGTCGCAGTCACGAAAAAAAATCGCAATCGCCGCTATTATTAGTAAAATAAATAAATAAATAATTTTTTTTTAAAAATGCCATAAATCTATCTCCTATTTTGTAGACGCTATAACTTTTGCGCAAACCAATCAATATACGCTTATTGCGATTTTTTTTTTACCAAAAATATGTAGAAGAATACATATCGGCCTAAACTGAGGAAAAAATTTGTTTTTTAAAAAAAAAATTGGGATATTTATTATAGCAAAAAGTAAAAAATATTGTGTTCTTTTCAAAATTGTCGCTCTTCTTTTGTTTATAGCGCGAAAAATAAAAACCGCAGACGTGATCAAATACCACCAAAAGAAAGCTCTATTTGTGGGGAAAAAAGGACGTCAATTTTGCTTGGGTACAACGTCGCACGACCGCGCAATTGTCGTTTAAATTGCGACAGCGCTGAAAACTAAAAATTGGTCTGGGAAGGAAGGGGGTGAAAAGGCCCGGTATTGAACCGGTTAATGAGGAAAAAAAATGAACTCAAATGATTTTAGCAAATGTCTGCACTATAACAAAGAGTGAAAAATGTAAGGGGGTCTGAATACTTTCCGTCCCCACTGTATATATACCGTATACATTTTATGAGAGGTTCCCTTTAAATCAGTACACACTTGGCGCGGCGTCTTATTCCGAAAGGCGGGCGCTGCTTTTATCTGTTTATATCATTCATCTGGCTCTTTGTAATATTCTACTAGCTGATAATTTTGCCTAATTCCCGGGCCCAGCAGGGGAAAGCCTCCTCGCTGATGACATCACGGCGCCTACGTTCCGAGATGAAAAGCCTGACCGGAGGGTGTTGTAATTACCTTTTTCGCAGATGAAAAGTGTGCAGATATCTATCATGTTTCTGTGTCAGAGTCCTAATTGACACAGGCGTGTGAGAAAATACTCAGGGACAGAATTAAATTACATGTAGATGTATATCCGTGTCATTAGATGATGCCTTCAGCTGTGACAATTACAGAATACGTCTTTTATTCCCATAGAATGGAGAGAGCTGCGATTTCCCTGCTTGATGGTTTGGTAGAGTAGTTGGATCCCCAAGGTTTTATTTTATTTATTTTTTTTTCGTGTTTGACGCAAATTCATTTCCGTAGAGGAACGTCAGGTGATCCCAAGTCTTGTGCTGCTGTTTTTATGGTAAAAAGTTGGATTTTTAGTTTAAAGCGCAACTCTGGTCATTTAAGTCCCCCTCCCCCCTCGGATTCATTGTTCTATTGTTCTAATGCTGAACTGCAATCAACCCAAAAAAATATAGTCATTTGTACTATAGAAAGTACAGGCCGGCAACTCAACAGCTTCTCCATAGAAAATGTTTATTTAAGCATTGCAGCAATAACATCACCCAAAGCTGACGCGTTTCGGCCTTAGGCCTTCATCAAAAACAAAGTCATCTGTATTCCCTGGATTGCAAGAATTACAATTTTTGGTTTGCTTTCAGGGAGATTAGGAGGACTATAAAAATTATTTCACACAAAGTTGCTCCTCCTTGGCAGGCGAATGGCCGCCCTTGCTGGTCCTGCGTAGTATATGAGGAGGTTGAGTGTGCCCGCCCACATTGAAAAGATTTTAGTCGACGAAAATTAACACTATTATAGTCGACTAAAACTAAAACAATTCAGATAACTAAAATATGGAGCTCTGAGGAAGGGGGTGCGCCCCCCCCGAAACGCGTTAGCTGTACCCCGTGTTCTGTGCATGTCCATGCTTTTGTTTTTTTTATGGCCTTTTGTCGGTTGCATTTTGTGAGTACCCACTTTTATATAAAACATTTTTATTATTAAATTATCTTTGGTAATGCACTAGGTGTGCGCGCCTTCCATTTCTGTTTTTCTTGTAGTGACTAAAATGAGAATAAAACTATAAAATGGCTTTTTAATCAAATGACTGGGACTAAATCTAAATTCAAATAAATTTGACGTCAAAATTAACACTAATTATACACTCACCAGCCACTTTATTAGGTACACCTTGCTAGTACCGTGTTGGACCCCGTTTTGCCTTCATTCTTTATGGCATAGATTCAACAAGGTGTTGGAAACATTCCTCAGAGATTTTGGTCCATAGTGACATGATAATATCACACAGTTCCTGCAGATTTGTTGGCTGCACATCCATGATGCGAATCTCCCGTTCCACTGCATC
Source organism: Lithobates septentrionalis (assembly GCA_037952835.1). Lineage (NCBI taxonomy): Eukaryota > Metazoa > Chordata > Amphibia > Anura > Ranidae > Lithobates > Lithobates septentrionalis. The sequence continues at coordinate 350,271 of JBBDGP010000776.1, forward strand.
CCAAAGGTGCTCTATTGGATGAGATCTGGTGAGTGTGGAGCTCTATTGGATGAGATCTGGTGAGTGTGAAGGACATTGGAGTACAGTGACCTCATTGTCCAGTGGTGAGATGATTGGAGCTTTGTGACGTTGTGCATTATCCTGCTGGAAGGAGCCATCAGAAGATGGGGACACTGTAGTCATAAAGGGATGGACATGGTCAGCAACAATACTCAGGTAGGCCGCGGGGTTTAAACGATGCTCAATTGGTACTAAGGGGTCCAAAGTGTGCCAAGAAAATATCCTCCACACCATTACACCACCACCACCAGCCTGAACCGGTGATACAAGGCAGGATGGATCCATGCTTTCATGTTGTTTATGCCAAATTCTGACCCCACCATCTGAATGTCGCAGGTGAAATTGAAATTTATCAGACCAGGAAACATTTTTCCAATCTTCTATTATACAATTTTGGTGAGCCTGTGTGAATTGTAGCCTCAGTTTCCTGTTCTTAGCTGACAGGAGTGGCACCCGGTGTGATCTTCTGCTGCTGTAGCCCATCTGCTTCAAGGTTCGATGTGTTGTGCGTTCAGAGATGGTATTCTGCATACCTTGGTTGTAACGAGTGGTTGTTTGAGTTACTGTTGCCTTTCTATCATCTAGAACCAGTCTGCCCATTCCCCTCTGACCTCTGACATCAACAAGGCATTTTCCTCCACACAGCCGCTGCTCACTGGATATTTTCTCTGTTTTGGACCATTCCCTGTAAACCCGAGAGATGGTTGTGTGTGAAAATCCCAGAAATACTCAGACCGGCCCGTCTGCCACCAACAACCATGCCACGTTCAAAGTCACTTAAATCCCCTTTCTTCCCCATTCTGATGCTCGGTTTGAACTTCAGCAAGTTGTCTTCACCACGTCTAGATGTCTAAATTCATTGAATTTCTACCATGTGATTGGCTGATTAGCAATTTGTGTTGCCAAGCAATTGAACAGGTGTACCTAATAAAGTAGTCGGTGAGTGTATATCACAACGGCTAAATCTGTTTCTGTAGTTCATGTTCAAACCTTAATACCAGAAATATTTACACGGTATTAGATTTTTTGCTCCTAGAGTATATAATTGAGTTTTAAAATTCTAGAGAAATGTTTAAAATAATTCTTTACAATTTAACTAAACCTATTAGACTTTAGTCAACTAAAGTACTAATAAAACTAAAACAACCCAGATGACTAAAATACAACTAAAACTAAAATGGGATTTTAGTCAATAGACTATGACTAAAACTTAATCTAAATTTGATGTAAAAACAACATTGATTGTGGGAGCAGAAGAGGGCACCACTTAACAGGGATCCGAGGAATTAGGTAATTATTCCTCTACTTTAAACCTCCCGTAGATCAAACGTTCCTTTATCCACTTCACCCCCAGAAGATTTGGCTGCTCAATGACCGTTTTTTGCGAAACGGCACTGTGTCGCTTTAACTGTCAATTGCGCGGTCGTGCGACGCTGTACCCAAACAAAATTGCCATCTTTTTTTTCCCACAAATAGAGCTTTCTTTTGGTGGTATTTGATCATCTCTGCATTTTTTATTTTTTGCGCTATAAACAAAAAAAAGCGGCAATTTTGAAAAAAAAAAACACTATTTTGTACTTTTTGCTATAATTTTTTTAAAAAAAAAAGCACATTTTATTTTCAATTTAGGCCGATATGTATTCTTCTACATATTTTTGGTAATAAAAATCGCAATAAATGTATATTGATCGGTTTACCCAAAAGTTATAGCGTCTACAAAATAGGGGATAGTTTTATGGCATTTTTATTATTATTTTTTTTTACTAGTAATGGCGGTAATCTGCGATTTTTATCGGGACTGCGACATTATGGTGGACACATCGGACACTTATGACACATTTTTGGGACCATTGACAATTATACAGCAATCAGTGCATAAAAATGCACTGATTACTGTGTAAATGTCACTGGCAGGGAAGGAGTTAATACTAGGGGGGCGATCAAGGGGTTAACTGTGTTCCCTGACTGTGTGTTCTAACTGTAGGGGGATGGGAGTGACTGGAGGAAATGACAGATCGTTGTTCCTAGCTAGTAGGGACTCACGATCTGTCACTCCTCTCCTCACAGAACAGGGATTTGTTTGTTTACACACACATGTCCCTGTTCTGGCTCTTGTGCCTGCGATCGCGCGTGGCCAGCGGGCCGGCGATCATTGCGACCACCGGCCACCTGCATCGGCACCCCCGCAGTGCAGCGGGCTTGCGCGCGCCTGCTATCCTGCTTAAAGGGACCGACGTACAGCTACGACGGTTCGCGGGATCGTGCCGACCTTCTGCAGTATGACGGCGGCTGGTCGGCAAGCAGTTAAACCTTATCCAAGCATTTTTTTTTTAAAGTGTAGAAATGGAAACTTCCAGTTAGCCAAATAAATAAATAAACTGTAATATGTGCCTCCCTCGCCCATACTACTAATATTTTATGATCGATTGGGGGTTTCCCCTCTTAAAAAAAAAAAAGGTAAAAAAAATAGTTTGGCCTTACTTTCCACTTCAACTTAAACTACGTAGAGGGTTCTTTACTGTAAGAGCATTTCCCTTCCACAGGCGGTGGTCTCAGCGGGGAGCATCGATAGCTTCAAGAAACTATTAGATAAGCACCTGAATGACCGCAACATACAGGGATATACAATGTAATATTGACACATAATCACACACATAGGTTGGACTTGATGGACTTGTGTCTTTTTTCAACCTCACCTACTATGTAACTATATATGTAACTTTGAAAAAGAAGCATCTAAAAGTGTATGTAAACCCAAGAACATTGAAGTGTTAAACCCAAATCACCAAAATCTCTCAATAAAGGGAAAGATAACGGAATAAGAACTTTACTGCTGTTGCATAAAGCTAACACTAAATAGGTCCCTGCGCTACTTCTGTCAATAGACGCCGAAAAAGCATTTGACAGAGTAGATTGGAGGTTTATGAGAACAACATTAGAGAACATAGGAATAGAGGCCCTAGGATGGTCGGGAGGATCAGAGTACTATACAACCATCCTACAGCCGCAGTGAAAATTAATGGGAGTCTATCACCAACTTTTGAAATGAAGAACGGAACAAGACAAGGGGTGTCCGCTTTCGCCCCTCTTGTTCGTTCTGTCAATAGAACCCCTATTGGCAACTATACAAAGAATTGTAGTTATAAGAGGTCTGAGGATAGGAGGAAAGGAACATAAAATAGCAGCATAAGCAGATGATGTCCTGTGCTATGTAACCAACCCCAGAATCACACTACCAAATTTGGCAGAAGAACTTAAAAAATATGGAGAACTATCTAATTTAAAGATCAATCCTATTAGATCTGAGATATTAAATATAAATGTAGATAAGAAGGAAGAACAGGGGGGGGGGGGTAAACAGATTTAAAATATCTTGGAATAAAACTCACTCCATCTGTGGGGAAACTATACCAAGCAAATGATATCCCCTCTATTAAATGAGATTAAAATGGAAGTTAAAAAAATATCTACAAAACCTCTCTCTTGGATAGGAAGAATAAACATAATAAAGATGGTAATACTTCCGAAAATTCTGTACACATTTCAGATGCTGCCAATAGCTCTACCCCAGATATAGAAATTTAAGATACTCAGGGGAATGATATTGAAATGTATTTGGCAGGGAAAGGAACCGAGAATACAATACGCACTATTGAGTAAGGATAAAGCACATGGGGGATTAGCTGCACCAGATATCAGAAGATATTAGGAAGCAGTGGTACTATCACGAATGGTTGAATGGAGTAAGATAAAAAAAAATGATAAAAGATGGCTAAAATTAGAAATCATATTGAGTAAAACACAATTGGAAACACAATTGGATATAAATATTTGGGTATCACATAAAGACAGAATATTCAATATTCAACAATACCTCTTGCCGACCGCCCCCGCCATCGTTTGTTGGCGGCAGAATGGCTCCCCTGTGCGAATCGCCATAGCTGTACGGCGGACGCTTTAAGGGGTATAGGGGACACGCATGCCCGCCGCATCACTGAAGAGCTGATGCGCATGGCTGCTATGTCCGCCAGGCACCCACGATCGGTCCTGACAGAGCCAGAATGGGCATGTGTGTGTGTGTTAAAGCACACACCCCCCGTTCTGGCAGGGGAGAAGAGACAGATAGTGTGTTTCTTGTATATAGGAACAACGATCGGTCTCCTCCCCCAGGCAGTCCCATCCCCCCCACAGTTAGAACACATACAGGGAAAACATTTAACCCCTTGATCGCCCCCTAGTGTTAACCCCTTCCCTGCCAGTGACTTTTATACAGAAATCAGTGGCTATTTATAGCTCTGGTCCCAAAAAAGTGTCAAAAGCGTCTGATCTTTCCGCTGCAATGTCGCAGTCCTGATAAAAATCGCAGATCGCCGCCATAACAAGTAAAAAAATAAATAAATAATAAATATGCTATAAATCTATCCCCTATTTTGTAGACGCTATAACTTTTGCGCAAACCAATCAATATACGCTTATTACGATTTATTTTTTACCAAAAATATGTAGAAGAATATATATCGTCCTAAACTGAGGAAGAATTTTTTTTTTTTTTAATTTTAATTTTGGATATTTATTATAGCAAAAAGAAAAAAAATATTAACTAAAAATGTTTTTCGAATTTGGGATAAAATGTATCGGTTGGCAAAATGGGAATGTAATTCACCCTTAATATCACTATTGGGCACAAATATTTTTATTTAAGGGAATAAATTTACAATTTGGGGATTGGGTAAAAAACACACAGTTAAAAGATATTACAAAAAATGGAAAAATATGTTCACTTCAAGATTTGAAACACAGGGGAGGTTTGATAAAATTGAATGAATGGAGGTATTCACAGCTAAAATAGTTTGTGGGCGGCCTCCCACAACCGGTCAGATCAGAGGAAAAATTACTGTATTTATTGGCTAAAACACGCACTTTTTCACACTGAAAATCGGGTGCAAATAGCGTGTGCGTGTTATACGCAGATACTTAAATTTTAGCTGCCGGGGAAGGGGGTGGGACCAGCGCCATTAGCTCTGCAATAGGAAGTCCTGTCTCCTGGGCCGCCATTGGACCACTGTTCTGTCTATCATAGGAGATTCTCACTGTATGTAATCTGTCAGCGCTCATCCCACCCCCCTCCCTGTCCCCTCTAGGCTGCAGATGGGCATCGATCAGGCTGCACTGATGACAATGGTGAGGCTTCTGCATTAATGGCAATGGTGAGGCTGCTGCACTGATGGCAATGGTGAGGCTGCTGCACTGATGGCAATGGTGAGGCTGCTGCACTGATGGCAATGGTGAGGCTGCTGCATTGATGGCAGTGGTGAGGCTGCTGCATCGATGGCAGTGGTGAGGATGCTGCTTTGATGGCACTGGTGAGGCTGCTGCATTGATGGCACTGGTGAGGCTGCTGCATTGATGGCACTGGTGAGACTGCTGCATTGATGGCAATGGTGAGGCTGCTGCATTGATGGCAATGGTGAGGCTGCTGTATTGATGGCACTGGTGAGCTGCTGCATTGATGGCAATGGTGAGGCTGCTGCATTGATGGCAATGGTGAGGCTGCTGCATTGATGGCAATGGTGAGGCTGCTGTATTGATGGCACAGGTGAGCTGCTGTATTGATGGCAATGGTGAGGCTGCTGCATTGATGGCAATCGTGAGGCTGCTGCATTGATGGCACTGGTGAGGCTGCTGCATTGATGGCACTGGTGAGGCAGCTGCATTGATGGCAATGGTGAGCTGCTGCATTGATGGCAATGGTGAGGCTGCTGAATTTATGGCAATGGAGAGGCTGCTGTATTGATGGCAATGGAGAGGCTGCTGTATTGATGGCACTGGTGAGGCTGCTGTATTGATGGCACTGGTGAGGCTGCTGCATTGATGGCAATGGTGAGCTGCTGCATTGATGGCAATGGTGAGGCTGCTGAATTTATGGCAATGGAGATGCTGCTGTATTGATGGCAATGGAGAGGCTGCTACATTGATGGCAATGGTGAGGCTGCAGATGGGCACTGACCCTTATTTTGCTTCAAAGTTCCTTATTTAAAATGTAAGTTTTTTTCCCTGAAACTTCCCTCTTAAAATGAATGTGCGTGTTGTACGCCAATAAATACGGTAAATGCAATGGAACAATTTATGTAATTCACGGATACCGGTTAAACATTAATAACTGTAGAAAGTGCAGCGCTGGACTATTAAATAGTGATAAATACTATTACAAATACAAAAAACCATGTGTTTCGTGATGTATATAGGCTGCTCTTAGAGTGTTACGTCAAAAAAGCATATATGCAACAACAAAAAAAATGAGTGAATAAACTTCCATACAGATTAGAAATAAGTTTCCATCATTCAACATATTCCCAACAGTAAAAGTGAGAACCTATTAGAAACTTGCATAGTATATGGGGTGCTCATACAATTATTCTAGCAATATATAGGGTGCTCAAATAAAAATACTAAACAGCAAAACTATAAATGTGAATAAATGTCCAGATGTATTGTAGATACTCTATATAGGTGCAGGGATGGATCTTCAACATACACCCTCCATGCAGGTGTGAGGATGGATCCTTACATGCAGTGTTACCCACCACCAGGTAGTAAAATTGAAGGCTTACCAAAAAGCCTGTGACCGCCTTTATCCAGGGGGGTTCAAACAAGCTTAGTAGATGAGATCAAATCACTCGTAATGATTGCTGGCTGGCTGTCCTTGAAGGAGTTCGACGTACCCATTCAGCGGTGTCCTTTGAATTACCCCCAGAGTGATTTGATCTCATCTACTAAGCTTGTTTGGACCCCCCTGAATAAAGGCGGTCACAGGCTTTTTGGTAAAGCCTTCAATTTTACTACCTGGTGGTGGGTAATACTGCATGTAAGGATCCATCCTCACACCTGCATGGAGGGTGTATGTTGAAGATCCATCCCTGCACCTATATAGAGTATCTACAATACATCTGGACATTTATTCACATTTATAGTTTTGCTGTTTAGTATTTTTATTTGAGCACCCTATATATTGCTAGAATAATTGTATGAGCACCCCATATACTATGCAAGTTTCTAATAGGTTCTCACTTTTACTGTTGGGAATATGTTGAATGATGGAAACTTATTTCTAATCTGTATGGAAGTTTATTCACTCATTTTTTGTTGTTGTTGCATATATGCTTTTTTGACGTAACACTCTAAGAGCAGCCTATATACATCACGAAACACATGTTTTTTTGTATTTGTAGTAGTATTTATCACTATTTAATAGTCCAGCGCTGCACTTTCTAAAGTTATTTATGTTTGTGTGCCCTAATATCGGGGTTATAGTGCATAGCAGCAGGACCGTTCATTCATTCTTTTCACTAATTTGTATCACTAATTTTTCAAGCACTGAGTGCAATCCTTTCCTTTGTTACCGGTTAAACATTGTATTGCGCAGATTTAGACAATAATTACAGGTATAGTGGTGCAGAGATTACCTCCATTCATTGAAAAATGGGAAAGGGAATACCAGAATGCAACTAAATAAATTTAAAAGCTGTAAACAGTTATTCAGTAGATATCAATACCATAGAAATAAATGATAAATATCAGGCAGAAAAGTGTCCGATGTGTGGGAGGGGCTGACACTTCCAGGGCACTATGACACAAGTTTGGTGGGAAAGCCCAAAGGTTAGAGAGTGTTGGCAGGAGGTGCGGCAATAGATAAAGGGGATTACCGAAGAGGAGGTAATAGATGACCCCTGGAGTTGTTTGTTCCATAATACAAATAGAAGAATAAACCAGTATAAAAATACATTAGTACCATATCTATTAAACGCAGCCAAGGGAGTAATCCCAAAAAAGTGGCTGGACCCAGAAAGACCTACAGTAAAGGGAATTGTTTCAAAGAATTGACTATATATTTAATATGGAAGATTTAAATAGTAGAGAAGAAGATCAGACCGAAAGGTTCCTGGTAATCTGGGAAAAGTGGATGGACTTCAAAAGAACAAATAAATACATGGAGAACTTTGTGGAAATACAGATTTTTGAAGTGGGGGGGGAGCGGGTCTGGGAGTTTATGGCATGGGGTAGGAGAAGGTAGAAAGGGGGGGGGGGATAAAAGGATTAATAATGTGAATAATATGTTTGTTTTTTTAAGATTTAGAAATTGTAAAACAAAAAAGTTTAAATTAAAAAAAAAAAACTCTCAATAAATGGTGTATTACATGCTGTTCATTCTCAGTCACTATGAGATTAGTTTGCAGTATTCTGCAAAAAAAACCCAACAAAAAACAGGTTGATCCTGCTGTTCTATATCTCCCCCTTCTGTCCATGTCCCCACTGCAGTTGGTGATTTTGCAGAGCAGTGTAGGCAGCTCTGCACATGCTCAGTTTCTAGTGTATTTTCTACCCTGAGCATTTCCTCCGTATTACATCTGAGCAGCCCATGTGACTATAGAGTCACACACGTGGGTGTATACACAGTGGTAAGTGACAGCCCTCTCCTTCCCTTCCTCCCTCCATGCCCACTAACCAGCTAAACACAATGCAGGTGGGATATTACATCTTGATTGATGGAGGCTTCACCTCCCTCTTAATCTAAGACCCAGGCTGGAGGGGCGTGACACAGACTGTGACTGGCAGAAATCCGCCCACACCATGTTATTGCCAAAAAAATAATAAAGATTTTATGCTTGTATGACAATTTGAAACCGTCTATTAATATTAATTATTTATTTTTACTCTGTATTCCAAAGGCCGCTTTTTTTTTTTTTTTGAACATGTGACCAGCAGCAGAGGACTAGAAGCTCCTCCTGCCACTGTTTCCCTGCAGACAGGCTGGGAGAGAGCTGGGTCATGTGACAGCTCTAGATCGATTGGGAAAAAATATACTTTTGTAGATCTTTTTAATAATCAAAATAATTACAGTGCCATCATCCATATACAGAAATAGAAGGGACAACGCAAATTGAACAGTGTGTGTTTTAGTATCACTTTTTCATGTGATATATTGCAGCTTACCCAGTCCTTAGATGTGATGGCTGCATTAGTTTTCTCTTTTAAGGCTACCGTATATACTCGAGTATAAGTCGTTCCAAGTATAAGTCGAGGCCCTAATTTACCACAAAAAAATGGGAAAAACTTAGTGACCCGAGTATAAGACGAGGGTGAGAAATGCACAGCTACTGTAAGTGGAAAAGGTAGTTAAGGGTTCCTAGATGCCCCCTAGCTGCAGCCAAAATTTGGGGTCTCTGAACCCAAAGGGTCCCGAAATGACATTGCTGCAGATGGACACAGTTGACCGACTTTGGGGCCCCGTATCTTGGGGCCACTTAGTGTTAGGAACCCCAAATTTAGTGTGCAAACCCAGTGGACCTAGTACCATAAAATATCCAAAGCTTGGGGTTTCTAGCACCAAGTGTCCCCGAGATACAGGGCCCCAAAAATCGGTTCAGAAAATGTCAAGCACTTTTCTGCAGCAGAGAATGACATTTTCCAAACCGGGTTTGGGGCCCCGTATCTCGGAGCCCCTTGGTCCTAGGAACCCCAGCTTTGGATATGTTGTGGTACCAGTTCCACTGGGTTTTCACACCGAATTTGGGGTTCCTAGCACCAAGTGGCCCTGAGATACGGGGCCCCAAATCGGTTCAGAAAATGTCAAGCACTTTTCTGCAGCAGAGAATGATATTTTCCGAACCGATTTTGGGGCCCCTTATCTCGGGGCCACTTAGTGCTAGGAACCCCAAATTTAGTGTGCAAACCCAGTGGACCTAGTACCATAAAATATCCAAAGCTTGGGGTTTCTAGCACCAAGTGTCCCCGAGATACAGGGCCCCAAAAATCGGTTCAGAAAATGTCAAGATACAGGGCCCCAAAAATCGGTTCAGAAAATGTCAAGCACTTTTCTGCAGCAGAGAATGACATTTTCCAAACCGGGTTTGGGACCCGTATCTCGGATGTTGTGGTACCAGTTCCACTGGGTTTGCACACCAAATTTGGGGTTCCTAGCACAAAGTGACCCTGAGATACGGGTCTTCACACCGAATTTGGGGTTCCTAGCACCAAGTGGCCCTGAGATACGGGGCCCCAAATCGGTTCAGAAAATGTCAAGCACTTTTCTGCAGCAGAGAATGATATTTTCCGAACCGATTTTGGGGCCCCTTATCTCGGGGCCACTTAGTGCTAGGAACCCCAAATTTAGTGTGCAAACCCAGTGGACCTAGTACCATAAAATATCCAAAGCTTGGGGTTTCTAGCACCAAGTGTCCCCGAGATACAGGGCCCCAAAAATCGGTTCAGAAAATGTCAAGCACTTTTCTGCAGCAGAGAATGACATTTTCCAAACCGGGTTTGGGGCCCCGTATCTCGGATGTTGTGGTACCAGTTCCACTGGGTTTGCACACCAAATTTGGGGTTCCTAGCACAAAGTGACCCTGAGATACGGGGCCCCAAAGTCGGTTCGGAAAATGACATTTTTTGCTGCAGAAAAGTGCTTGACTCAAGTATAAGTCGAGGGGGGCACTTTCAGCACAAAAAAATGTGCTGAAAAACTCGACTTACTTACTGTATATACTCGAGTATATACAGTAAATACATTTTCAGCAAGCACTGAAAAAATATCTGTTGATCCTCATGGGAAAACCAGAGTTCCATGTAACATCTCGGGGACTGAGCTGACATCTCAAACAATATGATCAGAGCCTTCCCAACTATCTTCTGTGAATTATACAACCCTGTCTCAATACGTAGTGGAGATGGGAAAAGGGTGAGGCGCTTGTAATTCCAATAAGAAATGAAGCCTAGTGCGACAACGCTGTTGTTCCTCCATAGATACAGTGTAATGAGCGAGCGTTGTTACCATTGGACAGGAAATGTGTTACGATCAGGTTTACCAGGTAAAAACGAATCAGGAGAAAATAAGACTAATGCAGCCACCACATCTAAAGATGGGTAAGCTGAAATATATAACCATTTTGTTTTAAACAGGGTAATAGGAGGGGGAAAAAAAAGAAAAAATAATAAATATATAATTCTGCTCAAAAAATATTAAAGGAACACCTTTTTTTTTTTTTTTTTTTGAAAAAAAAGTTTTTATTGAACAATTTACATTTTAAACATATTTCTGCAGGTTATAAGGCAATACTGGAGAAATATCAGAAAGATATGTGGCTTATGTACATATAAACACAACATGACAGGAATTTATACAGATTGAACATTGGACACCGCTACGATCAATTGGATGGAAGACATTCTGTCTATACTATTCAGGAGATTCCACACTGGGAGGGGTCATGTCTTTACGAACATAGGAACACCTTTTATTCAGAGTATAGCATCAAGTCAAACTCCTGGGATATTGATCTGGTCAGTTAAGTAGCAGAGGGGGTTATTAATCAGTTTCAGCTGCTTTGGTGTTAATGTAATTAACAACAGGTGCACTAGATGGGCAACAGACGACCTCCAAAACAGGAATGGTTTTACAGGTGGAGGTCACTGACATTTTTTCCCCTACTCATCTTTTCTGACTGTTTTTCACTAGTTTTGCATTTGGCTAGGGTCAGTGTCACTACTGGTAGCATGAGGCGATACCTGGACCCTATAGAGCAAGGATATGCAATTAGCGGACCTCCAGCTGTTGCAAAACTACAAGTCCCATCATGCCTCTGCCTCTGGGTGTCATGTTTGTGGCTGTCAGAGTCTTGCAATGCCTCATGGGACTTGTAGTTCTGCAACAGCTGGAGGTCCGCTAATTGCATATCCTTGCTATAGAGGTTGCACAGGCAGTCCAACTCCTCCAGGGTGGCACATCGATACGTGCCATTGCCAGAAAGTTTGATGTGTCTCCCAGTACAGTCTCAAGGAGACTGGAGGAGATTCCAGGAGACAAGCAGTTACTCTAGGAGAGCTGGACAGGGCCATAAGAAGGTCCTTAACCCATCAGTAGGACCGGTATCTGCTCCTTTGTGCGGGAGGATGACCACGGCCAGAGCCCTACAAAGTTACCTCCAGCAGGTCTTCAACCCAAACTCGCTCATCTATGTCTTTATGGACCTTGCTTTGTGCACTGGTGCGCAGTCATGTTGGAACAGGAAGGGGCCATCCCCAAACTGTTCCCACAAAGTTGGGTACGTGAAATTGTCCAAAATGTCTTGGTATTCTGACGCCTTAAGAGTTCCCTTCACTGGAACTAAGGGACCAAGCCCAACCCCTGAAAAACAACCCCACACCATAATCCCCCCTCCACCAAATGGTTTGGACCAGTCCATAAAGCAAGGTCCATAAAGACATGAATGAGCGAGTTTGGGGTGGAGCAACTTGACTGACCTTCACAGAGTCCTGACCTCAACCCGATAGAACACCTTTGGGATGAATTAGAGCGGAAACTGCAAGCCAGGCCTTCTTGTCCAACATCAGTGCCTGACCTCACCAATGCGCTTCTGGAAGAATGGTCAAACATTCCCATAGACACACTCCTAAACCTTGTGGACAGCCTTCCCGAAAGAGTTGAAGCTGTTATAGCTGTAAAGGGTGGGCCAACTCAATACTGAATCCTACGGACTAAGACTGGGATGCCGTTAAAGGTAATTTGCGTGTAAAGGCAGGCGTCCCAATATTTTTGGTAATTGTGTGTGTGTGTGTGTGTGTGTGTGTGTATATATATATAAAGTATAATTATTATTTTTTTTTTTTTTAACATGTCACCATTTTTCTAGGTAAATCTATTTCTGTGGTGTTGGCACAAAATTTTCACCACATGTCAGTAGCAAGCCATGCAATATATATATATATATATATATATGTGTATAAATATATATTTAAAAATATTAAATATATTATTTATATATAACTAAATGTTTTTCTTGCTGCAGTCGATCAGTTAGGTGCTAATTATTCGCCATGTACAGAAATGATTAACCACTTGTCTGCAGGTTGTAATTAGTCATTTTGTGATTACAATGTTACAGATTTGATAACAACCTTAACAATCCCCCGAAGTCTTGTGAAATAGGATTGCGTGGAGCCGTTTAATTATGTGTTCATTTAATAAAGAGCGGCGATGTAGTAGCCGAGCATCACGTGCGTTTCCCGAGGTCTCCCCCCGCACTTGGCAACATGGACGCCGTCTTGCTCCCTGCTGCCATTTCTAATGCCCCGTACACACGGTCGGATTTTCCGATGGAAAATGTCCGATCGGAACGTGTTGTCGGAAATTCCGACCGTGTGTGGGCGCCATCGGACATTTTACATCGGATTTTCCGACACACAAAGTTGGAGAGCAGGAGATAAAATTTTCCGACAACAAAATCCGTTGTCGGAAATTCCGATCGTGTGTACACAAATCCGACGGACAAAGTGCCACGCATGCTCAGAATAAATAAAGAGATGAAAGCTATTGGCCACTGCCCCGTTTATAATCCCGACGTACGTGTTTTACGTCACCGCGTTCAGAACGATCGGATTTTCCGACAACTTTGTGTGACCATGTGTATGCAAGACAAGTTTGAGCCAACATCCGTCGGAAAAAATCCTAGGACTTTGTTGTCGGAATGTCCGAACAAAGTCCGACCGTGTGTACGGGGCATTAGAATGCTTTAAACAGAACCTTGCAGCAAGAAAGCGAGCACAGATCTGAAGTAGTTCATAGCATAACATTTTCTCGCCTATATCCTGATAAAGGTTAGGTTCATATCTATGCGTTTCGGGAATGCACGCAAAATCATGCACTTTCCCGTTGCACGCTAAAGAAACGCCTTGCCATTAGCAGATTCGCCGTGATGCCATTCATTGTTAATAGTACCCCCACTCATCTGCAAACACATTTTCTATGTTTCTTGCGCATAGAGAAGCCTATTACTGCTCTACACACAATGCGTGGTAACACACCTGTGCGCGGTCGCACCTGTAGGTGTGAATCAAGGCTTAGTGACCCCTTTAGGCCCATTAGAATTAAATTTTCTTGTCTCTTGCTTAACCGCTTCCGGACCGCCCATCGCCCATAAACTGCGGCAGAGCGGCACCTGTACGTGATTTTGTGCACGCGTTGTAGGGGGCGCGCGTGTGCGCCGCTCCTGCTGTGATTGGACACAGAAGGAGCCAATCAGCGGGTCTGGCGACCGAGATGGCCACCACGACCCGCCGATCAATCACACGAGACACGGAGCAGCGGTGTGCCGATGTAAACAAGGCACACAGCTGATCTGTCAGTAAGGAAAAGAGAGATCTTCTGTTTCAGCTAAGCTGAAACATGATCTCTGTTTTCCTCCAGTGTAATACTCCCCCCCCCCCCCCCCCCACAGTTAGAAAGCACCCCCCTAGGACACTGAACCCCTTGACCCCCCCCCCCCCCTAGTTTTAACCCCTTCCCAGCCAGGTGTCATTTATACAGGGATCAGTGCATTTTTTTTTTTTTTAGCTCTGATCACTGTATTGGTGTCACTGGTCCCCAAAAAGTGTCACTTGGGGTCAGATTTGTCCACCGCAATGTCGCAGTCTGGCTAAAAATCATTGATCGCCGCCATTACTAGTAAAAAAAATTGATAAAAATGCCATAAATCTAACCCATAGTTTTGTAGACGCGATCACTTTGGCGCAAACCAATCAATAAACGCTTATTGGGATTTTTTTTCACCAAAAATATGTGGCAGAATACAAATTGGCCTAAACTCATTAGGAAATTAGATTTAAAAAAAAAAATGTTATTGGGAATGTTTTATTGCAGATAATAAATAATAATTGTGTTTTATTCAAACGTGTCGCTCTTTTTTTTGTTTATGGCGCAAAAAAAAAAAAAATCGCAGAGGTGATCAAATACCACCAAAAGAAAGCTCTATTTGTTTGAAAAAAAACTATATCAATTTTATTTTTGTACAGCGTCACACGACCGCGCAATTGTCAGTTAAAGCAACACAGTGACGTATCGAAAGAAATGGCCTGGTCATTAAGGGGGTAAAACTTTCCGTACCTGAAGTGCTTAAAGTGGGAGGAAACTCCCATCTCTGACCTTTACCTACAGCATGGGTGCTGAATCCGTGGCCCTCCAGCTGTTGTGGAACTACAAAAGTCCCATCATGCCTCAGCCTTTGGGAGACATGCTTGTAACTGTCAGCCTTGCAATGCCTCATGGGACTTGTAGTTCCGTAACAGCTGGAGGGCCGCAGGTTGGGCACCCATGACCTACAGGTAAGCTTACCTATAGATACTGTAAAGATCTTCTAAAAATGCACCGTTTAGGAGATATTTACTGTAGATGCAGCCAGTGACATCACTGGCACATGTGCTCTGAAGGAACAGCCACCCTGGCCTTTCCTTCTGATCCCTGTACCGTAAGCTGCGGGTGTGACGTCATCGCGGCTCCGGCCAATCACAGAGCCCGGATACAGCAAACCCGGAAGGAAGACGGGTGAAGATGGGAGCACCTGCGGCTCTTGACATCTCGGCGCTGGAAGGGCTTCGTTTTAAGGTAAGTTTAACATAATGTGCTAGTATGTGATGCATACTAGCACGTTGTGACATTATCTTGCAGGGTACAAAAAAAAAAAGTCCAGCGGTTTACTACCACTTTAAAGCTGAGCTCCAGAGAGATATAAGGGCTCGCTCAGACTTATGGTTGGGGGGGCATTAAAAACACCAGGATGAGTGGCGTTTTTACCCCCCAAAAGCAGCAGAGCAGGGTTGTTCACATCCCAAAACTTTCACCTGTGATGCAATCATCGAATAGGGACATGCTGTAAATGTGCTGCCGCTGCGTGCACTTGCAGCATTTACAGAGTTACAACAGGCGATGGGGAGGCGTCATCACGCTTATTTACCGCCTGTCATACGCCTGTAACCTATCCGCACCTCTAAACTAAAACTGCCCACGCATGGTTTAATATTCAGCTGGTTCAGCAGGAACCGGACACATTTCGATTTATATATGGGCACTGTGATCGAACAGAAGTCAATCGACTGATTGACTTTTGTTCAACCACACTGTTGGTTATTAGGCACTGATCTGTGCATTCTGACGTTGGGGAAGTTTCCCCGCGATCACAATACAATAACTCAGTGCAGAAGATTCCCTCATCCACCTTGAATAAGTAGGTGGGGGAATATTTTTTTTTTTTTACATTCAACCCGCTGTCAGGGCTGGGCTCAGCTTTTCCTTCTCTGAGCTGGCTGCTCAGCTGTCGGCTAATTGCCAGCTCCCATCTCTATCCAAAGTTACTCAGCTGTTGATGATATCCTGCTCGTCAGTCCTGCCTACTTAAGCCCAGAGGATCTCTGCCTTCGATTTGGTCAACATCACAGAGACGCTCTCCTGCATTTCTGTTAAAAGGCTTGCTTGGCTGACATCCCTTCTGGCTCCAGATCCTGCTTGCTGTTTTACTACGCTCATCTCCGTTTGGCTTGTCTGACTATCCCTTCCGGTTCCTGAACTCTGGCTATGTTTTGACTATGTTTGATTATGTTTGTTCTATTTACTTTTATTATTAAACAAGTGTGATTTAACTGTACTTCTGTCTCGGTCTGATTTCATGGTTTCTGACACCGGCTGGTTGAACAGAAAAAAACAAAAACGGATTCGTCTATGGCCATACACCAGTAAATTTCTTTAGAACGTTTTCATTATAACCACTTGACCTCTGGAAGATTTACCCCCCTTCATTACCAGGCCTTTTTTTTGTGATACGGCACTGCTGTATTTTAACTGAGAATTGTCGTGTGACGCTGTATCCAAATAAAATGTATGTCCTTTTTTTCCCCATAAATAGAGCTTTCTTTTGGTGTTAATTGATGGCCTCTGCGTGTTTTATTTTTTACGCTATAAACAAAAAAATAGTGACAATTTTTAAATAAAAAAAAAAAAAAAACTATAGTTTTCACTTTCTGCTATAAGAGCCCTTGCACACTGGGTCGGTTTGCAGGCGCTATTGCGCTAATAATAGCGCCTGCAAACCGACCCGAAAGTGCCGCTCCTTGCATTCCAGTGTGAAAGCCCCGAGGGCTTGCACACTGGAGCGATGCGCTGGCAGGACGGTAAAAAAAAGTCCTGCTAGCCACATCTTCGGAGCGGTGTGTATACCGCTCCTTTACCGCTCCTGCCCATTGAAATCAATGGGACGGCGCGGCTATACCGCCGGCAAAGCGCCTCTGCAGAGGCGCTTTGCGGTGGTATTTAACCCCTTCTCGGCCGCTAGCGGGGGGTAAAACCGCCCCGCTAGCGGCCGCATACCGGCGGTAAAACGCCGCTAATAATAGCGGCATTTTACCGCCGACGCCGCCCCCCGCCCCAGTGTGCAAGGGCTCTTACCCACTTCAAAACCAGCCTCGTTTTGGATTTTAGGTGTTTAAGAGTTTAAAACAGGTTTTTTTGCTAGAAAATTACTTAGAACCCCCAAACATTATATATTGTTTTTTTTCTAACACCCTAGAGAATAAAATGGCGGTCATTGCAATACTTTTTTTTGCACCGTATTTGCGCAGCGGTCTTCTAAGCGCACTTTTTTTGGAAAAAATTCACTTTTTTGAAAAAAAAAATAAGACAACAGTAAAGTTAGCCCAATTTTTTTTTATATTGTGAAATATAATGTTACGCCAAGTAAATTGATACCCATCATGTCACGCTTTAAAATTGCGCCCGCTCGTGGAATGGCGTCAAACTTTTACCCTTAAAAATCTCCATAGGCGACGTTTAAAAAATTCTACAGATTGCATGTTTTGCGTTACAGAGGAGGTCTAGGGCTAGAATTATTGCTCTCACTCTACCGGTCGCGGCGATACCTCACATGTGTGGTTTGACCACCGTTTTCATATGCGGGCGCTACTCACGTATGCGTTCGCTTCTGCGCGCGAGCTCGTCGGGACAGGGCGCTTTAAAAAATTTTTTTTTTTTTTTAATTATTTATTTTACTTTATTTTATTTATTTTTTCACTGTTTTTTAAAAAAAAAAAATTTGGATCACTTTTATTCCTATTACAAGGAATGTAAACATCCCTTGTAATAGAAAAAAGCATGACAGGTCCTCTTAAATATGAGATCTGGGGTCAAAAAGTCCTCAGATCTCATATTTAGACTATAATGCAAAAAAAAAAAAAAAAAAAAAAAAAAGTCGTTTAAAAAATGACACAAAATAAATTGTGCCTTTAAGAGAAGTGGGCGGAGCCGTCGTAATGACGTCGCTCCGGCCGTCACATGGTATAGAGACGGGTGGGGGCCATCTTGGCCTCACTCGTCTCAGTACCGAGGAAGTGAAAGGACCCGATCGCCTCCGCCGTTACCGACGGCTCCGGTAAGCGGCGGAGGGTGCGGGAGAGCGGCGGGAGGGGGGGTGGCACCTCTCCCGCCGCCGATAACGGTGATCTCGCGGCGAACCCGCCGCATAGACCACCATTATCGTGTGTAGAATCGCCGGCCCTAAAGATGGATACCTCGGTTGTGGCAGCAGCTGCTGCCGTTACCGAGATATCCATCTTTAAAACACAGGACGTCAATATACAGTGGGCGGTCGGGAAGCGGTTAAACATACCCAATAAAAAAAAAAATCTAATTTCTTTATAAATTTAGGCCAATAGTTATTCTGCTGCATATTTTTGGTTAAAAAAACCCCATTAAGCCTATATTGATTGGTTTGCGCAAAGGTTATAGCATCTGCAAACTATGGTATATATTTATGAAATTAAAAATTTTTTTTTATACTAGTAATGATGGCCTTTAGAGACTTATAGCGGCAGACAATTGGACACTAACTGACACTTTGTGGGAACCAGTGACACTAATACAGTGATCAGTGCTAAAAATATGCACTGTCACTGTACTAATGACACTGGCTGGGAAAGGGTTAAACATCAGGGGGGAAAAAAGGGTTTACTGTGTGCCTAGTCAGTGTTTTTTGAACTGTTTATGGTGCTTTTACTAAATGATATGCTGGATTTTATTCCCTGCTTTGCAAGGAAACAAAATTCATCACTTCCCCACTGTCAGTGTCAACTGAGCTCTGCCTTGTTTACATAGGCAGAGGCTCATTCTGTGTCTCCGCTTGACGATTGGCTTGTGCCGGAGGACATCTGTTGCCCAGCGCCTGCAGATCGGCTTCTGCTGTGACTAATCATAGTAAAATCATAATCATAGACTAATCATAGTAGAAGCGACCCACCGTCTGCACGCGAGCGCTCCCCTTAGGAGGGAGTGCAGAATCACGTATATGTGATTCTGCACAGGAGGGCTGCCTTGTAGCAGTATATCTGCTATAGATTGGTCCTTAACTGGTTAAGACATTTGTTTGATTTTCTGTTCGTTGATGGTGTTAAACCAGCATTCATTTTCGACTGCAGGGAAAATTCAAAGGAGACGGATGCAAAAAAATATTCCCGAACAAACGAATGTATCAGTAGACATGCGCACTGCCGAAAAATTTGTTCATTTTTGTTTAATTCGTTTTGTTTTGTTTTGTTTTTTTTTCGTTTTTCGGGTCATTCGTTATGATCTCAATTCGTAATTTCGTAAATTCGTAAATTTGAAAATCCGAAAATAAGAAAGAAAATCTAAAAAAAACTAAATAATAACTAACTCATAACTAATAAATTAAACTAATTGTATGACTATACCTGTATTACCAGACAAAAAAATAATTGTATGACTATACCTGTATTACCAGACACCAGCGTGGCTGTGGGCGATAGCCATTTGGCACACTGGTTATCACTGTACTGTAAACAATTTGTCAACTGTGCTTATTACCTCTGTTACTTTTTACCAATAAAAACATTTTCAACCCTAAATTATAGGTATTGGAATTTCCTTTCAAATTTGGCTGTTAGAGAACGTAACAAATACGAATTTATCCGAAGTTACAAATTATCCGAAATAACGAATGCCACATCTAAACAAATGGAATGGAACGAATTAATAATAATAATAATAAGATATTATTATTAATAATAATATTATTATTATTATAGTTATTTATTATTATTAATTCGTTATGTTCCATTCGTTTAAATGCGGCATTCGTTATTTCGAATAATTCGTAACTTCGGATAAATTCGTATATGTTATGTTCACTAACAGCCAAATTTGAAAGGAAATTCCAATACCTATAATTTAATATGAGATGAAGTAAGGAAATTCCTGGATAGCCGCACACTGAAGAAAAAACATCTTTATTGAAATATAAAATATCCAAAATGCAGTCACATGAAAGGAAGATACAGGGTCAAAAATAAAAGTTTTAGCTATGAGTAAGCATCCTATGATGTGAAACGCGTTAGCTTATTTTTGACCCTGTATCTTTCTTTCATGTGACTGCATTTTGGATATTTTATACTTCAATAAAGATGTTTTTTCTCCTGTGTGCGGCTATCCAGGAATTTCCTTACTTCATCTCAGTCCACGCAAAGCCAGCACCTGGAACGAGTTCACATTAGGGCGGTAACAACCTCAGGTCTGGAAGCGCTGTGAGCGGCATCTCCTTCCCTCTACCTATAATTTAATAGTTATTATTTCAGTTTTTCGGGTTTTCGAATTTACGAATTTTGAATTTACGAATATTCGTAAAGATTTGTTAAACGGGTTTTCGTTAAATTGGATGTTTCTGAATTAGCGAATTTGTCGAAATTCATTAAACGAATTTGGAACTAAACAAACTGCACATGTCTGTGTAACGGTGTATGTGGTTTTTGTTCGGGAAATTACATTCATTGCTAATTTGAATGCAGAGGATGTTTTCAGAGTTCTTTCAAATGATAATCGTCAAGTCATCGAATGTATGGAAAATATTTGAACAAATATTCATGCCGAATTTTCAAATTAAAGTTTGCATCGAAAACCTGCCAGTGTGTGGCCATCTTTAACCTAAAGCTCGCCATTGATCAATCAAACTTCGCCCAGTTTGGAAGGGACCAGACGAATCTCCGTTAGCATGTGGCCGCCCCTTGCTCAACAGTAGACAGTCAATTGATGGACTTCTGTTGAGTGGGAAAGCTGGAAAATTTTTGTTGATCAACAGATTTATGTATTTTGACAGCGGCGAGTCTCACCTGCCTTGGCATGGGATGATTCTTCCATTCACCAAACAAAAATGAAAATGGAACATGGTATGTCAATCATCTGCTTGCATCGGGGGAACTTGAGTGAGACGGGGTGCTGTAATGTTTTTAGGATGATATGTGCAGCATCCTGCCGGCCCCTCTTACCAGCTATGATCTGCCTGCATTGCATAGAGAAGCAGAGACATCATGCTTCTTTAGTTCCTCTTTAGAGGAACCAGGGAAAATCAAAATCTAATCAGCTTTAAGAAGCCAGTAGCTTCCTGTTCAGCTCTGGTTTTGTGCTCAGTAGTCTTCCGATGTGTGAAGTAGAGAGGGCAGGGGGGGGGGATGGGGGGTGATGGCACATGGGATCTGTACTCCGGAGAGCGGCCCTGGGAAGACACTGCTCCTGTGATGTGATTCATCTCGGGCGATGATCTGTCTGCTGTAAAGTAAAGTTTGTTTTTTCTCGAGCAAAGGCAAGTGACCGCATTGATTTTTCTGTGATATATGACATCTTCTCCGACACTCCATGGTCTGGGAGTGGGGATTTCAAAACAAATAACAATAAATTGATCCCAGTGGGACCTGTACATCCGACAGATTTACATCCCGGCAAACTCCCCTTGTAATTAATTTTTTTGGAGCTCTGTAGATGTATACAAAATTTTGAGCACCCCTAGCCAAGTGAGATCTTTGTTAAAGTCTATGTTCCAGATTCTTTTCTTTGCAGAAAAGGGAAGTTTTAGAAACCCTGTCCGGTTTTTGCTGTTATCTCGAACTCCATTAGCGAGATTTCTCCTTACTTCCTATCCTTCTGAGAAAGTTTTACCAGACAGGGAGGGGAACTGCTGCTGTTTGCAAGGGATTAGCTTGGGTTTGGCCTAAACTTGGGTATATTGCCACCCAATCAACTGCGGCTATGGCATTCCCACACCGCAGCTATACACAAAGGGGCGGGGATGCTTATGACACCTGTGACGGGAGTCACTTTGGGTGGGGGGGACCGTGGAACCCAGCTTCCTTTGGAGAGGTTGGATAACCCTGGCTTCAGCTCCCCATGCCCCTCTTATGTGTAAGTCACCCTATGTCTATTAGGGGCACAAGGTGACAGAGAAAATGATTGACAGCTACTAATGGACACTGATCATGTAGTTTGAATTACTTCAAATGGAACAATGTATGAGCTTTGCCTCATAACCTGTTGTAGACCGTTGCCATACCGTCTGCAAGTCCTGATTAATCAAAGCATTGCTTAGAAGTGGATTCCATTGTTAATTGTAGCACCTATTGTCTATGTTAGCAAACCCTTGGGGGTATGTTTATACTTGTAACAATGTGTATTTTACTTTGGGAGTTTGATGTAGGCAAGTCTGACCTTAAGTGGGGATATCTGATTAATCACAACATTGTCTGGATGGGCATTGAGTCACCTAGGCTGGCTTAAGTGACTAGTTAGCTCATGTTAATTATGTCTTTGGTTACATTTTGTATTCTTAGGTCTTAGGGTAATGTGATTTGGGGGGGGGGGGATGTCCTATGGGGATATATATTCTGTTTGAGTTTCAATAAAAGTATTCCACGTTCATACAAGCTATTGCCAGCTAGTCTTGTACGATCGGCTATAATATCTGATATTGATGTTCAGACTGGAGGAAGCTGTATACTGACGGAAGCACACTTGTTTAATAATAAAAGTAAATAGAACAAACATAGTCAGAACATAGCCAGAGTTCAGGATCCGGAACGGATAGTCAGACAAGCCAAACGTCAGGGAGCCGGAGATGAGCGTAGTAAAACAGCAAGCAGGATCTGGAGCCCGAAGGGATGTCAGCCAGGCAAGTCTTTTAACAGGAATGAAGAAGAGCGTCTCTGTGATTTTGACTAAGGAGAAGGCAGAGATCCTATGGACTGGCTTAAGTAGGCAGGACTAACGAGCAGGATATCATCAACAGCTGAGTAACTGTGGAGAGATAGAAGCTGGCAATTAGCCGATAGCTGGGTGGCCAGCTCAGAGAAGGAAGGGCTGAGCCCAGCCCTGACACAGATGAGGAGAGGTGCAGATACCAGCTGCCATGGAAGAGGAATTGGAAAGGAGACTTGCGAGAAATGCAGATACAGCACAGAGGACCAGTGTCAATGCAGGTCCTGCTGGGATGGGGTATGACTCTGTCTGCTGGGAAATATTGAAGGAAATGCTAGCCTGTGAGCAGTGAAACCAGGGAAAAATTCTCCCCTCCATTCAGGAAAAGGTACTGGTCGCACTATGGATTGCAGGGGCTGTTTTTGGGAGAAAAAACGCACAAGGAGCAGACAGCTGAGTTAAGCAGGCTGGTCTTGGCAGAGATGAGGTTGGACCAGAGCTACAGAGCCCTCCAGTGGCATGTATCCCAAGCATGCCATTGGATAGCGAATTACAGACCAATGGAAGGCTTTGGCTACTGCGGCCTGGGACTGTTGTATGGGAAGCTGTAAGGGACCCTGACTTTGGGAATGATCTGGAGTGGCGGTTGGATGAAATCGTGAATTACAGAGAAGAGATGCTGAACATCTTGGAAGTGCTCTGGGCACTGGAAGATATGGAGTTTCTGGCCGTTCAGGAATGGGAGCTGGAGATTGTCTACAGAGGGCTGCTAGACTCTGCTCAGCAGCTGGACTGTGCTCCCTTTGCCTGGGAATATCCAGCCGACAGTCCTGAAATCTCGGCTGAAGTGTCAGCAATGGAGCAGAGTAACAGTGTGCTTCACCCATCACCGCCCACAGCTGTGGAAGCGGAGGTCTTATGGCGGATGCAGCAAGTGTTGACTCACCTTGACGATCCTGTTTCTGCACAGGACGAGCTTGGATGGCAGAATGCATCTGTCCAACGGCAGTTCAAGGGCTCAGGAGAAAAGGAAGCCCTCCTCATTCCTCAGGCACGGATCACAGAAAGCATGGATTAAATTGACTTTTCATCAGAGGATGTTATGGATGATGAGTCACCTGCCAAAGTGTTGGCACTAGACCAAAGGGCCACCAGCCTGTGCCCTAGGCTTTCAGCAATTCCAGAGGCTGGGGATTTAATAGACTGTTATGTAGAGTAGGAACAACCTGGTGAGCCTCCAGCAGAATAGCTAGCATCAGAACATCATTAAGGTCTGCTTAGCATCAACAGCAGCTTCAGGCTCCCTGAGAGAAGAGGCAGCTGGCCTTTCTCCTACACCACTGACGGGGACATGGAATTTCCTGCCAGCATCATCTATGGAGTCACAAGAAACTTCTCCAGCTGAAGCACTGACAACTGGAATGAGGGTCCAAGACCCCTGCCCCACACCTGCGGCAGTTCCAGGGGCCTAGGGTATGAAGGTGGCGGTCTAGGGGAAGAAGGGAGAGGAGGTTGTTGTCCTCCTTCCCCAACAGTTGGCCTGAGCAGAGGAAACAGTCACTCCCCATCAGCAGATCAGGGTCCAGGGAGAGAAGGGGAGAGGAGGTTGTCGTCCTCCCTCTCCAACATCAAAGTAGTGAACTGGGGTGGCAGCTTTTTGCAGCCATCTCTAGACCCACCCATTAATTAAATAAAGATTTCACAATCTAGGTTTGCATGGTTAATAAGGGGTTGTGGATATGTTTTTTGTGTTTGGTTGGTTAGAGGTTGGGGGGTAGGGAAGGGTAGAATAGAGGGCAGGATATATATATATATATAATTTTTTTTCTTCTTCCCTGGGGGGAATCTGGTGGAGGGAGTGGTTTCTATTTTTCTTAAACATGTGGAGGAAGGCTGGGAGAATCTAAGAATTATATGTATAATTTGGGGGAGTTGGAATATTCTGTAATATACATACTCTAGGAATGTCATGTATATAGTGATCTTTGAATGCTATGTTATATAATGTGTCTTTTTCTAAAAATTTAATAAAAACGGTTTTAAAACAAAGTTCTGCACGGACTCCAGAAGAGACTGCAGAATGTATAGGTAAAGTGGAGAAGCCCTTTAAATCTCAAAGAAAGAAGACTTTTTTGCCTTCCAGCTTCATTTCACCATTCTTCCATTCACAGTGTTCTTTATCTCTTCAGATTTCCTTTTTAAATTAATGTCTCAGACAAGCCCTTGTCATAAATTTACAGGAAAACTGACACAACACATAAAAAAATATGGTTCAACGTTCCAAATTCTTAGTAGACGCTCTTATCTTTTTAAGTGACACCTGGAATTTTGCAACATATGTTGTTTTCTTGTTTGCTGGCATTCTCTGGAGGCTCTGTGCGGTTGAAGAGCAAAACTAAGCAAGATGAGTTTCTCCCAAAATTAAATTTTCACCGTGTTTGGAAAACATAAAGCTTAAAGGGGTGGTAAAATCATTTCTGTATATGCCTTGAATGGTTCTCTTACAGTAGTTGTAACGCTTCTTTGTTTTCTTCAAAACAAAAAAAAAAAGGGGGACTCAACCCCGAAAGCTTGTCCTGAAAAATTGTATGTTAATGCAAATAAAAAAAGTATCATTGACTCAAACACACCTGCTTAGTGTAAAGCAGCACTTTGCAATTAACGCTTCTTTATAGCAGGGATCTCCAAACTTTCTAAAGACTTCAAACTTTAGGGGGCGGCAAACTGTGGCCAGTGGGAGTAGAAAATGTTCCAGTGTCAGTAGAAATAAACAATGTACCAGGCTTCTTGGTCAGTGGGAAAAAAATAAATGTAAAATCTTTTGTGGCCAGTAGGAGGAGAAATGGTGCCCCATCATTGATGTCCGTGGCAGAAATAGTGCCCCATGATTGGTGTCAGTTGAAAGAAAGGACATTGTTTGGGACTTTAAATGAGATGTGTGTAAGCGAAGAAACAATAGTATACATGAGCAAATGACAGGTTTATTTAAGAAATTGCATTGGACCCGATGCATTGCCAGTATGACGAGCTGATACACATGTAATACATATAAACAACATACATATTACACAAGCTTTAAAATTCAAAGGACATTGTATACAAACATGATGAAATATAAAACTGCATAAATAAGCTTGACGCGTTTCGTGGATTCATTCCACTTCTTCAGAAGCAATTGCAGAATTCATATCTAAAAGTAATATATATCCAAAATTATTCCAATGAATTAGACAAGGGTGCGGGGGAAGGAAAAACCCAAACACCCCAATGGCTTACTTGACAGCCTTGTGAACAGTCATACAGTGCTGAAGCCTAATGGTCAATGGAGGCCGGGACACATTCCCACCGGGAGCTGAGGGGGCATCACAATGCAGACAGCCAAGGCGGAGAACACCATACCCCAGGGGAGCGAAAAAACATGAGCTGCAGCCCTCTTGTTGGTGTGAGTGGGAGGAATAGTGCTCCATCCTTGGTGTCAGTTGTAGCAATAATGCCCCATTTTTTATGTCAGTGGAAGGGATAGTGCCCCATCGTTGATGTCTGTAAAAGGGATAGTGCCATGTTGATGGTTTCAGTGGGAGGAATTGTGCACCATCCTTGGTATCAGCAGACGGAATAGTTCCCCGTTGGTGTGAGTGGGAGGAATAGTGCCCCATCGTTGGTGTTAGTAAGAGGATTAGTGCCCCATCATTGGTATTAGTAAGAGCAATAGTTCCCCATTGTTGGTTTTAGTAAAAGGAATAGTGCCCCGTGGTTGGTGTCAGTAGAAAGAATAGTGTCCCATCGTTGGTGTTAGTAAGAGAAATGGTGCCCCGTTGTTGGTGTTAGTAAAAGGAATAGGGCCCCATTGTTGGTGTTAGTAAAAGGAATAGTGCCTCATCACTAGTGTCAGTGGAAGGAATAGTGTCCCATCGTTGGTACCAGTGGGAGGAATAGTGCGTCGTCATTGGTGTCAGTGGAAGGAATAGTGCCCCATCGTTGGTGCCAGTGGGAGGAATAGTGCGTCGTCATTGGTGTCAGTGGAAGGAATAGTGCCCCATCATTGGTGCCAGTGGGAGAAATAGTGCCTCCTCATTTAGTGTTGGTGGAAGGAATAGAGCCCTATCGGAGTCAATGGAATGCTTTACCTACACAAGACCTGTAGTCCCAGTCCACAGAAAACCTGAATCCACTTATTTATCTGTGATGGGTTTATTGAAAAATCTTATAATTGTAAAGGTTTACAAGTTTTATCATACGATTACCAATTTTTTTTATCACCTTGTTCCTTCCCTTTTTTTTTTGCAGACTCTGGAAGGGATTTTGAACTTTAAGTACTCTGGAGGGCCTGGTCATGTTGAAGGTTATTACCGGAACCTGTCCCTTGGACTGCATGTGGATGTAGAACCCTCTGTTTTCTTCACCCGGGTCAGCACACTCCCTGCTACAAGGTGAGATTCCTCCCCCTTTTGCCTTTAAAGCCCAACTCTGTGCACAAAAAATAAAACTACCCTTGAAATGGGTCCCCCATACTCGAAAGGGTTAAATGCTTGTTTTTGTCTAGGGGTAGAGGAATAAGGTGTATTACATAAATGCGTTACTCACTCCAGCAGGACCCCTGCAGACTGGTACAGAAAAGCCTTGTTTTCAAAGTGGAGTTCCACTCAAAAGTCGAATTGCCGCTTATCCGTCTCCCGAAGGCTTCACTCCCAAAGGCTTCACTGCTGGGTTCCCTTACCAGATCTGGTGGCGGCTGCACCCGACAGCCGATCCCGAGATCGGCTGTGGTGCCGACATCGTTGGCTCCCTGGACAATTAAGTGTCCTTATATTAAAAGTCAGCAGCTGCAGTATTTGTAGCTGCTGACTTTAAATTTTTTGTGTTGGGGCTGGACCCCCTCTTCAAAGAGCTCTTGGCCGTGGTCGTACTCCTGTCTGCTCCACTGACAATCCCGTCCTTGCCAGGAGATGACAGATGACAGGAGATGATTTTTGCTAGCAGCTATGGCAGCTGCTTGGTACATAGAGCCTGCCCACACACGGTTCGAATCTTGGCCGGTTCCTGCTAAACCAGCCAAGGTTCGAACTGTCTATGGCTGGCCTTAATCTTTCTAGATGTTCCTTATAAGTAAGCAAATCTTTACTTTTTATGTACAGGTCTACATTAATATGTTATCCAACAAGATTAGTCAGATATGGAGTTGGGTGTCCATTATGTCTATGATTATCCTAAAAAAGGTTTATCTCAGCACTAACATCTCCATAAGATAAAGGAAACAGGCAGGTTACTCATCCGAATGATGTCCATCCACTGACAAAGTTTACCCTTCACATGGTCTTCTCAAACTGTACATATCTGACAATGTGGCTGGTCTTGGCAAATGTCCCCCATAGATTGGTGTGCCTGTGTAATTATGTTGATGCTTGCACCGCTTTTTATGTCTTCAAAAGCATTTTTTTTTTTATTCATCTTGTTACATCTCATAGGCAGCCATAGTGGATTAAGCAGCGTGCCGTGATTTCTCCACGATGTGATGCTATGTTTCGTTGAACACATTGTTTATGGGATAATTGAGTTTTCTGCTGTCATAATCCCACACCCAGAAGGCTAAATCCCACATGCTGTATTGTTAAATTACAATTCACTTGACCCATGACCTTCAATTATAGGAACCGTTACCTTTGTAGCAGCAATCTTGCGTTTAGCTTAGACGAGTTATTCTCAATAAATGGGAATAGATGTTACCAGTTCCTAGAGAATTGATTGTCACCTTACCGCTGCCATGAATTTACATGAAAAGTACAATAATTGCATTATACAACAATAGCACTATACACCATATAGCCATACACCATATATGTGGTAACCTGAACCTTCACTAAATGTGCAGCCCAACTCCTTCAAATTGTTGAGTTCAGGTGTTCCCTGGATACTGGTAATACTAGAGCATACAAAGACCTTTTAGACACTTGGGCACTTCCCACCTTGTGCCAACAGTTCGGTTCCCAGCAAGTACCCTTGTGTACAAAGCCAACTCCTTGAAGACTTGGTTGGATGAGTTTGGTGTGGAGAAACTCAAGTGGCCTTCACAGAGCCCTGACCTCAACACTACTAAACACCTTTGGGATAAATTAAAATTCCCGATTTGAGCCAGGTCATCTTGTTTAACTTCAGTTCCTGATCTCGCAAATGGTTTATTGGCTGAATGGACAAAAATCACCACAGGCACAGGCTAAAACTTGGTGGAAAGCCTTCCCAGAACAGTGGAGGCTGTCATAGCTGCAAGTGAGGGGAGCAACTCCATATTAATTGGCCATGATTTTGAAATGTAATGTACAACAAGCTCATACAGTTGTGATGGTCATATGTGCACAAACATTTGGCCTTATAGTGTACTTCGTCATTTCCTTGTGTATCGCGGAGAACTACAACCATATGGGTTTCCTTAAAAAATGTAGCATAGGTACCTTTTAAGCATTTACATCAAATTTCTTTTAATTGAGTTCCTGAGTAACACGCTCTTTTTACTATTTTCCCTGTTCTTTAGCACAAGGCAGTGCCATCTCCTTCTTGATGTGTATAATTCTACCGAACATGAGCTGGCCATCAGCGCCAAAGATAACGAGGATCTGATCCTGCATGCTGGAGAATGTCAGCGGTAAGTTCTGATGGTTTTCTCCCATTTTTATATGTTGCACTGAGGTCACATCTATCTGGAAGTGCTGATCTTCTTAGAATCTGCTTGGAAGAAAGGGAGCTGAACTGAAGCTGAATCATTTTTTTGTGCACCAGTAAAGCATGTAAACCAGGGCATTGGTGGACGGTCACCAAGAGGCCGTTGTGAAAGACATCCTCCCCTTCCATTCCTCCTATTCAACCAACAGCCATGTAAAAACATTTACCGTATTTACTGTGCAGCAATTGACATCTAGATTAAAGTAAGCAATGTCCAGTGGGAGAGGTCCTATAACCCATCTGCCAGGGTTCTACAACAACAAGTAAAAATTGGCCCTTCTGCAGCTGCACTGATGTTATGTCTGAGTCCTTGACGAGGGCTATCATACTGATGGTCTTGGGAAAGGGTATACAGTTATCAGACGAAATATACTGTGTATATACAGCATATACAGTTAGGTCCATATATATTTGGACACAGGCACAATTTTATTTTTTTTCAGGTATTTACCAAAACATATTCGAGCTATAGTTATATAATGGGTATGGGCTGAAAGTGCACACTCTCAGGTATAATTTGAGGGTATGTACATCCAAATCAGAGGAAGGGTTTAGGAATTACAGCTCTTAAGAATAGCTCTTAAGAATAGCCATCATCCTTTTTCAAGGGACCAAAAATAATTGAAAAATTTAATCAAAAGCCGTTTTATGGCCAGGTGTGGGCTACTCCTCCGTTATTTCTTTATCAGTTAAAGCCAAGTTCCACCCACTTTTACAACTTGTTCTTAAAGGAATGACCACCCCTCCACCACTCGTTTTTGGATAACAATTTTTTTTTCCTTTCTTGCCTTAAATGAAGTACCTTGCGTACTTCTGTCCCAGCCTCGCCGCGGCCCAGGGCGTCATATCCTGCTGCTCCCCCGCTGCCTTCTGGGACCTGTGTGTCTAGAAAGTGCTACGCGACTCGCGCATGCACAGTAGGAAATTGGCGGTGAAGCCTGAAGGCTCCACTGTCGGTTTCACTTAGAATGGCGGCGCCAGCACCCTATTTGATGGACAGATCGGCCACATGGGCCGACACCGCGGGCTCCCTTGACAGGTAAGTGTCCTTTTAAATGTCAGCAGCTACAGTGAAAAAAATTCCGTCTGGAACACCGCTTTAAGCAGGTAAAAGTTTCTAGAGTTGATTCTAAGTTTGGTACATTCTGAGGAAAGAAGAACACACTGGTGAGCTCAGCAACATAAAAAGGCCTGGACGTCCACAAAAGACAGTGTTGGTTGATCGCAGGATCCTCTCTATGGTAAAAAAAACCCATTCACAACATCCAGACAAGTGAAGCACACTCTCCAGGAGGTGGGCGTATCATTGTCAAAGTCTACAATCAAGAGATCACGAGAGCAAATACAGAGGGTTCACCACAAGGTGCAAACCATTCATAAGCCTGAAGAATAGAAAAGCCAGATTAGACTTTGCCAAAAAAAATCTAAAAAAGCCAGACCAGTTCTGCAAAAGTGTTCTTTGGACGGATGAAACGAAGATTAATCTGTACCAGAATGACAGAAAAAAGTGTGAAGGCTTGGAACAGCTCATGATCCAAACCACACAACATCATCTGTAAAACATGGTGGAGCTTGCAGTGTGATGGCATGGGCATGCATGGTTTCCCGTGGTACTGGGTCATTGGTGTTTATCAATGATGTGACAGAAGCAGCCAGATAAATTCTGCAGTGTTTAGAGATATACTGTCAGCCCAGATTCAGCCAAATGCAGCAAAGTTGATTGGACGGCGCTTCACAGTACAGATGGACAATGATCCGAAAAGCAACCCTGGAGCATTTGAAGTAAAAGAAGTGGAATATTCTGCAATGGCCGAGTCAATCACTTGATCTCAACCCAATTGAGCATTTCGCTTGCTGAAGGCAAAACTAAAGGCAGAAAGACCCACAAACAAAGAACAACTGAAGATAGCTGCAGTTAGAGCCTGGCAAAGCATCAGAAAGGAGGAAACCCATTATTTGGTAATATCCATGGGTTCCAGACTTCAGGCAGTCATTGCTAGTAAAGGATTCTCAACAAAACTTTAAAAATGCACATTTTATTTATGAATATAATTATTTGTCCAATTACATTTGAGCCCCTGAAAATGGGGGGATTGTGTATAAAGATGGTTGCAGTTCCTAAAATTTGTACTTGATGTTTATGTTCAACCCCTTAAATTAAAGCTGAAAGTCTGCAATTCAAATTCATTTGGATTGTTTCGTTTAAATTTCATTCTGGTGGCATACAGAGCCAAAAGTATGAAAAGTGTGCCTGTGTCCAAATATAGATGGACCTAACTGTGCGTGTGTGTATGTATATGTACAGTGGCTTGCGAAAGTATTCGGCCCCCTTGAACTTTTCAACCTTTTGCCACATTTCAGGCTTCAAACATAAAGATATAAAATTTTAATTTTTTGTGAAGAATCACCAACAAGTGGGACACAATTGTGAAGCGGAACGAAATCTATTGGATATTTTAAACTTTTTTAGCAATTAAAAAACTGAAAAGTGGTGCGTGCAAAATTATTCGGCCCCTTTACTTTCAGTGCAGGAAACTCACTCCAGAAGTTCAGCGAGGATCTCTGAATGATCCAATGTTGTCCTAAATGACTGATAGTGATAAATAGAATCCATCTGTGTGTAATCAAGTCTCTGTATAAATGCACCTGCTCTGTGATAGTCTCAGGGTTCTGTTGAAAGCGCAGAGAGCATCATGAAGACGAAGGAACACACCAGGCAGGTCCGTAATACTGTTGTGGAGAAGTTTAAAGCCGGATTTAGATACAAAAAGATGTCCCAAGCTTTAAACATCCCAAGGAGCACTGTGCAAGCGATCATTTTGAAATGGAAGGAGTATCAGACCACTGCAAATCTACCAAGACCTGGCTGTCCCTCTAAACTTTCAGCTCAGACAAGGAGAAGACTGATCAGAGATGCAGCCAAGAGGCCCATGATCACTCTGGATGAACTGCAGAGAACTACAGCTGAGGTGGGAGAGTCTGTCCATAGGACAACAATCAGTCGTACACTGCACAAATCTGGCCTTTATGGAAAAGTGGCAAGAAGAAAGCCATTTCTCAAAGATATCCATAAAAAGTCTCGTCTAAAGTTTGCCACAAGCCACCTGGGAGACACACCAAACATGTGGAAGAAGGTGCTCTGGTCCGATGAAACCAAAATCAAACTTTTTGGCCACAATGCAAAACGATATGTTTGGCGTAAAAGCAACACAGCTCATCACACTCAACACACCATCCCCACTGTCAAACATGGTGGTGGCAGCATCATGGTTTGGGCCTGCTTTTCTTCAGCAGGGACAGGGAAGATGGTTAAAATTGAGGGGAAGATGGATGCAGCCAAATACAGGACCATTCTGGATGAAAACCTGTTGGAGTCTGCAAAAGACCTGAAACTGGGATGGAGATTTATCTTCCAACAAGACAATGATCCCAAACATACAGCAAAATCTACAAAGGAATGGTTCACAAATAAACGTATCCAGGTGTTAGAATGGCCAAGTCAAAGTCCAGACCTGAATCCAATCGAGAATCTGTGCAAAGAGCTGAAAACTGCTGTTCACAAACGCTCTCCATCCAACCTCACTGAGCTCGAGCTGTTTTGCAAGGAAGAATGGGCAAGAATTTCAGTCTCTCGATGTGCAAAACTGATAGAGACATACCCCAAGCGACTTGCAGATGTAATCGCAGCAAAAGGTGGCTCTACAAAGTATTAACGCAAGGGGGCCGAATAATTTTGCACGCCCCACTTTTCATTTTTTTATTAGTTAAAAAAGTTTCAAAAATCCAAAAGATTTCGTTCCACTTCACAATTCTGTCTCACTTGTTGGTGATTCTTCACAAAAAATAAAAATTTTATATCTTTATGTTTGAAGCCTCAAATGTGGCAAAAGGTTGAAAAGTTCAAGGGGGCCGAATACTTTCGCAAGCCACTGTATATATATATATATATATATATATATATATATATATATGTATATATATGTATATGTATATATATATATATATATATATATATATATATATATATATATTTATGTATGTATATGTATATGTATGTATATATATATATATATATTTTTTTTTTTTTTCTCTTTTGTAATACAGGCCCCTTAACAATTATACTTTTTGATAGTTTAATAGAGGTTTATTTTAGCACTGCTTGCCTTAGATCTAGATGTCTGTGTTTTGTTGCCAAGTGTTAGTTCAGTATTCCTGAGCATTCATGATTGCTG
Organism: Lithobates septentrionalis; assembly: GCA_037952835.1. NCBI lineage: Eukaryota > Metazoa > Chordata > Amphibia > Anura > Ranidae > Lithobates > Lithobates septentrionalis. The sequence goes on from JBBDGP010000776.1 coordinate 384,123, forward strand.
ACTCTTCTTGGGGACTTCTATTGCCTTTATAAAATAAGGTCAATAATGATATTATGCTCTGGCCCGAGTTACTTGGACATACTTTGTAAAATGATTGAATTGAAACTCAGGACGTTCTGTGATTGATGTGCTGTGGTATACCCTGATAATTGTACCTCTGTATCAAGGAAAGACTTGGGAACCTTTGGCCTTGGTGGCAAACACAACCAGCAAGCACTTTGATGGTAGGAACACAATTCAGTGCTAGTGTGCTATGTCACCTAATTGATTGCGGGCAATGGTACACGGTGAGTATTTCCAAGGGCCCATACACACCTGTGCATTGCCTTTAACACATGCTATATATTGAATTACTGTGTACTGAATTAAGGCAGCTTATTCATTTAAACAGGATGCCTAATGCATCAAAATGAAAACCGAAAAAGGTGCAACACAGTGTATCATAACACATAGCAATGCTGCAAGAAAGGTTCTTTGGGGTGCTTTCCAGAGTGAATGGCACCACAGTGCACCAATGTGTGCAATCCACGTTACCGCATCAAAGCAGTTTGAATATGACCTGAAGGACGCCTTCCAGCATCATCTTCCTTTGACACCCGTGGCATTCAGTCACATGACATCTCAGAGCTGCAAAGGAAGTACCTTGGCAGTCACTGTAATTGCAGGTCTGAACAGGGACCAGGTATCTGTATTGTATATTTTCACTCAGGGCTACCAGCCCTTGTTACTCCTTAGCACTGGTCTAGGGGGTAGATGTCCCCCAGCTCAATTCTTCCCCACTCTGTACCCTTCTGTTTAGTGGTTTCCATGTGACTTGACCAATGTTCTCCATATGCTTGTTTGTTAAAGCTTTGTTCCAAATTCACTACAATATCTCTGGAAGCAAGGAAAGCTTGAGTCTACCAAAACTACAACGGAACAGGTCCCTTTTAATGTTAATCTGTTATTTTAAACTTTTAGGTGTAAAAGTCTTTTGAAAGAACAGACAACTTTAGATCCTTTTGTGAACTGCATTATGGAGACAGCCTCCCTAAATCTGCTTTCACTTTCATGATAAAGAATTTGGCTTCCCTGACCTTAAGGTTAGACCTCACTGTAGCACAAGGCACTGTGGAGAAATTCATCATTAAAGTTTACAGCAGAAGCACTAGAGGACTAGATTAAAAGGATGTTGCTGGGAGGGGAGAGCAGAATGAGCTAAGCTGCAACATCTTTTTTGGCTGGGGGGCGCAGGGAGAGATGAGCTTCTGAGTCACTGCTGGGGGGTAGCGTGGGTGGGTGGTAGCGTATGCTGTAAATATAAATATAATATATATATATATATATATATATATATATATATATATATACAGTACTATGCAAAAGTCTGTGAAAAATCCTCTTAATGAAGAATGCTTTCAGAAATAGAAGTGTTTATAGTTTTTTTTTTTAATCAATTAACAAAATAGAAAGTAAATCAACAGAAGAGAGATCCAAATCAAATATTTGGAGTGACCACCCTTTGCCTTCAAACAGCATAAATTCTTAAATTCTTCTAGGTACACTTGCACACATTTTTTTGAAGGAACTCGGCAGGTAGGTTGTTTCAGACATCTTGGAGAACTAAGCACAGATCTTTTGTGGATGTCGGCTGCCTTAAATCCTTCTGTCTCTTCATGTAATCCCAGACAGACTCCATGATGTTGACATCAGGGCTCTGTGGGGGCCAAACCAACACTTCCAGGACTCCTTTTTTCTTCTTGACACCAAAAATAGTTCTTAATGAATTTGGCTGTACGTTTGGGGTCATTGTCCTGCTGTAGAATAAATTTGGGTCCAACTACACGCCTCCCTGGTGGTATGACATAATGGGGAAGTATCTGCCTGTATTTCTCGACATTGAGGACACCATTGATCCTGACCAAATCTCCAACTCCATTTGCTGGTACGCAGCCCCAAACATTCAAGGAACCTCCACCATGCTTCACTGTTGCCTGTAGACACTCATCATTGTACCGCTATCCAGCCCTTTCCCAACAAACTGCCTCCTGCTACAGCCAAACATTTCACATTTTGACTCATCAGGCCAGAGCACCTGCTGCCGTTTTTCTGCACCCCATGTCCTATTTTTTCCTGCATAGAACATGGAAACAAGGCTAAGCAACTCAACTATGCACAAAAACATAGGAACTGGAGTGCAGAAAAAATGGCAGCAGGTGCTCTGGACGGATGAGTCGAAATGTGAAATATGTGGCTGTAGCAGGAGGCAGTTTGCAGCAGGACAATGACAATGAACCTCAAACATACAGCCAGTGTCATTAGGATCTATCTTCAGTGTAAAGAAGAACAAGGAATCCTGGAAGTGATGGTTGAGCTCCCACAGAGCCCTGATCTCAAGACATCATGGAGTCTGTCTGGGATGAAATGAAGAGAAGGATTTGAGGCAGCCGACATCCACAGAAGATCTTTGCTTAGTTCTCTCCGATGTTTGAAGCAACCTACCTCCAGATTTCCTTCAAAAACTGTATGGTAGTGTACCTAGAAGAATTGATGCTGTTTTGAAGGCAAAGTGTGGTCACACCAAAAATTGATTTGATTTGGATTTCTCTTCTGTTCATTTACTTTCCATCTTGTTAATTGATAAAAAAATAAACTATTAACATTTCATTATCGGCATATAACACGCGCACGCGTATAACACGCACCCCAAGTTTAGGAGGGAATTTTAAGGAAAAAAACTTACATTTAAATGCCCATCAATGCAGCCTCATCAGTGTCCATCTGTAGCCTTGTCCCTTATTGCAGCATTGTCCCCCATTGCAGCCTTGTCCCCCATTGCAGCCTTGTCCCCCATTGCAGCCTTGTCCCCCATTGCAGCCTTGTCCCCCATTGCAGCCTTGTCCCCCATTGCAGCCTTGTCCCCCATTGCAGCCTTGTCCCCCATTGCAGCCTTGTCCCCCCTGCAGCATTGTCCCCTATTGCAGCCTTGTCAGTGTCCATCTGTAATCTTGTCCCCCATTGCAGCCTTGTCCCCCATTGCAGCCTTGTCCCCCCCTGCAGCATTGTCCCCTATTGCAGCCTTGTCAGTGTCCATCTGTAATCTTGTCCCCCATTGCAGCCTTGTCAGTGTCCACCTGTAGCCTTGCCCTCTGTATGCAGAAATTCGTTTGAAAATGGCGCTGCCGTTCTTGGCGGCTTTAGGCCGCTCTCGACGGCTTTCGGACGCACGCGGCCGAAAGCCGCCGAGAGCCTCCAAAAGGCTCACAATCGGTGGGGGATCGGCGTATAACACGCACACACGATTTTCCCCTGATTTTAAGGGGAAAAAAGTGCGTGTTATACGCAGATAAATAGGGTATATATATTTTTTTTAGTCTGCATTTGGACTTTTTACTTTTAAAGTGGCTGACAAGTGACAGGTTCTCTCTAAGCGACCAAGCAGTAATGTATCTATTATGCAAGCTGCTCTTGGCTTTCTCCACCTTCCTTACATCTTGACCATCAAAGGATAATTGGAACACGGGAGACATTGAACCCCGTCCAGAAATCCTAATACATTTATCTAATTAATGTAATTGCCTTTATGGACCTCATCCCATAAAACATAATAACTGTGGCCTTTGGGTACTCTTGCTGTATATCCGAAGTCTACAGTGCACGCAAGTACTAATTTTATCTCCTTTTATTTCCTTTTTTTACTCCATACATTAAACGGCAATCTATTAATCTATTAAAAGCAGTTTCTCGCATCCTGCCAAGGCTAAAAATAAATTGGCGTGGTCTGAAAAGGATGAACCAAAGTGTCAGCAGAGAGGTTATTAAAAAAGACAACATTTCATTATGTCAGGAACCACAAAGGTCAAGCTGCGTAACCAGCCATTTCTAGCTCGAGTGACTTGAAAGAGCCATTTCAGCATGTAAAATCGGATATGTCTATTTGTCACTTCCATGTTGGCTCCTAGTTAATTTTTTGTCCTGATGACAAGTGCTGAAGAGCTGCAAGCTAGCGATACCTCATAAAAAGCAACCAAGGATTCACTGACCATGATTGCATTTTGCAAACTATGTGGCCAGAAATTTGTCGACGCCAAACCAATCACACCAACTATATGGCCACGCATATCTGGAAATGCCACCGTGCCAACATGCGTTCAGGTGTCTCCAGTGAAGGGTACTGCTAATGTTACATCATACAAAGACATTGTAGACATTTGTGCTCTTCCAACCTTGTGGTAACAGTTTAAGGCACTTTCCTGTTCCGGCGTGACTTTCCCCTGTGTACCAAGCCAGCTCCATAAAGATATAGTTTGATGAGTTTGGCAGTTGAGGACCTCAGATGACTTGCACAGAGCCTTGACCTCAACCCTACTGAATTGGAACACCGTGAATCAAGGTCTTCTTGTCCAACATGAGAACAAATGTTTTTATGTGCTGAGTGTCTGACCTCATGTTTTTTGACGATGCAGCATGGCGGCCGCTCGGCACAAGGCCTGGAAGCTGGTGGAGATCACTGGAGTAGAGGTGTCTGCTACAGTGATTTCTAGCTTCCAGAGGGAACTAGGGTTGCCACCTTTTTTTCACGACAAACCCGTACACTTTAGCGGCACAGGGCACATTTTTTTCGTAGTATACACTATAGGATTATAAAAGACCTGATACACCTTTGGGTGCCCCAAGGATAGTGGTAATGCAGCATGCTGCGGCAAACATTGGATGTGGCCAAACTGCTCTTGCTGACATCATCGCGCCCCCCCCCCCTTAGTGCCCCATTGATGCCAAACCTGCCCCCAGACAGCAGCCTGCAGCTCCCGGATGGCAACAGATTTTTGTGTGACCATCTCAGTTACTTGGGGAGCCACAGCCCAGTCTAAATAATGTGTCCGGATTTCAGAGAGACTGAAACCCGGACACATTATTCCAAACCCGGACTGTCTGGGTTAATCCCGAACAGGTGGCAACCCTAGAGGGAACCCACAGATATGTTATATGCATAGTTACATTGGTCCAAGCCGATGCATATACCATGCCTGTGGGATCTCCAAATGCAACTATGTAAAAATAACCATACCTGGAAATCTTTAACCACTTGCCGACCACATAACATAGTTAACATAACATAGCGCCATATCACTTACCTAGTACATGCTCCGGCATTTCCGGGTTGGGTACGTGTGCGCCGCTGTGGCTTGCGCTGTGATTAGATACAGCACAAGCTGATCAGCGGTTGCCGGCCAATAGATGCCCACCAGCACCCACTGGATGGAGCTCTGCCTATGTAAACAAGGGGGGAAGCGATTGATTTTATGTCCCTGCGAAGCAAGGAATAAAATCCATTACTTTCCTCTGTAAAAGCAGCACACAAAGTACACAAAAACACTGGCTTGTCACACATTTAACCCTTCGATCACCCTAGATGTTTAACCCCTTCCTAGCCAGTGTCATTAGTACACTGACAGTGCATGTTTTTAGTCACTGGTTCCCACAAAGGGGTAGAATGTCTGCTGCAATATCTCAGTCCTGCTATAAGTCGCTGATCACAGACATTACTAGTATAAAAATAAAAAAAATAAAAATTCTAGTATATATCCCATAGTTTGAGGACGCTATAACTTTTGCTCAAACCAATAAATATACGCTCATTTGGATTTTTTTTAACAAGCATATGTAGCAGAATACTTATTGGTCTAAATTTATGAAAAAAATCGATTTTTAAAAAAAATTTTGTTGGATATGTTTTATAGCAGAAAGTAAAAAATATTGTTTTTTTTTTTTTTCAAAATTGTCTTTTTTTGTTTATAGTGCAAACATTTTAAAAGTTAAAATACCACCAAAAGAAAGCTCTATTTGTGGGGAAAAAAATGACAAAAATTGTATTTGTACACATCGTTGCATGACCGCGCAATTGTCAGTTAAAATAACGCAGTGCAGTATCGCAAACAATGGCCCGGTCATGAAGGGGGGTAAATCTTCCGGAGCGCAAGTGGTTGACTTCAGTACCCGACCTCACCCATGCTGTGTTGGCTGAATGGGCAGAAGAACACTCCAAAATCTTCCACGAAGCATGGAAGCTGTTCTAGCAGGGGCGGCCTGCCCATTAGGGGCGCCTGGGCGCCGCCTCCCCCCTATCCTCACCACCCCCTATATGCAGTGGATGGATTTATGCATAACATGAATCTATCCATGGCTGCTCCCTATTCATGTGTCTGGCCCTTTTCAGGTCACCGGGCTTATGAAATAAAGCAGCCAGGTTTATTTTATTTTTTTTGAAGAACCTGATTAGAGCCATAGAGCTAATACTCTAATGGGACTGTGGACGCAGAGCATTGCTTCTGGAGCCCACCCAGGTGTGTTGCAAATTCGCTGTTGCAACACTGATCCTCCTCTCAGCCAATCGGGAAGCAGGTATGAAACCTGGCCAAAACGTCAGGTGATTCTATTGGACGCTTAGCGTCAGGAGAAGAGAGGAGACACCGCGGAAGCTGCTTCAGGAAAGGACACCGGAGCAGCTTTCCCTGAGCTCGCCACACTCTCACCGCCCGCATCCAGGGATAAGGACAGTGGGTGGTGGTGGTGGGGGGGTGGGGGTAGTGCTGCTCCACCTGTGGCCCGGGGGGTGGTTGTTTGCCGCCCCCCCCCCCCCCCAAAAAAAATCCCCTACCAGCCGCCACCGTGTTCTAGCATCAACAGTGGAAGAGGAAGCAACTTCATGGTATTGCAGGATCAGATTTACACCCTAGGTGACCCAAGACAATTGACTCCTCCCCCATTAAATTGCACGTAAAATCACCAAATGTAAACATCAAAGTAGGTTTATTTCATTTCATTGAAACCAACAAGTTCTACATACATAGGAAGGTTAAATGAGTTCTATATCTGAAGTAAATCCTATATATGTATATATGTAAATACATGCAAGCAACATACAAGTAGACTTTTAGGTAAGACAAATTACAAAAAACATGGCTATACTGCTATGTATTTTAGTTTTCATAGAGAACAATGACCAATTACTTTTCTCGCTAACTAATCAATGCCTATGGAGTTGGTTTACTATCTCAAAACACTACAGTTTCACATTTTAAACATAGGTGACATGTTATTATGAGGTTGCACACACACTCATATTTCTAGTTTACCATCACCAAAGAAGATCCATCGTTATGCATATTTTTTTCTTTCCTTTTGTCCCCATGTTTCTGAGTGCTTTCTAACCCTAGTTATGAGGTTTGATCTGCCCCCCTCCCCTCCTGCCACGGCCGATCAGACAAAAGCTGTTGCTTGTCTCGGCCTTGAGTACTTTCCAGAGACAAGCAACAGCAAGAGGAATGCAGAGACTGACATGTTCCCTTCCCTCTGCATTCTTCTTGCCACTACTTATCTCTGGAAATTGCTCACAGCCGAGACAAGCTGCACTTATGAATAAAGCCGTCTCCTGCATAGTTGTTGTCACTGCAGGAAGGGGGGGGGGGGGGGGGGGCAGTTTGGATCTCAAAACTAGGGTTAGAAAGCACTTAGAAATGTAAGACAAATTATTCCGTATAATTTGTACCATAGGGGGAAAAATAAAATAAAAACTATAATAGATCTTCTTTGAGCCCCCGTTCACCCTGGTGCGATTTGTCACGTGATTTGACATTTCCAAATCGCATGACAGGTTGCACCTCATTGCTGGCAATGGTAACATTCTTTTTTTCTGATTTCACTGTGACTTGCATTGACTTCTGGTAAATGAAGTCGCAAGCCACAGTGAAATCAGATGTACAAATAGCACTGATGTGCGGCTTTGAAATCGTGCTGAACTAGTGCGATTTTAAAGCCGCACCGGTGTGAACGCAGGCTACGGCTTAAAGGGGTTGAAAACTCTCACCGTTTTTCACCCTAATGCATTCTATGCATTAAGGTGAAAAACATTTTTTAATGCAGCAGCCCCCCGAGCCCCCATTATACTCACGTGAGCTCCGAAATTTGCGCTCCGGCTGGTGTCTCTTGTCCTGATTGGATAGATTGATAGCAACGCAGCCATTGGCTCCCGTTGCAGTCAATTAAATCCAATGACGCGGGTGCCAGGGGTCAGGGCCGAGTCATACATTCGGTGGCTATGGACGCCGAATGCTGGACTCGGGAGAGCGCCCCCAAAGTAACCCCCCCTGGGAGAGCGCTTCTCCTAGGGGGTTAACTGATGTGGGGAGGAGCCGCGAGAGCCGCCGGGGGACCCCAGAAGACGAGGTTCAGGGCCACTCTGTGCAAAACGAGCTGCACAGTGGAGGTAAGTATGACATGTTTGTTATTTAAAAAAAAAGAAAAAAAAAAAGGAACCCTTACAATCACTTTAAAAACTCATTCTTGGTTCGCTTGAGCTGCCAAAATGTATTTAAAATAGACAGTATACCAGAGGAAACATTTTTACAGAATGACTGCCTGCAAAATGTTGATTTCCGAGATAAATTTTAATAAAAGAAAACGTTTTTCCAATCTTATTTTGGTATGGGGGGAGGACCCAGGGCAGTTGCCTCTTTTGCACCCTTGACTGTATTAAAGCCCATAGTTTTCACCCTCAAAATTTGTAACAAATGCAGCCTCGGGACTTAAAAATTTGGAGACCGCTAACCTAGAGAGAGCTTGGCGAAAAGTTCCTCTAAAATTGATTTTGCTGTGCAAAAGAGGATACCTTTTAAAAAACAATGTCTGTAAGGTTAGCAGAAATCGTGGGAGGTAGACGTTCAGCATAAGCCGCCCTGTCTCCCTGACGGATGGAGTGATGCAGGAATGTATAATAATTAGACTCTTGAGTATAACACATGCTCGGATTGCTCAGTGCAGTCCACAGCTGTGTCGTTGATCTCAGCTCAGTGGTCCTAAGGCTGGGTATTGTAGCTGTAGCCCGTCTCCTGGGAGTGGGTCCGTAAAAAGAGTAAGACGTGTCTTTGTAGAAGGCCAAGTGAAGTTTTGACATGTTCCATAATTCATCGCTGCAGTGGGGATCTCTCATCTTCTGCTGACAGACCAGTGACAGTACGGTCCTTGATAGACGTTCCTTTTTCCTCTGCGAGAACCAGGGGAGAGTTGTTTTTTACAACTGGAACATGTGTACGAATGACCCTTCGCAGACCTTAATCCTAGTACTGAGAATCACAGGTAGCAGTGAATTCATGCAGAATGGAAACAGGCTTTTCAAGGGAGTCTTCAGTGATCTTGAAGCTGACTTCTGGGCAAATCGCTAAGAACCCAGATGGAATATTGATATGTGAACGATTTAAAGTAGTAGTATTGTTGTTTAGTCTTGTCCGACTCTTCGTGACCTCATGACTTTTCTGTCCTCCACTGCTTCCCGGAGCTTGCTTAACTTCATGTTCATTGTTTTGATGATGTTATCTATCTATCTTGTTTTCGTTCATCCTCTTCTCCTTTTTCCTTCAATATTTCCCAGCATCAAGGTCTTTTCCGATGAGTCGCATTAGGTGGCCAAAGTATTCAAGTTTCAGCTTCAGGATCTGTCCTTCCAGTGAATATTCAGGGTTGATTTCCTGCAAGATTGACTGGATTGACCTCCTTGCCGTCCTGGGACTTTTACGAGTCTTCTCCAACACCATAGTTTAAAAGCATTAATTCTTCGGCGTTCAGCCTTCCTTTTGGTCTAACTTTCACAGCCTTAGTAGTAGTATACCCTCATGTTAAAAATATTTTTTCCCTTAGCTCCTTATCCTTATTTATTATTGGATAAACCATAGAAGTACAGTGCTTAATAGGTTGCATAAGATGCATATATTGTACAATGTAGAAAAAAACTCTGTGCTTAAAGTATAAATAAGTGATACCAAAGGTATACATAAAATTATATTTAAAGTCTTATACAAAAAAAGGCAAAGAAACAGTGATCTTGTTGACAAAATGTAAAGGTGTATCCCAGAAGAAACAAATTTCAAAATTCAGCGATTCACCACAGTGAAGGCAAGATAGGGGCTTACCAGATTGTAATGATTCTCAATAAAGAGAAGTCAAAAGGGCGTTTGTAAATATCTATAGGCTCAACAAAACCTCAGATTCATTCACTGTAGTTGCGGCATGGCAGTGTAGATCACAATGTATCGCAACTTATATTGGACATAGAGACTCCATGTGCCGATATGATCATGAAAAGAGCACTCTCCATAGTTTAAATCAATTAAAAACAGCAAGATTTTTTTAAAAGATTGCACCTAAAACATGTGTGGTGTAAACAGTCATGCAGATCGGTCCAATTTGAGTCTATTTCACAAGTAAGATGGCCGTGGCTAGTTGGCGCTTGCGCAGTGGTGTGTATTCAGGCTCACCCTATGCGTTTCGTCATAGGTAACATCATCAGGGCTAGCTTTTTAGAAGCATTTTCCCCATAGACTTACTTTTGCATTAACAATTTCCTACTGCATGTTGCCTACTTTTGGTGCTTCCCTGAACTTCCAGTTAGGGAGCGTGCACTGTCACATCATTGGCCTATTGACCTTCATTGACTCTTTTAGTACAGTATATACAGCACTGGCTTGGGAGAATCTTAGGAGACAGTAGGGCTCATTCCTATAGTCTTCTAACACATCATTAATATAGTATCTGAGACATTGGTGTGGATGTCACACCACTTCCCAAAGTATTTCAAAAGTAAGCTCATAAGTTACTCGTCCCTCCCCCAACTTTTAAATCAAGATTATTGGCAGAAATGTATTGTCCTGCACTCATGCCACAGTGCTATGTGTAATCATGGACTCTGACCTCACTTTTCAGCCCCACATTTAATCACTGGCTAAAATTTGCTATCTTCACATCCGTAACATTTCCAAAATACGCCCTTTCTTAACCAGTGACAGCACTAAGGTACTAATTCACTCCCTTGTTAATTCTCGCCTCGACTGTTGCAATTCCCTCCTTGTTGGCATACTTCTACACAGGCTATCCCCCTACAGTCCATCATGGCTACTGCCAGGCTCATCCACCTTACCAACTGTTTGGTGTCTGACAACCCTCTCTGCCAATCCCTCCACTGCCTAACGGATAAAATTCAAAATACTAACATGCAAAGCCATCCACAACCTGAGCTACATCACCAACCTCCTCTCAAGATATCACCCTAACCATCCACTCTGCTTCTCCCAAGACCTTCTGTTCTCTAGCTCCCTCCTCCCAATCTTAAATCTAAGACTTCTCCAGAGCTTCTCCCATCCTGTGGAAAGCCCTACCCCAGCATGTCTAGGTATATCTCCTACTATGTCCGCCTTTAGGCATTTTTTCGAAATCTGTCTCCTTGGGAAGCCTAACAGTTGGCGCCCTATTATTTAAATAATAATAGGGCTTGCAGAAGGAGCGGGGGAGTAGCTTGTGCACAATTTTAGGGGTTTAAAGCAATCTTCAATTCTAAAATGTGCATTTTAAGGTTTGTGAAATATGAATACAATCAAAAGGCTCAGGCAGGAAAGGCTCTGCTTTAAATAAACTTTATAATGAAGCAACAAGACAAGCTCATTAACTCCTTGTAACCCTCCACCTTTTGATGGTCCGCCCCTCATTCACTTTACAATTTATTTTCTTTTTGAAAGATAATGCCTCTTGCTGTTCTTTGATAAAGAATAAAGTGTTAAATTGTTTTATTTTTGCAAGTTTACACCCTTCCTGATTATAAGGAAATGCATCCTGGCTAATTCATTTAGATGATATGGGTATTTTCCAATGTATCAGCTTTTATATTTTTAATTGACATTGTACACTAAAATATAAAGACAAATACAGTGGAACCTGGGATTGCGAGTAACGCGTTTAACGAGCGTGTCGCAATACGAGCACTGTATTTTTAAAAAACGTAACTCGGTTTGCGAGTGTTGTCTCGCAAAACGAGCATGATTCAGGCCAAAGCAGTGTGCAGTACCGCTTTTGGCCTAAGGTGAGGGGGGCGCCAGAGCCAAGCAGAGCCGAACGTTTCCAATCGCAGCCGTTCGGCGCCGTTCGGAAATGCATGGAAAGGCCCGAGGACAGCACAACTGACCTTGGCAGATCTTGGGTAGGAAGTCTTTCCGAGGTTTGCCGAGGTCAGCCGAAGTGTCTTTGGGCCTTTTCGTCCGTTTCCGAGGTTCTCCGGCGCCCCCCCCCCCCCCCCCCCGCCTCTGGCTGCATGCGGCATTGCATCCCATTGAAATCAATGCGGAACTAATTATTTTTTTTCCATTGACTTCAATGGGAAAACTTGCTTTGATATGCGAGTACTTTGTATTACTCCATACTCCTGGAACTGATTATGCTCGTAATCCAAGGTTCCACTGTAGATAAAAGGCGTTGGGCTCATAGTTCATGGGTTTTGATCTGCATGAAATGCTTCTCTTCAGAGGTTTATTTGTACTGCACTGGGGTGGACTTGCATTTACAGTGCCTTGAAAAAGTATTCATACCCCTTGAAATTTTAAAAATTTTGTTATGTTAGAACCAAAAACATAAATGGATTTTATTGGGATTTTATGTGATATATCAACACAGTGGCACATAATTGTGAAGTGGAAGGAAAAATATAAATAAATGATAAATGGTTTTCAATTTTTTTTACAAATACATTTCTGAAAAGTGTGGATTTGTATTCAGCCCCCTTTGTTCTGATACCCCTAACTAAAAATCCAGTGGAACCAATTGCCTTCAGAAGTCACCTAATTAGTAAATAGAGTGCGCTTGTGTGTAATTTAATCTCAGTATAAATACAGCTGTTCTGTGGAGCCCTCAGAGGTTTGTTAGAGAGCCTTAGTGAACAAACAGCATCATGAAGGCAAAGACCAGACAGGTCAGTGATAAAGTTGTGGAGAAGTTTAAAGCAGGGTTGGGTTATAAAAAAATATCTAAAGCTTTGAACATCTCACGGAGCTCTGTTCAATCCATCATCCGAAAATGGAAAGAGTATGGCACAACTGCAAACCTACCAAGACATGGCCGTCCACCTAAACTGACAGGCTGGGCAAGGAGAGCAGCCAAGAGGCCCATGGTAACTCTGGAGGAGCTGCAGAGATCCACAGCTCAGGTGGGAGAATCTGTCCACAAGACAACTATTAGTCGTGCTCTCCACAAATCTGACCTTTATGGAAGAGTGGCAAGAAAAAAGCCATTGTTTAAAGAAAGCCTTAAGAAGTCCTTTTTTCAGTTTGTGAGAAGCCATGTGGGGGACACAGCAAACATGTGGCAGAAGGTGCTCTGGCAGAGACCAAAATTTAAGTTTTTGGCCTAAAAGCAAAATGCTATGTGTGGCGGAAAACTAACACTGCACATCACTCTGAAAACACCATCTCCACCGTGAAACATGTTGGTGGCAGAATCATGTTGAGGGGATACTTTTCTTCAGCAGGGACAGGGAAGCTGGTCAGAGTTGATGGGAAGATGGATGGAGTCAAATACAGGGCAATCTTAGAAGAAAATCTGTTAGTCTGCTAAAGATTTGAGATTGCGGCGGAGGTTCATCTTTCAACAGGACAACGACCCTAAACATACAGCCATAGCTACAATGGAATGGTTTAGATCAAAGCATGTTCATGTGTTAGAATGGCCCAGTCAAAGTCCAGGCCTAAATCCAATTGAGAATCTGTGGCAAGACTTGAAAATTGCTGTTCACATACGCTCTCCATCCAATCTGACAGAGCTTGGGCAATTTTGCAAAGAGGAATAGGCAAACATTTCACTAACTAGATGTACAAAGCTGGTAGAGACATCCCCAAAAAGACTTGCAGCTGGAATTACAGAGAAAGGTTGTTCTACAAAGGTATTACATAGTTACATAATTGGTGAGGTTGAAAAAAGACACAAGTCCATCAAGTCCCACCTGTGTGTGTATTTTTATGTCAATATTACATTGTGTATCCCTGTATGTTATTGTCGCTCAGGTGCCTATCTAAAAGTTTTTTTTAATTATCTATGCTCCCTGCTTAAACCACTGCCTGTGGAAGAGAATTCCACATCCTTACCACACTTACAGTAAAGAACCCTCTAAGCAGTTTAAGGTTAAACTGCTTCTCTTCTAATTTTATTGAATGGCCGCGTGTCTTTTTTAATTCCCTTTCGCGGAAGAGTTTTATCCCTATTGTGGGGTCCCCAGTATGGTATTTGTACATTGAAATCATATCCCCTCTCAAGTGCCTCTTCTTCAGAGAGAATAAGTGCTTGCAGTCTTTCCCCATAGCTGAGATCCTCCAGACCCTTTATTAGCTTTATTGCCATTCTCTGGGCTCTCTCCAGTTCCAGTACATCCTTCCTGAGGACTGGTGCCCAGAACTGGACGGCATACTCCAGGTGCGGCTGGACCAGAGTCTTGTATAGAGGAAGAATCATCGTTTTATCTCTGGAGTTAATCCCCTTTTTAATGCATGTTAAAATTCTGTTGACGTTGCTTACAGCAGCCTGGCATTGCATGCCATTGCTGAGCCTGTCATCTACTAAGACCCTCATGTCCTTTTCCATCCTAGATTCCGCTAGAAGTTCTCCCCCCAGTGTATAGATTGCACTCATGTTTTTGCCACCCATATGCATTATTTTCAATTTTTCTACATTGAACCTCATTTGCCATGTAGTTGCCCACCCCATTAATTTGTTCAGATCTTGCAAGGTTTCCACATCCTACGGAGAAATGATTGCCCTGCTTAGCTTAGTATTGTCTGCAAATACAGAGATTTTGCTGTTTATCTCATCCTCCACCCTGGGGGACCCCATTTTCCACTCCGGATCTGAGTACTCCCCATTTATCACTACCCTCTGAACTCGCCCCAGTAGCCAGATTTCAATCCATGTACTCACCCTATGGTCCATGCCGACAGACCTTAGTTTGTACAGTAAATGTTTATGGGGAACTGTATCAAATGCCTTTGCAAAATCCAGATACACCACGTCTACGGGTCTTCCTTTATCTAGATGGCAGCTCACCTCCTCATAGAAGGTTAATAGATTGATTTGGCAAGAACGATTCTTCATGAATCCATGCTGATTACTGCTAATGATATCGTTCTCATTACAAAAATCTTGTATATAGTCCCTTATCATCCCCTCCAAAAGCTTGCATACTATTGATGTTAGGCTAACTGGTCTGTAATTCCCAGGGATATATCCTGGTCCTTTTTTAAATATTGATGCTATATTAGCTTTTCTCCAATCTTCTGGTACCAGTCAGTAGACTGTTCTTAAAAATAAGAAACAATGGTCTGGCAATTACTTGACTGGGTTCCTTAAGGACCCTCCGGTGCAAGCGATCTGGTCCCGGTCACTTATTAATGTTAAGTTTTTCAAGTCTATTCCTAATTCTGTCCTCTGTTAGCCATGGGGGTGCTTCCTGTGACTTGTCATGAGGATAAACATTGCAGTCTTGGCTACTTGGCCCGTTTCCCTCATGAAGACTGAGAAGAATAAATTCAATACCTTTGCCATCTCTCGTCTTTTGTAACCAGATCCCCTGCATCATTCTTTATGGGGCCAATATGATTCGACTTCCCTATTTTACTATTTATATACCTAAAGAATTTCTTGGGATTTTATTTTACTGTCCTCCTCTATATGCCTTTGGTGTTCTATCTTAGCCACCCTGATCACAGCCTTACATTTCTTTTTGCATTTTTTGTAAAGTTGGAGTGCTGACAATGATCCCTCAGCCTTGTACTTTTAGAAGGCCTTCTCCTTTGCTTTTATATGCATGGAGTTAAGCCACCCAGGAATTTTACTAGCTCTTTTAAATTTATTTCCCATTGGGATGCACTGGCTAATACCCTTATTTAATATGCTCTTAAGGCACATCCATTTTTCCCTCTGTGTTCCTTGTTCCTAGGATTTTATGCCATTTAATATCTAATAGCAAGGAGCAGGGGGTCCGAATACAAACGCACGCCACACTTTTCACATATTTATTTGTAAAAAAAATTTGAAAACCATTTTTCATTTTTCTTTCACTTCACAACTATGTGCCACTTTGTGTTGGTCTATCACATAAAATACCAATAAAATACATTTATGTTTTTGGATGTAACATGACAAAATGTGGAAAATTTCAAGGGGTATGAATACTTTTTTAAGGCACTGTAATAGATATTAAAAGTCCAAAAGTGTAGTCAGGCACTGTACATTTAGGTTAGGGTGATTCCGTGAGCCATTCGTATCACCCAAGAAAAATATTTAGAAAAATGTTTAAATATGGAGTGGGGTCAAAAAGATCCCAAAAAACGAAAAAAAAAACTGGAAACATTTTCCTAAAATATAAATAAAAAGTCAGTGTAAAAACATGTCAATCAAAAAAATATTTATATACAGTATATATTTTTAGATTAAGGCTATTTTTTTTTTTGTAATTTATATTAATCTTAAAAATTTTATTATTTAAACACTTTACAGTTTAAAATCATTATTTTTTGTCAGCTCCCCAAATGTGTTTCCAAAATGCTGATGAAAAATGTAAAGGGGAATATGTAACAGCCCCCCTCCACAGACCTTCAGCTGCTTATCATCTGGACAAAGGTTTTGGCCGCCGAAGGCACATTGGCGTCCTGTACAGGTTTGGCAGTGCTGCGCTGCATGCAAGCCGCTGGAAGTGACAGTCCGGAAGGGATGATTTATGGTGGAGTTTGTTTATCAGGGTTGAGCGATGAATTGTGCGTTTGAGACGGTACTGAGCTCAGGTTCTTTACTGCTGATGTTCTGCTGGCTCACATTTTGTTTATTATTTTTGTAATACATTTAATTTTAAAGTCTCAAAATTTGTATTACTATTATTATTAATATTAAACTGCTGTCCGGTCCAATTGAAATGTATTACTGTAACTTTAAAGACCATGTCCTGTAATTATCATTAATATTACTTTTTTATATTATTGTCTTCCAATGTCTGAACAAGGTACCTAGGACAAAAATGTTATTCATATTAAAAAAAAAATAAAAATTACACACACACACACACACACACACACACACACACACACACACACACACACACACACACACACACATATATATATATATATGTGTGTGTGTGTGTATATATATATATATATATATATATATATATATATATATATATTATAATCTGATCTGTAGCCTGGGGTACCCAAGAAAAACATTTTTTACTGTATTATATTTATATATATATATATGTGTGTGTGTGTGTATATATGTATGTGTATGTGTATATATATATATATATATATATATATATATATATATATATATATATATATATATATATATATATATATATATATATATATATATATATATATATATATTATAATCTGATCTGTAGCCTGGGGTACCCAAGAAAAACATTTTTTACTGTATTATATATATATATATATATATATATATATATATATATATAATACAGTAAAAAATGTTTTTCTTGGGTACCCCAGGCTACAGATCAGATTATAATAATAGTAATTAAAGTTATTACAAGTGCTATTGTTGTTTTTTTGGTTTTTTTATTTTTCTTTATGGTCTATGTTCACTCAAAGCCCAAAGTAATTAGCTGGAAGATAGTATTTGTATTCATTATTGATAATAATAATAATAAAAAATAATGGACAAAAACAGTATGTTCTGGGTACTTTGGACCTTAAGTTAGCATAAACAAAAATAAAATAATAATAGTATTATAGCAATATATTAAAATGGGACAGGACAGCAATCCAAAGCTAAAGGAGTAATAATAATACTTACAACAATAGTACTAATAATAACTGGTAAAATAATATTATTATTATACTGGATTTATAAAGTGCCAACAGTTTCACAAAATTAAGGCAGACGGTAAAGTTACGATACGATTTCAATACAAGAGGAATCAGAGAGTTCACAATCTATTTATTATATTACTGTGCCTCCAAAGGGTATCTAGGGCTTTAATATAATATAAACAAAAAATAAATACAAAAAATAACTTATTAAATCAATTAGTTATCCCAGGCTAAAAATTATAATAATAATATTAATAATAATTAAAAAAAATATTGATAATGCATTTTTATTTATTTTGTTATAAAATGATTTCTACTACGCCAAACTTTCCAGTAAAATACCTAGGGCACGACATAATATAAACAAGATAATAATAATGGTAGTAATAGTTATGATCTACAGAATAAATTAGAACGGGACAGACCTGTATTTCTAAACAGGTTTATAAGTAATAATCTAGAAGTCTCAGATTTATGTCAGATACTTACTTCTATAGTATTCAAACTTTTTTGTATTTATTTTCTCTGGAGGCCCCAGGAACCAGCCAGGACCTCTGCTGCCTCTTTAATAGAACCCTTGGCTCTGAGACATATTTTAGTTTTGGAATGTTTTATTACAGCTCTGTAAATCCTCTCTGCAGATTATTCACCTTCACGTTCTGCTTCAATGGCTCTTACTGAACAAGTCCAAAGCCCCGCAAGCCTACTTCTTTATCTGCTGAGTTGTGCAGAAGGGAGTTAGGAAAGTTCTGGGGAACTATAAATCCCAGCACCAGAGTCCAAATTCTATTCTATTTTATTTTAACAGTGAGAGGCAGAATAACAAAAAAATCTAGAAAAACGCATTTCAAAAAAGTTATTAATTGATTTGCATTTTAATGAGTGAAAAAAGTATTTGACCCCTTTGCAAAACATGACTTAGTACTTGATGGCAAAACCCTTGGCAATCACAGAGGTCGGACGTTTCTTGTAGTTGGCCACCAGGTTTGCACACATCTCAGGAGGGATTTTGTCCCACTCTGCAGATCCTCTCCTAGTCATTAAGATTTCGAGGCTGAGGTATGGTAACTCGAACCTTCAGCTCCCTCCACATATTTTCTATGGGATTAAGTTCTGGAGACTGGCTAGGCCACTCCAGGACTTTTATGTGCTTCTTCCTGAGCCACTCCTTTGTTGCCTTGGCCGTGTGTTTTGGGTCATTGTCATGCTGGAATACCCATCCATGACCCATTTTTAATGCCCCGGCTAAGGGAAGGAGGTTCTCACCCAAGATTTTGACGGTACATGGCTCCATTCATCGTCCCTTTGTTGCGGTGAAGTTGTCCTGTCCTGTTAGCAGAAAAACAGCCCCAATACATAATGTTTCCAACTCAATATTTGACGGTGGGGATGGTGTTCTTGGGGTCAAAGGCAGCATTTCTCCTCCTCCAAACACGAGTTGAGTTGATGCCAAAAGAGCTCAATTTTAGTCTCATCTGACCACAACACTTTCACCCGGTTCTCCTCTGAATCATTCAGATGTTCATTAGCAAACTTCATATGGGCCTGTACATGTGCTTTCTTGAACAGGGGGACCTTGCGGGCGCTGCGGGATTTCAGTCCTTCACTACGTAGTGTGTTACCAGTTTGTTTCTTGGTGACTATGGTCCCAGCTGCCTTGAGATCATTGACAAGATTCTCCTGTGTACTTCTGGGCTGATTCCTCACCGTTCTCCTGATCATTGAAACTCCACGACATGAGATCTTGCACGGAGCCCCAGACCGAGGGAGATTGACAGTTATTTTGTGTTTCTTCCATTTGCAAATAATCACACCAACTGTTGTCACCCTCTCACCAAGCTGCTTGGCGATGATCTTGTAGGCGATTCCAGCCTTGTGTAGGTCTACAATCTTGTCCCTGACATCCTTGGACAGCTCCTTGGTCTTGACCATGGTGGAGAGATTGGAATCTGATTGCTTCTGCAGACAGGTGTCTTCTATACAGGTAACAAGCTGAGATTAGGAGCACTCCCTTTAAGAAAGTGCTCCTAATCTCAGCTCAATGCCTGTATAGAAGTCACCTGGGAGCCAGAAATCTTGCTGATTGATAGGGGATCAAATACCTATTTCACTCATTAAAATGCAACTTTTTTGAAATGCGTTTTTCTGGACATTTTTGTTTGTTATTCTGTCTTAACCAACCATTAAAATTATAGACTGATAATTTTTTTGTCAGTGGGCAAATGTACAAAATCATCAGGGGATCAAATACTTTTTTCCCTCACTAAAGAATTATTTTATTCTACCGAACCTGTCTTAGCAAGTAGGAGTCAAAAACGGCCTGATGTCAGTTGGAGTAACCAATGCTTTAAACTTGGTGGTCAGCGGGAACAAAAAAAAAAATGGTGTCACTGTCCGACTCGGCGGCGGCGGTGGGAGGCGGCTGTAAGCCATCAACGACAACCGCAATACTAAAGACACAGATTTCTCTGTATGAGGTCGCTACTTCTCATTATAATTGCAGTCGACCCTGCGCTCAAAGTACATCCGCTCCTTCTACTTGCATACCGGGGATACCTACCTATTCCTAATTACCATATTTCTCATACACCAATATTGGGATAATTAATCCCCTCTTTTCCCTTCCTTCCCCCCTCTGATCTCTCGTTCGCTGGGACCTCCTGGGGTAGCGTTGTCCCCCTTAGTGGTGACACACAGGGACCAGTGTGGAGAAGGTGGGGCCAGAGATACGCCCGTTTCCTAATTTTGGGTTTCCTGGCGTCCTGCGTGTGGTAGCCCCCGAGAATTGCTTCGACAGTTGGCCTCTCGTCCTGTTCATGCTTGGTGTAAAGTCTTCTTACCATTTGCCCCTGATGAAGGGACTCCAGCAGTCCCAAAACGCGTAGGCTCAGGTAGAAGACTACATGAACACACCTTCTGTTCGCTCACCAGCAGAATATTGTTTTTATTGTTAAACTGATTCATATGTTTGTATTTGCAAAATTCTTTTTGATATGTATATTTTTGTATATTTGTATTAATAAAACTGTTTTTTATTCTTATTCCGTTGCCTTTAAAGTCCCACCACTCTTTGAGGGGTCTTTTTCCTTTTTCCAAAAAAAAAATTAAAGTGTAAATGAAGGCAAAACTTATATTTTTTAAATTTTGGATAGATTATAGCAAAGGAGATTTATAACCCATGTCAGTTTTTTTGCCATCTGTGTACCATAGTAGAGGTTCCTCTTCACTTCCTGTCCTGTAGCCAAAACAGGAAGTGAGAAGAAATCCCTTCAAAGTGAGGGAAACCCAGGGTGTCGCCAAAACTAGTTAAAAAAAAGTTTAGCCTTTAGTTACACTTTAATGTGCTTGTAAAGGCTGAAGTTTTTATACCTTTATGCACTGTATACATGAAGGTAAAAAAACTTCTGTGCGCAGCAGTCCCCCCAGCCCACCCTAATACTCACCTGAGCTCCCTCTCGATCCAGCGATGTGCACTAGACCCTCAGCTCTGGGGTCTCTCCCTCCTCATTGGCTGAGACAGCAGTAGAAGCAATTGGCCCCAGAAAATGAGGAGAGAGAGGGGGCAGGGCCGAGCAGTGGCTTTGTGTCTTAATGGACACATAGAGCGGTGGTTTGGGAGTGTGCCTGCCGGGGTGCCTCCAGAGAAAGCTGCTTGCTCTGGGGGCACTTGACAGGAGGGATGGGCCAGGACCACGGGGGACCCAAGAAGAAGAAGAATGGGGCTGCTCTGTGCAAAACCGTTGCACAGAGCAGGTAAGTATAGCATGTTTGTTATTATTTTTTTTTTAATCTGTTGCCTTTAATATCACTTTAAAATGGCACCTGTGGTCAGGAGGAGGAGGAATAGGTCACCGTCATTGGTGTCAGTGGGAGGAATTCTGGCCCGTCATTGGTGTCAGTGGGTGGAATAGCATACTTCCCAATTTTTTGAGATGGGAACGAGTATGTAGGCATATGACACACCACCCGCTAATCCCCCTTAAAAAGAGGTTTATACAAAAAAATGATTAGTTAAACCCACAAGTGCTTTTTTAATGACTACTACTTCTTTATATTGGCTTTTGATATTTACAAATGCAGCAATTTAGAATTTGGATGAAAGGTTTAGCACTGGGAAACACTATTTTGAAAGATAAAAAGTGCATTTTATATACAACTATATAGGTCAGACCAAAATGAACGATGAAATGCGGGGGGAGGGGGGGGGGGACAGAGGGACTTCAAAAACAGGGGCAGTCCCTCTAAATCAGTTGGGAGGTATGAAATAGTGTCCCTTCATTGGTGTCAGTGGAAGGAATAATGCCCTATCGTTGGTGTCAGTTGGAATTAATGTGCCCTATCGTTGGCGTCAGTTGGGATAATTGTGCCCCATTTTTGGTGTCTGTTGGAATAATTGTGCCCCATTGGTGTCAGTTGTAATAATTTTGCCCCATTGTTGGTGTCAGTTGGAATAATAGTGCCCCATCCATCGTTGATGTCAGTTGGAATAATTGTGCCCCATTATTGGTGTCGGTTGGAATAATTGTGCCCCATCGCTGGTGTCCCTTGGAATAATTGTGCCCCATTGCTGGTATCACTGGGAGGAATCATGCTCCATTGTTGGTGTCACTGGATGGAATAGTTCCCCAAAAAACTAAAACCAAGCAAAGGGATGCATCTGGTCCCCAGGCCGCATTTTAGAGACCACTGATCTAAAGTAAAACCCCAGCCCAATTTATTACGTTTTTGATGCAGTAGTAATATTTGCCATGTTTTTTTATTTCCTCATCCTTAATGGGGACATTCACTCTTGCTTCTGATCTTGGTGACCACTGGGGAATCTGTAGTCCAGTCCAAAACAAAAACAAATGTCTTTTTCACTGTCTTAAGCTTATTTGAAGAGATATTTTGCATACTTCCTGTTCTAGTGACCCTACAAGAAGTGAGGCTCAATCTGACTTGCTGCAGCTTGTAATGCACATTATGAGAAGCTGACAGTGTGCAGTGAAATAAGTGTAAGCCATTTCAGTCCAGGAGAGGGTCCGGTACAACTGTGCAAGACTGAAGTTATGGCTGGAGGTCAGATTTAAGCAATATGACGTTATGTTTTTTGATGGCATGCAGATAGAACGTAGTCTTTGACAACTGCCATTGTGATTTTGCGTTGGATGATAATCGTTTGCACACCCCGCAACTCAGCACAGGGTCCGGCAAGAGGAGGAGAGCAGAAACAAATGTTGAAATGCTGCTTTGGGTCTTTGTGATTGAGCGTTCCAGCATAATGATAGACTACACACAGCATGCACTTATGCCCTGTACACACGGTCGGATTTTTCAGCTACAAAAGTCCGACAGCCTGTCCGACAGACTTTTGACGGACTTTTGGCGGACTTTCAAAGGACTTTCTAATGAACAGACTTGCCTACATACAATCACACCAAAGTCCGACGGATTGGTACGTGATGACGTACACCGGACTAAAATAAGGAAGTTGATAGCCAGTAGCCAATAGCTGCCCTAGTGTTGGTTTTTGTCCGTCGGACTAGCATACAGACGAGCGCAATTCTGGCTCTGGCGGAGTTACGACGTAAAGATTTGAAGCATGTTCCAAATCTAAAGTCCGTCAGATTTGCGACTGGAAAGGTCCGCTGAAGGTCCGATGAAGCCCGCACACGATCGGATTGTCTGCCGGATTTGGTCCGTCAGCGTCCGTCAGACCAGTCCGGTCGAAAAGTCTGACCGTGTGTACGCCCCCTAAGAGTTCTTTCCATCACATTATTTTACATAGTTACATAGTAGGTGAGGTTGAAAAAAGACACAAGTCCATCAAGTCCAACCTATGTGTGTGATTATGTGTCAGTATTACATTACATATCCCTGTATGTTGCGGTCATTCAGGTGATTATCTAATAGTTTCTTGAAGCTATCAATGCTCCCCGCTGAGACCACCGTCTGTGGAAGGAAATTCTTGCCGCTCTTACAGTAAAGAACCCTCTACGTAGTTTAAGGTTAAACCTCTTTTCTTCTAATTGTAATGAGTGGCCACGTGTCTTATTAAACTCTCTTCTGCAAAAAAGTTTTATTCCTATTGTGAGGTCACCAGTACAGTATTTGTAAATTGAAATCATATCCCCTCTACGTTGATTTAAAAAGAAACTTTGGGCCTTGTTAGAAACTTTTTGTTTGTTTTTATTCCCAAACTGCCCACATTGTACAGTCCACCAATCAGAAGTCCGATGCTTGCCACATAGTTATTGATCTGCCATGCAGTCCAACATTTGATTGTTTTAACAAATTAATTAGAAATAATTGTTCAAGCTGAAGTTTAACAATGTGACGTTCAGAGATTTTCTAAAAATTTCACACACGTTGAAAACGTGCTAGAAAGTTGCTATATAGAATTATAAATTTTCTGAAAGCATAGGCCCTGTACCCTGGCTGAAACAGAAGAGAGAGGCGCCTCTGGGTGTAGACTAAAAACAGTTTTATTCATAAAAGGTAGTGATGGTCAAGCTCACATGTTAGAAGTCATCAGAAAGGCATATAGATGTGAGCAGGTACTGGTGAAAAAAACATCATCCATCAGGAAGTCAGATCAGTCAAACAACTCCTGGCTGGAGGCTCTGCCTGTGTGTGAGGAGAGGTACCGCTGAGATGTATGGCCAGCCGCAGCGGTGACAAATCACAATACGAGGCAGAGAGCATGGAGGAGGAAAAACATCTGGCGAGGAGTGATGACGTCACAGATCGAGCGACGCGTTGCAGGGCGTACGGGCTGTGCTGACAAGACAGCCGCGCCCCTTCATCAGGCTATAGATGGATGGGATTGGGTTGCTTAAGAAGTAGGAGGTGGGAGGGAGGGCCAGGGCAAGAAATGTTATGATTGGTCTAAATAAAAGGAAGGGGAGGAACAAAAAACGGAACTGAAGGAAATGGTCAGATACAAAGACAATCAGAAGTGTCAGCAATGAAGTGTATAGCAGAAAAACATAGCGGTGATCAAGGGACAAATGTATAAAAAGAATTGGGCTGATATGTGGAATAGAGGGATGACAATTAAACTAATAATAAGGGTATATACCTAGGGAAACTGATTAGGAGGATAATTGATAAGTGGATATATAAATACGGGATGATGATGGGGGCATATAACTAAAGAAGCTAATGGGGAAATTAATGTGAATATATGAATGCCGAATGATGATAATGATGAGAACATAAAAACTAGTAGGGGAATTAAATGATATATGGACATATAAATGCATAGGTAAGATGAGTCTGGGGAGTATATATAAATAAATGCATAGGTAAAAAGAGTCGGGGGGAAGGAAAAGACAAACATATATAAATAAATATATATGTATACCGTATAATAAATAATTATAATAGGACTGGAAAGGAGAAGACAAAGGTATATAGATATATATATACCATATAATAATAATAATAATGGGAAAAAGAAAGAAGAAAAGGGGAAGAGGAAAAGGAAAGAAGGAAAAAAGGGGAAGGGGGGGGGGAAAGGGAGAAAAGCATGTATCTCTCCATCACACACAAATCAGGCCTTATATAAAAACACAACCACGTAAAAAAGAGATAAGTTATTGATAGGTAGTGATTGATAAAAATTATTATTATTATATTTGTTATTGCATATGTGTGTGTATGTATGCGCGCGCAAAAATTCGCACGCACACAACACCCACATGCACACAAATGCAAAACACAATACAGAACCTAAGATAATCGTACAAATCCTGTAAGTGTAAAACTAATAAATAAAAAACAGTGCTGTTGGAACCAAATTAAAAATATTAAAATTATTAAAATGAATATGTATAAAAAGGTTAAAGGATAGTGGAGATCTCTATACTTTCATTGATTCCTCCTGGCGATAGGGCATCCAAAGTGTATATCCAAAAGGTTTCTCGAGAACAGAGCTTCTTAAATCTCTCAGCGGGGGACAAAGATCTGGGGATCTGTTCGATTACCCATACCCTAAGTCCCGCTGTACCCTGGCTGCTGATAAGGAGGTACAACCGGCCCTATTTTTCAAGTCCTGGGCTAAATTTGTTCAACAGTGGGGTCCGGGCACCTGACTCATGGTGGTGGGGGGTGATCCGAGCATCAGGGGCAATCCCTGAAACTGAACCCTCTGTGGCTCCCCCTGCAGCGCAGCCGGCTTCTCCTACTCTCCCTCCGGTCAGCTTTCAACTTGTCAACTGCTCCAGGGGGAACCACAGGGGGATTGGTTCCAGTGATTGGCCCCTACCTTCACAATCCGACTCCCCTTCCCACTTTGCAGCTCAGATCCTCCTGTATCCCCCTTTACTTAGTGATGCCAGATTATTCTACTCCTCTCCCTCCCACTGGCCTCAGCTACTGTAGGGAACAGGAGGATTGGTGTCAAGATGGAGAACTGGTGGTTGATAATGGCCCCTTCCTATCCTGAATTAACACACAGTGAGCAATACTGATTGCTACTATGTTTATTCATAACGGAAGTAAGTATAGTGAACAGTGTTTACTATGCTTCAGTTTGTGAATAAACAGGAAGCCTCTGTGCAAAGCACTTCCTGTTCATTCTTCTGCAGAGCAGCTGTGGATGAAGAGAAAGCGATTGAGCACTCTCTGCTTTTAATCCCCCCTCCAGTACACATCAGGTGATTGACAGCCTCAGCTGTTCATTTTTCCCTATGAGGCTGGCTAGATGGCACAGGCACAGACTAGATGGCACAAGCACAGCCACTAATGGCACAGGCTGTTACATGTTTTTGGAAAAAAAAATTACAATAAGTGTATATTGATTGGTTTGTGCAAAAGTTATAGCATCTACAAACTATGGTATAGTTTTATTTATTTTTGCTAGTAATGGCAGCAATCAGCGACTAATAGCGAGAATGCGATATTGTGGCAGACAAATCGGACACTAACTTACACTTTTTTGGGGACCAGTGACACTAATACAGTGATCAGTGCTAAAAAATATATACGGTTACTGTACTGGAACAGAGGATCAGCACATCCCCCTCTCACAGAACAGAGGTCTGCCTTGTTTACATAGGCAGACAGCCATTCTGCCTTTCTTCTGAACGATCGACGGGTCCCGGCGGACATCGCATCTGCCGGACCCGCTGATTGGCTCCCAATGTGATTAGACAGGTACGTGATCTGGCGCAGAGCAGCCGCCCTGCTGCAGTAAATCTACGGTGGATGGTCAACAACTGGTTAAAAGGTAGCTAATAAATACAAAGCTACAGCTTTTAAACCCCCTCCAGCAGAGGTGCGGGGCTGTCTCCGGGTTTGGTTGGTGTTGGCATAGACTGTTGGAAGCAACGGGTAGAATGAGAGAGTTGACAGAAATAACAGTAGGTGGTTTGGATGGAATCAAGTACAACCTATCGAAAGCTATCATTCATTTTGTGCAACCACTTTAAAGTGATTGTAAAGTCTCATTTTTTTTTCTCAATAAAAATAACAAACATGTTATACTTACCTGCTGTGTTGCAGTGGATTTGCACAGATCCTCCTCTTCTTGTGTTCCTCATCTGTGCTCCTGGCCCCTCCCTCCTGTTGAGTGCCCCGACAGCAAGCAGCTTGCTATGGGGGGGCACCTAAGCCAAGTCTCAGCTCCCTGTGTCCATTCAGACACGGAGCTGTGGTCTGGCCCCGCCCCCTTTATATCCTGATTGGTTGACTGACTTTGACTGCAGCGGGTGCCAGTGCGCCACTGCTGTGTCTCTTGGACATCACTGGACAGAGATGGGGCTCAGGTAAGTATTAAGGGGGCTGGGGGGGGGGGGGGGTTGCTGCACACAGAAGGCTTTTTATCCTAATGCATAGAATGCATTAATATAAAAAAATAAACCTTCTGCCTTTACAACTCCTTTAAAGTTTAAAAGGAAAAGGTTTGGGACTTTAAATGAGGCCCATGACATTCTATAGCGATACGCCTCCATCCCCGAAACTGAAATTTAAAAGGAAAAGGTTTGGGACTTTAAATGAAGCCCGTGATACATATCTGGTAAAGTGGTCAAATGCATGATGGTATATTTATTCTTTCATATACATACAGATATCATGATGACATATAATTCATGTATATACACAAATGTCATAAACAACACATTACAGTATTAAGTATAATTGTTGTGGACTGGCTTGTAATCCATATCATAAAAAATATTTATATTATATTATATAATTTATATTATATTTTATGATATGGATTACAAGCCAGTCCACAACAATTATACTTAATACTGTAATGTGTTGTTTGTGACATCTGTGTGTATATATATATATATATATATATGAATTATATTGATAATATGTCATCATGATATCTGTATGTATATGAAAGAATAAATATACCATCATGCATTTGACCACTTTACCAGCTATGTATCACGGGCTTCATTTAAAGTCCCAAACCTTTTCCTTTTAAATTTCAGTTTCGGGGATGGAGACGTATCGCTATAGAATGTCATGAGCCTCATTTAAAGGGGTTGTAAACAATTGTTAAAAAACAAACAAAAAAAAAAACATGTCATACTTACCCTCCACTGTGCAGTTCTTTTTGCACAGAGTCGCCCCGGTCCTCCTCTTCTGGGGTCCCTCAGCTGCGCTGGGGGCTCCTCCCCGCGTGGAGTGTCCACGTTGGGGAAGCGCTCTCCTTGGTGGACACCCATGCAGGTGCGCTCCCGAGTCCCACATCTGTGTCCATTCACACAGAATGCAGGACTCGCGCCACCCCCCCCCCCCCCCCCCCCGCGATGCCACGTCATTGGATTTGATTGACAGCAGCGGGAGCCAATGGCTGCTCTGCTATCAACCTATCCAATCAGGCCTCGAGACACCAGCTCGGGGGAGGGGGGGGGTCGACGACAAGGGCTCGGGGGGGCTGCAGCACCATAGAAGGCTTTTCACTTTAATGCATATAATGCAATAAAGTGAAAAATCATGAGGGATTACAACCCCTTTAACTGCTTCCCGCCTGCCCACCGTCAAATGATAGCGGGGTGGTGCGGCTCTCGCGGGGGCGCACAGGTGATCATGGCTGCGCCGTGTTGCTAAGATACAGTGCGACCCCGATCTCTGTAAAGAGCCATGTCCCCGGCTCTTTAACCATGTGACCGGCTGTGTCCAATCACGGTAAACACGGAGATGCCAGTAACCGGCTCTCCTCACCTCACACTGACAGAGTGTGTGGCGAGGAGAGCCGATCAACAGCATCTCCATGCAGGGGGACATCTAGGAATGTAATCAGGGCACTGATCATCAGTGCCCTGATTACAATATAGCAATACAGTGTCACCAATCAGTGCCCACCAGTGGCAGCAGTCAGTGCCCACAAGTTCCACCAATCAGTGCCCATTAGCGATGCCAATCAATGCTGGCAATCAGTGCTGCCCATCAATGCCCATCACTGCTGTCGATCAATACCCATCAATGTCGCCCATCAGTGCCACCCATCAATGCCACCTAGTGCCACCTATGAGTGCCCATCAGTGCCGCCTATCAGTGCTCATCAGTGCCACCTATCAGTGCCTATAAGTGCGGCATATTAGTGCCTCCTCATCAATGCCCACCAGTTCAGGCTATCAGTGCCGCCTCATCAGCGCACATCAGTGAAGGCGAAAAAATTACAGTACTTAGTTACAAAATTTACTGACAGAAAAAAAAGTAAAAAAAAACTTTTTTTTTTCAAAACTTTTGGTCTTTTTTTTTTATTTGTAAAAAATAAAAAAAACAGCAGTGATTAAATACCTCCAAAAGGAAGCTCTATTTGTGTGAAGAAAATGATAAAACATTTGGGTACAGTGTAGCACGACCGCGCAGTTGTCATTCAAAGTGCGACAGCGCTGAAAGATGAAAAATGGCCTGGGCAGGAAGGGGGTGTAAGTGCCCGGTAGGCAAGTGGTTAAAGTCCCAAAACCC
This sequence comes from Lithobates septentrionalis, assembly GCA_037952835.1. NCBI lineage: Eukaryota > Metazoa > Chordata > Amphibia > Anura > Ranidae > Lithobates > Lithobates septentrionalis. The sequence continues at coordinate 413,714 of JBBDGP010000776.1, forward strand.
CCCTTATAACCACTTTAAAGTATACTGCACTCTTTCCTTTGGTTATTACTTTTGATACACTTTTTAAACGGTATTTTGGTCTGGGTTTATTTTATTTTTTGTGTTTGTATTTTTTTTTTTATTCTTCTTTATATTTTGTGACTTTGTATTTGCGATAAAAAAATGTAGCTGCATGGCTCCCAGACAGTGCGGTTGAATTTTGGAAGCTGTGCGGGAAGATCGCCTTGCAGTGTAAAGAGCAAGTAATATCAACTGAAGCTGTAACTCTCATAACCTTTAATTACACTGGTTCTCCAGAAAATGTCATGTTAATTATCCAGAAATCTAATTAGTATCTTCTCCAATACATCTGTAAATGTAATATTTATAGCTCAGCTTGACAGTGGTGATGACGAAGGAGCTTTTCTTCTCTGCTGTCATGGATTCCAAAGACCATCCTGGAACTTATATGGCAACATATTATATATCTGTATGCATAGATTGAAGCAAATATATGCAATTCAGGCCCCATTAAAGGAAAGTTCAAATTCAGGCCTTAAAGTTTGCTATCAGTACAAACACTAAGCCATATGAAATGGTATTTGGCTGCCATTGTTTAATTACAGCTCTGTAAGTGTTCACAGGCTTTTAGATATTGTTTTTTTTCCCACTTTGGTGGTTGGCATCTGTAAAATCTTTCGGGAAGGGCCAGTAGGATTCTCACTATTTATAAGCTATGATGTACCAAGGTCATCCATCATTGGCAATAGAAACACAAACAAAATGAGGACTGAGCTTGCTTTAAGCCTGCTGGATTTAGAAGCTTCATCTTTTTTTTCTTAAGAAGGTCAGCTCATACAGTGTCTCACAAAAGTGAGTACACCCCTCACATTTTTGTAAATATTTTATTATATCTTTTCATGTGACAACACTGAAGAAATGACACTTTGCTACAATGTAAAGTAGTGAGTGTACAGCTTATATAACAGTGTAAATTTGCTGTCCCCTCAAAATAACTCAACACACAGCCATTAATGTCTAAACCGCTGGCAACAAAAGTGAGTACACCCCTAAGTGAAAATGTCCAAATTAGGCCCAAAGTGTCAATATTTTGTGTGGCCACCATTATTTTCCAGCACCGCTTGAACCCTCTTGGGCATGGAGTTCACCAGAGCTTCACAGGTTACCACCGTTCCACTCCTCCATGACGACATCACAGAGCTGGTGGATGTTAGAGACCTTGCGCTCCTCCACCTTCCATTTGAGGATGTCTCACAGATGCTCAATAGGGTTTAGGTCTGAAGACATGCTTGGCAAGTCCATGACCTTTACCCTCAGCTTCTTTAGCAAGGTAGTGGTTGTCTTGGAAGTGTGTTTGGGGTTGTTATGTTGGAATACTACCCTGCGGCCCAGTCTCTGAAGGGAGGGGATCATGCTCTGCATCAGTATGTCACAGTACATGTTGGCATTCATGGTTCCCTCAATGATCTGTAGCTCCCCAGTGCCGGAAAAACACTTCTGCAGCCCCAGACCATGACACTCCCACCACCATGCTTGACTGTAGGCAAGACACCACTTGTCTTTGTACGCCTCACCTGGTCGCCCCCACACACGCTTGACACTATCTTAACTAAATAAGTTTATCTTGGTCTCGTCATACCACAGGACATGGTTCCAGTAATCCATGTTTTTAGTCTAGTTGTCTTCAGCAAACTAATTGCAGACTTTTTTTGTGCATCATCTTTAGAAGAGGCTTCCTTCTGGGATGACAGCCATGCAGACCAGTTTGATGCAGTGTGCGGCGTGAGGTCTGAGCACTGACAGGCTGACCCCCCACCCCTTCAACCTCTGCAGCAATGCAGATGCTGGCAGCACTCATACGTCTATTTCCCAAATACAACCTTTGGATATGACGCTGAGCACGTGCACTCAACTTCTTTGGTTGACCATGGCGAGGTCTGTTCTGAGTGGAACCTGTCCTGTTAAACCGCTGTATGGTCTTGGCCACCGTGCTGCAGCTCAGTTTCAGGGTCTTGGCAATCTTCTTGTAGCCTAGGCCATCTTTATGTAGAGCAACAATTCTTTTTTTCAGATCCTCAGAGAGTTCTTTGCCATGAGGTGCCACGTTGAACTTCCAGTGACCAGTATGAGAGAGTGAGAGCGATAACACCAAATTTAACACACCTGCTCCCCATTCACACCTGAGACCTTGTAACACTAACGAGTCACATGACACCGGGGAGGGAAAATGGCTAATTGGGCCCAATTTGGACATTTTCACTTAGGGGTGTACTCACTTTTGTTGCCAGCAATTTAGACATTAATGGCTGTGTGTTGAGTTATTTTGAGGGGACAGCAAATTTACACTGTTATACAAGCTGTACACTCACTACTTTACATTGTAGCAAAGTGTCATTTCTTCAGTGTTGTCACATGAAAAGATATAATGAAATATTTACAAAAATGTGAGGTGTGTAATCACTTTTGTGAGATACTGTAAGTATCATTTTAGTTATAGATGAAGTCAGTTGGTATGAGCCGCTCCAACTCCTTATAATTCTGGAAGATACTGGTGATGAGATCTTTCTTGTTGTATTCTGTTGCTCTGTTATTGTAAATGTTGGGTTTCTGGGTGTTTGGAACCACCTTTGGGTCTTCAACTTCTTCTTGCACGTACTCTAAAGTTTCAAACATTTGCACAGGTGGGCTTAGGTCTGGTTCACACCTATGCATTTTTTGTTCTTTTTTGCAGAAACACACTAGAGTCCATTTAACATGTATTCCTATGGGACACGTTCACATCTGTGCTTTTTTCTCTGTGTTTTTGGAAAGGGTCAGGGACTTTTTAAATGCAAAACAGTGCTTTTTTGGTTCAGTAGACTTCATTGGAGAAGCTACAGAAAGGCATTAGTTTTTGATGCGATTTTGAAGCGATTTTTGCAACAAATTGGCCAAAAAACTCTAAAAGCATTAAAAAATGCAATACACATTAAAAAAAAAAAAAAAGTGTAAAAATGCATTGTGTGCAAAAAGCACTGCAGAAACAGACCAAAAGCAAACTGCATAGTTTTGAACCAGGCCATAAACAAAATAAAAAATACTACTGGATAGAGAAACCACCTCCTATTGGCCATGGTAGATGTGTAGCCTGTAACACTCAAGCGTCTAGAACTTGCTAGAGATATATAAGAAATATGTAGTGATTTATCTCTCCAACATTTTAAATAACTTGAAGAGGGTTGGGTCAATCAATGGACAAAGCAGAAGAGATCAGATGAGCCCCTAAAGTGCCTACAAAAATCTTCTTTGTTATTCAGATCAATTTCTACATTGTTGTAGATCGCTGAGGCTGTCTAAGCCATCCAATGCTCAGTCTATCAAGTTGGATGTTGATTGAAAGATATCTGTTTTAAGTGCTTTTTGACCCCTCAAAGTTATGAGGGTCAACACCTGTTGACAAGAGGTTTTATGTGCTTGCTTTACATCACATCATGTCTTCTTGGCACTTTTGAGATGTTTTGGACACATTTCTGTGGACTCCACTTTTGGACTGTTAATATCTATTATGATGTTGCTTATTTGAAGTGCTGCATATTTTTTATACAAGTGAAATATACTTATATCTAGACTATAACTTCACGTTGTGGCCCTTCGATCGCAGATCAACTTGTTACTATCACAAATCAGAGTGACTGTAGGAATCTTTTGGTGTGTAGAAGCTTGCAGCCCAGTGTCCAGACACCCTATACAAATACCACCTCCATACTATTAGATAGTAATACTATTTGGAAAAATCTATGGGTTCCAGCTCTACGTATCTATTCCCCTATAGATCCTTTGCGTAGGCAGTACTGAATCTGGTACACGATGGTCTTTTTTTTATAATTGTGGTTGTGGCAGGCATCATGGGGCTGTTGATTGCAAAAGGGTTTCCTTTTGAAACCGTTTTTTGACAGGGTTACATCTCAAAATTGGCTGGACTGAAATAAGTTGACCATCCATGGCACATGTGGATTCCGATGAGTAGAAAAGTCTGAGCATTGCACAGTCTTCACAAAGAAACTCAACTGCTTTTATCAGTTTAGCTGTGATGCCTCAAGAAAGTGTCTCTTGTTTTTGCAACAGCTGATGGTGCAGGTAGGTGGTCAAGATGTAGAAAAGACCAAGAAGCTCTCCCAGTAGGTTGAGATGAAGTACAAAATTTGTAGACACCTGACCATTACATCTATATGAGCTTGTATGACATTCTATTCAAAAACCATGGACATTAATATTGACTTGTGACCCCCCCCCCATCTTGAAACTATAAAAGCCTCCACTCCTCCCAGGAGACTTTCCAAAAGATTTTGGAGTGTGTCTGTGGGAATTCGTGTCTATTCAGCCAAAAGAGCAAAGAGCATTTCAAGGTCAGGTAGTGATGTTGAATGAGAAGACCTGGCTCAAAGCCAGCGTTCCAGTTGGCCCCAAGTGTTGAGGTCAGGGCTATATGCAGGCCGCTCACACCCATACTAAAGACGTGATGTAGCCATGTGCCATATCCACCAATCAGATTCAGATTCACCTTAAATAATTGAATCTGATTCACGATACAGGAAGCAAAAAGGAGATAATCACACATCAAAGGTCACAGGAATTTCCCTACTACTGAACTCTCTGTATTCTGATGGATTTCATCAGGGGTCTCCAAACTTTCTAAAGAAAGGGCCAGTTTACAGTCCTTCAGACTTTAGTGGGGCTGGACTGTGCCCAGTGGGAGTAGACAATGCCCGATCTTTGGTCTTAGGGGGAGAAGTAGTTGGTGTCAGTGGGAGGAATAGTGCCCCATTTTTATTGTTAGTGGGAGGAAATATGCCCCATCATTGGTGTCATTGAAATAAGTAGTGCCCCATTGTTGGTGTCAATGGCTGGAATAATGCTTCAAGGGCCAGATAAAGGCAAGCAAAGGGCCACAGTTTGGAGACCACTGGATTACGTTATTTTAGAGTTTTTTGGGTAACATTAGCAGCTTTGTTTTGGTTTAACTTGTTGCCTGGAATTGATACTGGAACCTCAGCTGAAATGTAACCGCAGCAATACTGCCATATTGTAAAATAATATCAGAGAGGTGGATGTGTATGTCTGAAGTGCTCTGTTTACTACTTGTGCACATGCCAGGTGTGTGCACAATGCCTGTGATTGTGCTGTTGTTGGATAACGCAGATCACAGGCAAAAAAAAAAAAAAAGAGTACCCAATCAGAGTATTTCTGTGCCTTGTGATCACTGTGATGGCCAATCATAATCATGGTAAACACAAATGTAAGCACCTAAATTGTTTACATTGGTAAGCCCTTCCTCTCACAATGTAGGAAGGAGGATTTTATCAATGCAAGGGTAGGCAGCAGTATACTTTTTTGTTTTTTTTTCTTCCCAAATATTTGTTTTTCTTTTTCCAAAAATTTTTATTTTTTTTTATAATAGGTAATAAAAAACATTGGTTATTAAATACCACCAAAGAAATGCGTATCTGAAAAAAAAATAAAAAAATAATAATTATATTAAATTAATTTGGGTACAGTGTTGCATGACAAAGTAACCTCTCCAGGATGGTGGTGGAAGGGAGGGAAGAGTAAAAATTAACACAACAAAAACATCTACCATGGCTGCTGAATTATTAGCTTGGTGACATGCTCAAAACATGTTTTGTGCCAATTTACCGCCATTGTCGTTGGCGAATGACCTGCACCAGAATAGAAAATATATTTCTCTAGTGATAGTTCTATTCAATTCAACTGCTCCTTTTTTTTTTTTTGTCCCCATTTGAATTTATTTCATTATTGTCAGGTTCCACACTTACCAGACAGATGAGTCCACGTGGGCAGAGGGTAGGCTCCCTTACGTGTCCGATTCGGGGCCCCTGGTAGAGCAGACAGGAGGCCCGCGAGTGCGGAGTGGTATGAGAGCCTGAGGTACAGTCCTGGAGCACAGTGGTCTGGCAAGCAACCGGTAGAGCTTGAGACTTGGTGGAGCAGATGCAGAGCAGGAGTTGGTCAGACTTGGTCATACACGGCAGAGGTCGGCAACGGGCTGGCAGCAACGGTACAAGGGAGCAGGCAGAAGAGAAGTCAGACAAGCCGGGGTCGGGTACAGGCAGCAATCAAGGGAGGTCCAAAGGTAGCCGGGTCACAACGGGTAAACACTACGGAAGCACAGGAACACGGGATGATCACGGGACACAACACGGAGCTGTTTGATCAGGCAGCACTGGGTCAGTGCAGAGGCAGGATTCAAATAGGCAGATTGGCGCCAAAACGCCGCGCACGTGCACGCGCCGATTCGCCAAAGCGCGCCGCGCCCCCGCACGCGCCCGAGCGCGCCCCCGGAACCAGCACGCACGCCCACACCACCAGACATGTCAAAGGCAGCGCCCACAGGCGGACGCGCGCTAACGCGAACGCGCGTACGCACAAACGCCCGGACGCCACCCCGCACGCCACGGCCGGTGAGCCCAGGCACGCCGGTGCCCACAGGGACACGCGCCCCAGCACGCACAGGGACACGAACGCCAACGCGCCCCGGCGCGCACCGGCGCCCAACCAGGTAACCTCTCTGACAGTGCCCCCTCCTCAAGGGCAGACTCCGGATGCCCAACTGGGCCATCTTCGAGGCATGAGAGGTTTTGAAGGACTGCAGGAGTTCTCTGGCGTGTAAATTGCTTTCCGGCTCCCACGAATTATCTTCGGGTCCATAGCCTTTCCATTTTACTAGATATTGCACCTGATTGTGCCTTCTTCTACAATCTAGAATTGCTTCCACTTCGAACTCCTCTTCGCCATTCACCACAATAGGTTTGGGTGGACCAATGTTGCGCCCAGAAAAGAAATTAGGAGTGACTGGCTTCAGGAGAGATACGTGGAACACTGGATGTATCCTCAGAGAATTAGGAAGGTCAAGTTCGTAGGCCACGTTGTTGATCTTCCTTTTTATCCGGAAGGGGCCCAGGTATTTGGGGCCCAGTTTCTTGGATGGGCAGGCCAACTTGAGATTAGTGGTAGACAGCCAGACAGAATTGCCAGGTTCAAGAACGAGTTCCCCCCGTCTCTTCCTATCAAAGATTTTCTTATAATCTTCCTGAGCCTTGGTCATGGTCTCCTGCAGCAATTTATTGTTGCTAGAGAAAAAGTCCAAAGTTTGGGATACTGCAGGAACAGAGCATTCAGGGACTGATCCGGGCAAGAAGGATGGATGGAAACCGTAGTTGGCAAAAAACGGAGACTGGTTCGTAGCTGAATGTAGGGAGTTATTGTAGGAGAACTCCGCGATGGGAAGCAGGGAGGCCCAATCGTCCTGGGAAAAGGCAGAAAAACAGCGGATGTATTGCTCCAAAGTCTGGTTCGTCCTCTCGGTTTGCCCATTTGACTGAGGGTGGTAAGCCGAAGAGAACGACAGCTCGATCTCGAGCGCGCCACAGAGGGCCTTCCAGAATCTGGAGGTGAACTGAACGCCCCTGTCCGAGACTATATTGGTCGGGACTCCATGCAGCCTGACGATCTCCTTTATGAAGATGGAAGCGGTCTCCATGGCCGAAGGGGTACCCTTCATGGGGAGGAAGTGGGCCATCTTAGACAGCCTGTCAACCACTACAAAAATGGCCGAAAAACCTTCTGATGGTGGAAGCTCAACAATGAAGTCCATTGATATCATGGTCCATGGCCTCTCTGGGACTGGCAATGGCCTCAACAGGCCCCAAGCTCTTGTCCGGCTAGTCTTGTTTCTGGCACACGTGTTACAGGACTCCACATAGTCCTTGCAATCTTTAGTAAGACATGGCCACCAAAAGGTGCGTTGGACAAGGTCGATTGTTTTTCGAGTACCGAAGTGGCCGGCCAGTTTATGATCATGACATAAACTTAACACCTGTACCTTTAACTCCTCAGGGACCACAATCTTATTTTTGAACCAGAACAGACCATCCTTGGTACAAGACTCGGCAGGTGGAGACATTCCCATGGAGGCGCGTCTGATTCGGGAAATTAAGTCCTCCTGAAGGATTAGGAAATTTCCAGAGGGAAGGATAGTATCCGGGGACACGGTTCTTTCGGAATCGAGGAACATCCGGGAGAGAGCATCAGGTTTAACATTCTTGGATCCGGGCCTGAACGTAATGTGGAAAATAAATCTGGAAAAGAAAAGTGCCCATCTGGCCTGCCGGGGTCTCAATCTTTTGGCTGTCCTTAGATATTCCAAGTTCTTATGATCTGTGTAGATCAATATGGGGTGTGCTGCGCCTTCCAGAAGGTACCGCCATTCCTCCAGAGCCGCTTTAATGGCCAAAAGCTCCCGATCACCCACATCGTAGTTTTTCTCGGAAAGAGAAAGTTTGCGTGAGAAGAATCCCACAGGGTACAGCAGTGATTTGGCACCCTGTCTCTGTGAAAGCACAGCTCCGACTGCAACCTCAGACGCATCCACCTCCAGGACGAAGGGCAAGGCAGGGTTGGGATGCTTAAGGATAGTGGCTGAGGTGAATAGTGCTTTGAGTTTTTCAAAGGCCCTTTGTGCCTCAGGTGTCCAGTGGAATCGGCATCCTTGTTTAGTAAGCTCCGTGATGGGAGTTATGATCGTAGAAAATCCTTTAATAAATTTCCTATAGAAATTGGCGAAGCCAATGAAGCGTTGTACTCCTTTTTTGTCGGTCGGTGCAGGCCAATCCAGAATAGCGGATACTTTTTGTGGGTCCATTTTGATGCCATCAGGGGAAATAATCAGGCCCAGGAACAGGATAGATTGGAGCTCGAATTCACACTTCTCAAGTTTGGCGTATAGTCCGTGCTGTCTGAGCCGGGAGAGTACATTTCGCACATGTTTACGGTGTTCCATCAGGGAGGCCGAGAAAACCAAGATATCATCCAGGTAGACGATGACATAAAGATCCAATAAGTCGTGAAAGACATCGTTGATGAAATGCTGGAATGTCGCCGGTGCATTGCACAGACCAAAAGGCATGACGAGATACTCGTAATGTCCGAATCGAGTACGAAAAGCCGTCTTCCACTCGTCTCCCTCTCTTATGCGGATTAAATTATAGGCTCCACGGAGGTCAAGCTTGGTAAAAACGGTAGCCGATCCCAGTCTCTGGAATAGTTCAGGAACCAAGGGTAGCGGGTATCTGTTTTTAATAGTAATTTTATTGAGCTCCCGATAGTCAATGCAAGGACGTAAGGAGTGATCCTTCTTTTCCACGAAGAAGATACCTGCCCCAGCTGGAGACGTGGACGGACGGATGAACCCTTTCTTCAGGTTCTCGTCTATATAGGTCTTCAGGGTGCCTAACTCCTGCTCCGTTAGAGGGAAGATCCTCCCAAAGGGAACTTCGGTACCTGGTAGGAGTTCAATTGGGCAGTCATAAGGCCTATGAACTGGAAGGGTTTCTGCCCCTTTTTTACTGAAGACGTCCAGGAAATCCCGGTAGGGTTCGGGAAGGTCTTGGCAGGGCTTAGCTTCAGAGTCCATGCGCAGGCATTGGGAGGGGGTTAATGGGGTCCCCCGTAAACAATGTTGTCTGCAATATTCCGAGGAAAACTGAATCTTGCCTGTAGACCAGTTGATACTGGGATTATGGGCCTGTAGCCAAGGTATTCCTAGGATGACTGGGAAGAGAGGCGAGGAAATGACATCTAGGCGTAAGAGTTCCTGATGTTCCGGGCCAATGGTGGCCAACAGAGGAACCGTTTCTTGGGTGACAGGTCCGGAGCGGAGGGTGGAGCCATCCGCTAAGAAAACTGCCAGTCCTTGAGCTTTAGTCTGAGTAGGGATACGATGGGTTTCGACAAAGGTCCGGTCAATGAAACCACTACAAGCTCCAGAGTCAATGATGACCGGTACTGGGATGCTCCTTCCAGGTAACTGCAATACAATGGAAAAAGTTAGATGGTTACCGGCACTAGGTAGGACAGGTGCACACAGAGAAGAAGATGGTAGACACTTACGTCTCTTGTTTGGGCATACTCTTGCAAAGTGACCAGACTCCCCACAGTACAGGCACAAATTGAGTGTGCGCCTGCGTGTCTTCTCCTCAGAAGTCAGAGAGGGACGGAGCAGTCCCAACTGCATGGGCTCTGGGGCCTCCGGGCCCGGGGTAGAAGAGACCAGCGGAGCTTGGTTTGGGGCACAAGGAGCCCTAGGCAGCATCCAGGTAAGACGTGGGTGACCTTGACTAACAGACCTCTCAGAGCGTCTCTCCCTGAGGCGACGGTCTATCTGGATGGACAGGTTAATTAACTCTTCCAGTGTCTGCGGTATCCCCACTCGTGCCAGTTCGTCTTTTAGCGGATCTGACAACCCCAGCCGGTATTGGTGACGCAAGGCTGCGTCGTTCCAGTTTGTATCCGAGCTCCAACGCCTAAACTCCACGGCGTAATCTTCAGCAGCTCTGCGACCCTGTTGAAGGGCATGTAAAGCGGCTTCTGCCGTGGTTGTTAGCTGGGGGTCCTCATACAGCTGAGACATAGCTAGGAAGAAGGCATCTAGGGAGTCAAGAGATTGGGCCTTCTGCTGCAATAGGCGGTGGGCCCAGGTTTGAGGCTCTCCGGTCAAAAGGGATATGACGAACCCCACTTTAGTAGCTTCCAGGGAGAATGTTCGAGGCTGCAAAGCGAAGTAGAGCTCGCATGCGCTGCGAAACGCACGGAACTTACTGCGTGCTCCGGAGAATTTTTCGGGTGTGGGCACCCTGGGCTCTGGTGGTAGCATTACTACAGAGGGTGCTGAGGCAGGGTTGGCGGAAACTGCCCCTGGTGAAGAAGCTGAAAGGGCCTGGACTTGTCCTTCCAATCTGGTATAGCCTTCCTGTAGGCTTTTAACGGCTTGAGTAAGGCCCGCTAGGTGCCTACACAGTTCATCCATGGGGGAGGCCCCCTGCCCGGACTCAGTCATGGCTGCCTGATACTGTCAGGTTCCACACTTACCAGACAGATGAGTCCACGTGGGCAGAGGGTAGGCTCCCTTACGTGTCCGATTCGGGGCCCCTGGTAGAGCAGACAGGAGGCCCGCGAGTGCGGAGTGGTATGAGAGCCTGAGGTACAGTCCTGGAGCACAGTGGTCTGGCAAGCAACCGGTAGAGCTTGAGACTTGGTGGAGCAGATGCAGAGCAGGAGTTGGTCAGACTTGGTCATACACGGCAGAGGTCGGCAACGGGCTGGCAGCAACGGTACAAGGGAGCAGGCAGAAGAGAAGTCAGACAAGCCGGGGTCGGGTACAGGCAGCAATCAAGGGAGGTCCAAAGGTAGCCGGGTCACAACGGGTAAACACTACGGAAGCACAGGAACACGGGATGATCACGGGACACAACACGGAGCTGTTTGATCAGGCAGCACTGGGTCAGTGCAGAGGCAGGATTCAAATAGGCAGATTGGCGCCAAAACGCCGCGCACGTGCACGCGCCGATTCGCCAAAGCGCGCCGCGCCCCCGCACGCGCCCGAGCGCGCCCCCGGAACCAGCACGCACGCCCACACCACCAGACATGTCAAAGGCAGCGCCCACAGGCGGACGCGCGCTAACGCGGACGCGCGCTAGCGCGAACGCGCGTACGCACAAACGCCCGGACGCCACCCCGCACGCCACGGCCGGTGAGCCCAGGCACGCCGGTGCCCACAGGGACACGCGCCCCAGCACGCACAGGGACACGAACGCCAACGCGCCCCGGCGCGCACCGGCGCCCAACCAGGTAACCTCTCTGACAATTATGTTCGTCTCCCCTCCCCCTTCCGCAATGCCATTTGATTAAAGGCTCTATTTTTCTACACATAAGACCAGAGATTATGTGACATTTTCCGGAGAGCTCCTTGTCTTTCATCTGACACAGTATAAGAGTCCAGACAGACCCCAGCTTTTCATACAACACTCCTTCCAGGGCACGCTGACAGCTGATATTACTGCCCCCCGTCTCCACACCTTCTAAACCGTGTTCATTAATCCCGGCCCTCTTATAGCAGATGCTCTTTAAGGCCGATAAGTATGATGATGTACTCGCTGTTTCAGAACCAAAATAATACCGGCAAGATTGCAGGATGTCTTTCGGCAGACTTTAATGACTAAGGCACTGTTATCAATTTTTTTTTTTTTTTTCCTAAGCCTTTTGCTTTGTAGCCCGATAATGATAAAACCAAGCTTCATTTCCTTACAGTGCTCAGAACATTGATATGTATTATCCATATAATGTAGTTTTCTTTATACATTTGAATGAGATCAGCTCAAAGCTGAACTCCAGGCACAACTGATAATCAATACTTATACAGAATGGTGTTCACCTTCCTGACTTTTATGGTGGAAAACCTTTTTACTCCATTGCATTGCTGAGAAATCTGCATAAAAGGTTGCCCAATTTCACCATGAAGCCCCCCCCCCCCCTGCTTCCCTTATGAAAACTGGTGACTGCTGGCTTCTTTTTGTTACCTGGGTGACCAATCGCCTATTGGCCCTCTATGAAACTATTCACAGGCAGTGCTTGCGTCACCATGTCAGCTCTCTCTGTACGTGGGGAACACCAGAGCTGAGCGGTTGCTGGGACTCCTCTGCATCTCCACACCCAACCTCATCCCCTTGGCCCATACTTTGTGGGCAACTAGAGGGATCATGGTAGTTGTAATCTTGCTGGTTTGTTAAGATATTCCCTCTACATGTCTTACTGGAAGAGACTTTAGTGCATAGGGTGTTGTCGTTCTCTTGATTGGCATATGCCAGGTTACCAATTGCCTCTCTGCCCCCTTTGGCACTATTCACAGGTGATGCCAACATCATCACATTGTTGTTGTTTGTAGGAGGTGGACAGCAGAGGTGGGTAGTTGCTGGGACTGCTCTGTATCTCCACACCCAATTCCATCCACCTCTGCCATACTCGGTGCCACATGATTGGGACTTTAGGGTCATTGGTCACTTGTGTAGCACCCTCTAGTGTGTGCTAGAAGTTAGTAGAGGGTGTGTTAGAATTTAGAGTAGGTAAAATATAGTTTGGCTCAGAGCTAAGCCTGAGCAATTGAATCTGGTACAGGGTTCAGTGAAGTTCAGGACTGGGTGACTCATTCTAACAGCTCTCTGGTACCTCCTCCTGGTCTAGAAGGTTGGAGAATCTTATAGATCTAGTGGGTGGCGGTTAGGAGGAGATGCCTTAAATATTTATGGAGCCTCAGCCAATTCTCGGAGGTAGACTGGCAGGGAGCTGAGACCACACCATAAATAGACATAGGCCATGCCAGGAGGGCAGTCGAGTGGCAGATGGAGATACAGTGCTGATGAGGCTGTCGTGGCCCTCAGGGATACCCCCTAGTCTGGGGGGGGGGTGTCCTGCCTTAAGCCAGGGCTCGGGTGCTGGAAGGATCCTGCCATGACACACGAGAGGAAGCCCTTCCTGGAGGCACGGAAACAAGAGAAGACAGAGTGATTAGATTAGCACTGTTGGGGACTAGCAAGGGGGGAGACTGCCACATGTAGCCAGTCTCCCTGAAGACAGCGGTGTGCTTGAGTCTTCATCCTTCCCTAAGAGCTCTCCTGAGTGTCAGCCAGGTGGGCTGGTGAAGAGTCAGTCAAAAGGACTGGTGTGAGAGTTGGCCTGAGGGCTAGTGAAAGGAGCAGCTGCAACCAGGTGGGTTGGCAGTGCCTGAAGAGGTGGTGCTGGGAGCAGTGGCCACAGGGAAGATGTTTCTAGCTGTTTCACTACATTTTTGCTGCACAAGGGGCTACGAGTTTCTGCCTGTAAAGGGCCATTGCTAAAATCTGACTGGGGGCCTGTCAGATTATTCTACAGTGATTCAGCTGAAGCAAGCAAGTGTGTGCTGGAGGCTCTGGAAGAAGACTATATATATTTCCTTCTCCTGCTGCCCTCTCCAATGGCGGCCTCCTGTGGACTCGCTCTCCCAGGCCTAGTGGACAGAAAGGAGGTGGTGTTGGAATCCTCCTATCCCCTTAAAGCCCTTTTCAGGTTCTTCATCCACCCCCCTCTCTGGACCGTTCTCAAGCTTCCTTGACGACTTCTCTGCCTAGCTACCCTACTTTCTCTCTTCTGAAATTCCAACAATCATTCTTGGTGACTTCAACATTCCTGTTAATTTTAACACTCCCCTTCTTCTAAATTTCTGAGCCTAACCTCCTCTTTTGACCTCAAACAATGGACACACACTTCTATTTACTCTGTTGGCAACTGCCTCGTATTTTCTTCTCTCATATACCTCTCCAACATTCCTTTTCCTCTCTCTGATCACCACCCTATTAGTTTCACTCTCTCCTTGCCTTCCAACTACCAAACAATTACCTGTAGAAAACTTCGCCATCTTAACCCTTCTCTTCTTTTTTTCTGCTACAGATTGTCTCTACGACAAAATCTTATCCTTGTCCTGCCCCAACCTGGCCCCTTCTATCTACAACAGTTCACTGTCATCCACCCCGGATAGCTTGGCCCCCTTCACTACACACAGAATCAAGCCCCGACCACTACAATCCTGGCAGATAGACTATACCAGAAGCCTCAAAAAACAGAGCCGTGCTCTTGAGAGTCTGTGGAGTAAGACTAAGTCACAGCAAGATTTCGCTAATTTAAATCTGCACTCCAAAAATACCGTTCCTGCCTTTACACTACCAAACAGACCTACTTTATCACTTTATCAATAACACCCTCTCATGCAGTCCCCATCAACTCTTTTCTACCTTTTAACGTTCTACTTAACGCTCTACTTTGTCCGCCTTACCTCCACCCACTAACTTACTCACTTACTTACTAACTTACTCACTGCCCAGGAGATTGCTAATCACTTCAAAAATAAGATTGATACAATTCGTCTCGAGATCTCCACTCTACAGATATCTCCCTCACTTTACACTCTTTGTCCTCCTACACAATCAATCTTCTTGTTTAACCCAGCTACTATAGAGGGAGTCACTAAACTTTTTTCTAATGCCCATCCTCTGCCCGCTGGACCCTATTCCTTCTCAAATACTACGGTCATCCTCTGACTCTATCCTACACTCTTTAACTCATATCTTCGAACTCTCCCTATCTATTGGCATCTTCCCCAACCCTGTAAAACATGCACTAGTCACTCCCATACCAAAAAAGGCCTCACTGGACCCCACCAATCTTAGCAACCTAGAACCTATCTCCTTATTTCCTTTTGCCTTCAAACTCCTTGAACGTTTAGTCTACAACCGACTGAGTGACCACCTCATTAAGAATAACCTTCTTGATCCTCTTCAGTTTGGATTTCGCCCACAGCACTCCACAGAAACCGCTCTCCTAAAACCCACAAACTACTTAATAACAGCTAAAACCAACAGTCATTATTCTGTACTTTTACTCTTGGACCTCTGCGCTGCATTTGATCCATTTCATCTCCCCCTCCTCCTCAAAAACTAAATTTGCTTGGTCTCCATGGCTGTGCTTTCCATTGGTTCGAATCTTACCTATCTCACCGCACCTTCAGTGCCACTTACAACTCCACTTTCTCCTCTCCGACACCTCTTATCGTTGGGTCCCCCCATGGTTCTGTCCTTGGACCTCTACTCTTCTCGATCTACACATCCTCCCTGGGTCAGCCCCCCCATGGCTTCCGCTACCATTTATATGCCGATGACACCCAAATCGATCTCTCTACCCCTCAGCTCACCCCATCAGTCTCCTCACACTTCACTGATTTACTAAAAGACATATCATCCTGGATGTCACACCACTTCCTCAAACTGAATCTATCTAAAACCGAGCTCATAATATTTCCTCCCCCACATGCCCCTTCCCCTGACTTCTCTGTCAAAATCAATGACACAACTATCCCTCTGTCCCCACATGTCAGGCTGCTAGGGGTAACCCTAGACTCTGAACTGTCCTTTCAAGCCCACATCCAATCCCTGTCCAAATCGTGCCACCTTAGCCTCTGCCACATTTCTAGAATATGCCCCTTTTTAACCAATGACACCACCAAGCTTCTAATTTATTCCCTGGTTATCTCTCGCCTCGACTACTGCCAATCACTCCTCATTGGATTACCTTTACATACACTATCCCCGCTTCAGTCCATAATGAATGCTGCTGCAAGAAACATCCACCTTACCAACCGTTCACTGCCCTCTACCCCTCTCTGCCAATCCCTCCACTGGCTTCCACTCGCCCAACGAATAAAAAATAAAATAAATAATAGTTTACAAAGCCATCCACAACTCTGCCCCAGCAACATCACTAACCTTTTGTCTCAAAATACCAACCAAGCCGCTCCATTTGGTCCTCCCAAGACCTCCTGCTCTCTAGCTCCCTTGTCACTTCCTCCCATGATCACCTCCAGGATTTCTCCAGAGCTTCTCACATCCTTTGGAACTCCCAACCCCAATCTGTCCGACTGTCCCCTAATCTATCCATCTTTAGACAATCCCTGAAAACCCTTCTCTTTAACCACTTCAATACCGGCGTATAGTAATATGACGGCCACAGATGGGATCTCCCATCCTGGGTGGCCGTCATATGACGTCCTGGGCTTCCCGGCCGTCTATGGGGTGCGTGGCCGCCGCGTTGCTCGGGACCCGGTGCACGTGCTCGGCGGCCGTGGTGTCCGCCGGGCACCCGTGATTGCCCGTTAACCAAGCAGGACCGTGGATCTGTGTGTGTAAACACACAGATCCACATCCTGTCAGTTGAGAGGAGACCAATCTGTGTTCCCAGTACAGAGGAACACTGATCGGTCTCCTCCCCTTGTGAGTCCCCACACCCTACAGTTAGAATCACTCCCCTAGGAAACACATTTAACCCCTCCTGTCCCCCTAGTGGTTAACCCCTTCCCTGCCTGTCACATTTATACAGTAAACAATGCAATTTTTTAGCATTGATCGCTGTATAAATGTGAATGGTCCCAAAAATGTGTCAAGTGTCCGATGTGTCCACCATAATGTCGCAGTCATGGATCGCCGCTATTACTAGTAAAAAAAATAAATAAATAGCATTTTTTTAAAAATGCCATAAATCTATCCCGTATTTTGTAGACGCTATAACTTTTGCGCAAACCAATCAATATACGCTTATTGCGATTTTTTTTTAACCAAAAATATATAGAAGAATACGTATCGGCATAAACTGAGGAAAAAATTTGTTTTTTTTTTTTTTAAAAATTGGGATATTTATTATAGCAAAAAGTATAAAATATTGTGTTTTTTTCAAAATTGTCGCTCTTCTTTTGTTTATAGCGCAAAAAATAAAAACCGCAGAGGTGATCAAATACCACCAAAAGAAAGCTCTATTTGTGGGGAAAAAAGGACGTCAATTTTGTTTGGGTAAAACGTCGCACGACCGCGCAATTGTCGTTTAAAGTGCGACAGCGCTGTAAACTAAAAATTGGTCTGGGAAGCAAGGGGGTGAAAATGCCCTGTATTGAACTGGTTAAAGAAGCTTATCCTGCTTCTAACTAATACACTGTTATACTTTCTCTGTCAGCTCCTCCCCCACAGCTATTACGTTTTTGTATCAATTGACCCTCCCTTGTAGATTGTAAGCTGTAACGAGCAGGGCCCTCTGATTAATGTAACTGTAATGTCTGCCTTCATTTTGTTAAGCGCTGCGCAAACGTTGGCACTATATACATTTTGTATAATAATAATAATAATATAGACTGTCTATAGGAAAATGTCCCTGAAGTTTTGCTGAAGTCAAGTGGGCATCCTATAACCTCACATCCCTATCCAAGTTATTAACCCTTAATAAATAACAAAAACAAAGTCACAGACTGTTCTCTGACTCTGGGTGCTTGTGAAAATTTGGTGTGCCTGGCTGTGCGTGGAGGTTCCAAGTTAATCAGCAGGCCCTACAGGGGTGTGCTACACGTGCATTGCAAGTACCATGACCCAGACCATGCAACTGGTGGGGCAACTGGCTGGTTCCAAACCTTTGCTGAAAGTGACCTTACTGCATTGGGTGATGTAGCTGCTGTCCATTGGCATATACCAGGTGACCCATCACCTCACTGTCCCCTTTGGCACTATTCATAGGTAGTGCCAGGGCAGTCATGTCATCATTGTCTGTAGAAGGAGGACAGCAGTGGTGGGTAATACACCATCCACTTGAGCCTTAGTCAGTGCCACCTGTCAATCAGCCACATATATACAGCCACCAGTCAATTGCATTGCAATTGGAAAATGAATCGCCAGCACTCTTTGAATTTGTGACATTAATTGCTTTATTCAAACATAAGAGTGATCACACAATATGTTGCAGAGTTTTTTGAAACCTTGCAGCACCCCATAATCAGGCTCATGAAGTGTGCAGTCTGGCTGGATGCACCAGCATGCACCAAAAGCTATTTAGCAGAAAGGATTCTTCATCACTTCCTCCAGACATGGGTTGCCCTCTTAGATTCCACCTCCCGACTTGGTTGAGTGAAGGTCCACTGATGTCATCACAGGGACAAAGAAGAGATTTACAGGTCTCATGGTGGAATGTAATTAAGAAAAAAACATTGAGAATGCAACTACATTTAGCCGGAGAAGGACTTTGACTAGTTTGGCAACCGAAGGCCGATTCCGTTTTGAGGTAGATCTCCAGTGACTTTTCAGCTATAGGTCGGCACGTATCTCATATCTACTCAGGGCCGTCTTTAATTTTGATTGGACCCTGGGCAAAACTTTTCTGAGGGGGCCCCCTTGCAGTTTTGCTCTCCACCTGCTCTGAGACATACAATAAATAGCAGTTTACTGAATCAGATCAGACAGCTTTTCCGATTGGTTGCCAGAGGTTACAGTGTATCATTACCGCTCACTGACTGGTTGCTAGAGGTTACAGCACACATTACGGCTTACTGATTAGTTGCTAGAGGTTACAGCACATGATTTCTGCTTGTTGATTGGTTGCTAGAGATTACTGTGGATATGACCTCAGGGGGGCATGAAGTACAATGCTGCTGCTATTTACATATGAATGCCAGTAATTTACATGTAAACACAGGGTCTGCAGGTGAGTCATCTGTACACAACAATAGGGCAGAGCTGGGCAGCATTAGTAGCAGCACTTCACACTGAAATATTGGGACACAGCACGGGACTAAAACCTCAAGGGATGAGGAAATTTAAACCAGGATAGTTGGCAAGTATGTGGCAGCTGCTTTGGGCCCCACAACAATGACAGGGCCCAGGGCAGCTGCCCCTTTTGCCCTGCCTTAAAAACGGCCCTGTATCTACTAGTGTGCAAGTGTTGAAGAATTTGGTCAAGACCACTTTTGTTGTGGTGGTATAATAAAGAAGTTTTCTTGTACGTTATTGTACGTGTGGAACAGTCTCCTTTATTAGGATAGTGCCAACTATATGATTAATAGCAGGTTTTGTATACAGTGTAGCAAACACATAATTGGTCAACAGTATTTAAAGACATTAGAAAAGCCTGACAGCATAACTAATCTGAACAGATTACCAAAAACGGGATGTTACACAATACATGAACAACAAGCCAGATACAGGGTAAACCTTTGACATATACTACTAGATGGTCATTGCCATAAAGCATTCATGATCTTCTCTGTAGTTACCCCAAGAGGACCTGGAGGGTTCATTAGTCAGGAGCGGACTGTAATTCGCCTCCGAGGCCTATTTATTGTTTATTTATGCATCTTTACTTGATATTTAGGTTCAATTCTTTGCCACATGGGGGAAGATCCAGCCAAAGTCCACAAGTTTTTAGTAAAGCATTCCAGGTATGGCGTTTTTTCACATTTACATTGGCTTAGCCGGCAGCAATGTAACTATTAATTTACCATACCTGTGGGATCCCTCTAGAACACTGGTGCCCCACCAGCAGCCCAAGGACCACATGTGGCCCTTTGATATATGATGTAGTTTGTAGTGGGAACATTGATTAGGGTAATAGCATTGATCTATATCAGCTTCATTTAAGATGTTCCCAGTTTCATATTGTCTTCTGCAGCATCTCCCCAGCCAAAAATGTATCCTGTCCATACTCTGACCCTCAATTCCTCTTATTAGGATTTTTTTTTTTAATGTGCGGTGGTTCTAAAGACGAAAAACACAAAAACCTTTGAGTGTACAAAAAAACGTACATGTGAAACTCACGCTAAAAAGTGCATTTAAGGGTGTGCTTTGTCCAGCCCGGAAGGGGTAGGACTTCTCCCTGATCCCCCAGGGCGCAAGGCTCTTGACGGGACATAGGGCACGACATGGTCCACCTAGCCAGACCCCTTTCCTCGTGATCAGCCGAAGCCCACCACCAAGTACTAGGTTGAGGGGCTATCCTGAAGAGAGACCCCCCCAGGGTCAGGGGTGGAAAGAACCTGTGGGCCACACTCCCCCCCCCCCCCCCAGACATCAGGGCAAGCCCGAGGAATAAACAAAATAAATAAATAAGTGGCTGTGCAATGTGCACTGGCTAGGCCCTGAGGCCTGGTAACAAAAACTGCCCTGGCCAAGAGGCCTAGCCCTAAAAGGCACAGTGCTGACAAAAAAGGTTTTTGGTGCTGTGACCTTGTGCCTTTTCACACTGTGGGGTCCCACACCCAAGTGTTACTGAGAGCACCCCTAGGGCGACCACTCCCAGAGGGCACAGACACCACGGACTCTCTGCCTTCCCAGTCCCATGGCCAGACAAGTTAGATCAAGTAAAACCAGGAGGAACTGGGCCCTTCCAGTTTTTTTGGGGAATTACTCCTGTGCCCCCCAACTTCCTGTGGGCGCCCCGGTTACTATACAGCCATCCATTTCTACCATAAAGGCTAGAATGGTGGTGTAGCACCCCTACTGGACACTGATAACAACAAATACTACACTTGATCTTAGCCAAAAGGCCAAGAAGAAATACAGTTTATGACAGTTCTTTCAAGCATTACATATAGTGAACATTTATGTGCGGTAGCGTCAGGGGGCACATTTGAGGCCCCCTTTAGCTCGTAAGTTGACAACCACTGCTCTAGAAATTCCTTTAGTAGACACTGCTTCTCCAGTTATCTCCACTAGCTTCTGAGTCCTTTGTCGAGCAACTGCCCTGCTGGATTGTGAACACAAGAAGTCGATCATTGCACTTTCTCAGTGATTGGTAAATGAAAGTGTTCTCTGATTGGACCAGGTGGAGAGGGAGGGCAGTGACATCATACTCTCCACCTCGTTCAGCCCGAGAATTCTTTGCATTCATTAAGAAAATGCCCAGTGATCGACTGTCACGTACCTGGTAGGTTGTGAGCCTGAAGTGCAGGAAGCGACCTCCCTTACAGCTCCCACTCCCGTTCCCCTGGAATGGAGACAGAGGACCAGGAGTGAAGAGTGGTATGGGTGCCTGGCAGGATCAACAGTGGCTGAAGGTCCAGTAGTGGTGGCACCCTCTGGAGACAGTAGCCTGAGGGGTAGACTGGAAACAGAGACTGGAATGCTGGGCTTGGAACACAGCAGAAGGTAGCCTGGAACGCTGGACTGGAACACAGCAGAAGGTAGCCTGGAACGCTGGACTGGAACACAGCAGAAGATAGCCTGGAACGCTGGACTGGAACACAGCAGAAGGTAGCCTGGAACGCTGGACTGGAACACAGCAGAAGGTAGCCTGGAACGCTGGGCTGGAACACAGCAGAAGGTAGCCTGGAACGCTGGGCTGGAACCAGGAACAACAGCAGGCAACAGCAGACTGGAAGCTGGACTGGAACCGGGAACAACAGCAGGTAATAGCAGACTGGAAGCTGGACTGGAACCAGGAACAACAGCAGGTAGTAGACTGGAATGCTGGGCTGGAACACAGCAGAAGGTAGCCTGGAACGCTGGACTGGAACCAGGAACAACAGCAGGTAATAGCAGACTGGAAGCTGGACTGGAACCAGGAACAATAGCAGGCAATGGCAGACTGGAAGCTGATGAACACAGCGGAGGGTCAACAAGCCGGTAGTCAGTAACGTTCAGACAGCAGAGGTACCAGGGGTAATGCAGAGGGATGGTCAGGCAAGCCAAGAGGGTCTGGTGCAGGCAGATAACAGGATCGTCAAAACAGGAAGCCGGGTCAGATAACAGGAAACACAGATCAGATCAGGTAACACTCACAGAACGCTGTAGAGCAGACAGCAGGGATGGAGTGTGCCAGGCAGGTTTAAATAGCCCGCCTGACACCAGCGGGAGTGCGCGCGCGCGTGCCCGTGCGTGACCGCACCCGTGAATGCGCGCGCATGCGCAATGGGACCCGTGGCCGGGTTCCCGTGCGCCTGGGACGCCGATTACTGGCAGGATCTTCGTGACATCGACCTCCTGTGTTCAGAATGCAGCACAGCAGCTGTCCAGCGTGTGACCCGCAAAGCTAGTGGAGATCACTGGGGTAGTGGTGTCTACTGCAGTGATTTCCATCCTTTAGTGCAGGGGTCTCTAAACTTTCTTAAAAAAATGGCCGGTTTACTGTCCTTCAGACTTTAGGAGGGCCGGAGTAGGGCCAGTGGGAGTAGAAAATGTCCTGATGTCCAGCTGGAGTAAACAATGCCCTATATTTGGTGTCAGTGGGAGGACTAGTGCCCCATCGTTGGTGTCAATAAAAGGAATTGTGCCCCATCGTTGGCGTCAGTAGGCGGGATTGTGCTTCCATCCTTGGCGTCAGTGGGCGGACTAGTGCCCCGTTGGTGCCAACGAAAGGAATTGTGCCCCATCATTGGTGTCAGTGGGAGGAATTGAGCCCTCTCTTTGGTGTCAGTGCAAGTAATTGTGCCCTATGCCCTATTGGTGTCAGTGGATGGGATCGTGCCCCAAGGGCCGGATAAAGGCTAGAAAAGGGCAACAGTTTGGAGACCACTGTTCTAGTGGGATCCCACAGGTATTGTACTTACATACTTACATTGGTCCAAAAAAAAAAAAAAATGTTATACCTTGAATTCTATTTCAAATCCAGTTAAAGCCAGCATGTTTCAGGGTTCCAAAATGCGTCTTTCCTTCTTGAACTTGAGTTGATCCAAGATTTTAGGTACTGAGCAAGTGGACTGGCCCTTCAAGACAATGCAGATGCTTCAATGCTTCTCCGTTTTCTTCACTTATTTTGAATTTGTTGAAGAATTACAGTCCTTTTTCTCACATATTATTTTTATTTACCTACTTGTACAGGTAGAGTTTCTTCCTCTTGACTCCTGTTGTTTTCTTCCTATCTGATGTTGTTTTCTTCACACGGGGGGAGCTTTGGAGCACCGTACCCCCACTATTTTCAACCAAACCCCCCCCTTCAGTGTGCCTTCCCTGCCCATAAATGTTCAAACCGTATCTACGCTCGGAGAAGTCTGCATTCGCTTCTTCACCGCTTTGTGTAAGCAGCCGGCATGAAACATTCAGGACAGAGTCGGAAAATAAGAACAGAAAAACAGCCCCCGCTGAGAGCAGTAAAATATATATTATTGTGGAGCGCTGCCGTCCTTCTCACCTCCCTCTGTTACTTCTGCTTGCTGCTGTGAAGCTACATACAGGGGCTTGTTTACCAGCAATGCGTAGCTGACCCCGCAAACTGCCAGCCGTCAAAGAGCTACAAGTTCTAGCATCTATTACTTGTCATAAGATTAGTGGTGGTTGACCATTTCTTGTGTATTTATCATTTTGACAAACTGTAAAATATTTTTTTTCTCTTTTTTTAAATTTTTTACTGCTTTTTACCTTGAGAACCATAACCACATTGTCTACATCTGCAGTTAAAGACCCTCTGTAGTAAAAAGTATTTTATTCTGTGTGTGATCAATACCGGTAATGATTGTAATCAGCATATGAATTTGTTTTTTTTGACATGCCGGCCCGAAAAAACCCCAAAAAAACAAAACCGTTTCTTTAAATGCTCCAAATTGTTAGCTGGAGTTGAACTTAAAGCAGAGATACAGCCCCCCCCACCAAAAAAAATAAAAGTCAACAGCTACAAACACAGTATCTGCTGACTTTTATTATTAGGACACATACCGGTCCAATGTCGGCACAGCAGCTGATTTTTCAATTGTCCTTGTAACGGAGCCTTGCGGCTTCACAGCCGGTTCCCTTCTGCGCATGCGTTCCCCCCCTCCCCCCTTTTGGGTGGAGCTCCGCTTTAAAGCGACATTAAGGGGGCTGTAAACCTTCGTGTTTTTTCACCCTAATGCATCCTATGCATTAAGGTGAAAAAACATCTGTCAGTGAGCGGCCCCCCAGCCCTTCCCATTTTACTTACCTGACCTCTCGAACTTGTCCCACGGGGACGCGCTCTCTCTCTGCCCGGGGTACTCGGCTCTTGATTCGATAGATTGATAGCAGCGCAGCCATTGGCTCCAATGACGTGAGGGGCGGGGCCGAGCCCTGCATTCGGCTTCTATGGACGCAAATGCTGGACTCGGGAGCACGCCTGCAAGGTAACCCTACGGGAGAGAGCTTCCCCCAGGGGGTTATTAGATGTGGGGAGGAGCCGCAAGACCCGCCGGGGGACCCCAGAAGATGAGGTTCGGGGCCACTCTGTGCAAAACGAGCTGCACAGTGGAGGTAAGTATGATATGTTTGTTATTTATTTATTATTTTTTTTACACGAACCTTTAGTATCACTTTAAAGATTTTAATTTTGTTTTATTATTAAACTAATGTGTGTGAGAGGAGCAGTCTGGGTCTGAAGACATTACAGGAGCTCTATGCGGATGAGACCAGATGCTTCTGCTTTGTGGAGGTGTCAAGTGGACAGCACAGATAGCACAAGATCCCCTCATCTCTGGTAATCAGTGGATGGCCTAAAAGGCCTCATGTACACTGCTGCTGGTAAACGGACGCTTAGGAGCAGTTGGGCATTTTTTTCAACTGCTCCTGAACTCTCCTCTGTTATCTTATCAGTACATGCACACAGGGTCCTTTCTAGGCAGTTAAGTTTAGAGGCTTTTTTTGGAAACCAAAAATATGCATTCAAAAGCTGAGTTTAGAGGCATTTCAAGCGTCAAATGTGGCTAAGCGCGGCTATCCGCGTTTAGGCGCGTTTTCATCTAGAAGTGTTTTTAAAGGGAAACATTTTATTTATTACTTTTGAGCCTGGAAAATGCTAAAAACACACCAAAAACTCAATTATCACTGCCTGCAAGCTTGATATACCATGTGATATTCCCCTCATCAGCCAATTATTCTGTACAATACACGACTTGCATTACTTGACGCTGAAGTTGAGAGTCACCAACAGACGTTCCTCTGGTGGCACGCTTTTCCTCATGTTGGTGTCCATGCGAACTAGACGAGCTCTAACCTTCTCCAAGAGAACGTCAAAGGTGGCAATAGACATGCGTGTAAAATTTAAAAAAAAGTTCTCTGGGTAATTACGCAGCTGAACATAGATATTAGAAAGTATCCTGTGGACATGCGTTGAGCCATCAATGGATGTGTCCAGTAGCGACCAACTCTGGTCCTCTCACACAATTTTCTACAGCTTGTAAACGCTGCTAAACACACTTTTTTAAACGTGGATTACTAGCTGTGATGTTCCAGCGTTCAGGAGAGGTTGAGAAACGTCCCGTGCACATGAAGCCTAAGGCTGCTTGTCTTTAAGGCTAGATTACTCTTGGCTGTCAATGTCTCTAAGGAAGATGGACCTAAGTAAATAGCTATTCTCTTAACTTGAAGAAGGAGATCAGGGAGTTGTTGAGATCAGGAAATCCTGTCTTTATGTTTACGTCTTTGGACATCTTCCAGCTGTCGAGTTCAATTTACCAGGTGGACCTGATCACAGATGGACTTTCACAACAGTGATGGTTGACACCAATGTTCAGGTCCCCGATAATGTGACAGTCTAGAAAGGACCATCCTACTGACCTCTCAATATCTTCTGGATAAACCTTTTATGGGCAGTGTCCAGATTGGATTGTGAAGAATCTGCTTCGTTGAATTATACATAGATTCATCAGGCAACGACTTCCAAGTTCTCTAATGATAATTCGGGTCATAATAAGGCCAAGAATTCTAATACTATCTTACATTTACAAGCTTCATCTGTAAAACGGGGGTTCCCAGTCATCATTGAGGTTCCTGGAGAGACCTATTTCCCTGTGCTTGGGGAGACCACTGTATAGTGGTCACGGAAAGCTGGTAAGCAGGATTAATTACTCTCACCTGGGTGCGGAGCAGGATCTACCTAATGTGGAGGACTATGACTTTTTTTCCCCTTATCTACAGCTTTTCCATCTATAAGAAGCATGGATTTTGGTTTTGTTTTTCTCCTGTTCCTATGGATTGTGCATTTGGGACTCTGCATTCATTTTCCTTTTTAATCCTTTTTCACTTACCGTATATACTTGAGTATAAGTCGTTCTGAGTATAAGTCGAGGTCCTAATTTACCACAAAAAAATGGGAAAAACTTATTGACCCGAGTATAAGACGAGGGTGAGAAATGCACAGCTACTGTAAGTGGAAAAGAGGGTCAGCAATGCCCATTTGCAGCCTCACTGTGCCCATTTGCAGCCATAGGCCCCCTGAACTTCAAACTCGGTAGTTAAGGGTTCCTAAATGCCCCCTAGCTGCAGCCAAAATTTAGGGTCTCTGAACCCAAAGGGTCCCAAAATGACATTGCTGCAGATGGACACAGTTGACCGAATTTGGGGCCCCACTGGGTTTGCACAACAAATTTGGGGTTCCTAGCACCAAGTGGCCCTGAGATACAGGGCCCCAAAGTCGGTTCTGAAAATGAAATTTTCTGCTGCAGAAAAGTGCTTGACTCAAGTATAAGTCGAGGGGGGCACTTTCAGCACAAAAAAAGTGCTGAAAAACTCGACTTATACTCGAGTATATACGGTATGTATTTTTAAGCACTGCACTTATTTTGTATTTTATTAAAATAATAAACATGTTATACTTACCTGCTCTGTGCATTGGGTTTTGCACAGATCAGCCCCGATCTTCTACTTCTAGGGTCCCCCGCCATCACTCCAGGCCCCTCCTTTTCGGCCATTTCCCCCTATGGGACCAAAAGCGTTCTCCTTTTTTGTCATTACAATGTTCTCCCCCAGGGGACAAAGTACGTGTATTACTTTGTCCCATCTTCCTACATGCTGTGGAAGGCTAACTATATGGATAGGATGTCCCCCTTTTACCCCATGGCCATCCCACAACGCAGTTAGCAAGGAGATGGCTGCATTGATGAGCGGTGCTCATCTCCGGCTACAAGCACTTTCTCGAGACAAGCGATGGCAAGAGAAATGCAAATGGATGGAAGGCTGCCATGCCCCTTCCCTTTGACCCCCTCAATCTGCATTCCTTTTGCCGGCGCTTGTCTCAGGCAAGTGCTTGCAGCCAAAGATAAGCACCAGCTATCGATGCAGTCGCCTCCTTGGTAAATGCGTTGTTGAATGGCTATGGAAAGAGGAGTATATCCTGTCCCGCCACGGGGTTAGCCTTCTACGGTGCGTAGGAAGAGGGGACAACAGAATACATTGCTTTGCCCCTGGGGGAGAGAACGCTGTAATAAAAAAAGAAATGAGACTTCTTCATCTTTAACCTCTTCAGCCCCGGAAGACTTTACCCCCTTCCTGACCAGAGCACTTTTTGCGATTCGGCACTGCGTCGCTTTAACTGACAATTGCGCGGTCGTGTGACACTGCACCCAAACAAAATTGACGTCCTTTTTTTCCCACAAATAGAGCTTTCTTTTGGTGTTGTTTGATCACATTTGCTGTTTTTATTTTTTGCGCTATAAAAAAAAAAAGAGCGACAATTTTGAAAAAAAAGCAATATTTCTTACTTTTTGCTATAATAAATATCCCCAAAAAATATATAAAAAAAACAATTTTTTTCCTCCGTTTAGGCCGATATGTATTCTGCTACATATTTTTGGTAAAACAAATCCCAATAAGCATATATTGATTGGTTTGCGCAAAAGTTATAGCGTCTACAAAATAGGGGATAGTTTTGTGGCATTTTTTATTATTATTTTTTTTTTTATTAGTAATAGCGGCGATCTGCAATTTTTATCAATGCTGCGACATTATGGCGGACACATCGGACACTTTTGACACTATTTTGGGACCATTGTCATTTGTACAGTGATCAGTGCTATAAAAATGCCCTGATTACTGTGTAAATGACACTGGCAGGGAAGGGGTTAAACACTAGGGGGTGATCAAGGGGTTAAGTGTGTCCTAGGGAGTGATTCTAACTGTGGGGGGAGGGGCTACCACTCACATGACAGCGATCACCACTCCCGATGACAGGGAGCGGTGATCTCTGTCATGTCACTAGGCAGAACGGGGAAATGCCTTCTTTACATAGGCATTAGGGCTGGGAGATTTTCTTAAAAAAAAAAAAAAAAAAAATCTTTGATTCTCTTAAAAAAAACTCGATTCGCGATTCGAATCGAGTTTTTTTTTTTTTTTTGAAGCCGCGCCGGTCCCGAGGCACTGCGGGCATAAGCCTAGTCTCGCGGACTAGGCCGAAGCCGCGGCCTCACCTAAAAACTCATGCCCGCAGCGCCTCGGGACCGGCGCGGTGAAAAAAAAAAAATCTAAAAAAATCGATTTGCTTAAATTTTGAATCGATTTGACCTCTCAACTCGATTCAAGATTTAAATCGATTTTTTCCCCAGCCCTAATAGGCATCTCCCCGTTCTGCGGCTCCGTGACACAATCTCGGGCCCACAGCGGACATCGAGTCTGCGGGACCCGCGGGCACAGTCACGTTGTACGCGGCGGCCATGCGCGCCCGCTAGCCCCGCTAAATAAAGGGGATGTACAGGTACGCCCATTTGCCCACCGCTGCCACTGTGCCGACATATATCGGCGTGCAGCGGTCGGCAAGTGGTTAAAATCCATTTTAAACAACATTTTCATCTAAGACTACACTATCCACGGGTGTTCACAGCTTATGTGCGATTCCACTGCAGAACAAACATTGTTGGCACTAGGGTTGCACCATTACCAGTTTTTTAAGATCGAGTACGGGTACCGATACTTTTTCTCAAGTTCTCGTCGATACCAATACTTTATTTTTAGTGTCATGTGACAGCTTTTTTTTAGAATAATGAAAAATATTTACTGTTCTTCTGCGGCTTTGAAATCGCACTGAAGTAGCGTGATTTCAAAAGCCGCACTGGTTGGAACCCAGGGCCCCTGTTCTCACCAGTGCAGCTTTTAAAACGCACTACTTCAGCGTGATTTCAGAGCCGCAGAAGAACTGTAAGCCCTGTTTCACACCTGTGCAACTTTGAAATCGTGCTACTTCAAAACTGGCGGTCAGTGCGATTTGGACCTCTGATTTCATTGCAGGTTGCGACTTCATTTAACCACTTCAGCCCCGGAAGATTTGCCCCCTTAATGACCAGGCTATTTTTTGCGATACGGCACTGCGTGGCTTTAACTGACAATTGCACGGTCGTGCAACGCTGTACCGTACAGTTTAGCGGGACTGCGACATTGTGACAGACAGATCGGACACTTGTTTTGGAGCCAGTGACATTTATACAGCGATCGGTGCTATAAAAATGCACTGATTACTGTATAAATGTCACTGGCAGGGAAGGGGTTAACACTAGGGGGCGATCAAGGGGTTAAATGTGTTCCCTGGGAGGTGTCTCTAACTGTGGGGGGGGATGGAACTGACTGGAAGTAG
Source organism: Lithobates septentrionalis (assembly GCA_037952835.1). Lineage (NCBI taxonomy): Eukaryota > Metazoa > Chordata > Amphibia > Anura > Ranidae > Lithobates > Lithobates septentrionalis. Next base: position 443,219 of record JBBDGP010000776.1, read on the forward strand.
AGAGAGATCGCTGTTCCTGATCACTGTGAACAGAGGATCACTCTGTACTTCCCTGCCAGAACGGGGATCTGTTTGTCTATATTGACAGATCCCCCGTTCTGGCTCTCTGTGAATCAATCGCAGGTGGAAGGCGGACATTGCGGCCGCTGGCCACATGCATCAGCTTCCCCGCCGTGCAGCGGGCGCATGCGCGCGCCTGCTATAGCTGTTAAAGGGACAGCCATACCGGTACGGCGATTAGAACGAGCTGACACCATTGATTCTGACCAAATCTCCAACTCAATTTGCAGAAATGCAGCCCCAAACTTGCAAGGAACCTCCACCATGCTTCACAGTTGCCTGCAGACATTCATTATTGTAGCCATCTCCAGCCCTTCGCCAACAAACTGCCTTCTGCACCCCGGATTCCATACCATCCAGGGAAGAGTGTGATTGCCCCCAAATTTATTCTGCAGCAGGGCAACGATCCCAAACTTGCAGCCAATGTCATTAAAGAGGTTGAAAACAACAAAAGACAAAAAAAACAAAAACAAACCTGCAAGACAAAGGCATAATGAGCTAGTATGCATTGCATACTAGCTCAGTATGAAATACTTAACTTGGAGCGATGCCCTGAATCGGCATCAGCACTCCGAGAACACGGCCGACATCTTCCACCAGGGTTACGTCCCGGTTCACGGGTCCGGTGCTCTGATTGGCTGGAGCCGCAATGATTTCACTACCGCGCATGCGCGCGTGGCAGCCGCCGGTCACGGCCAGTGTTAATTTTGGCAGCAAATTTTGATTTAGTCTTAGGACTAAAATGGCATTTTAGTTTTAGTCCCATTTTAGTCTTCTGCAATTGTTTTAGTTTTTAGTCGTATTTAGTCTACTAAGTCTCCAGGACATTTTAGTCGACTAAAACTCATTTTAGTCATCTAAAATCGAATGGGTGTAGTTAAATTGTAATGCATTATATAAGCATTTCTCTCAAATTTCCAAACTTGTTATATACTGCCGGAGTGAGAAATCTAATGTTATTATTGAAGTATGAACATGCACCACAGACCAATTTTGACGTCAAATTTCAAATTTAGTTTTAGTCTTAGTCTTTTGATTAAAATGGCACATTAGTTTTAGTCCCATTTTTTAGTCCTTTGACTAAAATGCCATTTTAGTTTTAGTCATATTTTAGTCATCTCAATTGTTTTAGTCCTATTTTAGTCGACTAAAAATGTTTTAGTCGGTTTTATTTGACGAAATTAACACTGTTCACGGCACAGCTACTGAAGAAACGGCACCAGTGCGCATTCACCGATGACCTCAGCAGCAGCACATATACTGAATATCTCCTAAACGGTGCACGTTTAGGAGATATTCACGGTACATACAGGTAAGCCCTGTTATAGGCTCACATGTAGGTAAAAGTGGTGTAGCCACTTTAAGAACTATCTTCAGTGTAAAGAAGAACAAAGAAGTCCTGGAAGTGATGGTTTGGCCATCGCAGAGCCCTGATCTCAACATCATTGAGTCTGTCTGGGATGACATGAAGAGGCCGAATGGTTTGAGGAAGCCGACATCCACAGAAGATCTGTGCTTAGTTCTCGAAGATGTTTGCAACAACCTACCTGCTGAGTTCCTTCACAAACTGTGGGGTTTTTTTGTTGTGTTTTTTTATTTTCTTTATTTAGGCTTTGCTTATATTGTACTTATGTTCCCGGTCTCAGTCTGATTTCCATAACCTGAATTACGTCTGCTGACTCTTCTATAATTTTTTATCTATTTTTAGTAGTGCTATAGTGCATTTTTCATTACAAGTGCTTTTGTGATTTACATCAAAGTCCTGAACTCGACGTGATCCTCATAAATCCCATCTACATATTCAATCTGCACCTTCCTTTTTAGCCGTACACACTGCTGATTTCATCTCCCAAAATAACAACAAAGAGATCTTTGATCTGAAACCAGTGCCTCTTCTCTGCTCCGCCGCCACCGCCAGTGCTTGTCATTTTCTGTAATAGTTTTTAAAAGCGCTCCTCTCCCCAGTCCAATTTCTGCTGATGAATTTGTTGCTGCTTAGTTTGGGCTGCTGGAGTGTATTTTTATGTTATTTATTTAAAAGCAGTTATTATGTCATCTTTCAGAATTGTATGGATCCGCCTGTACAGGCAAGACTTTTTTTTTTTTTACCCTCTAAAAACTGGGGTTTTTTTTGTTTGTTTTTTTGGTCATTTTTTTATCTTTTTAGTTTACAACTTTATAACTGTTTTCGATTTATTTTTTTATTATTTGTATTGAATGCTCTGTTTTGGCTAAAGCAGGGGTCTCCAAGCTTTCTAAACACAGGGCCAGTTTACTGTATTTCAGACTTTAGAGGGGCTGGACTGTGGCCAGTGGCAATAAAAAATGCCCCATCATCAGTGGGAGTAAACCACATCCCATCATTAGTTTTAGTGGGACTAATAGTGTCCCGTTGTTGATATCAGTGGGAGTAATAGTACCCCATTGTTTATATCAGTGGGAGGAATAGTGACCCACTACTGGTGTGAGTGGGAGGAATGGTGCCCCATCATTGGTGTCAGTTGTGGTTGAAGTTGTGCCCATCATTGGTGTCAGTTGTGGATGAAATGGTGCCCCAAGGGCCGGATAGAGGCAAGCAAAGGGCCACATCTGGCCCCAGGGCCACAGTTTGGCGACCACTGGGCTAAAGCATGGAAGTCATCTACTGTCAATATAGCAGGGACTAAGAACAAGATCTCTTGGATAATGGTCCATGAAATGTTGACAAGCGTTCTCTGAAAAGATCTGGAATCCCTGGGTGCCATACATACAGTCACCCGCATTGGAATGGTCCTGGGGCAGGGGGACCTAAACTGGGCTGATGAGAGAGACTTTTCTCTTTCTTTTTGTCAGGGCTGGGCTCAGCCCTTCCTTCTCTGAGCTGGCCGCTTAGCTGTCGGCTACTCAGCTGTTGATGATATCCTGCTCGTCAGTCCTGCCTGCTTAAGCCGTCCAGTCCAGAGGAGCTCTGCCTTAGTCTTGGTCAACATCATAGAGACCATCTCCTGCGATCCTGTTCAAGACTTGTTTTGCTGACATCCCTTCTGGCTCCAGATCCTGCTTACTGTTCCACTACATTGATCGCTGACGTTTGGCTTGTCTGACTATTCCTTCCGGTTACTGAACTTTGGCTACATTTGTTCTTTTTACTTTTATTATTAAACAAGCGTGATTTAACTGTACTTCTGTCTCGGCCTGATTTTATGGTTTCTGACACTTTTATTCTTCCCCCCCCCCCCCCCCAAAGTTCCACTGTAACAAAGAGCTAGAAATAAAATGCCACTATGGCCTGTTTACTGTCTTCTCCGGCACTGTCAACAAAGTGCCATCTGCTCCCTGCATGCCTGGATGGGTCACTGTTGTGTATGTGCAAGAGTGACGTTATCCTGCACCAGCCAACGAAGATGGGCAAAGGCTGTCACACAGAATAAGATTCCCCAGGGCGTGGAGTCTAAGAGCCAGCAGGTGTTCACCAGAGCCTCTAGTGTTGAGGATGGACTGCGCTGCAACTGACTCCAGGTCCTGGCCCCCATGGTCTCCCAGCTCACACTCACGGTAGGCTACAGGAGGATAGAGAGGAAGCAGCAGCCTAGGACTACAATGGATAGTAAGGCGATAAGCCAAAGGTCGGGGCGACTAGCAGACAAGGATAGACAGAGAACACGCCAAAAGGTCAGGGTCACAAGCAGGCAGGGATAGTCAAGAACAAGCCAAGATCAGTAACAGATACAGATGTAGAGCACATGGCAGCAGGAAACAGGAAACCAAACACACAATATTGCTCGGCAAGGCAGGCTTGGAGAACACGGTGTTAAATAGTGGTTCCTGTTGAGGCTAGGGTGGAGCCACACTAAGGGAAGATTACTTAAACATGCAGGTGTGAGAGTGCAAGCCCTAAGGCTGATACACAGACCAGGTAAGAGACAGACAGGGCATGAAAGTATTACTGCAGAGCCATGACCAAGGGTAAATGGTGTAATGGGTAAATGGTTGGGCATTCAAACCGCACATTAAGCTCACCCCTAATTGTCAGATAGCAAAGGGCATGGACAGAATGACCCCAGTCTGTATGGTGGTTGTATAGAGGAGAACTCTAGCTGTAGCCAAGCTCTGCGTATCATCATACTGGTGAGGCCGATCTTAGAACTGTATTCAGAAGATGGAAAGGGTTTGGCACCACCGACCTTCTCTAATGTAAATCAATATAAAATGAATCACAGAAATCTAACTTTAATATGAGGGGCCCTGACTGCTGAGTCATCGGTAATCCACATACTCTTCTCTACACTCCAAACCTCATTACTCTGCAGAGTTCTGTTTGCCTAAAGGGAGCATTTTTATGAAGAAAAGGGATAATAAAGGAGCTTTTTATAAAGGTTTGGTGACAGCGGGCTTATCCCCCCCCCCCCCAGGTTTTCAGTTTTGAGTTTCTTAGCTGTTTATACGAGTCTAAAATCTTCGTCCAGAATTGGAATTCATTGAAGTTACTTGAAAGTAGAATAGTTGGTGTTTTCACAGGTCGGTATTTTCCGGTGTTTTCAGCTTCATAAAATCTTCTGTATTAAATTGATGTTCAGTCTGGGGAGCGGACTCCAGTCAGTATCCCTGTTTGCATCCATAATGTCAACCTGAACTCTATTTAAAGGGTAACTCCACTTTTGTGGGGGGAAAAAAATAGCAAAAGAAAAAAATTGTTAAAAAAATAAAATAAAAATATACAGTAAAACCTTGGATTAAGAGCATAATTCGTTCCGGAAACATGCTTGTAATCCAAAGCACTTGTACAGCAAAGCGAATTTCCCCATAAGAAATAATAGAAACTCAGATGATTTGTTCCACAACCGTTTATTCATAAATCCTTCAGTTTATAGTCCATATAAAAAGATTATAGCAATGTGATAGGTTGTGTAACCATAAAATGTCCATCCACAAATGGAAGCCTCCACAAGGCAATTAGAAGCAAAATCCAGCAGGAGCTCCAGAGTATAAAAGAGAAGAGAGGCCCCTCTAAGTGTAGCAATATGGTTATATTTAATGAAGGTACAAAATTTAGCAACTCACATGGTTGATGATTAAAAGAGGCACATCTAAGTATGCAGGCATCCGGGGTAAAGCTGTCCACATAGACCGTCCTCCTCACCGCCGGCTCTCACCGCTGTCGGTCTGCAATCGTGACCGGGAAGACTACCCTGCAGTAGAGCGATCTGAAAGTGAGGCTCTGAAAGGGGGGGGGGGGAATGGGGAAAAATGTAATTTCCTGATTGTGTGATTATGATTTTCCCAGATGTCTGCACTAAGATACAAGTCAGATTTCAAGCATCCCCTGCAACAAAAATGTCATTCTTGGTGAGATAATCCCATTAGATTCACTTTGCATATGGATACAGACAAACATCTATTTCTTCAGTATAACAAAAGGTAGAAATCTGTAACAAAGTTTGGTAAAATCCCTGCAATGTACAGAGATCACAGGGGAATCACAGGGGAATGTTTTTCTGAAAAAAAACGGAGTTACTCTTTAAGCTGTCATTTGATCTGCTTGTGTTTTTCCTTTTCTGGCTCCTTCTTTCCTGTTCATTTAAGAATATGTAAGCCCAACATTTCCTATTCCTCAAATATGGGTGCTGTATTATACACTTGTAGGAAGAAATATCCTGTTCTCTTTGTATTGTTTCCTTTATGTGACACCCCTGGTGTTCCCGCCAGTCCCTCTGCTTTAAAAACTGACCACACTAAGCAGGAGAACACAGTGTGGTCAGTTATCTATCTATGCTCTGCTTCAATGATCAGACTTGTCCTGCACAGCCATCCACTGGGAAGACCAGTGCACCGCTGCTTCTCTTTCCTCAGCTCCTATTCAGCTGAGAACAGAGGGAGTGTGATCACACATAAAAAAAGGGGAAAAAAGCATTTTATAATGTTTTCTTTTTTTTTTTTTAACTGATTAGGTTGTTTTACAAGGTGATGGTTTACAATTTTTTTTATACCTATACACTTTTCTATTCTATTGTAAACTGACTAGGTTGTTTTACAAGGTGATGTTTTACTATCACTTTAACATGCAAAATATTTTTTTTAGGAAAACATTTGTGAAAACACTATGCAATGGGTCTTTGTGTGCAATGCAGGCAGATCATGGCTGGTGGGAGGGGACGGCAGGGTGCGGTACATAGCTTGGTGGGAGGGGCCGGCAGGGTGCTGTACATAGCTTGGTGGGAGGGGCTGGCAGGGTGCTGCACATAGCTTGGTGGGATGGGCCAGCAGGGTGCTGTACATAGCTTGGTGGGAGGGGACGGCAGGGTGCTGTACATAGCTTGGTGGGAGGGGCCGGCAGGGTGCTGTACATAGCTTGGTGGGAGGGGCTGGCAGGGTGCTGCACATAGATTGGTGGGAGGGGCCGGCAGGGTGCTGCACATAGCTTGGTGGGAGGGGCCGGCAGGGTGCTGCACATAGCTTGGTGGGATTGGCCGGCAGGGTGCTGTACATAGCTTGGTGGGAGGGGCCAACAAGTAACAAGCATGACTCCCACAGGCAGAGGCATGATGGGACTTCTAGTTTCGCAACAGCTGAAGGACCGCCAGTTTGAGCTGTCTAAGGGCTAGCACACGTGCGGTGATCTCTGAAGAGATCTGTTTGGATCGCTCGTCAGAGAGCATTTGACAGGCGGTGAGGAGGGGTTATATTGCCTCCTTTTACCCCTTCACGCCGGCTGCATCCTGGCCCTTTAAGAGTTCTAAAGCCGGGGAGGCGGAGACAGGAATTTGGGTCATATGATTGCTGTGATTGGCTGTCACAAGCAGTCACTCCGTCACTTGCCTCCATCACTCGCAGCTCTCCTCTGTCCTCTCCCCTCCTCCCTGCCTGTCAGCTCTGTCAGTGCCTGCCCCTTCCCTTCTGCTGCACAAATTCTTGTTTTCTTCCTATCATCCAATGTGTTCTATTTAATGTGCCCCAGTGTATGTTTTTATTCAAAAAAAATTGGGGTTTGGTGCTGTCTTTCTGCAGTTATTTCTTCTTACCGCTGGGGGGGGGTTCTCGGCACCGTCATCTTGGATGCGGCAGAAGGCTTTCTGAGAAGCTACAGCTGGTACCCCACTGCACATGCACAAGCTTGCACCATGCTTTGGGAATGGTCCTGCTCCCCCCTAGGACATGTAATGTGTTCCAGAAAGATGTGGAAGGGAAGGGAGTAGGGGGGGAGGGGGTGCGTCATCCTCACCTAGGTGAGGATTGCAGAAGTGGGAGTGGGTCCCAATAAACTACAAGTACATAAAGCGAAAAAAGGAGAAATCTAGTGCCAGAGATATTGATGGAGGATTAAGGGATTAAACAGGTTCGCTGCCATCTGAATCACCAAAAAATGCTATAAAAGAAAGAGGGACAAGGAGTGCAGATCTATAATCCCACAATGTTGTGATTTAACCCACTACCTCAAAACTTATGGCCCGTACACACAATCCGAAAATCGAACGAAAAATACAGCTTTCGGCGCGATCATACGATAATCCGATCGTTAGTACAGAGCTTTCGATAGCTGATCATGACAGTTCAGCCGAACGCATGAAAATTTTCCTCGTACGATACCAGATTGTCAGGGCTGGGCTCAGTCCTTCCTTCTCTGAGCTGGCCGCTCAGCTGTCTTGCTAATTGCCAGCTCCTAGCTCTCCACAGTGACTCAGCTGTTGATGATATCCTGCTCGTCTGTCCTGCCTACTTAAGCCGTCCATTCCAGAGGATCTCTGCCTTCGCCTTGCTCAACATCACAAGAAACATCTCCTGCATTCCTGTTTAAAGACTGGCTTTGCTGACATCCCTTCTGGCTCCAGAACCTGCTTGCTGTTCCACTACTTTGATCCCTGACTTTTGGCTTGGCTGACTATAAGTTTCCGTTACTGGACTCTGGCTATGTTTTGACTATGTTTGTTCTTTTTACTTTTATTATTAAACAAGTGTGATTTGACTGTACTTCTGTCTCTGTCTGATTTAATGGTTTCTGACGCAGATCATAAGATTTTCGTTTAGTCAGTATAGTTGTCGTCCGAAAATACAATACAAATACATTACAACACATGACATCACTTCTGATTTTTTTTTTCTGTCGTACGAGAATTTTTGTGACTTTAGTAACCTGTTCAATTTCTACTTGCGACTATTAAGCAAAAAAAGTTGTATGATCTGTCGTACGATATTCGGATCGTGTGTACGGGCCTTAAGTGTATCGCTGGAAGTACGTGCAGTGTCAGACAAAATTTTGAGGTCGTGGGTTAAATCACAATATTGTGGGGTTATAGATCTGCACTGCTTGGCCCTCTTTCTTTTATAAAAATCAGTACACGCCCCCCCCCCCCCACCTACCTCCTACCTGGGAGCGAACCAGAGGGATGTCAGTTTTTGAATGAAGCTCCGATTTAATACATGCGCGCTGCATTAGGTTAGCCATTTTATTTAAATTAACTGCTCAGTGCAATAAAACTGCGCAAAAGAAGTGCTTACACTTTTTTTTTTTTAAAATAAATGCACTGCATTAGAACAATTACTTTATTACCATGGGGTTGATTTACTAAAAGTGGGGAGTGCAAAATCTGGTGCAAATGTGCATGATGGCCAATCAGCTTCTAACTTCAGCTTGTTCAGTTAAGCTTTGACAATAAAACCTCAAAGCTGATTGGCTACCATACAGAGCTGCACCAGATTTTTTGTCTCTCTAGTTTTAGTAAACCTCCATGTACCTTTAGGTTCATTGGGGTGTCATTCGCATTGCATGGCCTTGCAGCACAAATACAATAAGGACACGTTTTTGTGCACTTTGGGAACTTGCGCAATTTTCCTCTGATGCTCAGATGTGATCGGAAGCCTAAAAAATCGAAACGCAACCGTGTGAACCTCGCCTTCTATCCTCAGGGCTGCCCGCTCCCTTCCCTGGACCCGATAATGGATCCTCTGTTCATATTTGTTTACCCGGTTGAAGCCGACGTGCGTCTTATTGTTTAGAATCCTAAATTGCCTCCCCGGGGAGGTTGATTAATCTTGCTGGTTATAATTAGCATGCCGGAACATATCTGTTTACATTGTGAGCCTGCAGACCGGTTAATATCGTTGTCATTACAGCTTGTTTTATAGCGTTGTGTAACAGATGTTGCGAACGATGCTGCGTCCGGCAAGTGAGCTTTTACGTATTGATCCAGAAATCTGCGTCCACTCCATAGATGACCATAAAAATACAGTGAATATAGGTTTTGTATGGATATTTTACTATGATTTACAGCACATCATCCCGTTATTGGTATTCACGAATCAAGAAATTAGGGGGGATTATAACGGTGCAAAAATAACTCAAACCAAAATTTGCAGCTAAAATATCAGTATTTGTTAATAAAATTTTAAAACAATGACACCATTAAGAATGTGTTTATAACCCATAGAGGTAATGGTCCTTAGTCTGCATAGAGCGGTATAGATGGACATGTTTCGCCCTTTAATAAGGCTTCCTCAGGGGATACTATCTGCTATAAGGTTATCCACTTTCTAATGGGTATAGATAATACAAGTATATCATTTTTACACAATTTTTTGCATATGAGTATTATTTATCAGATATTTCTTTTTACATTAATTATTTATATACATGTGTGCTATATGTATGCCATTCCCAGTGCTTACCCTGAATTTTCATAAACTCATTACTGAGTATTATCAAGTGTGTATTCAATAAGTAATCAGGTCAGTTTCCACTGCAAGAAACAGGGGTGGCCACATGAGGCAGACAAGGACTAGACTCTACAATATACAAAAAAACCATTGTAGGTTATATATCTACCATTGTAGGATATATATCTATCGATAGATAGATAGATAGATAGATAGATAGATAGATAGATAGATAGATAGATAGATAGATAGATAGATGTGTAGTGCAACCCAGCACTCAACAAGAAAGGGTAACTTACACAGATTGACTGTTGACTGGGGTATAGAAGTCCACAGGAGGCCAACAATGTCGCCGGACTTCCCCGGCTTCTCCTCCTGGCCAATCCGGTTGCTTCCCGGCCAATCTTGTCTCAAGACTCGCTTCCTGTCATGATTGGCTGGAAGGAGAAGCAGGAAGACAATAGCAAATGTTGATTTGCTATTGTCACAAGTGGGTGGGCTCAGGGCGCAGTGTTCTGTGCTCCGAGCCCACCCCTTTTGAAGCCAATTAGAGCCTCCGGCTCTAATCATGTGCTTCGCTAAAAAAAGAAAAAACCCTGTAGAACTCTATGCGTCTGGCACCCTGCATGGAGATTAGGGGATGGGCGCATAGAGATTAGGGGGGCGGCGCTCCTGTACCCGTTATGGATGGGCTGCTGATGATAAAATAAGAGAGCGCACACTGCTGAGTATGCAGGAAAGGAGAGCATGTCAAGCAAGCACTACAGAAAAAATGACCGGTTAAGTGACCTGCACCACTACTATTTATATAGAAAAGTATAGATGCTTTAACGCTTTCGCTGCCAGAGCCAATTTTGCATTTCTTTGTGCATGTGTTTAAAAAAGATTTGTTAAAACCCCAAAAACATTCAATGTTTCTGGAAGCGGACACCCAAAAAAAAAATGGTGGCAGTCCCAATCTTTTATGTCACTTAATATTAGTGCATCAGTTTAAAAAACGCAACATTTCAGTAAAAAATACACTAAAGTAAATTTTAGGGCACATAAACACAATTATATTACCTGATTCTTTTGAAAATCGAAAATGAGGTTGCGGCAAGCAAATAGATAACCAACATGTCAAGGCTTAAAATTGCGTACGCCAGTAAATCGGCGACAAAGTTCAGTACCGTATATTTTCCAATAGGCAATCGCATGGCAGCAACTGAACGCATTTAGGAATCTACACTTTGTGAAGACGACTTGCTGAAGTTCAAACCAACCAACATAAAAACTAAGAGGGGGGCCATAACCCAGATTCTTGGGATCTAATATAATTTATTTATGAGCCCTATATGTCCATTTGGACGGGGTACCTCTGCAACTAAATAACAATCCAGAAACCAATACAAAGGGGACCCAAACAGGTCACCTCACCAAAGAGGAGTTGCATAGGGAGAACCAACCACGGGATATGTAAAATTACCTTTATTGAAAATTTTCACCAATCAGCAAAAAATTGGGCCAACTGGCCCATACATTCAAGCACCAATAATTAAAAACAGTGGACAACACACAGCACACCCAGGCCCATACTATCACACACACACATGCAAATGTTCTCTAGTGGTAACTCCCTAATGCCGAGCCCGGGGGTCTAGGGTCCAACACTGAGCAAGCCTCACATAGATAAATGCACCATGAGGATACCTTGGACTCCACTCCACAGTCCTTGGGGACACCCACTGTCCCATTACCTGGACCGGGGGGTAATTAGAAACCAAAAGGGAGAAAAGGGGGCAGCACTGGGTTAGGATGGTCTCTGTTGGGACTTCTCATCCAATTGGAGCTACAGCACGGTATGTACAGAATCAACAGTCTTAAAGCCTCCTAAGTAAGGCAGTGTCATAGCACCTCTAGTAATATACCATATGGACATCTACCATGGGATTTATGGTATAAACACTGTAATTGAATCAGCCCACAGTCAGAACATGGAGCATAGCAACCAGTGTTGACAATCACATTGGCCTCAAACCCATTAAGTTACTGTGTAATGCCTTGATTGAATCCTCGACTGATTTTCAAGTCATCCTGATGTGGCTTCCAGATAGTTATATAATAAGTGGTATGTGTGAGTAATGATTGGCTAACATGGACAGTCAATTTAATGCCACTCTCACCATTGTGGCAGAATAAGCCCCGGAGCGGTAAACAACAATGGCTAGCAGCCATAGTCCGCAAACAACATCACCCCCGAACTAGCCAGACGATTCAGGCAATTTGGATTACAGTTGCAAGGACTTGCAAGAGTCATGGGCTGCCCGGAGGCTCTCACCACTCCTCAGCGTTCAGATGTTTCCACCGTCCTTTTCTCTGGTTGTATAGGGGTGAGATGCAACTGCCATGAGCTGGAATGGTTAGTCCACAAGGTGGTGCTCTGATCACATAGTTTTCCTGTGGCGCATGGTGTGCTGTGCAGATGCCCTCTCAGCACACCCAGCATGCAGTCCCGTATGTCTGCACAAGTCACAGATCCAGGGGTGCCGGATCATTGGAAAGCAAGGTCCTGCTACGTCAACGCGTTTCATGTGCGCCAATGTATGCTTCGTCATAGAGATGGAGGAACCCCCTAGGGGTGGGACTTTGAAGGCACTACCAACTGCGTGATGCTATTGTGTCACTATGGACCAAAATCTTTGAGGAACACCTTGTTGAATCTATGCCACAAGGAATGAAGGCAAAAATGTGTGTATATATATATATATATATATATATATATATATATATATATATATACAGTATCTCACAAAAGTGAGTGCACCCTTCACATTTTTGTAAATATTTTATTCTATCTTTTCCTGTGACAACACTGAAGAAATGACACTTTGCTACGATGTAAAGTAGTGAGTGTACAGCTTGTATAACAGTGTAAATTTTCCGTAGCCTCGAAATAACTCAACACACAGCCATTAATGTCTAAACCGCTGGCAACAAATGTGAGTACACCCCTAAGTGAAAATGTCCAAATTGGGGCCAATTAACTATTTCCCCTCCCCGGTGTCATGTGACTCATTAGTGTTACAAGGTCTCAGGTGTGAATGAGGAGCAGGTGTGTTAAATTTGGTGTTATCGCTCTCATTCTCTCATACTGGTCACTGGAAGTTCAACATGGCACTTCATGCAAAGAACTCTGGGGATCTAAAAAAAAAGAATTGTTGCTCTACATAAAGATGGCCTAGGCTATAAGAAGATTGCCAAGACCCTGAAACTGAGCTGCAGCACGGTGGCCAAGACCATACAGCGGTTTAACAGGACAGGTTCCACTCAGAACAAGCCCCGCCATGGTCGACCAAAGAAGATGAGGTCACGTGCTCAGCGTCATATCCAGAGGTTGTCTTTGGGAATTAGATGTATGAGTGCTGCCAGCATTGCTGCAGAGGTGGAAGTGGTGGGGGGTCAGCCTGTCAGTGCTCAGATCATACGCTGCACACTGCATCAAATTGGTCTGCATGGCTGTCGTCCCAGATTGACATTTTGGCCCCAATTTGGACATTTTCACTTAGGGTGTACTCACTTTTGTTGCCAGCGGTTTAGACATTAATGGCTGTGTGTTGAGTCATTTTGAGGGGACAGCAAATTTACACTATTATACAAGCTGTACACTCACTACTTTACATTGTAGCAAAGTGTCATTTCTTCAGTGTTGTCACATGAAAAGATAGAAGAAAATATTTACAACAATGTGAGGGGTGTACTCACTTTCGTGAGATACTGTATATATGTGTGTATATATATATTTATAAATAGTAGTAGTATGGTCTTTAATGAAAACTATCTGTTCCATGACCATTTCCATAAATGTTGTTTAACATAACAATTTGCATCAACAATTATTTAATTCTATAGGTTTCCTGCTTTCGGAAAACCTTATTTTTTTTGCAGTGGATTAAAATACATTTTCAGGTTCAAAAATGCTCATGTTAATGAGTGTGAAAAAAAAAAGAAAACAGATCCAGCAGTAAAAAGGGTTAAACGGCCCAATTTATTGTATTCTCTATTTTTCTGTTCCTTTATAAAATATATACATTCTAATACTGACCTTCTTAAAAATGATGATGTATTGTACAGCAAGGAAACTCAATGGGAATTAATTTGGTTTAAATGAAATGAATTCTTTAATTATTTTCCTCCCTTTGTTTTTTCTATTAAGCTTTGTTTTCTGCATTGAAGTCAGTCCAAAAACAAGCCGCACTTTATGTTGTTTAATTAGCTTTTAATTGCTTGTTAAACATTTGCAATGCTGGAACGTATTACTTTAAACCTGTAGTTCACTATCTCTGCCTCTCCTCCCGTAATTGTAGTACAAATAGACTTTTATTATATTTAATATAGTTAATTTATTCTTCTCTGGCTCATTGATTTTTGCTTTGTGCCTTTTGCAACTTTGCCAATGATAAGAGCCGCTCAGCAATGGGGAATGGTGAACGGAGTACATAAGCCCTTTGTGCTGTTCATGATTATGGGCACCAGCTATCCCTGTTAATGTCATAGTTGGGTAACTGCTTCGACCTGCTTGGTGCGGAGGAACCAGAAATCCAAGCATGCCTTTTATAGCTATTTTGTATGGGACTTTTATTTAAAGGGCATTAACATAAAAATGTCATCAACTTCAAGTAGAAGGGAATCCGACCAATAAAATCTCATATACGGTTTAGCATGATAATGTGATTTTTAAAAGTGGTTTTCAATCTTTATTCTGTTGACACCCTAAAGCCTAGTACACACGGGTTGAATATCGGGCAACATCGGCGGGTTCAATAAAAACCGTCCGACATTTGGCCCATGTGTATGGCAGCCCGTCCAACAGAAGCACGCTGGAAAACCAGCAGCCTATCAGCACTCACAACCAATGGCCTGTGTGTTCTGATGAGGGGGGGGGGTGGTTATCGTTCCCCTGTCAGAGCACAACAGCACAGTCGAAAGATCGCTGTACTAACGTCGGATTGATAGTACGGTGGCTCCGATCTTTACCAAAACAATGCTGAAGCATGTCCCCTCATACAAATCGTAGTCTCATACTACCTCCCTTACTCTTCTGCTTCTCCTAGCCTCTGGAGATATTTCCCCAAACCCTGGGCCTCCCTTATTTAACTGTACCCAACACACCTGTCACCATCACCCCACACCCTCTAGTAGTAGTCGCAATCTATGCAATTTAGTCTCCATTCCTCTTCCGAAAACCAGCTTCCCCTTCTCCTGTGCTCTTTGGAACGCTCGCTCTGTCTGCAACAAACTCACCGCTGTTCATGACTTCTTTGTCACTATATCCTTTAATCTACTTGCTGTCACCGAAACCTGGCTCCATGAATCCAACACTCCTTCTCCTGCTTCCCTCTCCCACGGTGGCCTTCTCTGGACTCACTCCCCTAGGCCTAATGGACGCAAGGAAGGTGGAGTGGGATTCCTCCTATCCCCACAGAAGACCTTCCAGGTTCTTCACTCTTCTCCCTCTCTTTCCCTCTCATCATTTGAAGCTCACTGTATATTTCTATTCTCTCCAACTCCCCTAAGAATTGCTGTGATCTCCCAAACCCGCCTGGACCATTATCGACTTTCCTTGATGAGTTTTCTGCCTGGCTCCCCTACTTTTCTCTCTTCTGAAATTCACACAATCCTTTTCTGTGATTTCAACATCCCCGCTAATACAAGCACTCCTGCTACATCTAAACTTCTTAGTCTAACCTCCTCATTTGACCTGAAGCAATGGGTCGAGGCTTCTACTCACTCTGATGGCAACAACCTTGACGTTGTATTCTCCTACCTATGCACTCCATGCAACTTCTCCAACAATCCTTTTCCTCTCTCTGACCACCACCTTATTAGTTTCTCTCTCTCCCTGTCTTCCACCACCCCTCCCTCCAATCGCCTACCCATCACCCGTAGAAACCTTCGCCGCTTCAACCTCAACCCATCTCTCCTCTATTCTGCTACTGACCACCTCTATGACAAAATCTCACCCCTGTATTGCCCCGATCAAGCCACTTCCATCTACAATACATCCATGTCCTCCACCCTGGACAAGCTCGCTTCCCTCACTACACACAGAATCAGGCCTCGACCCCTACAACCCTGGCAAACAGATGACACCAGAATTCTCAAAAAACGTAGTCGTGCTCTTGAGCGTCTGTGGCATTAAGTCTCTCAAAGAAGACCAACCAATGCAAATCTGCCCTCCAAAAATACTATTCTTTCCTCCACACTGCCAAGCAGACCTATTTTACCACTCTTATTAACACCTTCTCATCCAGTCCCCATCAACTCTTCTTTACCTTCAACTCTCTACTTTGTCCTGCACTGCCTCCATCCACTGACTCACTTCCCAGGAGATTGCTAATCACTTCAAAAACAAGATTGATACAATTTGTGATTAAATCTTCACTCTACAGGTATCTCCCCCAGTTAAGACACCATGTCAACAGATACAATTGACGCTCCCCTTATTCAAACCTGTTACTAAAAACGAAGTAGCTAAACTCCTTTCTAATGCCCACCTAACCACCTGTCCCTTGGACCTTATTCCCTCTCATATACTATGGTCACCCTCTGACTCTATCCTATACTCTCTAACCCACATCTTCAATCTCCCCCTCTCTTCTGGCATCTTCCCCAATGCTCTAAAATGCGCATTGGTCAACCCCATACTTAAAAAGCCATCCTTGGATTCTACCGATCTTAACAATCTACACCCTATCTCCCTGCACCCCTTTTCGTCTAAACTCCTTGAACGCCTGATTTACAACCAACTGAGTGACCACCTCACTAAGAATAACCTTCTTGTTCCCCTTCAATCTGGATTTCGCCCTCAACACTCCACAGAAACTGCTCTTTTAAAACTCACAAATGACCTACTAACCGCAAAAACCAACGGACACTATTCTGTACTGCTACTTCTGAACCTTTCAGCTACCTTTGATACAGTTGACCGCCCCTTAAAAAACTTTACTTCCTCGGTCTCCGTGACTGCGCTGTTCAGTGGCTCTCATCCTACCTATCCCAATGCATCTTCAGTGTCACTTACAATTCTACTTCCTCCACTCCTCCTCCCTTCTCTGTCGGGATCCGCCAAGGTTTTGTTCTTGGACCTCTCCTATTTTCAATATACACCTCTTCCCTGGGTCAGTTGATTGCCTCCTACGGCTTTCGATATCATTTCTACGCTGGCGACACCCGAATCCATCTCTCCATTCCTCAACTCACTGCATCAGTCTCCTCACGCATCACTAACTTACTAACAGACATCTGTATGGATGTCACACCACTTCCTCAAACTCAACTTGTCCAAAACAGAGCTCATAATATTTCCTTCCCCACTTGCCTCTTTCCCTGACTTCTCTGTCAAGAGCAATGGCACAACCATCCACCCATCCCCACATGTCAGGGTGCTAGGTGTTATCCTGGACTCTGAACTCTCCTTTTGGTGCCACATCCAATCACTCTCCAACACTTGCCTCCTCAACCTCCGCAACATCTCTAAACGACGTCCCTTTCTAACCAATATAACCACAAAGCTCCGGAATCATTCCATGGTTATCTCTCGCCGTGACTACTGCAACTTCCTCCTCATTGGCTTACCTTTAAATAGACTATCCCCCCTTCAGTCCATCATGAATGCTGCTGCCAGACTCATCCACCTTACAAGCCGCTCAGTGTCTGCTACCCCTGTCTGCCAATCCCTCCATTGGCTGCCACTCGCCCAACTAATTAAATTCAAAATACTAACAATAAGTTACAAAGCCATCCACAACTCTGCCCCCAGCTACAGTACTAGTCTAGTCTCAAAATACCAACCTACTCGTTCCAGGCAGTCCGGCGGAAGGCGACGGAAGGGGGGACGTCCCCTCTCGCTGCTTGTAATAACAGCCAATTGGCTGCTGAGCCACATCAGTGGTGATTACAAGAAAGGTGACTGTCCGCTCTAAAGAACGGAACCAGGGTGATGCCTGCGGTTACAACCCTTTGAAGCAATATCGGTAACATCAGTAAGTTTATGACCAATACTGGTGCTTCAAAAAAATTGAATATCGGCCGCCTATAGTCGGCCGGACCGATAATTGTTTGACCCCCTACCACATTTCCAAACATACTCATAGATATGAACCCCCTCTCCTTTCTTCTGAGAAGGCTTTTCGGTAGAGTTTGGCGCGTCTGCAGGAATATGTGTCCATTTAGCTAAAAGAGTGTTTGTGAGGTCAGGTATATGGCATTCCATTTGAGCCAAACAGTGTTTTCCTGGATTGTAGACTACCTGACAGGAAGACCGCAGCATGTGCAGTTGCAAGACTGTGTGTTGGATAGGGTGACCAGCAATATTGGGGTTCCACAGGGGAAAGTTCTTTCTCCCTTTCTTTTTACTGTCTACACCACTGATTTTAACTACCAGAGTCTTGCCATCTTCAGAAGTTTTCTGATGACTCTGCGGTAGTGGGATGTATCAGGGATGGGGAAGAGACTGAGTATAGGACTGTGGTGGAGAACTTTTTCACATGGTGTGAGGTTAATCATCTGTATCTAACCAAAGGCAAAGGAGCTGGTTGTGGATTTCAGAAAGAGGAAGCAACCAGTGACCCCAATCTCCATCCGAGGAGTGGACGTGGCAGTAGTAGAGAGTTAAAAGTATATGGGGGAGCACATAGATAATAAGCTGGACTGGAGCAAGAACACTGAGGTGCTCTATAAGAAGGGCCAGAGCCATCTTTACTTTTTGAGGAGACTGAGGTCCTTTAACATCTGCCGGATGAAATGTTTTAGGAGTCTGGTGGCCAGCGCTCTCCTGTATGCAGTGGCATGCTGGAGAAGCAAGCTTAGGGGCCTTTCACACATAATGTTAGTTTTTGACAGACTCTGGCGGATGACAGGTCCGTCTCTGCTCACTGTACAGAGACGGACCTTTCAGATCTCCGCTCTTCGCTATGGGGATCAGATGAAAACGGATGCGCCTGTCCGTTTTCATTCGATCTGATCCGCCGATGGAAAATAGGGTTTCCATCTGTCTGAATTTAGCAGATCGTAGCGGAGCTGTTGTCAGCGGACATTTCACTGCTGACATCCGTCGCTCCATAGAACTGTATGGAGCGTCTGTTCAGGTCCGCCTAAAAAACTGACAGGCGGACCTGAACGGTCCGCATGTGTGAAAGGGGCCTTAGGGTGTCTGACACCAACAGACTCAACAAACTGATTCGCAAGGCCAGTGATGTTGTTGGATTGAAATTGGAGTCCTTTACAACAGTGTTGGACAGGAGAATGTTGTTCAAGTTACGTTACGTCAAGTTACAATCTTGGACAACTCCTCCCACCCACTCCACAATTCGCTGGTCATTCTACGGAGTACCATCGGTGACAGATTGTTGCACCCACGATGCACCACAGATTGACACAGGAAATCATTTTTGCCTGTGGCGGTCAAGCTATATAATTCTTCTCTGGGAAGGCTGGAGGTGAAGATCTAATTCTGGTTTATGATCAGGATTTTGTATTGTTTTTATAGTATAAGTCCAGATCTCATGTCTAAAATTATTAATAAAGCAGCGCTACTGTCATAAAGTACATGATCAGCTTTCATGTGAATGCACACGAGTAATAGTAATGAGCAAGTGATGTAAGGAAAGTCCCAGAAACCTCAGGTGGAAAATTTTGCTATGTTGTATCTCTTTAAACACCCAACACTGCAGTCTGTGTGTCACACTCCTCTTCGGGGTTCAAACTCACCAAAGAGTTGAAAATATCAGGCATGGATAGATAAACCACAGGTCTCCTTAACAGGGCAGCAGGTGTCACGGCAAGATTCACCAGTTCATTGGAGTGAAGACCCGGATTCCACCATAAGTTTGCTCGCGTCTGTCTCCACTGATTTTGACATGGTGTAGTTAGCTCTCGTGCTAGATGTGTTTGTACTTTGAATCCACGGCAGACAGGAACAATATTTGAGGGTCTGGTATCCCAATTTTATTAAAATGGCAGAAAGCAAAACAACAGTCCAATATAAAGTTTCCCATGCAGGGGATCTTCTTCAGCTTCAGCAGACTACAAACATAAATAATTAATATCAACACCAATAGTGTTGAAAAAGGAGTTCCCAAACAGTCAAATCAAAGCGCTTTAACATAGTGTCTTCCATGTATAACAATCTTCACGGAAGACACTATGTTCAATCTTTGTTTCATCAGACCAGAGAATTTTTGTTTCTCACTGTCTGAGAATCCTTCAGGTGCCTTTTGGCAAACTCCAGGCAGGCTGTCATGTTCCTTTTACTGAGGGGGTGGCTTCCATCTGGCCACTCTATCATACAGGCCTGATTGGTGGAGTACTGCAGAGATGGTTGTTCTTCTGGGAGGTTCTCCTCTCTCCACAAAAAAAAAAATGCTGGAGCTCTGTCAAAGAGACCATCGGGTTCTTGGTCACCTCCTTGACTAAGGCCCTTCTCCCCCGATAGCTCAGTTTAGTCAAGCGGCCCACTTTAGGAAGAGTCCTGGTGGTTCCAAACTTCTTCCATTTACGGATGATGGCAGTCACTGTGCTCATTGGGACCTTCATTGCTGCAGACATTTTTCTGTACCCTTCCCCAAATCTGTGCCTCCATACAATCCTGTCTCGGAGGTCTACAGACAATTCCTTGGACTTCATGGCTTGGTTTGTCCTCTGACATGCACACATGCACTGTTATCTATGGGACCTTTATATAGACAGGTGTGTGCCTTTCCAAATCATGTCCAATCAAGTGAATTTACCACAGGTGGACTCCAGTCCAGTTGTAGAAACATCTCAAAGATGATCAGTGGGACAAGAATGAACCTGAGCTCAATTTTAAGTATCATAGCAAAGGCTGTAAATACTTATGTGCATGTGATTTTTTTCATTTTTTATTTTTAATAAATTTGCAAAGATTTCAAATAAACTTCTTTCACATTCTCATTATAGGGTATTGTTTGTAGAATTTTGAGGAAAATAATGAATTTACTCCATTTTGCAATAAGGCTGTAACATAACATAACGTGGAAAAACTGAAGTGCTGTGAATACTTTCCGGATGCACTGTATACAACTTCCGTAGTTTTGGTAAGACCATTTCAGGAGTCAGATGTTGTTAAACTCCTCTGTTTTTGCCTTCTCAGAATGGCCATCCAGGTGGATAAATTTAACTTCGAAAACATTTCAGAGATGGTGGGAGATAGCCAGCAGTTCCCCAATCCAAAGGAACTAGAAGAGGAAAGACAATTCGCAAAAGGTCAAGAAATCAACAGCAAGCTGGACATCCGTTGGAAAATTATATCCTTTTTTTATGCCCCTCATCTAAACCATGTTGTAACAGGTCGGCCCATAATATCCTCAGGCAATACCATAGCTGGACCTACTCCTGGAAGAATTTGGTAACGTTTAAGTATTCTCCATATGAGTATTTTTTTCATTAGAACTGTTGCTTGTAAGGTAATATCTAAATTTTGTAAGAGTTTTGCTGTTTTTATTTTTTCGTATGCATTCACATAGCTCTACAAAGACATACAGAAATCTTTAGACCTATAGAAAGGGATTTTTCTAAAATAATTTGTGGCTTCTAGGAAGTCCCAGTTTTGAAATCACACTCATGTTTACAAATGCTTCAAGTTCCCTCAACCTTCTTAAAGCCTCTCAACCTTCTTTGTGCCTCAGCCTTGCTTGTGACCTCCTCTCAGGATGGTCTTACTGCACCCCCCTCCCGTTAGGCCTGAACATTGTAACCTAAGGGAGGGCGTTGAGGTTTTCAGGGAAAGACCTTAAAGAGACTCTATGATCTTGCACTGTCTGGGCAAATTGACAGAGTCTGTCGAATTGCTGAAAAATGTTATCAGTCAACCAGCCGGTGTACAAGGTTATTGGATAACATGTTTCACCAGTCTGATTGGAATGTAGAAAGAGTGGAGAGAAAACTGCAATGACACCAGATAAGAAGCTCACCTTAACTTTTATACTTTGCACTGAGTCTGTATTTGCAGACTTGCTTAGTCTGACTTATTATATTAAATGATGGACCACCTTGCACCACGCCTGGTTGCCTCTGCCAAGATACAGTTTCCTCCACTCTGGAACCAGGAACATGGCGTTATAGCTAAATATTGCACCCAAGAACTAGCCGACACTAGCTTAGGTGCAAACAGGAACTCTTTATTGAAAACTCACACAGAATTTATACCACACAAAATCAGAAAAGAGCACATTTTCCTAAACAATATTAACTTTAAACAGTAATATCACCAGTACATCTAATGAACAGCTAGCAGCTAACAGTAACCTAATTAAACAGTGATCTAATTAACCGTAATCAACAGCCAGGGACCCAGACAAGCTTTGATTGATGGAGGAGCCCACTCCAGACATTCTGGCACCTACATAGGAGTACATGTAACAGAGACCAATGTGACCAGTTTTTTCAATGAACATGTATAGTTTCAAATAAAACAAACCAGGAATAGTCATGGGGGGAAATAGAAGGAAGCAGTCCTTCAAAAATCTAACAAAAAGGCACATATAACAAAGAGGGTGAATGTGGACAGACAAAGTCCCTGCAGCCAGCGTATGTGACAAACCAGCTATGAAATCTGAAAACTTGAAAATGCAGTAACGCTCTCAGGGGACAGCAATGGCAAGGAAAAGTGTAGACAGATATATTTGCTGACTTGCCTTATCTAGTTTATTGCACTAAAGGAGATACTAACAAAATCAATGTGCTGCTAAAAATAAAAAGTAGAAAGCACACATTTACATACAAAAATTATATATACTGTAACCATAATATATATATATATTTTCTTACAATATATCTTAAAAAATTTAGATTAATAAACATTTTTTTTATTAAAAAAAAAAATATATATATATATATATATATGGATAGTTACTTATTTATTACTCTCTTTATATAAATAATTGCCATGTTTTTAATTAAGGTTTTCAATTTTTTTTTCTTTTTGCTGTTGGCCTCTTTCAGCCACTTCCTGTCTCCATGCACTTGTGTCAGCCACAGATCATACTCCGGACCGGCTTCTCCACATTGACAACGGTGGACCATGATTGCACAAAGTGTGTTGGAATGGCCACTTCCAATCTCCACTAGGGGCTCATGTGACAGGGTTGACAAAACAGAGGATTTAATTGTGAGACCGTTGTCACCCAGTAACAGGAAGTACCTGAACAAGGACCTTTATAGCAGGATCACGAGGGAATAATTTATTTAAATCTTCCCACCCGGTCTATAGCGGATTGATGACCGGGCAGTGGCTATACCTTTTAACTGGACATCATATGACAGCTTTCAAAACGGGCCGCTCATGCTCACCCCCAGGGAAGCCCAGCGTGGCGATCCACATCTCCGATCACTGTAGGGAGCCTATGACGTAGGCTCTTTACCATGTGATCAGCTGTGTCCAATCACAGCTGATCACAGTGTAAATAGGAAATGCACATTATCGGCATTCCTCTCCTCACGCTAACAGCGTGGGGGGAGAGAAGAGCTGATAAGCGGCTTTTCTCAGTGGGGACATCTGCACTGATAATCAGTGCCCTGATTATCAGTGCAGCCTCATCAGTGATGCCCACCAGTGCCCATCAGCGATGCCAATCATTGCCATCTATCATTGCCACCTATCAGTGCCCATCAGTGCAGCCTCATCAGTGCTGCATATCAGTGCCTCCTCATCCATGCAGCCTCATCAGTGCCCATTGGTGCTGCATATTAGTGCCGCCTCATCAGTGAAGCCTCTTCAGTGCCCATCAGTGCTGAATATTAGTGCCTCCTCATCAGTGCAGTCTCATCAGTGCCCATCAGTGCATCCTCATCAGTGCCCATTCAGCGAAAGAGAAAAATTACTTATTCACAAAATTTTATAACAGAAGCTAGGAAAAACACTTATTTTCAAAATTTTCTGCCATTTTTTGTTTAGCAAAAAATAAAAAAAACTACTGGTGACTAAATACCACCAAAAGAAAGCTCTATCTGTCTCAAAAAAAAGATAAAAACTTTGGGTACAGTGTTGGCATGACCGCGACAATTGTCATTCAAAGTGCGAAAGCACTGAAAATCGGCCTGGGCAGGAAGGGGATGGAAGTACCCGCTATTGAAGGGGTTAAAAACGAACACAAAAATAAAAAACTATTTTGAAATTGCCATCACATGTTAAATTTTGTGTGAGATTTTAGTGATTGGGTTTGGATGTCCTTTAAATACCCGTTTCTAAGTATTTTCCATCTCATGTCTATCAGAACAACTTAACCTTGCAACTCCCCCCCCCCCCCCTGCACAGCACCGGCTTTGAAAAATACATATCTGCCGCATCAAGTGCCTTTATTACAAAACAACAGACTCTGAATTGCATTGGGACAACCAAGTGTTGAAAGGCCATCTTCTCTATCGAGTGCTCTATTCACATTGTAATCAATTTAGTTTGCTTGGTTGGTCCTCGCGGGGTTTCCAACGTCTCCACTGCTCTCCCTAGGCGCTTCCTTTGAGCATTTTAAAGCAGCAAGGAAAAAAAAATCCCTTTTTGGTTTGTACTAATCAGATACAGGAAGCGCGTTGTTCTATTCCCGCAGCGGTCTGATGGGCCGTTTCTGCGTACGGAGAGGACATTTTCATTGAAATAAATTTCCATCTGTTTGACACTCCAGAGTTTGGATAACCTGTTTAAACTGCGATGATGAGAAAAAGTTTTAGACAAAGTGGAACTTTTTTTTTTTTTTTAGTTGTAGTGGAGTCAGAAGATTTTTTTTTTTTTTTTACTATTGGCACGCTTTGATTTTAAGGACTATTCTATATCGCTTAAAACGTTTGTTACCCTAAAAAAAAAAAATGCATCCTGTTCCTTTAACCACTTCAGCCCCAGAAGATTTTGCCCCCTTCCTGACCAGAGCGTTTTTTGCGATTCGGCACTGTGTCGCTTTAACTGACAAATGCGTGGTCGTGCAACGCTGTACCCAAACAAAAACAATAGAACTTTCTTTTGGTGGTATTTGATCGCATCTGCGGTTTATATTTTTTGCGCTATAAACAAATAAAGAGCGACAATTTTGAAAAAAAAACCCCACAATATTTTGTACTTTTTGCTATTAATAAATATCCCCATTTTTTTTTTAAAAAAAAGCAAATTTTTCCTCAGTTTAGGCCGATATGTATTCTTTTACATATTTTTGGTAAAAAAAAAATTGCAATAAGCGTATATTGATTGGTTTGCGCAAAAGTTATAGTATCTACAAAATAGGGGATAGATTTATAGCATTTTTATTATTATTATTTTTTTTACTAGTAATGGCGATCTGCGATTTTTATCAGGATCGCGACATTATGGCAGACACATCGGACAATTTTGACACATTTTTGGAACCATTGGCATTAATACAGCGATCAGTGCGATAAAAAATGCATTGATTACTGTAAAAATGTCACTGGCAGTGAAGGGGTTAACACTAGGGGGCGGTGAAGGGGTTAACTGTGTTCTCTGGGAGGTGATTCTTACTGAAGGGGGAGGGGACTAACTAGAGGAAGTGAGGGATCGTGGTTCCTAGCTAATAGGAACACACGATCTGTCACTCCTGTCAGAACAGAACAAGGAAGTGTGTGTTTACACACACTTGTCCCTGTTCTTTGTCTCCTGGTCACGATCGCTCGTGGCCGGGGGTCATCGCGACCGTCGGCCACGAGCATCGGCACCCCCACTATGCAGCGGGCGCACACGCGCGCAACTGCTATCCAGACCCCGCAAGCCGACATATAGCTTTGTGGTTTCGCGCAGGGGAGCCAACCTGCTGCAGTACAACTGCGGCGGCTGGTCTGGAAGCGGTTAAGGTGTGCATTACCCTAAAAAAAATAATAAAATGGATCCTGTTCCTTTAAAGCATTTTATACAGCACATTGCTTGTGCTGTGTAATTTGCCCCCTATATCACCTCAAATACCTTGCTGATCCTTTCTGATTCTGCCCTCTCCTTTGTAAACTGACCACAGTGTATCATGGCTGCTGAGCCCTGACATCATGATCCGTTTACATGCCTCTGTTATCCGCTGTGTCTCCTGTCCTCCTCTGTCTTCTCTCCCCCCTCCCTCCCTATCAGCTCTGTGTTTGTGCCCTCCCCCTCCGCTCCTGCTGGTAAAATTACAGTAAACAAGTCACACTATCCTCTCTATTTAATATTGTAATCTGCCCTGTGTCTGTGTTTTATAAAAAAAAAAAAAAAAAAAAGAGGCTATATGCCTCATTTCAGAGCACCGCTAGGCTCTCACGTAACCGGCCGCCTCTCTCCTCCTCCCCTCCTGCCTGACGTCAGCGGGAGATCCTAGGCTCCGCCCGCTGATGCTGTCAGATGGGGAGAAGAGAGGCGGCGGGTCACGTGAGTGGCGAGCGGCGCTCTGAAATGAGGTATATAGCGGCATTTTTATAAATCACACACAGGGCAGATTACATTATTAAACAGAGAGGATAGTGTGACTTGTGAACTTTGGGTTAACAACCACTTTAAGCTGTGCAATAAGACATGAGAAGAATACCTATTCCGGGCTTATAAGCCCCCATCCCCCACTCCCCATATTGGAGCACTGCTGCACCCATAAAAATCTTTATACTTACCTTTTTCTAGGTGTTTTTGGTAAGGTGACGTCATAGGTGCTCTTAACCTTCTTCTTCTATGAGTCAAAGTCAGGGGACAGAGTCATGATGCCCTGGGTTCACAGGAAGTTGGATGAATGATACATACACTATATTGTCAAACGTATTGGGGCGCATACCTTTACACGCACATTAAATTTAATGGCATACCAGTCTTGGTCCATAGGGTTCAATTTTGAATTGGCCCAACCTTTGCAGCTATAACAGCTTCAACTCTTCTGGGAAGGCTGTCGACAAGGTTTAGGAGCGTGTCTTTGTGCAGGCCAGTCAAGTTCCTCCACCGACACTCGCTCATCCATGTCTTTATGGACCTTGCTTTGTGCACTGGTGGGCAGTCATGTTGGAACAGGAAGAGGCCATCCCCAAACTGTTCCGACAAGGTTGAGAGCATGAAATTGTCCAAAATTCCTTGGTATGCTGACGCCTTAAGAGTTCCCTTCACTGGAACTAAGGGGCCAAGCCCAACCCCTGAAAAACTACCCCACGCCATAATCTCCCCTCCACCAAATGATTTGGACCAGTGCACAAAGCAAGGTCCATAAAGACATGGATGAGCAAGTTTGGGATGGAGGAACATGACTGGAAGAGGTCAAATGCACTTCTGGAAGAATGTTTAGAGAAATTTCCAGGGGGATGTGTACCTAAAAAACAGGGTGACACTGTAGGTACTTCTATAATAGTGTGCCAACATCCCTATATCAGATGTATGAAGTATAGAAGCTAGGGAAATGGACTTTAAAGTAGTAGTTTAGCTATAAAAAGTAAAAATGGTTTTATTTGGTTTAAATTACAAAAATGAGAACAAAAATACTATAAATATTACATTTGTCATATAAAAATGCTCTGTATTCAAAGTTTCCCACCCTACATGCAATTTAGACCACCTCTTGTTATACATATAACTTATGATCAAACATTCCAAAGATATGTAGGGGATGAATTCCCAAACCAATGTTGCGATTTGTGAATGTAAGATGAGGAGTTGTAGGTTAAATTGCAGGTCCGGGTAGGTAATCTCTTAGTTGCTCGACATGTTGTGCATCTACGCTTCCTCAGGAGCTAAGAAAATTCTGCCCACATGGTCAGACATAGTGAAGAGCATGTAAATGTAGTATTACAGCTGGTAAGATGAGTAGTCACTTAATTGTGTTTGGAGATTAGCAGTGTATACAAAGCGTTGCGGAGGCACCAATACAGCCACAGTTCCTGGTATGAGGATAGGCGTCAGTGGGAAGCCTTTCGAATAACTGTAGCATGTAGAGGCTCCAGTTCGTTAGTGGAAGGGCTGTAGAATAAGGTGCGACTCCCTCTGATAGAGCAACGTCGGCTGAACTACTTGTGTGCCTTTTAAAGTCCATTTCCCTAGCTTCTATACTTCATGCTTCTGCAAGAATGGTCAAACATTTCCATAGACACACTCCTAAACCTTGTGGACAGCCTTCCCAGAAGAGTTGAAGCTGTTATAGCTGCAAAAGGTGGGCCAGCTCAATATTGGACCCTACGGACTAAGACTGGGATGCCATTAAAGTTCATGTGTGTGTAAAGGTGTCCCAATACTTTTGACAATACAGTGTATCTAAATGAGCCCCCCCCCTCCTGCTGAGTAATACCTATAACACTATAGTCACCACCTCCTAAATAAAAAAAACCTGTCCCCTGCTAGCATGCTGCAGAGAAAGACCCTTGCTCTGTTGTGGAAGCAGTAGTCTTTTTGAAGAGGCATGGCATGCCCTCTACTGACTCTCTTCCAGTAAGCTGCAGAGAAGGATCGTTGCTCTCTGTGTGGAAGCAGTAGTCTCTTTGCAGAGGACACTTTTTTTTGTGTGGAAGCAGTGGGCTCATTGTAGAGCTCCTACACATTATAAACTAAATTCCTTGCCAGCATGCTATAGAAAAGTACCCTTATTCTCTGTGTGGAGCCAGTGGTCTCTCTGAAGAGGTCCAGCACACCCCCTACTGAGTCAGACCTATAGCTCTGCAATCAGAAAAGCTCATGCCCCCACCTCTAAATGGACATCTCTGGCTCTGACTGGCAGGGGGCATGGTGAAGAGACCGCTGCTTCCACCAAGAGAACAGAGTGTCCTCTGCAGGCAGACCACTGATTTCACAAGGGTTCCTTCCTATAGCATGCTGGCAAGGGACAGACCTTTCTACTCAAGATGTAGCTGCTTTCTAAATAAAACAAACTGTGAGACTTTGCAAACCTTTTGTTTTGTTGCATCCATAATGTATTCAGTCAATTTAAACTGAAAGTTCAATTGGGCTTTAATTTTAGCAAGGGGAGATGGAGGGTTTATTTTATCTATTTATTTTTTACTTTCTTTATAACATCTTTTACATTGAGGAAAGGAAGAAAAACACACACACAAAAATAAATAAATAATTAAATAATAATAAATAAATATAAGAAGAAAAAAAAAGGAAACCAAGAAAATTACAATACCAACAATTGGAACCCTGGAAACTTCCCATTCTCTTGACTTAACCCATTGACCCACAAAGTTACCTCCCCCCCCCCCCCCCAGAGCTTTGCCTCCCAAAGACCCGTAAAGTTCCACTATATAAGATTCCAGAGCTCTCATATAGGATATTTCTTAGTTGCTAAATCCCTCCATCAACCCATTTTTTTAAGCGTTTCGTTAAGGCAGAGGGTTTATTAGTGTTGCATTTATTCCTAAAATATTGGAGGCATTAAAAAAAAAGAAAACAGAGTCTACGAGCCAATTAAATTTCTTCTATATTCCCCACTATTCACACGGAGACAAGATACTGAGTTATCCTCTGCAAGGAGAAAAAAAAAATTTAAGTTGGGAGTGTGTAAATCCTCATTTAAGTCCATTAATGTCGTCTTTGCCGCTCGGGTGTGCGAGCCAGAGATTATGTATAAAGCTTGGTGGCTTTTTTTGTGCAAATAATTGGTTTGGAGTTTGAAAGTGTCTGTTTGTTACGCGGAAAGCGAACGTCGGTTAGAAGCGACATTAGCAGAACAGAGGAGCCGAGTCCAATATTGTCCTTTCATTCCCCGCGAATATCCGCGGACTGCTACCTTGAAGATAAACAATTCATTGTGAGACGTGAAGTGCTCACCCAGCCGAGTCCCGGCACTCCCAGTTGGCGCCAATGTTTTGCTGACCACAGGCAACGTCTAATGTGGAAGATGTAGATTCTGGGTGTGTGTGCTCTTCTTTTTTTTTTTTTTTCGCTTTTCCAACTTCTTTTTTAACCTTGTCTTTCATAACCTCCGACAAAAATTTAATAGGAAAATTTGTCGAAATAAAAATAATTTAAAACATTTTTAAAAGTATAGACTCACCCAGCCGAGTCCCGGCACTCCCAGTTGGCGCCAATGTTTTGCTGACCACAGGCAACGTCTAATGTGGAAGATGTAGATTATGGGTGTGTGTTTTTTTTTGTTTGTTTTTTTCACAGTTCCAACTTCTGTTTTAACTTTGTCTTTATAGCCTCCGACAAAAATTTAATAGGAAAATTGGTAAAATTAGTAAAAATGATTTAAATTTTAAAAAATATATAGAATCACCATACAAGACAATGATAACATTGAACCAAAAAATGTGAATAGCATTAAGGAAAATTAATAAACAATGCAAAACCCCAAAACCATGTAGGTATATAGGCAGGAGGAGAGACTGTGTCTTATTCCTAAGAAAACTGACACCATCCCTGATTTCATTGTAAGGAACATAGTAAGACAGAGAGGGAACCCCAAATCTCCAAATGGAGTAGGGGGATGTAAGTGTGTCAAAACACCAATTAAATAATAATTGTTTTAAAATGACAAGAATATTTTATTAGTACAAATAGCAAATATATTTAAATTCTGTTTCAATATCCACATGATGGAGATGCATAAAATACAAGTAAAGAGTCTGATGGACTGATGCATTTCGCAAAGATCCAATGCTTCTTCAGGGTCCTACATAAATAATTCCATTCCCCCCTTTTTTTTTTTGGCTTGATACTTTTCCACAATGGAATTATTTATGTAGGATGGTTAAATGTAACACTTTGTGATACGTTATGTAATGTTTATTTTTTTGTCATAGACATGATATCCATATTCTGACATAGAGAGCATGCAGGCTCTGGTGAACTCCATGCCCAAGAGGGTTAAGGCAGTGCTGGAAAATAATGGTGTCCAAACTGGTTCAACACTCTGATGGGTTTCGCCTGAACACCCCATACCTAATCTTTCATAGCGACAATTAAGGTAATGTCATACAATACATGTGGCTTATGCTCTCCCAACAAACGCGACAGGATATGGCTAGAGCTCAAGCGCCTGGGGGCACAGGTCCTTTTCTTGCAGGAGACTATTTTTACCAATGCTTTTTCTTCCGAAACTCCCTAATCACATTTTTTCCCAATGGTATCTGAGCAACTCCCCAAAACCAAAATCTAGAGGGACAGCTATTGCCATTCACAGGAATTGTCCGTTCCAACCCACGGCCCATTGCTTTGACCCCCAAGTGCGATATGTCTTCTTGAAGTAAAAAAACAGAAAAAGGTTAGCCCATGGGACTTTAAATGAGGTGTCCATGCTGATCACAAGTAAATAAGTAGAATTGAGTAAAAAATATATCAACTTAATTAAAGTCATTATCATACAATAGAGCTCATGCATATATATGGCAATTCAAAAGAACAGCAACATCACATAATGGTCCTAAAAACATTGGTCAAAGTATAATAAGTACAGATATACATGTCACATCTCTAACCCGACGCGTTTCGCGAGCTTTCCTCGCATCATCAGGGGCTGATGTATATATCTGATGTCTGTAACAACAGGGTAAAAAATATATTCAAGTATGGGTTATTATTGGACAAAAAATGCGAAGCCAGAGCTCATGATCCCATACTCACTTGTCAGGCAGTTGGCTCCAGGGGCTGACCCCCAGCAGGGGCGGTCGGAAAGTATCTCCCAAGGGAGCTGAAGGGACGGAGGTCAGACAACGGAGAACCGAGGTCAGGCAGTAGGGTCGGCACGGCAAAGAAATGGAAAGGAAAATGAGGAGGCTGGACCCAGATGTCACCCAGAATCATTACAGAGCTTGCTCACTGGAATAGATTAAATGGGTAAAATAATATGTATATATCTAAATAGGTCTACAAAAATAGAAATATCAAGTGGTATGCTCTGGTGTAAGGGGTGCAGAGGTGTCCAACCATGGTAGAAAAGGAGAAAAAAAAACAAGGAAGAGAGGGAGAAAGAAAGAAAGAAAAGGAGAGGAAAAAAAAAAAAAAATAGGGAGAGAAGAGAAGAGGAAAGAGGGCCAAAGGTGTAGCCCCCCAGTCATGCAGGGTGAATTCAGAATAAAAAATGTATGGATGTATGTCTATGAGTAATGTATGTAAAAATGGTAATAGTATCCTAAGTAGCTGAAAAATCTTATATATAGTATACTCAATATGAGAGACTATAAAGGTAGTTATATATGTAGCTCAAATGGTAGGTATCAAGATATTATACAGATATAAAAATCTTGCACTGGAGTATATGGGATATAGGAATGTCCTGCAAGGAATGAGGGAAAAGCAGTGTAAAGTGAATGGGGGAAAGGTGATGAAAAAGGGGATAAGGGGTAATGTGAAGAAAGACATAGGGGAGAAGAAAATGAGTGGATAAATAGAGCAATAAGAAATGTGAAAAAAATATAATAAATTAAGTAAGGGAGTAAAAGTGTATGCAGATAACACTTCACATGTTAGGTAGCTGGTAGATGCGTTCAAGAAATGACATGTGATACAAAAGTGATAGTGAACATAATGCTTACCAATGTGCTCTCTAGTGAGTGTGTGGAGAGGACCAAGGTGGAGAGGAAGTAAGCCGTGCCAAAACCCCCGCCTAAATACCCGGACATCCGCCGCACACCTCCGCCCCTAGCGTCATGCGACTGGCGTAAGGGGGAGGGGACCCTACGTGCGCCCGCTGGAGATACAGCAGAGCGCAACGCAGATCCCCGCCCATAGCCTGGAGTGACACACTGTGCGCTAGGAATACAGACATCGCTGTAAGCGGATGTCTTCCACTGAGCGCAGGGCATGGCGCCGATGCACGTGGTGGCTCCGCCCCTCCTGGGGGGGAGAGGCGGGGACAGCAGGGGCATGATATCCCCTTTTAGTGCATCGCAGCTCCCGGGGACATAAGCCGACACCCTCAGCCAGAGGGGCGGACCCCCGGAGACCCAGTCCGCAAGCAAGGAGGGGAGTTATCTAAACATGACCAATATCCTAATGTATCGGGGATCAAAAGGAGTATGTAATCACAGGATCTGGGAGCAACAACAGACTCGTGGGCATGTGGGTGTCTTCCACCCGAATTCAATAGAAAAAAGGAAAAGGCTGAAAATTGCTCCCCTACATGAGGCACCTCCATCCCCAAAATGCACAAAAACAGAAAAAGGTTAGCCCATGGGACTTTAAATGAGGTGTCCATGCTGATCACAAGTAAATAAGTAGAATTGAGTAAAAAATATATCAACTTAATTAAAGTCATTATCATACAATAGAGCTCATGCATATATATGGCAATTCAAAAGAACAGCAACATCACATAATGGTCCTAAAAACATTGGTCAAAGTATAATAAGTACAGATATACATGTCACATCTCTAACCTGACGCGTTTCGCGAGCTTTCCTCGCATCATCAGGGGCTGATGTATATATCTGATGTCTGTAACAACAGGGTAAAAAATATATTCAAGTATGGGTTATGATTGGACAAAAAATGCGAAGCCAGAGCTCATGATCCCATACTCACTTGTCAGGCAGTTGGCTCCAGGGGCTGACCCCCAGCAGGGGCGGTCGGAAAGTATCTCCCAAGGGAGCTGAAGGGACGGAGGTCAGACAACGGAGAACCGAGGTCAGGCAGTAGGGTCGGCACGGCAAAGAAATGGAAAGGAAAATGAGGAGGCTGGACCCAGATGTCACCCAGAATCATTACAGAGCTTGCTCACTGGAATAGATTAAATGGGTAAAATAATATGTATATATCTAAATAGGTCTACAAAAATAGAAATATCAAGTGGTATGCTCTGGTGTAAGGGGTGCAGAGGTGTCCAACCATGGTAGAAAAGGAGAAAAAAAAACAAGGAAGAGAGGGAGAAAGAAAGAAAGAAAAGGAGAGGAAAAAAAAAAAAAATAGGGAGAGAAGAGAAGAGGAAAGAGGGCCAAAGGTGTAGCCCCCCAGTCATGCAGGGTGAATTCAGAATAAAAAATGTATGGATGTATGTCTATGAGTAATGTATGTAAAAATGGTAATAGTATCCTAAGTAGCTGAAAAATCTTATATATAGTATACTCAATATGAGAGACTATAAAGGTAGTTATATATGTAGCTCAAATGGTAGGTATCAAGATATTATACAGATATAAAAATCTTGCACTGGAGTATATGGGATATAGGAATGTCCTGCAAGGAATGAGGGAAAAGCAGTGTAAAGTGAATGGGGGAAAGGTGATGAAAAAGGGGATAAGGGGTAATGTGAAGAAACTCCCCTCCTTGCTTGCGGACTGGGTCTCCGGGGGTCCGCCCCTCTGGCTGAGGGTGTCAGCTTATGTCCCCGGGAGCTGCGATGCACTAAAAGGGGATATCATGCCCCTGCTGTCCCCGCCTCTCCCCCCCAGGAGGGGCGGAGCCACCACGTGCATCGGCGCCATGCCCTGCGCTCAGTGGAAGACATCCGCTTACAGCGATGTCTGTATTCCTAGCGCACAGTGTGTCACTCCAGGCTATGGGCGGGGATCTGCGTTGCGCTCTGCTGTATCTCCGGCGGGCGCACGTAGGGTCCCCTCCCCCTTACGCCAGTCGCATGACGCTAGGGGCGGAGGTGTGCGGCGGATGTCCGGGTATTTAGGCGGGGGTTTTGGCACGGCTTACTTCCTCTCCACCTTGGTCCTCTCCACACACTCACTAGAGAGCACATTGGTAAGCATTATGTTCACTATCACTTTTGTATCACATGTCATTTCTTGAACGCATCTACCAGCTACCTAACATGTGAAGTGTTATCTGCATACACTTTTACTCCCTTACTTAATTTATTATTTTTTTCACATTTCTTATTGCTCTATTTATCCACTCATTTTCTTCTCCCCTATGTCTTTCTTCACATTACCCCTTATCCCCTTTTTCATCACCTTTCCCCCATTCACTTTACACTGCTTTTCCCTCATTCCTTGCAGGACATTCCTATATCCCATATACTCCAGTGCAAGATTTTTATATCTGTATAATATCTTGATACCTACCATTTGAGCTACATATATAACTACCTTTATAGTCTCTCATATTGAGTATACTATATATAAGATTTTTCAGCTACTTAGGATACTATTACCATTTTTACATACATTACTCATAGACATACATCCATACATTTTTTATTCTGAATTCACCCTGCATGACTGGGGGGCTACACCTTTGGCCCTCTTTCCTCTTCTCTTCTCTCCCTATTTTTTTTTTTTTTCCTCTCCTTTTCTTTCTTTCTTTCTCCCTCTCTTCCTTGTTTTTTTTTCTCCTTTTCTACCATGGTTGGACACCTCTGCACCCCTTACACCAGAGCATACCACTTGATATTTCTATTTTTGTAGACCTATTTAGATATATACATATTATTTTACCCATTTAATCTATTCCAGTGAGCAAGCTCTGTAATGATTCTGGGTGACATCTGGGTCCAGCCTCCTCATTTTCCTTTCCATTTCTTTGCCGTGCCGACCCTACTGCCTGACCTCGGTTCTCCGTTGTCTGACCTCCGTCCCTTCAGCTCCCTTGGGAGATACTTTCCGACCGCCCCTGCTGGGGGTCAGCCCCTGGAGCCAACTGCCTGACAAGTGAGTATGGGATCATGAGCTCTGGCTTCGCATTTTTTGTCCAATCATAACCCATACTTGAATATATTTTTTACCCTGTTGTTACAGACATCAGATATATACAGCAGCCCCTGATGATGCGAGGAAAGCTCGCGAAACGCGTCGGGTTAGAGATGTGACATGTATATCTGTACTTATTATACTTTGACCAATGTTTTTAGGACCATTATGTGATGTTGCTGTTCTTTTGAATTGCCATATATATGCATGAGCTCTATTGTATGATAATGACTTTAATTAAGTTGATATATTTTTTACTCAATTCTACTTATTTACTTGTGATCAGCATGGACACCTCATTTAAAGTCCCATGGGCTAACCTTTTTCTGTTTTTGTGCATTTTGGGGATGGAGGTGCCTCATGTAGGGGAGCAATTTTCAGCCTTTTCCTTTTTTCTGTCTTCTTGAAGTGCACCATTTTGGGACAGGCCTACACCTTTGCTACCCTTTTTTCCCCCCCGGATCTCCCAACAGCTTTTATTCATAGATATGGTCCTTGATATGGCAGACTTCCGAGAGGGACGATTAGTCTTGGGAGGGGACTTTAATGTCAGCCCAGACCCAATGGTAGATACCTCGGCGAGTCACTCCACACATTCATTGCCTTCTCAAAGCACTTCCACAAGTCCCTACAGAATCACACCTTAGTTGACTGCTGGAGGGTAATGCATGCCTCAGAGAAAGGCTATAGCTATTATTGTACAGTTCACGGTGTATACACTAGAATTGATCTGCTATTAGTGGATTTGAGTAGCTTAGAGTTGTTGGCTGACTCCGCTATTGACCATATTACCATCTCTGACCATGCCCCTGTGACCATAACGCTCAACTTACCCCATATGGCATCTAGATCCTGGGCATGGAGACTGAACGAGAACCTCTTAGATGACCCTAGAGTAGTATCAGGTATAGAAGAGAAATTGTCTCACTACTTTATGGAAAATGATACTGGGGAGGTCAGTCATGGTATACTTTGGGAGGGCAATAAGGCTGTAGTACGCACTAAGTTGAAAAAGGAATGACAGGCAGATTTTCAACATGTTTTCGGGGCACTACAACAAGCTGAGATGCTGCACAAGCAAACGGCTGATCCAGATGCGCTCCACCGTCTGACAGATCTACACAAGCTCTTTTCCAATCTCTTAGACTGGCGAATCTGCCGACGGTTACGCTATGTAGCTCATAATTACTATGAGCATGGTAATAAGTGTGGCAGAATGTTGGCCAGGGCTCTCTAGAAGAAGTGAGTATCATCACATGTTCATAAACTCCATTCCCCCATGGTTGCACTGGTACAGCATAACACGAAAATTGCGTCAATGTTCCGGGACTATTACAGGGCCCTATATAATTTGGACCCTAATGTCTCCCCAGCAGACATAGCACAGAAACAAGCAAGGATAGAGGCCTATCTCTCCTCCTCTGGTCTTCCAAATCTAACTCTCGAGCAGCAGGCAGCTATAGGGATACCCATATCCCAGAAGGAGTTGTTGGCTACAGTGAAGTCACTCCCTGAAGAGCCCTGGGCCGGATGGCTTCACAAAGGCCTACTATTTCAAATTTATCGAGAGAATACAGGCACCTATCCTATGTGCTGCTTCTTCAATTCCTTGGCTTCCGCAGAACATCTACCTCAGGGGGATTCACTTGCTCACATCACTGTCCTCCCGAAAGAAAGTAAGGATCTTACACTCCCACAGAGCTACTACCCGATCTCATTATTGAATAAAGATTTAAAACTATTTGCCAAACTCCTTGCCAATCACCTTAAAAAATCTCCTGTCCGAAATAGTTCACCCAGACCAGACAGGCTTTATAGTGGGCCGGGAGGCCTGAGATAGCTCGATTTGGGCTATACGGCTCATTCATTGGGTCCAGATACGCGATCATCTGCCCCCATATTTGATTCTCTCCACAGTTGCCTAGAAGGCGTTAGATCGCGTGGACTGGGGCTTTCTCAATGTGGTACTGGCTAGGTTGGGGTTGGGGCCTCAGATGTTGTGCTGGATATCAGCACTCTATGCGTCTCCTTCTGCTCAGGTCAAGGTGAATGGCTGTTTATCTTCAGAGTTCCCTATCCGGAACGGCACGAGGCAGGGGTGTGCACTTTCCCCCCTATTGTTTGCTCTGGTCTTGGAACCTCTGCTCAGAAAAATATTAGCTAATCAAAACATCAGAGGGATTTCTGTAGGTTCTTCAGAACATAAACTTTCTGCATACGCGGATGATGTCCTATTTCACGTGGCAGACCCTATAGTCTCACTGTCAAACCTGATGGAGGAACTAGCCAGGTTTCTAACTTTAAGATCAACTATACCAAATTGGAGATGTTGCCGATTATGATTCCTCCAGTCATGACTACCGCCCGAAGGGAGCTTTCCCTTTTGCTTGGGCATCCTCTTCAATACGGTATCTGGAAATCCAGCTTTCTAGTAACTTGGAAGCTCTATTTACGCATAACTACACCCCATTACTAAAGAAGCTTTGCCTAGATTTACAATCTTGGGATAAGATGATTTTCACTTGGGTTGATCACACGAATATCATAAAAATGACAATCCTCCCCCCGCATATTGTTTCTCCTGCAGATGGTACCTAATCACCTACCAAGATGCTCCGTAGTCTTTTTATCAAGTTTGTGTGGAGAAACCAGAAGCCATGAGTAGCTATTGCCTTACTGCAGCGGTCCAAGAGACATGGAGATCTTGGTCTACCTAATATCCTCCAATATTATCAGGCGATAGCTTTGCAGCATTTAGTCAATTGGAAATTTCACACATCCTCTAAACTATGGGTCTCACTGGAAAAGACTATTACCGGTCACAACTTGTCGTACGCTCCCTGGGTTCCGACGGGAGACAGATGTCTCTTGGAGTGGGTGTCCCCATTCATCAACCGTATGGGATAGACTGAATAGATCCTTGGATCTTGCTCCCCCAGCATCTCCGCTGGCTCCAGTGGGGGGGTCCCCCTGGTTCACCCCTGGGGAGCGGCTGTCTTCCCTCGGATCCTGGGAAAGAGACAGCATAGTTAGCTTGGCACGTTTTGTAGAGGACCACACCTTGATCCCTCTGGGTGTACTCAGAGAGAGGTATGGGAGCTTCCCCTTCGATTTCTGGAGGTACCGCAAGTTGGCAGATTTTATTGCCTCTACACATCGTGAGATGCAGATTAGATCCACTTTTACCGAGTTTAAACATTTATAGGCAGCTCAGGACCCTCAGGCTCACACGATCTCCGTCCTATACCAACTATTAGATGCAGCCAAGTCGCTTCCTAAACCATATTTCATTAGAGACTGGGAGCACGACCTCCAATGTGAGTTTACTAAAGAACAAATGCAGCAGTTGTTTTACTTGACCCACTCTAGTTCAGTAGAGTCCAAAGCACAGGAAAATAATTCAAAGCTGTTGACCAGGGGGTATCGTGTTCCCACAACTCTAGCAAAAATGTACCCTTCACATTCTGATTTGTGCTGGAGAGGCTGCGGGGCAGAGAGGTACTTTCCTCCATATATGGTGGGATTGCCCTCTTGTCCTACCTTTCTGGGAAATGATATGCAAACACGTGCTTGAGGGTCTCGGCTTAGACCTCCCTAATTCTCCGAAATGCTTTCTCCTTCCAGTTCCCCATATGCCTCTCTCTCGCTATAAACTTAGTGCTCTCCCCCACCTTCTCAGTGCTGCTAAGTGCCTCAAACCAGTTTACTGCAAAAGCTCTCGAATCCCGAGTGAAATGGAGTGGCTGCGGAAGGTGAGGGAGATCATGGAGGCGGAGGAGTGGCTTGCCACATGTAAAGACAGACGCAAGAGGTTTGATTTCATTTGAGCAAACTGGAAGGAACATATTGCCCATATTGCCCTAGATATATGCCTTTTTGGCATTGGTAGACCCCACATTTAAAACATTGGCCTTAGCTGACCATTCCCCGTCCACCATCGGTCAACCAGGCACCACATCTCAGTAGCTTTGAACTTGGTGTGAAGGCCAGGACTATATTCTTGGAGTGTGTACAGGAGTTCAGTCCCATGATAGCTCAGGATAATGGAGAATAATTTTATGTGAGCTTTAGACACATTTTCTTTATTTTCCGAGGAGTGGTTCTCTCCGCTCCTCTGTTAATTTAGAGAGGGGTTGTGTCGACTGAGACCGAAAGTCCTTGACACAGGAGAGTCCTCTTATATTTAATGGTGTCAAGGTAGCTCTCGGCCTCTCTATGGTGTCTGTTACCTATGTTGTAAGTGCCGACTCCTGGCCCTTCTGTATACTGTATACCTATTTTTTTTACTCTCTTGTTTGTTTTCCTTGTTTTTTAATTTTTTTCTAGTCCTTTACTTTTGATTTGTTCCCTCACAATGCTGACTAAAATGAAGATTATTCAAAAAAAATAATGGTGGCCACACAAAATATTGACACTTAGGGCCCAATTTGGACATTTTCACTTAGGGGTGTACTCACTTTTGTTGCCAGCGGTTTAGACATTAATGGCTGTGTTGAGTTATTTTGAGGGGACAGCAAATTTACACTGTTATACAAGCTGTACACTCACTACTTTACATTGTAGCAAAGTGTCATTTCTTCAGTGTTGTCACATGAAAAGATATAACAGAATATTTACAAAAATGTGAGGGGTGTACTCACTTTTTTGAGATACTGTACGTGACTATGCTCTTCCTGGTAAGGGGCATGCTGCTTCTGCTGTGGTTAGTCAGAGCAGAAGCTGATCAGTGGGTGCCAGCCAGTTGATGTCCGCCAGCACCCACCAATCGCCAAGGAGAGACAAAGGACGGAGCTCTGCCTATGTAACCAAAGCAGAGCTCCATCCTAACGGCGGAAATGATGGGGTTTGTTTCCCTGCAAAGCACATCCCTTAGTGAAAGCAGCACACTCAGTACACAAAAGCACTGGCTAGGCACACATTTACAGACAAAGATAGATATGGGGTAATGGCGCTCCCTAAAAGGTTATTGGGCGTGAGCAGATGTGTTAGGGGGGGGGGAAGAGGAAGGGGAGCCACCGTGCTAACCCAACTGTGGGGACACCCCACCTTGATACCAATTGTGTGTATAAATATAATTATATACTACTAAACCCCCCTCCAATAATGATTGCCAATGGTACTGGTACCTGTGTGTAAAAAAGTGAAGAATGTGTATAGTGTAAATAATAGGATCCCACCTTAAACTCTGTATTGGAGTGTGCTATAGGTAATTATACACATAAGATGTGCCATAAAGTACCTCCCACAGGTGCTAGATAAACAATATGAAAACAAAAAACAAAACAAAAAACAGGAAAAAACAAATTACATGTAGTGATTCTCTTAGTGATTAGCTAATGGTATACCCTCATAATCTAAAGGTGGACCACAAGCTACAATCAAGATAAGAAATAAACCCACAGGTGTATATATCAACATTTAAAACTGGCTATAATCAGCCGTGTGGTATACCAGAATCTACGGCCACATCAAGAAGTCCGTATGCATTATAGGCAAACAAAAAATCATATAGTGTTCATATACCAGTCCATAAATTGTGCATAGGTTTCCTTCAAAAATGTGAAAAAATGTGTTATTTTGCAAAGAGGTGACTTGAGTGCTCTCAGTATCCTTGGTGACTTTGTGCTCCCCCTCAAGGGTCCCCACTCACCAGATCCAGTCACCCCAAAGGGGCAATGCGCATGTAGGTATGGCCTCTGTAATCTCCTCACCAACGTGATCGATACCGCTCCAAGGATGGTCCTCACTCAGTTTTCATAAAGGTAGTTGTAGCCTGGTCATAAGTCCCTCATGCAGGGAAAAGGAATGGTAGGCTCCCATAGTGTGGTATGTTACGTTTATTAAAAAAATGTTTAAAAGACGTATAAAACTTCTAGTAAAAACAAATTAACAAATCCAGCAGCAAGATATATATTGTATGCACTCAAATCCTGAGTGTAGCTGGATGGAATAAGCTACACCCATAGATCAAGCATGTAAAACAGCCGGCAGTCTGAACTGCTAGATGGAGACAATGCATTTAACCCTTTGATCACCCTAGATGTTTAACCTCTTCCCTGCCAGTGTCATTAATACAGTGACAGTACATATTTTTAGCACTAATCACTGTATTCGTGTCACTGGTTCCAACAAA
Source organism: Lithobates septentrionalis (assembly GCA_037952835.1). Lineage (NCBI taxonomy): Eukaryota > Metazoa > Chordata > Amphibia > Anura > Ranidae > Lithobates > Lithobates septentrionalis. The sequence continues at coordinate 484,602 of JBBDGP010000776.1, forward strand.
GTGTCAGATTGTCTGCCACAATTATGCAGTCCTGCTATAAGTCGCTGATTGCCGCCATCACTAGTATAAAAAAAAAAAAAAAAAATCAATACAAAATTCCCATAGTTTGTAGACACTTTTGCACAAACCAATCAATATACGCTTATTGGGATTTTTTTTTATTTTATCAAAAATATGTTGCTGAATACATATTGGCCTAAATTTATAATTACATTTTATTTATTTTTATTTTATTTTTTTTAATAGCAGAAAGTAAATACCATTTAGTTTTTTTCATAATTGTCTCTTTTTTTTGTTTTTTGTTTATAGTGTAAAAAATAAAATGCATAGAGGTGATCAAATACCACCAAAAGAAAGCTCTATTTGTGGGAAAAATGACATAACATTAAATTTATCTACAGCACTCCATGACTGCGCAATTATCAGTTAAAGTAATGCCGGCCATACACGCTTTCGAAAATCGTATCTAAGAATTTTCGTACGAATTTCGCACCATTAGTGGGCTGCAGCAACGGCCAATTTTCGTGTGGCCATCAAACTTGAGGAATCGGACATGTTGAAAATTTTTAGAAAAACAAACGATTTTCTAATCAATGATGGGAGAATCGTGCGAGAGATGTAATAAGAAAAGAACATTTACGGAGAGAAAAGAAGATTCCTGGCCACGAAAATTATTTTCTGTGGCAACGTGAAGTGAAATTGAAGGCTTGGTCGGCCGAATTTCGAAAATCAATGGTGGCATCATCGGATCACAAAAAAACCCGAACTTTGTGATTTTGAAAAGAAAATTTGTCGAAATTCGACCATGTATGGCCTGCTTTACACAGTGCCGTATCGCAAAGAAATGGCCTGGTCATGAATGCCTTCAGAAAAATATGTTTTTGGGGCTTTAAGTAATCTTCAGTCCTAAAATGATTTTCCAAACATTTGCAAAAATAAAAATAGCAGCCAAAAAGGGTTAAAACAGACCCATTATGATTTTGACTCTGATGGCCCTCGAAATACCGAGATGAATCGGCGAGGACAGTTCTGCGTAATCCAGTCGCCGAGACCTTCCACTTACGTCCCTTTCTGAAAAACACATGCAAAGACAACGTCCCCACGCAGGAATATCGCCACACAAATTTGGCACAACAGAGATATTTGCATTTAGATTGAACTGATTTTGTGATCCGTCGCAACGGGCGAGTCCACGTGCGGGAGATTTGTCAGGCCGGGTGAAGGGTTAACGGTGTTCCCTTATAGCCTTATAGCCTGGCTTACTGTATTTATTCTAGACCGAGCATGGGGGCAGACTGGAAATAACAAGATGATGTCAAAGCCAGCGATTTTATTTTTTTCTGTATGGAGCTCGATGTACAAATTGTGTCATTCTTTCTTGACCTCTCGTGGCGCACACCTTCGCAAATCGCGAGCCCGTTAAAATGGGATTTTATCAAAAGGGGTCCCCTGGGGGAGTACATTGATTTTTTACCGTCACAGGGAACTCATTAAAGTCCTCTTTAAAATAGGCTTTTTATCTTCTCCTGGATTGTGCAGTCCATCGGCATAAGACAGAAAGGCCACATTCTCTTTGCTGTATCCCACACGGGATGCCTGAACTATTTAGAAAAAATTTATTTTGTTGGGGAAGGGGGGATTAGTATCTTTTATTGTTAATGGGATAACTTTGTTGAGCTAGATGTAAAACCCAACTGGATGTAATTTTGTTTTCTAAAGCTACACTATATTGTCATACGTATTGGGACGCCTGCCTTTACACGCACATGAACTTTAATGGTGTCTTAGTCCGTAGGGTTCAATATTGAGTTGGCCCACCCTTTGCAGCTATACCAGCTTCAACTCTGGATTTATAATAAAGATGCCAGCCTTAAAATTGAATTAAGCACTCTCCTATTGTTTACAGCCAAGGAAGCTGCTTCTGTTTAACTTCTTCCTAACCGCGCTATAGCCGAATGACAGCTACAGCATGGCCGCACATTTCCGGGAGGGCGTCTATTGATGTCCACCCAGAACCATACCTCCCCACGCATTCCCGGGGCGCGCATCAGGAGCGCTCTGTGATCAGCCGATCATAGATCGGGGAAAGTACCAATCACAGCAGCACTTTACCACATAATAAGCTCTCATAGTGGCCCTTTACCACATGATCCGCTGTGTCCAATCATAGCGTCCCTTTACCACATGATCAGCTGTGTCCAATCACAGATGATTACAGTGTAAACCGTATTTGCCGGTAATCGACATTCCTCTCTTCGCGCTGACAGTGCGTGAGTAGAGAAGAGCCGGTAAGCGACAATCCACACAGGGGACATCTACACTAATAATCAGGGCACTGGTCATCAGTGCCTTTACCAGTGCAGCCCCATCAGTGCCCATCATTGCTGCATATCAGTTTAGCCTCATCAGTGCCTCTTCATCAGAGCAGCCTCATCAGCGCACATCAGTGAAGGAGAAAAACTTATTTGCAAAATGTTATAAATAAAACTTTTTTTTTCAAAAACTAGCAGTGATTAAGACCCCTTTCACACTGGGGTGGTGGGTGCGTCGGTGGTAAAACGCCACTATTTTTATCAGCACTTTACTGTCAATTTTGCGGCCCTATTCGGCCGCTAGCGGGGCGATTTTACACCCCCCCCCCCACTAACGGGCGAGAAAGGGTTAAAACCACCGTAAAGCGCTGCTGCGGCAGCACTATGCCGGCGGTTTAGCCGCGCTGCCCCATTGATTTCAATGGGCAGAAGTGGTGTATACATCGCTCCAAAGATGCTGCTAGGAGGACTTTTTTTAGGGTCCTGCCAGCGCACCGCTCCAGTGTGAAAGCCCTCGGGGCTTTCACATTGGAGAGACAGCAGCGGCTCTTTCAAGGCGCTTTGCAGGCACTATTTTTAGCGTTATAGCGCCTGCAAAGCGCCCCAGTGTGAAAGGGGTCTAAATACCACCAGAAGAAACTCTGTCTCAAAAAATGCGATAGCGCTTGAAAGCTGAAAAATTGGCCTGGGCAGGAAAGGGGTGAAAGTGCCCAATAGGCAAGTGGTTAATCTGTAACTGCCATGGTGATCAGTTAGGACACCAGCTGTTTGACAGTTTGTCAGTTTGGACGAGGAAACAAGCAAATGTGACAGTTGGCAATCCCGGCATTCCAGGAATGTAACTGTTCTTTGAAAACATTAAATCGATGGGTTTAGTTCCACTTTATGATTTACTTCTACTCAGAGGCTCTGGGCTTCAGCAAAATGGCAGCCTCAATCGAGAAGAAACCGTTTCTTGCTAAACAACATTATTTTTTTTAACAAGTTGTTATGGGTAAAGTTTCGCTTTAAGGTTTTTGAGGTTTTAGTTTATAGTGTAAGTTCTGCTGTAAACTTTAACTATAAGTAAAAATTTTTACTTTAGTTTTGAAGGGAACAGTTGGAACTCCTGTCGTTTTCTGCTTCAAAATGTAGAATAAAAGGGAGCGTACGGATCTGGCGCAGAATCAAACAGACTCTTTATTAGTATAAAAGAGTCTTTTATATAGTGCCAAATTTGTGCGCTCTCTTCTGATATTGTACATTTAAGGCTCACTGTATGCATAACCTGTGCTAATGAGAAGAGAGCTGCATGGAGACCTGGTGCTTGCTTGATGATAGTCCATTGTATCTTTGAAACAGTGTACGAAGTGATTGCTCCAGTGCGGAACTGATTACCGGTATTTTTTTTTTTTCAGGTTTTTAATGCTGTCTGTGTCTCTGCTGAGGATTCACTCTCTCTATTTGTCCTGGTGACCACTAATGAGAAATCCCAAATTTTCCATTTATCGCTGCAACCTGATGGGATGGGGCCCTCCCCATCACATCAGAGCCTCCCTCTTTACCCCATGATTTGCCAATGCAGGAGCACTTCCCATCACATCAGAGCCTCCCTCTTTACCCCATGGCTTGCCAATACAGGAGCGTTCACCATCACATCAGAGCCTCCCTCTTTACCCCATGGCTTGCCAATACAGGAGCGTTCACCATCACATCAGAGCCTCCCTCTTTACCACATGGCTTGCCAATACATCAGTGCTCCCCATCGCATCAGAGCCTCCCCTTTACCCAACGGCTTGCCAATACATGAGTGCTCCCTATCACATCAAAGCCTTCCTCTTTACCCCATGGCTTGCCAATACAGGAGCATTCCCCATCGCATCAGAGCCCCCCCTCTACCCAATGGCTTGCCAATACATGAGTGCTCCCCATCACATCAGAGCCTCCCTCTTTACCCCATGGCTTGCCAATACAGGAGCGTTCCCCATCACATCAGAGCCTCCCTCTTTACCTCATGGCTTGTCAGTACAGGAGCGCTCCCCATCACATCAGAGCCTCCCCCTTTACCCAATGGCTTGCCAATACATGAGTGCTCCCCATCACATCAGAGAATCCCCCTTTACCCCATGGCTTGCAAATACAGGAGCGCTCCCCATCACATCAGAGAATCCTCCTTTACCCCATGGCTTGCTAATACAAGAGCGGTGCCCATCACATCAGAGCCTCCCCCTTTACCCCATGATTTGCCAATACAGGAGTCCTGCCCATCACATCAGAGCCTTCCCCTTTACCCCATGATTTGCCAATACAGGAGTCCTGCCCATCACATCAGAGCCTCCCCCTTTACCCCATTATTTTCCAATACAGGAGCGTTCCACATCAGAGCCTCCCCCTTTACCCCATTATTTTCCAATACAGGAGCATTCCCCATCACATCAGAGCCTCCCCTTTACCCCATGGCTTGCCAATACAGGAGCAATCCCCATTACATCAGAGCCTCCCCCTTTACCCCATGGCTTGCCAATACAGGAGCGCTGCCCATCACATCATAGCCTCCCCCTTTACCCCACGGCCTGCCAATACAGTAGCGCTGCCCATCACATCATAGCCTCCCCCTTTACCCCATGGCTTGCCAATACAAGAGCAGTGCCCATCACATTAGAGTCTCCCCTTTTACCCCATGCCTTGCCAATACAGGAACACTCCCCATCACATCAGAGCCTCCCCCTTTACCCCATAGCTTGCCAATACAGGAGCGTTCCCCATCACATCAGACCCTCCCCTTTTACTCCATGATTTGTCAATACAGGAGCACTGCCCATCACATCAGAGGCTCCTGCTTTACCCCATAGCTTGCCAAAACAGGAGTAGTGTTGGCCTTAGGGCCTTATTAAAGGAAGCTTTGCACCTGACCGCTTCGCCAATTAGCACTGTCAGAGCCCTGATTGGACAAGGTGATGATAACTTTCTCCAATCACAGCTCAGTGCTAATAGTCCCACCCCATACTATAAAAGGTTCCTTCACATAGGAAACATTTGCTGTGTTGTTGGAGTGGAGAGTGGCTCAGTGTGCTACTAGCGAGTTAGTGAGTTCACTTATTATGGCTCGGAGTGTAGAGTGTTAGTGTAGTGTTAGTATAGTGTGTCAATATAGTGTAGTGTGAGTGTAGTCCGGTGTTTAACACAGCATTACATAACATTTAGTGCTGTTTACCCTTTTTTTTTTTTTTGGTTGCTGCGTTATTTATTTATATTTTTCCCTACCTCCACCTAGTTTTTAAACTGTCAGCCGCAGGTTTTCTGACTGTGATGCTGGTGTTCCCTCTTTTTTAATTAATTTTTTTTATAGATTTTACATTTCTGTTAGCTTCAGTCCTCAATTTAAACACCTTTTTAATTTAATAAAGTGCATCCAATCACACATTTCCCAGTTTCTATAATATTTGGGTAATAAGCCCCCCCCCATCATGTCTGGGAGGCCAACAAGGAGAGGCAGACATTCTCATGCCAGTATGATGGGGCCAGAAGTGTTGGTGTCCACAGGCAAAGGTGGACGTGGTCCGTCCTCAGGCAGGGCACATTTCTCTCTGTTTAGTGACGTTGCCCATGCTATCCAGCCACAGCATGCAGAGGAGGTGGTGGACTGGCTTACTAAACTATGCTCATCCTCCTCATCCTAGATCACCCAAGCTGAGACTAGTGCGTAGTCCACCACAGCTGCCAGAGCGACTTATTCTGTCCCCTTGTCCACAGCTACTCCTGCCATAGCCCCAGCATCATGCATGGAGGAGTCAGCTGAGTTATTTGAACACAGCGTCAGCCACTTGCTTCTTGAAGATGTACAGCCATTCCTTGATTCAGATGTTGGTTCTGAGGTTGAGGAAGGAAGTAACATAAGCCTACAGAGAGGGGAGAACACTAACAAGAAATTTTCAGTCGTGTTCCCCCAGCCGCAGCGTATTGCCAAGTTAGTTACAGTGATTATGAGGATGGAGGGGATGATGATAATGAGATCACTGACTTTATCTAAAAAAAATTGTTAATCTTGGCTTGAGTGTACTATAATTTGGCTTCTTCACATAAGGCTTGTTCACTGTGCAAAAATGTGTTATTGTCATCCAAAGTCTGCCAAAAAAACACCAGAATGTATCCAAAAAAATCTTGTTCCAAGTGCACTGAATTGTGCAGACTGGCTCTCCAAGCCGTTGTTTACAAAATACAGAAAGCTTGCAGGGAAAATCTATTTAAATGTCGTCCTTTCTTTTTTTTCGTTATAAATGTCATTTTTGCTGCAGCAGGTTCTATACACGGTACACGGTACAGATGCACCACTTTACGGGCAGACTTCCAGGCACTATATTTAAAGGAATTTTTCATTTTTATTGTTTCACTTTAAGCATCATTAAAATCACTGCTCCTCTAAAAACAATGTTTTTTTTTGTTTTTATGTTTGCATTGATACATGTCCCCCAGGGCAGTACCCGGGTCCCCATACCCTTTTTTATGACCAATTACTTGCACATAAGCCTTCAAAATGGGCACTTTTGATTTTCCAAGTTCGGGTCCCATAGACTTCAATAGGGTTCGGAGTTCAGCGATGTTAGAGAGTTCTGGCACGAACCAAACTGGGGGTGTTTGGCCCAACTCTATACAGGAGCGCTCCCCATCACACCAGAGTTACCTCTACATCAGAGGCCACCTATACACAAATCCCCTCATTGCCACAAAGTCCCCCCATCACCACAGAGTCCCTACATCACATAGACCCCCCAATTCACACAGAACCCTCTAAGCATCAGAGCCCTACCTTTTGGTTCCAGCAGCGTGGTGGAAGGCAGGAGGTGGAGCAGGTCTGGAAGAGACGGACGTCCTTCTCCTGACTGCTAGGGGTAGCCCTGCATGCCACCTGCCCTGGATCAGAGTCATGCTTTGCCATCACCACAGGAACGAACGATGCTGTCCTTGCCCTAGATTGGTTGTTATGATGTTGGCAGCCAGCAACTCATGAAGCTGATCCAGGGCAAAATGGATCCCATGCTCCTGGCACCCTGGTGGAACCCAGACAGCACCCATGTTGAGAAGCACTAATCCAGGACACTGCTGTCCTTTATTGGTAGTCTCATGAGATCTGATGATGTCAGTACGGTGCTTCTCAATGTTCTCATTGCTGGAGGCTCTGACTTGGGGAAGTAAAGCTCTGCCTTTACCAAGATGACCACCTAAACAGGGACACAAATGGGAGAAAAAAAATCAACCACAAGGAAACCACAGGCAACACTGTGCCCTCTGCCTGCCTTTTTTTATTTTTTGGAACCTCTTTGAGGGTTCAGTTCTTCATTAGGACATCACCACGGCTAGATAAGTTAATATACATCGGCGCCATCAGACCCGTTACATGTCAGTCTAGAAAAAGCATTAAAAAGTCTCTAGTTCCTTTGTAACAAGCTACCTGAACATGATCAAGACAAGGATTCTTAGACATGCAGCCCTTTCGAATTCTTGCAATATGGTTTTGAGTTTTTGCTTATTTTTAATCTGTGTTTTCATACAGTAATCAGTCCAATTATCAGTCTGTGTGATTACATTATTAACTCCCATACAGGCACCAGGAGAGAGCCGAGCCTTGGACGTTAGCTGGTTTGCAGCGATAACTCTGCCACAATGACCTCTCCTGCTTAAATTGCTGTGCTCGGCATAATCTGATTACATTAATAATGCATTGACCCCGTGTTCGCAGTTTGGCAGCATTGTTACCGTCGCTCCTTTTCATGGCAGAAAGAGGAACTTGTGGCGCCAAAGCACTTACGCTGTCTAAATTTAGCCATCCTGATGGAAGTGACTTCATGTAGGTGACAGGACTTAACGCCAGTGGCTGCTATTAAAAGACTTTAGCTGCTTGGACCATCGCTTTGATTCTGATTCAGTGTTACACTGAACTGGCTATGGCCAGCTACAAAAACTTTTAAATGTTTGTTAATGACTGTAAAATGTCTGTTACAAATGCTGTTGCACCTGCTGCCCAGTTATTTAAGGAATATTTATTCAAGCAACCCTGTCAAAATACAAACAAATTCCCTTACATGTGCCTCCAACGCACTCCACCTCACCTGATATAGGCACCCTTTGGTGCCAGTACTTACCTTTGTCCTTTGCTCCTCAGCTTTTATGGTCCATTTGGCCAATAGCCAAGCCCAAAACCATCTGATGGTGGTGCAAGGGCATGCTTTTCACTGTGCAGTTGGTTATTGTACTAGGTTTTGTTGGCAATTGTCAGTGACTTAGGGGAAGCAAAGGGAATCTGAGTGATGATAAAGGGGGTTGTGAGCTCTAGAAGGTGCATTGGACTGGTCGATGGTGCCCAATTCAAGGCAAAGGGCATGCTTTTCATTGTGCAGTTGGTTACTGTACTAGGTTTTGTTGGCGATTGTCAGTGACTTAGGGGAAGCAAAGGGAATCTGAGTGATGATAAAGGGGGTTTTGGGCTCTAGAAGGTGCTTTGGACTGGTCGATGGTGCCCAATTCAAGGCAAAGTGACCATGCCTGTGTAATGCCCTTCTTTTGACCACTTTGTACTCACCTCCACCTTTTTTTTCTCTGGCCACTAGTGAAAATTCCAGTGCATCTGAGTATGAGGGAGCATATGACCTTCTAGCATGATGAATGACTAAAGCCTAGTAGCCAATCACTAAGACAGAGAACTGTCATTTTGTGGAGGGGATGACCTCACTGCTCCCTTTGAACTTTGACATCAGCTGACGCCCAATATTTTGGTGGCGGCTGTGACGGGGGATCACTAAAGTGTTGAATAGAAGAGGGACCTTTGAAATAATTTTCAGGTCTTAGAGAACCCCTGCTAAAACCATTTTTTGGGGGGGCAGTGGCAAAAATTCCCCTTACATTGGTGATCAGTGGTAAGAATGTCCCTTACAATTGTGGTCAGAATGCCAAGCTTACAGTCAGCTTGATTATTGTCATGCAGCTGGCTTTGCCAGACCTATACAAGCACCATTAGATGGGAGGTCAATCGGCCACAGCTCAAGGAACCTCTTGCTACATCTAGAGGAGGGGTCTCCAAACTTTCTAAACATAGGGCTAGTTTACTGTTCTTCAGACTTTTGAGGGGCCAGACTGTGGCAATTGGGAGTAGAAAAAAACAATGCCCCATCTTTGGTATCAGTGAGATGAATTGTGCCCCATCATCTGTGTCATTGGGCCCAATTGTTGGTGTCATTAGGAGGAATTTTGCCCCTTCATTGTGGTCCGTGGATGAATTAGTGCCCTAAGGGCCAGATAAAAGCAAACAAAGGGCCGTAGTTTGGAGACCACTGTTCTAGAGGAACCTTAGGGTTCCATAGAACCCTGTTTGAAAATTACTGCTTTTAAAGAGGAAGTAAACCCTGATGGGTTTTATTTCCTCTTTTTTCCCCTGCAAAGTAAAAGCATAATGGGCTAGTATGCATTGCATACTAGCCCATTATGTTACCCTTACCTGCAAACGAAGCCCGTGATGTCCCCGCTGGTGGCCACATCCATCTTCACCCCTCTTCCTCCCGGGGGCCGTGGACTCAGGCCCTGTGACTGGCCGGAGTCGCGAGACGTCACTCCTGTGTGTGCGAGCGGGAGCGGCTGGTCATGGTACAGGCCCTTTAGAAACGGCATGATCGTGCCCTTTCTTCAGTGCGCATACGCCAATGACATTGGCACAAGTGTATATGGTAAATATCTCCTAAACGGTACAGGTTTAGAAGCTATTTCCAGTACCTACAGGTAAGCCTTATTATAGGCTTACCTGTAGGTAAAAGTGGTGTAACTAGGTTTACAACCACTTTAAGTGGATGTTTTTATGTTCTTCCAATGTTTGTCCTTTGCTCTGTTTGCTTCTCATAAATTACAAACACACTAGAAGATGAATTAGCTTCTAATCAAATAGAGCCCAGTGTGTGTATGCCTATTTTAGGCCTATACCACACTGGGTAGTTTGCTGCCAGCGACAGAATCACTAAGAAAACCTCCTGCCACAGCATCACTCCTTTACTGGCCAAACCAATGTGATGTCACATTGTCACTGTTCTTCAGCTTTTCAGCCAGAGAAGGAGCATTGCCATAGGAGAGGTAACCAATCTCTTTACTAATCCCATCACTGATGATTTTCTGCTGGAGACAGGTTTGCTCATATGACAACGCCATTACCATAGTTCAAGTATTAGAATGTAAGCTGTAATCTGTAATGCACTGCAGCATGTGTCCCTGCTATATAAAATATTATTAAACTGAATACAAAGATATGCTGATAGGAAGAGATTGCAGAAGGCACCATATTGTCCCACGATAGGAAGAGATTACTGAAGGCATATTTTTCGGTTATGTAGGTTTCTGTGTATTTTAGAAGACTGATCATATACCATACCCTAATACCAATTGAGATCCATGTGGTTCCATTCAGCTTCTCCAGTTTTGTTCAAGCTTGCTGCCATGGCTGGTGTCAGGAAGTTAGATTGTGGAGGCATCATTCAACCCACTTCCCGTGAGCCCAGGCTTTCATGGATACCACCTTAGGAGAGGTCATCATGCTGGCCTAGGCTCCCAACACAGGGAGGAGAGAACAGGACCTGAAGATGACATGCACAGAGTTGAAGTGTCTCTCAGAAAGTTTGGGAACCCCAGCCTTCCCAGGGTCCCGTAATGAGGCCCAGCATGGCTACTGGCACCTGCGAGAATCTGGAGACTAGGGTGAGTATTTTTTTTTTTTTACTTATGTGTTATTTATTGCTGCCTGTCACCAAGGGACAATATATATTGTGTTGCATTAGTGTGGGCATTACCATAATGCGTGTTACACATGTTGACGCATTTCACTGCTAATTGTTTCAAATGACAACTCAATGCATATGAGTTGCAGTGCACTACAAAGCACCATAGTATAGGAGAATTTTCAATGGGCCACCTTAATGCTAAGCATGGTAACACATGACACAGCGCAAGTCAATGCACCAATGTAAATGAGCCCTTAGTATGGGAAGGCTGGGGAAGTATTTAAACTAGAATTCCGTCGGGCAGACAGGTCAGTTAGGGGTGAGACATTAATGGAGGGTGGAATGGGGATAGATGGTGGGAGGGTTATGGCAGGTGACAAGAAAGTTCCCATGTTGCAAACAACCATTGGAAATTATAGTGCCATTTTTACTACTATAAAATATATGCAAAACACCAGAGCAAAATGTAATAATGCATTAAAGTGTTTGTTCACAAATGATAGAAGTCTGGCAAGCAAAATAGGTGAGTTGGAAGCTCTCATGCACGAGGAGAGCTATGATGTAATCAGTATTGCTGAAACTTAGCTTCATTCCTCACATGACTGGGCTATTAATATTCCTGGTTATGCACTCTTTCAGAGAGACAGGGTAAAAGGGAAAGGTGGTGGGTTCTGTCTCTATGTGAGAAGAGATCTCAAAGCGAGTGTGAACGAAGACCTAATTGATGGAGAGTGTGATGTGGCTGAAGCATTATGGGTGGAACTGCATATAGATGTGCGTAGTTCAAAATTAAACAATGGAGTTTGTTATAATCCACCCAATGTTAATGATGAGTTGAAGACTCAGCTCCTTGCACAGATGGAAAGGGCTGCAAGGGCTGGGACGGTGATAATAATGGGGGATTTTAACTACCCGGAAATTCACTGGAGTAATGGCACTGCTGGGACAGTTAAAGAGCAAAAATTTATAAACCTATTATAGGATAATTTTATGGTCCAGTTTATTGAGGCCCCAACTAGGAATGATGCTCTGTTGAACCTGGCAATCTCAAACCACGCAGAGCTTATTACTAATGTTCATATAAAGGAACATCTGGGTAGCAGTGACCATAACATGATTTCATTTGATGTTAGCTGTAAGCAAAAAAACACATAAACCCAAGGTAAGTATAGTAGCAAGTCCTAGTTGCAATCTCAGAACACCCAATAAGAGGATAATATGCGACCGGTCTAAACTACATGGCATGTTCACCAATGCCAGGAGTCTGGTGGACAAGATGGGTGAACTAGAGATACTGTTGTACGAGGAGGATTTGGATTTTGTGGGAATTTCAGAGACCCGGTTCAACAGCTTTCATGATTGGCTGGTAACCATTCAAGGGTATACCCTTTATCGCAAGGATAGAGAGGGTAAAAAAGGGGGAGGGGTATGCCTATATATCAAGAATAATGTACAAGTGAATGTGAGAGATGACATCACTAAGGGAGCTAGGGAGGAGGTGGAATCCTTATGGGTAGAGCTCCAAAGGAATGAAGCTAAGGGGAAAATAATACTGGGAGTATGCTATAGGCCCCTAACCTGAGGGAGGATGTGGAGACAGATCTCCTATCACAATTTGGATTAGCAGCAAGGATGGGAAGTGTTATACTGTAATGGGGGATTTTAATTATCCAGACATAGACTGGGCGGAGGGAACCACATATTTATTTAAGGCTCGCCAGTTCCTAAATGTCTTGCAGGACAATTTCATGGGTCAGATGGTAGACACACTAACTATAAATAAAGTGTTACTGGATCTACTGATTACCAACAATACAGACCTGATCACGGATGTGGACATACGGGGCAATTTAGGTAACGGCGATCACAGGTCAACTGGCTTCAGTATAAATCACAGGAATAGGAAACATAAGGGGAATACAAAGACACTGAATTTCAAAAGAGCCAACTTCCCTAAACTACAAAGCTAGAAGGCATAAATTGGGATAAAATCTTAGGAAGCCGAGATCGTTTTTCTTTTTTTTGATTTCAGGCTTCCCAGCCTAGAGGTGAGATGTGGGGTCTTATTGACCCCATATTTCACTGTAAAGAGGACCAATCATGCCATATTCCTATTACAAGGGATGTTTACATTCCTTGTAATAGGAATAAAAGTTATCAAATTATTATTTTTTTTTAAAGTGTCAAACTAAAAAAATAAAAGTAAAATTAACAATAAAAAAAAAAATTAAAGCGCCCCTGTCCCTGTGGAGAAGCGAACGCATACGTAAGTCCCGCCCACATATCAAAACAGTGTTCAAACCACACATGTGAGGTATTGCCGCAAACGTTAGAGCGAGAACAATAATTCTAGCCCTAGTCTCCCTCTGTAACTCAAAACATGTAACCTGTAAAAAATTTTAAAGTGTCGCCTGTGGGGTTTTTTAAGTACCAAAGTCTGGCGCCATTCCACAAGAGTGTGCAATTTTGAAGCGTGACATGTTAGGTATCTATTTACTTGGTGTAACTTTATCTTTCACATTATGCTAAATAATTGGGCTAACTTTAATGTTTTGTTTTTTTTAAAGCATGTTTTCCAAAATAAACGTGTTCAAAAAATTGCTGCGCAAATACCGTGCAAGATAAAAAGTTGCAACAACCGCCATTGTATTCTCTTGGGTCCTTTCTAAAAAAAACATATATAATGTTTGCAGTTTCTATGGAATTTTCTAGCAAAGAAATTATGAATTTTACATGTAGGAGAGTAATGTCAGAATTGGCCTGGATGGGAAGTGGTTAAATGTTACAAAGAATATAACAGAATATGTAAAAAGGAAATCAAGGACGCAAAAATTCAACACGAACGACAGATTGCAAAAGATGGTAGGACAAACCCCAAAAAAGTCTTCATATATATTAATAGTAAAAAGGTCAGGTCTGAGCATGTAGGCCCTTTACAAAATAATTTAGAGTGGGTGACTGGGGACAAAGAGAAGGCAAATTTATTAAATACATTCTTCAGCTCTATGTATACAAAGGAGCATGGGGGAGCTCATGTCCATAATGAGGGTGGTAGTGACACAGCCCCAAATGAGTCACAATGGCTCAAATGTGATATGATCCAGAAATATTTAGACAGAATAAAGGTGGATAAAGCACCTGGACCAGATGGCATCCACCCACGGATCCTAAAAGAATTGAGTTCTGTCATTTCAAAGCCATTGTATCTAATTTTTAGGGACTCATTAATGACTAGAATAGTACCACTGGATTGGCGTGGGGCCAATGTGGTGCCTATATTAGGCTTGGAAATATCAGTTTGTAAATGGATAGAAAACTGGCTAAAAGACCGAATTCAGAGAGTAGTGGGTAATGATTCTTACTCTGAATTTTCTAAGGTTATCAGTGGTGTACCCCAAGGTTCAGTGCTGGGACCCTTCCTTTTTAATACATTTTTGAATGATATTGGGTCTGGGATTAAAAGTACCATTTCAGTCTTTGCAGATGACATTAAGCTATGCAGGAGGTCTCCAATTTACAAGCCGACCTCAATGCTCTGTCTAATTGGGCGACTATGTGGCAGATGAGGTTTAATGTTGATAAATGTAAAGTTATGGACTTGGGGGCTAAGAATATGCATGTATCATACATACTAGGGGGAGTACAACTGGGGGGAATCCATAGTGGAGAAGGATCTGGGGGTTTTGGTAGATCATAATCTCAAAAATAACATGCAAAGCCAAGCTGCGGTTTCTAAAGCGAGCAAAGTCCTTTCTTGTATTAGGAGAGGTATGGACTTCAGAGAGAGAGAGAGAGAGAGAGAGATCATTTTGCCCCCCTGTACAAATCATTACTAAGACTTCATCCGGAATACGCAGTTCAGTTTTGGGCACCAGTTCTCAAAAAGGATATCGGGGAAACTGGAGAAAGTACAGAGAAGGGAAAACTAATAAGAGGCATGGAGGAGCTCGGCTATGAGGAAAGATTAGAGGAACTGAATTTATTCTCTCTTGAGAAGAGAAGATTAAGGGGGGGAAATGATCAACATGTACAAATATATAAGGGGTCCATATAGTGAACTTGGTGTTGAATTATTCACTTTACGCTCAACACAGAGGACAAGGGGGC
This sequence comes from Lithobates septentrionalis, assembly GCA_037952835.1. NCBI lineage: Eukaryota > Metazoa > Chordata > Amphibia > Anura > Ranidae > Lithobates > Lithobates septentrionalis. Next base: position 499,753 of record JBBDGP010000776.1, read on the forward strand.
ACTCTCTACGCCTAGAGGAAAAGAGATTTTGTCTCCAAACACGGAAAGGTTTCTTCACAGTAAGAGCTGTGAAAATGTGGAATAGGCTCCCTCCAGCGGTGGTTCTGGCCAGCTCAGTAGATTGCTTTAAGAAAGGCCTGGATTCTTTCCTAAATGTACATAATATAACTGGGTACTGACATTTATAGGTAAAGTTGATCCAGGGAAAATCAAATTGCCTCTCTGGGATCAGGAAGGAAATTTTTCCCCTGCTATAGCAAATTGGATCATGCTTTGGTGGGGTTTTTTACCTTCCTCTGGATCAACTGTGGGTATAGGAATGTGTATATGGGATTGTATGATATTATTTTTTATTTATTTTTATGGTTGAACTGAGGGGCGTTAAAGTCAAACTGGGACATTTAATTTTACAAGTATAAAAAGGGATGCTAGCATTGGGGTATAAAATGGCAAGTGTGTCCTATTACAGATAGGCGACGCACATGTCGCGGGTCAGTCCAGAGACCAGTAATCAAGATGGCAAACAATAGTGTTAGCCCCTGCATGGAACAGCGAGTGGTGATGAAGTTTCTTGTGAATAAAGGCGTAAAAGCTGTGGATAGTTACAGAATACTTCAAGCACAGTACGGTGATGAGACGCTCAAGCTGCAGTAAAACATTTGAATGGTGAAAACGTTTCAAAGATGGCCGTACGTCCGTCACCGATGATCCCGGCCATGGTGGTACCCAGCCCACAGCAGTCATTGCAGTGAACATTCAGCGCATGGAATGCCTGATCCTGATTAATCGACGCATAACCTGTCATGAAATTGACATCTTTCCATGGGAACGGTGAACACAATCATTCTCCAAAATTTGCATTTTCGAAAAGTTAGCGCACGCTGGTTACCAAGACAGCTTTCCGCTTTTGACCAGCACAGAGGAGTTGATGTTTGCACTGCGTTTAAGGAGCGTTTTGACAGGGAAGGCCAGGATTTTCTGGATCGCATCATTACATGTGAGGAAAGCCTGGGCACATCATTTCCAAATTTGGCCACAACCCCCTTAGAGCCCGTCCTCACTCTGGGTGATTTCCACCTGTTTGGACCCCTAAAAGAGTTCTTTGGAGGTCAGCACCGATGACAAAGTTAAGCAGGCTATCCTAGGATAGTTCAGGCGTACTGACAAATCTTTCTTTCCTGAAGCTTTCCAGGCATTAATTAAACGCTGAGAAAAGTGTATAAATGTAACAGGGGAGTATGTCGAAAAATAAATGCAGTTTCCACTCCTTGAAATTTGTTATTGTATTATGTAAACTCAAAATTCCCGGTTTGACTTGAACACCCCTCGTATTTTTTTTAAGGAGGGCTGCAAAATAAGAGGACATTGCATTTTCATGCTTGGTCTGCTTTAACCACTTGCCGCCCACCATATAGCAGAATGACGGCGGCAAAGTGGTTTCAATACCCTGACTGGGCGTCATATGATGTCCGCACGATATTGAGCCGCTGCGCGCCCCCGGGGCGCACATCGCGGCGATCATTGTTGCGGGGTGTTAGTCTGACACCCCGCAACACCGATCTACGTAAAGAGTCTCTGATGGAGACTCTTTACCACGTGATCAGCCGTGTCCAATCACGGCTGATCACGATGTAAGTAGGAAGAGCCGTTGATCGGCTTTTCCTCACTCGCGTCTGACAGATGCGAGTTGAGGAGAGCCGATCGGCTGCTCTCCTGACAGGGGGGGGGTCTGTGCTGATTGTTTATCAGCACAGCCTCCCTCGGATCCCACCCAGGACCACCAGGGAAGCCACCCAGGACCACCAGGGAAGCCATCCACACTAGACCACCAGGTATGCCCCCTAGACCCCCAGGGAAATACTAATCTGTGCCCAGGCAGCTGCCAATCAGTGCCCACTCACAATGCCTGCCACTGCCAGTGCCACCAGGGATGCCTATTAGTGTCACGTATCAGTGCCCATCAGTGCCACATATCGGTGCCCAGCAGTGCCGCCTATCAGTGCCCATCTGTGCACAGCAGTGCCGCCTATAAGTGCCCATCAGTGCCACCCATAAGAATCCATCTTTTGCAGCCTTTCAGTGCCCATCAGTGTCGCCTATCAGTGCCCACCAGTGCCACCCATGAGTGCCCATCAGTGCTGCATATCAGTGCCCATCGTCAGTGCCACCTCATTGGTGCCGCCTTATCAGTGTCTGTCAGAGCCGCCTTATCAGTGCCCATCAGTGAAAGAGAAAACTTACTTATTTACAAAAAATTTTAACAGAAACTTTTATTTTTTTCAATATTTTTGGTGTTTTTTTATTTGTTTAGCAAATAATAAAAACCGCAGAGGTGATCAAATACCACCAAAAGAAAGCTCTATTTGTGGGAACAAAATGATAAAAATTTAGTTTGGGTACAGTGTTGGATGACCGCGCAATTGTCATTCAAACTGCGACAGCGCTGAAAGCTGAAAATTGGTCTGGGCAGGAAGGTGTATAAGTGCCTGGTATTGAAGTGGTTAAAGTGTATCTAAATAAAACTCCCATCCCATCCTGGAGATTTTGCTTAGACAGTTGTCACTTGAATGGTAGTATCCACTGGAAGATGTTTCCCTATATTTCCAAAATGGTGACCAGGACGAATGGAGATGGTGAATCTTCCTAACGGGGACACAGATTATTATTATACAGAATTTATATAGCGCCAACAGTTTGCGCAGCGTTTTACAACATGAGGGCAGACAGTACACTTACAATACAAACCAATACAGGAGGGATCAGAGGGCCCTGCTCGTTAGAGCTTACAATCTAGAGGGGAGGGTCAAGTGGAAACAAAAGGTAATAACTGTGGGGGATGAGGTGATAGAGAAAATAAAAATACAGTTGTTAGGTGTGGGTAGGGTAGGCTTCTCTGAAGAGAGGGGTTTTCAGGGATCGTGTAAAAGCTAAAAAAGTAGGAGATAAGCGGACAGATTGGGGTAGGGCATTCCATAGGATTGGACAGGCTTTGGAAAAGTCCTGGAGGCGAGCATGGGAGGAGGTGACGAGGGAGCTAGAGAGCAGGAGGTCTTGAGAGGAACGAAGAGAAGGAGTAGGTTGGTATTTAGAGACTAAGCTAGTGATGTAGCTGGGGGCGATATTGTGGATGGCTTTGTACGTAGTTGTTAGTATTTTGAATTTAATTCTTTGGCCAAGCGGAAGCCAGTGGAGGGATTGGCAGAGAGGAGTGGCAGACACAGAGCGATTGGTAAGGTGGATGAGTCTGGCAGCAGCATTCATGATGGATTGAAGAGGTGATAGACTATGTAGAGGTAAGCCAATGAGAAGGGAGTTGCAGTAGTCGAGGTGAGAGATGACCAGCGAGTGAATTAAGAGCTTTGTTGTGTCATTGGTTAGAAAGGGGCGTATTTTGGAGACGTTGCGGAGGTTGAGGCGGCAGGATTTGGACAGTGATTGGATGTGTTCCTTCAAGGAGAGTTCAGAGTCTAGGACTACACCTAGAACCTTGGCATGTGGGGATGGGCTTATAGTTGTGCCATCGATTTTGACAGAGAGATCAAGGGGAAGGGCCATATGGGGGAGCAAAAATTATAAGTTTGGTTTTGGATAGATTTAGTTTGAGGAACTGGTGTGACATCCAGACTGATATATTTGATAGTAAATTAGTGATACGTGAGGAGACAGAGGGAGTGGGCTGAGGGGTAAAGAAATAGATTTGGGTGTCGTCAGCATAGAGGTGGTATTGGAAGCCATGGGAGGCTATCAATGACAACTTGACTTTATCCAAAACTAAGAATAAACGAAAAAAGTTTTGGGTTTCGACACACTCTTTGGCCCTTAGTCTGTTTCTGAATGAAATACATCAATTCCTTTATCTTTTCCTATTTAAAGTTCATTGGTGTGTACACCACATATAATATAGTTGAATGGACTCCAGCATGGTCTTGACCATTCAGCTCTTGAGAAACTGATCATGCCACCCAGCAGATTGGAGCTCATGTTGGGGACTTGCGGTTCCCGGATAGCTGAGGACGTCAATCGTCCATGATGTAGAATATTGCGTTCTAGACTGACTCCTCCTGTACATGCAGATGTATGATTGTTTTATTTTTATCTGTGCGCCGCCTGTTTATTACTCTCGGAAAGCGCCTTGCGCAGGACGTGGAACAGCTGGGTAGGCAGGCTTGCAGATCTGAGCACAATTATGCACGTTCGGAAAATTAAACTAATAAAAGAAGCAGGGAGAAATCAGCGCAATTATAATTATCATATTTCCAAAGGTTTATTTTTAGCTGGAATTGTCTGCGCTAAGTAAATTTTCATCCATTAAAGGATCTCATTGTAATCTTCACCTGCTAAAATATTGCCGCTGACGAAGAAGCTTGAAGATTTTCTTTCCTTTTTTTCACTTAAGCCGCTACTTTTGTGTTATAAAGATCTGCTGTAATTATGTAAGCGTTGACATACGTGTGAACATAATTGTTGGGTGATACGCTGTACTGTTTGTGCTCTGCTCATTTCCATCTTTTTTTTTTCTCCCTGAAACCTTAGCATTGCTACAACATGACCTGTACTCAGCATTTTCAGCAGTGGGCAAACCTGAAGCAATACTTTTTTTGGTGCACAGATTTCTGCAAGCTTTTTTTGGAACTAATCGTTTAGGGTCAAAGTTTTAATTATGGAACATGGTTTCACTGGTTTGGTTTGGAGATGCTTGGTGCACAGAAGCCCTGATCTCAACCCTACTGAACACCTTTGGGGTAAATTGGAACTCCCGTTGTGAACCAGGTCTTCTCTTCCATCGTTGTTACCTGGCCTCACAAATGTTCTTTTGGCCCAATGGGCACCAATTCCCACAGACACATTCTTGTGGAAAACCTTCCCAGAAGAATGGAGTCTGTTGTAGCTACAAGGGATGAGCTCAGGTGTGTTTGGATCGTAGTATGAAACCACCGTAGGGTGTTGAGACCCTCCCACCCCCACATACACGCATTTTTGAACGTAAATGCATGCAGCTGGGGTGCCTACACATGAAAACATTGATTGCGCTACATAGGGCTTTTTTTCAACGCGGGGAACGCAGTTCCGGCACCTTCACCACTGACAGCAAAAGGAGCTGGGGTGTGCTGCAGGGTCTATTGATACTCACTGCTAGGGGATCTATTCTAGCTGGAGGGTAACTATTTTTGCATGGGGGTCTATTGTTTCTGAGGAAGTCTATTGTTGCTGGTGGAAGACCTACTGTTGCTGGAGGTGGGTCTTATATTGCTGGGGGGTCAGTTATTGCTGGGAGAGATCTACTGTTGAGGGAGGGGTCTATTGTTGCTGGCTGCCGGAAAATCTATTGATGCTGGCTATGGGGAGATCTGCTGTTGCTGCTGGGAGTCTATTGTTGTGGGGTGGATTTTTTGTGGTGGGGTGGTCTATTGTTGCTGGCGGGGGCTATATTATTGCTGGCGGGGGCTCTATTGTTACTGTCTGCAGGGGTTCTATTGTACTGCTTTTCTTGTTATAATGACCAAATTCCTTATGGATTACTTAGCACCACAAATTGATACTTGGATCAGGGGCGGACTGACCATTGAGCCACTCGGGCACTGCCCGAGGGCCCTGGGCCACTAGGGGGCCCCATCAGGGTTGCCAGCCTCAGTAAAACCAGGGACAGTATGTATAAATCTGTGTTTTTTTTTACATCTGTCTGTGTATACCGTGTGTACATGTATGTGTATACTGTGTGATTGTATACTGTGTATGTGTATACTGTGTGGCCCCATAATCTCTGATTGCCTGGGGGCCCCATAATCTCCTATTGCCCGGGGGCCCCATAATCTCCTATTGCCCAGGGGCCCCATAATCTCCTATTGCCCGGGGGCCCCATGAGTTATCAGTCCGCCCCTGTACTTGGTTCTGTATTGTCTAAAAGGGCAGTACTGGGAAGTGGGTAGGGGATGGAACCAAGGAACGGTGCTCGGAGGTGGGTAGAGGTGGAGAAAAGGGGTGGCTCAGAAAGGGGCAGTTCCTGCACCCATCTGAGAAAAAAAGCCCAGTCGCTACACGTTATCACCATGCATGCCGAGGTGACAGCAATAATTTTAGAACCAGAGCTCCTGGGTAACACCAAACTGATGACCTGTATGGGCTTTTAAAGCGTTTGCAATGCAAAATATAGGGTACTAATGTTAGTCGCTGTTTAACGGGCGGACACAACTTTAAGGTTTGACATGTTGGGTATCTATTTACTCGGCTCAACCTCATCTTTTATATCTTACCAAAAATTGGATATTTTATTACATTTGTGCAACCTAAATTTAAGTTAATTTTATTTTTTACTGTCATTTTGCATTTCCTAAACTGTTGCACTAATATCATTTACCATAAAAAAATTGAAACTACCATCCAATTGTCATTGAATGGCACAGGCTGTTGTGCAAAGTGTTGTATAACTGAAAAATTGTTCAATAAAATGAATCATTCAAGAAAAAAATTGGAACTGCCACAATCTTCATCTCTAGGTTGTATGTTTCCAAAGATCTATAATGTTTTGGTGGTTTTATGTTTAGCGCCCCCTGACCGCCGCCATCGGGGAGGGCTGACATTTCACCTTAGGGTGTTGGTTCTTAGGCATGGCGGGTGTGGATGGTTGCAGAAAAGATGGGCACCAGTCACTTAAAACGGGAGAGAGAGGGTTAGGGCAGTAGGCAGATTAGCTGACTCCAAAAACACAAAACCAGCCGGGTAGACAGCAATACAGAACAAGGGCCTTAGGCCTGCACCCAATGTCCTGTATCTACATCGCAACCGCTGTCTCCAATAGCAACCAAAAACTCACAGCACCGTGCCGGGTTTCCTTGGATGAGTTCCTCTTTATGCTTTTCCAGGCTCTTCACAGTCTCCGGCTTATGGAAGAGTAACCTCTAGAACTTCATCTCAAAACTACATGCCTTTCCTCATGCCTCCAAGCAACAACAGGCTCTTGATCTCTGGCAGAGCCTCCCTCTTGCCTCCAGGCAATAAACCGGCTTTTTCCCAGGCAAAGCCTCAAGCACATGGCCAGGCCTTAGACTCCAGGCCTCATCCAACACAACTATTCCTCACACATTCACACTAAGGTCTGGGTGGGGGGACCCTGATCACCCAAAAATATATACTCTCTCCCAGCAAGCTCAGTGGCCACGGAACTCCTACTGATTGGCTGAGAGAAATATACATATTTAAAACTCTGCTTCACTGCAGCTCATTATGCTAATGCCAAAGGCAGCAGTGCCACCTATTGACAGAAGGGAGGAACCACAGCAAAACCAGGAGAAAAGTCAAATGATCACAAAGACTACAAATTAGCCAGGTTAGTTACCACCTAAATAACGATAAAATTCAGTAGAAACAGAATCCACCAGGTGAGTAAAAGGTGAAATAAATTGGATATTTAAATGTAAATACAGTTCATAATTTCATGAGCCATAAAGTTCATTAAGAGTCCAGTGATGATATTCCAAACAATGAAGAACCACCACTGATAGGAAGGGGACACACGGATCCTTAACCCAAGGGTTGGACTACCCAAATAAAAGTAGTCAAAAAAGCATTAATTACAATGGTAGGCTTCAAGCCGTCAAACTCATGAGATTTCTTATTAGCTATATCTGTCAGGCTTTATCTCCTTCCAAGTTGTTGAATCGAGTCTCGTGTATTGTAAGGGTAAACGGAAAACACCTCATTGCACAGTATTACAGTATACTCACAAACATCATAGGTAAACCGCGTGTTTGTCCAATTGACAACAGAAGAAAATGAAAGTGACTGTTTCCAACCAGCAAGATGTCAGACTGTAAAACGTCATGTACCACAACTTCAGGGTGCCCCTGATGACGTCTATGATGACGAAAACACGTCGGGAGGGGCTGAGCTACGTGACGTCGCCACATCTTACAGTCGGACATCTTGCTGGTTGGAAGCAGTTGCTTTTATTTTCTTCTGTTGTCAATTGGACACACGCAATTTTACCTATGATGTTTGTGAGTACCTTGGCATTTTTTTATTAAAACACTTATATACTGTAATACTGTGCAATGAAGTGTTTTCTGTTTACCTTTACAATACACGAGAGTCGATTCAACATCTTGGAAGGGGATATAGCCTGACGGTTATAGCTACCAAGAAATCTCTGGAGCTTGACGGCTTGAAGCTTACCATTGTAATTAATTGCTTTTTTGACTACTTTTATTTGGGTAATCCAATGCTTGGGGTAAGGGTCAGTGTGTGTCCTTCTTATCGGTGGTGGTTCTTCATTGTGACACCCGTTGTTTGAAATATCTTCACTGGACTCTTAATGAACTTTATGGCTCATGAAATTATGGACTTATTTACATTTAAATATCCAATCTATTTTGCCTTTTACTCACCTGGAGGATTCTGTTTTTACTAGAATAAGCGCTGCATTTTATCGTTATTTATGTTGTTGTTTTCCCAGGAAACTGTGCTAGCTGCTTATATAAGTGATTTATTTAATAGTCCTTTTAACGAGCGCTGGTATTTTGTGGTTTCTTTTAGTTACCACCTAGCACAGCTAAATTTACTAGTAGCCCCTGTTTACGACAAGAGGGCTACACACACTATATTTACAAAAGTATTGGGACGCCTGCCTCTACACACACATGAAATTTAATGTCATCCCAGTCTTAGTCCGTAGGGTTCAATATTGAGTTGGCCCACTCTTTGCAGCTATAACAGCTTCAACTCTTCTGGGAAGGCTGTCCACAAGGTTTAGGAGTGTGTCTATGGGAAGGTTTGATCATTCTTCCAGAAATGCCTTTGTGAGGTCAGGCACTGATGTTGGATGAGAAGGCCTGACTCACAGTCTCCGCTCTAATTCATCCCAAAGGTGTTTTATCAGGTTGAGGTCAGGACTCTGTGCAGGCCAGTCAAGTTCCTCCACTCGAAACTCGCTCATCCATGTCTTTATGGACCTTGTATGTGCACTGGTGTACAGTCATGATGGAACAGGAAGGGGCCATCCCCAAACTGTTCCCACAAAGTTGGGAGCTTGAAATTGTCCAAAATGTCTTGGTATGCTGACACCTTAAGAATTGTCTTCACTGGAACTAAGGGGCCAAGCCCAACCACTGAAAAACAACCCCACACCATAATCCCCCCTCCACCAAATGATTTGGACCAGTGCACAAATCAAGGTCCATAAAGACACGGATGAGTGAGTTTGTTGTGGATAAACTTGACTGGCCTGACCTCAACCCGACAGAACGCATTTGATATGAATTAGAGTGGAGAATGCAAGCCAGGCCTTTTCGTCCACATCAGTGTCTGACCTCACAAATGCTCTTCAGGAAGAATGGTCAAACATTCCCATAGACACACTCCTAAACCTTGTGGACAGCCTTCCCAGAAGAGTTGAAGCTGTTATAGCTGCAAAGGGTGGGCCAACTCAATATTGAACCCTACGGACTAAGACTGGGATGCCATTAAAGTTCATGTGTGTAAAGGCAGGTGTCCTAATACTTTAATAACAGTGTATGTAATCTTCAGACCTAAAATTATTTTTTTACCTATGTGTGCAAAAAATTGCAAAGACTGTTCTGGAAGCAAATGGGTTCATAAATTCAGAGCTGGTGTATGGGGACTCTGATGGGGACCTTGATGCAAGGGTGTACTTTGATGGGGACCCTAATGCAAGGGGGTACGCTGATGCGGACCCTGATGTAAAGGGTACTCGAATGGGGACCCCAATGTAAAGAGGGGAATCTCATGGGCACCCTGATGTAAGGGGGTACTCTGATGGGGACCCTGATAAAAGGGGGATTCTGATGGGGACCCTGATGTAAGGGGGTACTCTAATGGGGACCCTGATGTAAGGGGGGCTATGATGGGACCCTAATATAGGGGGGGATTCTGCTGGGTCCCCTGATGTAAAGAGGGCATTCTCATGGGGACCCTGATGTAAGGGGGTACTCTAATGGGGACCCTGATGTAAGGGGGCTATGATGGGACCCTAATATAGGGGGGGATTCTGCTGGGTCCCCTGATGTAAAGGGGACTCTGATGGAGACCCTAATGTAAGTGGGTACTCTGAAGGGGACCCTAATACAAGGGGCACTCTGATGTAAAGGGGGATTCTGATGGGGACCCCTATTTAAAGGGGGGGATTCTCATGGGGACCCTGATGTAAAGGGGGGATTCTCATGGGGACCCTTATGTAAAGGGGGGGATTCTCATGGGGACCCTGATGTAAAGGGGGGGATTCTCATGGGGACCCTGATGTAAAGGGGGGCTTTTTAAGGGGACCCTGATGTAAAGGGGGGATTCTCATGGGGACCCTGGTGTAAGGGGGTACTCTGATAGGGACCCTGATGTAAGGGGGTACTTTGAAGGGGACCCTAATGCAAGGGGCACTCTGATGTAAAGGGAGATTCTGATGGGGACCCCGATGTAAAGGGGGGGATTCTCATGGGGACCCTGATGTAAAGGGGGGATTCTCATGGGGACCCTGATGTAAAGGGGGGGATTCTCATGGGGAACCTGATGTAAAGGGGGGGGTTCTCATGGGGACCCTGATGTAAAGGGGGGGATTCTCATGGGGACCCTGATGTAAAGGGGGGGATTCTCATGGGAACCCTGATGTAAAGAGGGGCTTTTCAAGGGGACTCTGATGTAAAGGGGGGATTCTCATGGGGACCCTGGTGTAAGGGGGTACTCTGATAGGGATCCTGATGTAAGGGGGTACTTTGAAGGAGACCCTAATGCAAGGGGCACTCTGATGTAAAGGGAGATTCTGATGGGGACCCCGATGTAAAGGGGGGGATTCTCATGGGGAACCTGATGTAAAGGGGGGATTCTCATGGGGACCCTGATGTAAAGGGGGGATTCTCATGGGGACCCTGATGTAAAGGGGGGATTCTCATGGGGACCCTGATGTAAAGGGGGGGATTCTCATGGGGACCCTGATGTAAAGGGGGGATTCTCATGGGGACCCTGATGTAAAGGGGGGATTTTCAAGGGGACCCTGATGTAAATGGGGGATTCTCATGGGGACCCTTGTGTAAAGGGGTACTCTGATAGGGACCCTGATTTAAGGGGCTACTCTGAGCATCCTGATGTAATGAGGTACTCTGATGAGCATCCTGATGTAAGGAGGTACTCTGATGAGCATCCTGATGTAAGGAGGTATTCTGATGAGCATCCTGATGTAAAGAGGGGAGATCATTTATTTATGAAACTGATTTTTATTTTCGTCCTGCAAATATTTATAAAATATCTTATGTGGCCCTTGTACTGAAAAGAGACCCCTTCTACATGCTATAATGCAGAGCACTACAGTATATGATGGCGCCATAAATGATCCATTATTCTAATGCATTTGTTGAGTGCAATGTCCCACACGTCCTCTGATATAATAGGCCTCTCTTAGTACAGCCGGTGTCACTGACACTTTCCTGAGAGCTAAAAGCAGTGCCGGGGCTGGAAGTAAGATCCAAGGTGTGATCAGCACTTAGAGGAGTGTCAGTACGTATTGACATTGGCATTTCCTAGAAAGACTTATCACCGCTGTGGAGGACACAGCCGCAACCCACGCTCGGATGTAAAGAACACCAGTAATTACTGTTTATAGCCAAACAAAGAACGCATTACATAACCCCTCTGTAATTTCCGAAGGGCCGCGGCTATTATGGAGAAAGAGAAGAAGAACTGTAACGCGCTCACCTTTGTAGAACATCTGTGATTGTTAGAACGCCGAGCGTTTGTTGTGTAAGAGCGCAAAGGTTTTTGGTAAGATTTGGGGGAGGGGGGTAATATAAAGCTCCAGGCAGATCTAAGCTATTACCTTATGTACCACCACCTCCTCCCATTAGAATGTAAGCTCTACGAGCAGGGCCCTCCTGTACCTTTTGTATTGAACTGTACAGTAATTGTGTTGTCCCCCTTAAACATTGTAAAGCGCTGCGTAAACTGTTGGCGCTATATAAATCTCGTATAATAATAATAATTGCAGCTGTATATAAAAGCTTCCCAATAGTCTTGCACAATTGTACAGGCTCCTCTCCTATCCTAAGATTGCTTGCTCTGATTTTACTGCACACTCACAATGTGCATTAGAAGCCGCAGCAAGTCAGATAGAGCCCCCCCCGGAGGACACCCAGCATTATCTATTCCTTTCCACCCCTTTTATGCAATGGATTTCAGTTCTCTCAGTCATGGAGGCTCAGTATCACATGTGGGCACACTGCATTCAAATGCTGTCTGCCTAGGAACGGCCAATCCTCCAGACTGGCACCCACCCATCACGGCGTTTTGATATTTGTATAACTCCTCCCAAGAGCCAGCCCACTGCTTGCATCAGACTGAGGGCTCTTAAAAAGGAGTACTAAGACAGGGAGCTGGGATGTTGACTCAAAAGTTGATATTAAATATTTGCATGTGTGCATAGGCGTGCGCAGCCTATTGCATTAGGGTGTGCACCCTTAAGCTTAAACACACATGCGTGTGCGGGTGTCTACATATATATGACCCTGTCACATTGATCTCCCCGCCGGCACAGTGAAAGAGAAGAGCATAAACACTTCTCTTATAGCAGAGCCGGTAAAAGGGAGATCTTTCCCCTCTTTCTCCTGCTACACAGAGCGATAACACTAATGTGCATGGGGTGATTAGGGTGTGCCTGGGCACACCCAGCACACCCTGTGCGCACGCCTATGCATGTGTGGTTCTTACCATGGTTTCTTATAAAGCTCGCCTTCTATTTTCACTTTTATTTATTTGCTATAAAATACTTGGTGATCCTGCCAGTTCTCCTCGTTTTCTCTTTCAATCTGATCACACCATGCCCAAAAACCGATAGATGCTGGAGGCGTAAAACTTCAAGAGAGGTTAGCAATAAAAGCCTCCATATTACTTATGACTGGGATCCTTGATCATGGAATCTAAGGCAACATTTTTTTTTTTTTTTTATCTTAATCGTACAGTGCAGAACACAGGCTTGGTATTCATAGACCCTGGATTATATGCTTGTACCTTCAGGCGATTGGACACTGGCAAAGCTTTAAAGGACACACCTCTTGTGCGTTCCTCCTATATAACCCTACCCCATCGAGCTTGCAAAAGCTAGAACCTCTGTCAAGGTTTCATTGCTGCCTGTATCACTTTGTGGAGGTATCTATTTCCAGCTTGTGTAGTCACCAGAGCAGGAAGTGAAGAAGAATCTCCTCAAATGTGGACACAGAAATACATATATTCATATAGCAGCCTTCCTCATTGAACCCTAGGGTTCCTCCAAAGGTTACTGGTGGCCCCTTGGGCACTAAGCAGTTTCTGCCTTTCAAATAAGTAGCCGCTGACACTGATAAACTTTAGAGCCATCTGTAAGGAAGACATTTCCCACTGACCACCAATGTAAGGACAATTCTTCCCGATTTAAGGGGGTCCTTTTCCATTGACCACCAAGGGAAGGGTTCCTTCTCTATTAACCTCCAATCTAAGAGCTCACCTCTCTCACTAATCAATGTATTTGTACCCTTCTCCACAGATCACCAAGGAAAGGGTCTTTTTCTACTGACCGTTAGTACAAGGGAGCACCTTTCCTACTGATCATCAGCATAATGGGGAGCATCTCTCCCTCTGATCACCAATGTAAGGGGTTCCCCCTCCACTCACCATCAGCATAAGAGAGTCCTGTACTGACCACCAATATAAGGGGGCACCTCTCCAACTGACTGCCAGTCAAATGGGCCCCTATCCATTGACCACCAGTGTAAGAGGGCATTTTTACACTGACCATGAATGTTAGCTGGCATTAATCCACTGACCACCATTTTAATATTTGTTTCTTTTCTGACCATTATTCTACATTACCTTTGATTATTACCACTAAAATACTTCTGTTGTATAGAACAGCTGTGGGTGTAAAATAAAGGTGTATGCAAAATGTTGTATTCTTTTACTCTAATCAGTCCTAACATTATGACCACCCACCGTAACATGATCACCCACCTAATATTGAGCAGGTCCCCCTTTTGCCCCCAAAAAAGCACTGACCCAGAAACATGGACTCCACTAGAACTCTGAAGGTATGCTGTGGTATTTAGCACCAAGTTGTCATTAGTTGCTCTTTTACGCCTTGTAAGTTGCAAGGTGGGGCCTCCATGGATCGGCCAGGTTTTCTTTTCTCGGACATCACGGGACACAGAGCCACAGTAATTACTGATGGGTTATAGGGTATCACTAGGTATTGGACACTGGTCACACCCTAATCAGGAAGTTCAACCCCCTATATAACCCCTCCCCTTCCAGGGATACCTCAGTTTTTACACCAGTGTCTTAGGTGTTGGACGTGCAAAGATGTCCTGTGCTGAAGCTCCAAAAGGAATATCCTAAGATCCTATACTGGGGCAAGCCAGGCGACCGGATCCATTCAAAGTGTCTTTTCATGGCCGAATTGAATGGTACCCGGGCCTCGTGTCCGAAGAAACGAGGTTTTACCTGTAACGCTTCTCTTTTTAGAGAGCTGGACCCGCGGATCAGAAAATGGCTTTAAACTTCCTAATTTCTGGCGAGGTGCTTTACAGGCCCAGAACTGAAGGATCCCCCTACTGATGGGGGCCCCAGTCTGACGGTTTTTCACAAACGGAGCCCACCGTGAGAGGCGAAGGCTGGGTCTGTGTAAACTGAACCCTGCGGCCTGGATAAGGTAAGAGGAGATTCCACAGAATTTTAAATTCTAGTGGCTCTTCTCCTTTAAAGTGAATGCATGCTGTGCCTATTGTGACCACCGGGGGCGGCCAAGAGCACAAACCTTCTCATGCTTGATCTGTCTCAGCGTCCGCTGCACAGGCTCTTCCTCCAGCTCCAAAGGTAGATGGTGGGGGGTTTTCTCTGCTGGGATGGTCCCCCCAGGCTAGGAAAAGGCTCAGGTAGGCTGTAAGGCGGGTGAGACCGCACTGTCACAGCCGCTACCGCCGCCGCCACCGAAGCCGCATTGCGATGCAGGGCCCATCACTGCCGGCCTCCTCCTTATTCCCCCAAACCCCAGCCTCCCTTCAGGCTTGTCAGAAAGGGTCGGCTCGCGCGGGAAGCGCTCGTTTTTCAAAAACGAGGGGGGGGGGGGCGGGGCATCAGCACAGCGTCAGCGTGCCCAGACGCCCACAGTGCCTGAAAGCATGGCTATTTAAAGCACACTGTACAGGTGCTCTGAGCTTTGGAGAGACACAGAGCTGACAGTCACATGTAAGGTGGGACACAGGCATTCCCCTAGGCTGCATTCACTAAAGAACACTGGATTGGGCATTTGGTAGCAAGGCTTTTAGCCAGACTACATCGCTCAGCAGTCAGTGTTCGTTTTTGATACCTCAAACCTTGTTGCTTTGCACTATGGGTAGAAGAGGTTCAAGCACCCCTAGAACCGGAGGCACTAGGGGGTCTCGTTCAGGTTCTGAGGACCCCCTGTCTGCTACACCATCCCCTCCTGAGGGACCAGGGGCAGCTGGACAGGGAGAGCCATTGGGGTTAGGGGCTACATCTGCTGCCGGCACTTCAGCCCCTGTGTA
Organism: Lithobates septentrionalis; assembly: GCA_037952835.1. Lineage (NCBI taxonomy): Eukaryota > Metazoa > Chordata > Amphibia > Anura > Ranidae > Lithobates > Lithobates septentrionalis. Next base: position 515,280 of record JBBDGP010000776.1, read on the forward strand.
CATTACACAAGAAGTTTTTTCCTCAACCATTTCTGGATTAGAGAAAAAACTAATGGCCGCGATTACATCTTCACTTAGTGGAAGAAAACGCACAAGGCCTTCCTCTGCTCCCCAAGACCCTCAGTCAGAGGAGCTCTGGGATAAAGGAGATGAATCCCTTTCAGAGGATCGGGATGGGACAGATGATTCCTCTTCGGAGGATTCAGGTGGAGAGGGACCCTCTGCGACTTCCCAAGAGGAGAAAGTCTTAGTGCAGATCCTCACTGGATTGGTCCACTCCACATTTAAGTTGCCCCTACCTGAAACTACTACAGAAACCTCTTCTGCTTTGGGGTCACTGAAACCTTTCCAAGCAGCACATGCTTTTCCTGTTCATAATTTACTTGAAAAGCTGCTTTACTCTGAGTGGAATCACCCAGATAAGCGATTTCTTCCGCCAAAAAAGTTTTCTACACTTTATCCTATGGAAGAAAAGTTTATTAAGAGGTGGGGAATACTGGCCATTGATGCAGCCATTTCCTCTGTAAATAGTAGTCTGACTTGTCCTGTAGACAACGCTCAGATGCTCAAAGATCCTGTGGATAAAAGGATGGACTTCTTATTGAAAGATGTGTTCTCTTTAGCAGGATCAGTGGCCCAACCTGCAGTAGCAGCGATTGGAGTCTGTCAATACTTGAGAGACCATGTTAAGCAGGTCATCAAAGTATTGCCTGAACAGCAGGCCCAGGGGTTTGCTAACCTTCCTGCGGCTTTATGTTATGCTGTTGACGCCATTAGAGATTCTATCGTGCAAACCTCTCGCCTCTCGCTTGGGTTGGTGCATATACGTAGAATCTTATGGTTGAAAAACTGGTCAGCCGAAGCACCATGTAAGAAGCTTCTGGCTGGGTTTCCCTTCCGTGGTGAAAGGTTGTTTGGAGAGGACTTGGATAATTATATCAAGAGGATCTCCTGTGGGAAAAGCACTCTCTTACCTGATAAGAAGAAGAGTAAGCGTCCCTCTTTTAAGCGGACTCTTTCCCCAGCGCCAGGGGCATCAGCCTCCAGGCAGTCACGACTGTCTCCTCCGTCTGGGGCAAGAAACAAGAGTCAACCCCTGGGACACAAGAAATCCTGGGGGAAGAAGTCTTCTAGACAAGACACTAAGGCCTCTTCATGAAGGGGCGCCCCGCTCGCTCGAGTGGGGGGAAAGACTGCTGCAGCTCTCAGGGCCCTGGCAGAAGGACTTCCATTACAGATGGGTAATCTCCATGGTAACCTTAGGGTACAGACTGGAGTTCCAAGAATGTCCCTCTCCTCGTTTCCTCAGATCAGGTGTTCCCAGAAAACCAGAAGAGAAGCAGTCGCTCCTTCTAGCGATAAAGCGACTTTGGTCGCAAGAGGTCATTGTGGGGGTTCCCACAAAGGATCAAGGATTGAGACTCTGTTCCAATCTTTCTATGGTCCGAAAACCAAATGGGGACGACAGACCCATTTTGGATTTGAGAGATCTGAAACGATTCCCAAGGATGCAGTCCTTTCGTTTGGAATCAATTCAGACAGTAATCTCCGTCCTGCAGGGAGGAGAATTTCTGATATCAATAGGCATCAGAGATACAGGCCTATATGTGCCCAGTTTTCCTGCTTAACTGAAGTGTCTGCAGGCAAAGATCACTGCTCTAAGGGAGCTGATTCTGACAGTCAGGGCCAAGAAGGGTCTTTCTGTCCGCCTTTGTATGAGGCTGCAGGGGAAGATGGTGGCTTCATTCGAAGCAGTTCCCTATGCGCAGTTCCAAGCAGAACTGTTGCAACACAGTATTCTGTTGACCTGGAACAGGAAGGTGCAGGCATTAAACTTTCCAATGCACCTATCGCATGCGATGCGTCAGAGCCTCAGTTGATGGCTCATACCCGAAAACCTACAGAAGGGGAAATCCTTCCTACCGGTTGCCTGGGATCCTCTTGCAGGCAGGACGGATGCGTTGGTGATTCCGTGGCATCGGCTCCCACCGATTTATGCATTCCCTCCCATTCTGCTACTGCCACGGCTCCTTCGCAGACTCAGGCAAGAAGGGAAGTCGGCACTTCTGGTGGCCCCCGTTTGGCCCAGAAGAACCTGATAAGCAGAAATAGCAGGGATGATGGTGGGTTCCCGGTGGACCCTACCGATACACCCAGACCTGTTAGCTCAAGGTCCGGTGTTCCAGCCTGCCTCACAAATGCTAGATTTGACGGATGGGCTATTGAATCCCACGTTCTGAAAAATCGTGGGCTTTCAGGTCCTGTCATATCTACCTTGATCAATGCAAGGAAGCCAGCTTCCAGAATGATTTATCATAGAGTCTGGAAAGCTTATGTATCCTGGTGTGAATCCAGGGGTTGGCATCCCAGGAAATATGTCATAAGTAGAATTCTGGATTTTCTACAATTAGGATTAGAGATGAAGCTGGCCTTGAGTACCATCAAGGGCCAGGTGTCGGCCTTATCAGTGTTGTTTCAACGGCCGCTTGCTTCGCATTCTCTGATCCGAAACTTTATACAGGGGGTGATGCATCTTAATCCTCCGGTTAAGGCGCCCCTAAACCCCTGGGACTTGAACTTGGTTCTATCGGTGTTACAAAAACAACCTTTTGAACCAATACGTCAGATTCCTTTGGTCTTACTGACGAGGAAACTAATTTTCCTGGTAGCTATCTCTTCTGCTAGAAGAGTATCAGAAATAGCAGCTCTTTCCTGTAAAGAGCATTACTTCATTATACACAAGGATAGAGTGGTACTGCCCCTCATCCTAGTTTTTTACCGAAGGTGGTTTCAGATTTTCATCTAAACCAAGACATTGTGCTACCTTCCTTTTTTCCAGAACCTTGTTCTTCGGAAGAAAGGTCATTACATTCTTTGGATGTAGTAAGATCAGTCAAGACCTATCTGGAGGCAACTGCTCAGATTCGCAAGACGGATGTCTTGTTCGTGCTGCCGGAGGGTCCCAATAGAGGACAGGCAGCGTCAAAAGCGACCATTTCTAAATGGATTCGACAGTTGATTATTCAAGCTTACGGTTTGAAACAGAAGATTCCTCCGTTTCAGATCAAGGCACATTCCACAAGGGCTATTGGTGCTTCTTGGGCAGTGCATCACCGGGCCTCTATGGCTCAGATCTGCAAGGCCGCAACCTGGTCTTCAGTTCATACATTCACCAGATTCTATCAGGTGGATGTAGGAAGGCATGAGGATATCGCCTTTGGGCGTAGTGTGCTGCAGACAGCGGTATAGGGTCCTCAGGTCTGATAGCACCCTACTTGGTTGTGATTCCCCCCCCCTCAGTTGGCATTGCTTTGGGACATCCCATCAGTAATTACTGTGGCTCTGTGTCCCGTGATGTCCGAGAAAAGAAAATAGGATTTTTTATTACAGCTTACCTGTAAAATCCTTTTCTTTCGACGGACATCACGGGACACAGAGGTCCCGCCCCTCTTCTAATACACCTATACTGCTTTGCTACAAAACTGAGGTATCCCTGGAAGGGGAGGGGTTATATAGGGGGTTGAACTTCCTGATTAGGGTGTGACCAGTGTCCAATACCTAGTGATACCCTATAACCCATCAGTAATTACTGTGGCTCTGTGTCCCGTGATGTCCGTCGAAAGAAAAGGATTTTACAGGTAAGCTGTAATAAAAAATCCTATTTTTCCAGCATATCCCACAGATGCTCAATGGAATTGAGACATGAACAATTTTGAGGACAAGCAAACACCTCAAAGACGCCTTCTTCCATTGCTCTGGGGTCCAGTTATAATGCTCAAGTGCCTATTGTAGGCACTTTTGGCTGTGGACACGGGTCAGCATGGGCACCCTCACGGGTCTGCGGTTACACAGCCCCATACACAGCAAACTGCGATGATCTGTGTGTTCTGAGACCTTTCTATTGGAACCAGCTCTAGTAGCTCTTCTATTGTATTGGACTACATGGTCCAGCCTTCGCTCACCAAGTGCATCAAGGAGCCTTGGCCACAAATGGCCCTGTCACCGGTTTTCCTTCCTTGAACCACTTTTGTTAGATACTGACCACTGCAGAACAAGAACATCCCACAAGAGCTGCAGTTTTGGAGTTGCTCTGACCCAGTTGTTTACAATTTGGCTTTTGTCAATATCATTCAAATTCTTACCCATGATCATTTTTTTTTTCAGCTTTCAACTTGCTATCTAATATAACCCACACACTTTTAGATGCCATTGTAATGAGATAATAATGGTACCATGAAGTGTAGGTATGATAATTAACAGGGATTTCCTAAAACCTGGAAGTTAAAAGGGTTCTTCTTTGCTAAAAGGTCGACCCCCCAAAAAAAAAGATGTTTTCATGTTGGATGCAGTAGTATCTGCTTGGAATGACCAGAAATTTCTTATGCTGCGTACACACGAGCGGACTTTTCGACAGACTTTACGACGGACTTTCTGAATGAACGGACTTGCCTACACACAATCCACCAAAGTCCGTCGAATTCGTACGTAATGATGTACGACCGGACTAAAACAAGGAAGTTCACAGCCAGTAGCCAATAGCTGCCCTAGCGTGGCTTTTTGTCCGTCGAACTAGCATACAGACGAGCGGACTTTTCGACCGGACTCGATTTCGACGGATTGATTTAAAACATGTTTCAAATCTAAGTCCGTCCAACTTTTGAGAAAACAAAGTCCGCTGGAGCCCACACACGATCGAATTGTCTGACGAAATCCAGTCCGCCGGGCAAAGTCTGACGTAAAGTCCGCTCGTGTGTACGCGGCATAACTCTTTTACATGATATCTGGGACTACTGATTCCTGGTCACATAAATTGTCATTGATTGGTGCGCCATCTATACACTGTTGGAGAGCGGCTCATGCCATGGTTCTGTGTTACAATCATTCCCAGCTTAAGTCCTGACTTCGTCCCTTTTTATTGCTGTCTCCTGTTTATATACTGTGAGCTGTTTGCTGAGAGCTGATAGAAAAATCTATCTCATATATTGTTTGTTTTTCATCATTATTTTCAAGAGCTGTGAAGGACCCTTTGGAACTCCTTCCTGTGGACTTTGTAGAGGTGTTTCAAGTGTGTTGATCATTACCGAGATGCGGAGATCCACAAACTATTACCTTTATTGCCGTTTTCATGAGGCGAAAGTTAGTTCCATATTTTTCATGTAAGGCTGAGCTGAGAAATATTATAGGTAAATAATGACATTGTTCAGCCAGTCTTGAGAAAAGCGTAGAAATGTTGACTGAAATAAATAAATACACTTTTGGAATATTATTCCTGTTGCGAAGTCCCATGGAGTGCACCTATTTATGGATTAGGTTTGAACCTTGTTTAGTCATACATCACCACCCCCATCCCCGCACAAAACAAACAAAAAACTTACAAAGTCAAACACTGCAAGGAATGATGGAGGCACACTCCAGGTGTCCCATAAACCTCAGTTTTCCTAAAAACATTATACTGTGTTTCATGTTGGCTTTAAAAAGCAGAAGTTCCATTTTTTTCCTGCGTGGCTGGTTCACATCTATGCTCACCTGTTGTAATAGTTTGTGGACCTCCATGACTAAGCCCAGTGGGTGGGGTGAAACGTGTTGGGGGAGTGGCGTGGACAGAGCTGCGCTGAGGCTGCTCTCATTACTGTGACTATCAGGCTCTGTTGGTTTGCGGCCTTTGAGGCCGGGTGCTTGGGTGTTGCTTACTTAGGGAATAGATGGCAACAGGATGCAGTATGGGAAAAAGGCAAGCCAGCGGAAGCAGTGTTATGCTTTGGACAATGTTCTGCTTGGGTCCTGCCATTCATATGGATGTTTACACGTACCATCTACCTTTGTTGCTGATCAAGTATACCCCTTCATGGAAATGGTATTCCCTGATGACAGTGACCTCTTTCAGCAAAATAATGCTCCCTGCCACACTGCAAACATGATTTAAAGTGGGGTTCCACCCAAAAAAACAAAAATACCTCAAAAATTCTATAAAAAAAACCAAAAAAAACATTTGGATATTTTTTTTTTTTTCACTTCCCTCTAAATGCCTGTTGCTAGGTGGTCCCTTGTAGTCTGCCCCTTCCTTTGCCTGGGCTGGTGACATCACTTCCCCCTCGGCACAGGAAGGGCTCCGCTCTGCTCCCTCCCTCCTGTCAATCATCTGGGACCCATTACAGGTCCCAGGTGATTGAGCGGCCAATCACGGCGCACGGCGCCGCTCATGCATGCGCAGTGGGTGCCAGACTGTGAAGCCACAGCCCGGCGCCCACAGTTGAAATGCCGGCGCCGACGAGCGGAGGGGGGGCAAGCGGGGCTTCGATCCCCCGCATCGCTGGACCCAGGGACAGGTAAGTGTCCAATTAAAAGTCAGCAGCTGCAGTATTTGTAGCTGCTGACTTTTAATTTTTTTTTTTTTTGACGGCCCCCCTGGGTGGAACTCCTCTTTAAGAATGGTGTGAGGAACACAACAAGGAGTTCAAGGCTCAACACCTTGAACTCCTTGTTGTGTTCCTCAGACCATTCTTGGCTTACATATTCTCCAGATCTCAATCCAGTCTAGCATCTGTAAGATGCGCTGGATAAACAAGTCTAATCCATGGAGGCCCCACAGTTTTCAGAACTTTAAGGATCTGTTACTGATGGCTTGGTGCCAGATACCACAGCATACCTTCAGAGGTCTAGGGGAGTCTATGCTTCGACAGTTCTGGGCTGTTTGGTGGCAAAAGGGGGGCCTACTCAATATTAGGTGGGTGGTCATAAAGTTATGGCTGATCAGTGTATAGTCAAGAAAAGCCCTCCTAATATTTGAGTTTTGGGGCTTCCAGTGAAGGGACTAGATAAAGAATGAGCGTTCTCAAACCTCCCTCCAGTCTAATTCAATTAGTACAGATTTATATCTGGGCAATGTCTATGTGTTTTCATTGATGATTTTAATAAGATGAAGGTGTGTATTTGTAGCTCCTCCACCTTGTGTTTAGGGTTATAGGTATTGTGGATTTAGATTATTTGACAAGTAGCTATGAGTATCGGGTGAAATGTGTTTCACACGGGCAGACCGGTCCATAGAGGGCAAGGGATTGACCATTCAGGTCCACCTGAAGAACTGACAGGCGGACCCGATTGGACCCGATCGGACCATCCATTGCCCTCTATGGAGCTGTGAATGTCAACGGACATGTGGCAAACTGACAACAAAAACGGTGCCCCATTTTTGTTGTCAGTGGATGGAATTATGCCCCATCATTGGTGTCAGTGGAAGGAATTAAGCCCCTGTTGTTGGTTTCAGTGGCAGGAATAATGTCTTAAGGGCTGGACAAAGGCAAGCAAAGGGCCACAGTTTGGAGGCCGCTGGTCTAGCGTATTGGATGGCCGTAAACGCATAGACGGTCTGTTTACATCTGACTGCCCATAAAGGACAGCAGGCTCATTCTGTATGCATGTGGTGGACACGGACAAGCTAACCGCTTGCTCAGTGGGGATCAGCGTACATCATTTGTAAGCCAGGTCTTCTCCTCCTACATACTGTATGTACCTGACCTCACAAATTCACTTTTTGGCTAAATGGGCATTAATTCCCACAGACAATCTCCAAATCTTGTGTAAAGCCTTTGAGGAAGAGTGGAGGATGCTAGATCAGCAAAGGAGGGTTCTGGAGCTTAAAGCGGAGTTCCACACAAAAATGGAACTTCCGCTTTTCGGAACCCTCTCCCCCTCCGGTGTCACATTTGGCACCTTTCAGGGGGGTGCAGATACCTGTCTAAGACAGGTATTTGCACCCACTTCCGGCATAGACTCCCATGGGAGTCTATGCCTCTTCCTGTCCCCACTGCGCTGTCTGCTGGGACACACACGGGTCCCAGAGACAGCGGGGACCAGTTAGGAAGCGCAGCGCGACTCGCGCATGCGCAGTAGGGAACTGGGAAGTGAAGCCGCAAAGCTTCACTTCCTGATTCCCCCACCTAGGATGGCGGCGGCAGCTGCCGAGAACCGAGCGGGTTCTCCATGTCCCCTGCCGACATCGCTGGACCCTGGGACAGGTAAGTGGCCATGTATTAAAAGTCAGCAGCTGCAGTATTTGTAGCTGCTGGCTTTTAATATTTTTTTTTTGGGGTTTAGGTGGACCCCCGCTTTAAATCGGACAGATTGGTGTGTTTTTGAAGCGTTCTTTGTTCCATAGGTATGCATGGAAATACTTGATTCTCACATTTTTGAGTGTTTTAGAGCCTTTCAGAAAAAGAGCCTCTTTTTGCAATACTGAAGTAAAAAATTATAATTATTAATAAATAAATAACAATTATAAATAAATATAAATAAATAAATAAATGTAATAATAACCCCTAACAATAACCCTGAACTCCCAACCCTAATAGTAACCCTAATCCTAAACCTTAACCCTAATATTAACCCCTAATTCCAACCCTAACATCCAACCTAACAAAATAAATAATAATAATAAGTAAATAAATAATAAATACATTAAACCCTAGCCATAACTTTTAATACCTAAATCCTAAAAAGTAAAAAAAAAAAAAAATAAGATAAAAAAAAATAATAAATAAAAGTGGATGAAAAGCTTAAAAACATAGCAATTCGTGATGAAACAGATGAGACTTTTCTCTATTGGCTAATAAAAAACACCATGGCTCAAAAATGCCCATATACATGCCTGAAAAAAGGCCCGAAAAAAATTGCAATGCTCAGGTGTGAATGCAGCCTTAATAGGGTCGTAAAGTCCCAGGCTGGGCCCACACTATTGCGAATGTGATGTGGGTTTCTCGCATCCAATTCGCATGACAGGGGAGTGTGTGTGGCTCTCAATGGAGCTGGTTCACACATCCCTGGGGCGGCCGTGGAGCGCACAACAGAAGGGTCCTGTGGGTCTTTGGCTCTGTTTCAGGTCTGAATTCAGCCAAAAATTCAGACCTGAAACGCTAAACGGGGACGCACCGGACCCCCTGCTGTGCCCCGCGCCGCACTCAGTGTGAACCCAGCCTTAAGGTTTTTCACCTTAGTGCATTCTATGCATTAGGGTGAAAAACCTTCTGTGCTGCAGCTGCCCCCCAGAGCCCCCCTTTCTCTTACCATCCGTTCCAGCAATGTGCAGAAGCTCCAGCTACTGTCTCTGTCCTTATTGGATAGATTGATCGGGCCATTGGCTCCCGCTGCTGTCAATCAAATCCAGTGACGCAGGGGGGGGGGGGGGTGTCTCGCTGTCTGTATCAATGGATGCAGCAGCAGGACTCAGGAGCACACCCCATTGAAAGCAGCTCTCCGCGGGGGCACCCGATGAAGGGGAGGAGCACCGCCGGGGCACCCTCGATAAGGAGGATCTGGGCTGCTCTGTGCAAAACCCTTGCACAGAATAGATAAGTATAACATGTTTGTTATTTTTATTATTGAACCTTTACAATCACTTTTAAGGTCTTGTGGAAAACCTTTACAGAGGAGTAGGAGGATGTTATCGTCAAAAAGGAAGGGAAGAGGGGCAACTCCATAATAATGCCCGTGGTTTGAGATTGGAATGTCCAGTGAGCTCACATAGGTGTGATGGTCCGGTGTCCACCAACCTCTAGTCATAAAGTCTGTCTAGCTATGAGAACTTTCTCAAATAATTGAGGTCAGTAAGGACTATTTATGTATTCCTTAACAAGACAGTGAATGACGTTGGTTGCACTGTGTTACACGTAGCGGCCCCCTCCTTTTGTAAATTACACATTTTGTATTTCACTCTCCTTCCCCAGCGAGCCCCTCAACTTTACCTTCTGTGCTGGAAGGTCGTTAGTGAAGGTAGGAACACTTGTACACAACATCTGTTTGTTTTCCCTGGCCGTCCTCGTTCATGCCTGGATAAGCTAACCCATCTGCTCTTTTGGAAATGTTCGAGGGGTTTTACAAGGCCCTTCCAGTGCGGCGGGATAATGGAGAGGGTAGGCTTAACTGTTACTTTAAATATGAGTATGTTTACTCCCAGTACAGTCCAGCTAAAAAGCCCACCGTGCCATGCTTTTTCCAGTCTGCTAAATGTTCAACCAAATATCATCAATATTAATACAGTGAAACGCCTGGATTTATATGTTTATGCCATCTTTAGGCCAGCATCTCAGTCCAGGGAGCATATGGTGACCCTCAATGCTGCCTGAACAAAGATGGATCTGTCATTCTGGAGAACAAAGCAGATGAAGGCATTGTGAGGGGGATACTGTGAGGTGTAATAAATATCTGACACCGGCCCAGGCATTCATTCATCATAATAGACAGGCTCTATACTATGATGCATCAAGCCACGCCTAGTTATAGGCACACCACCCGCAAAGTGGGCGTAGTTTTACCAGAGTGGGCGAGGACATATACTGTATTTTAAAAAAGCAGAAGCTGGATATTTTTTTATTTATTATATTTATTTATGGAATATATGTTTTATCTAAGACTTATCAATATTCCCACATGTTAAACATGTATATTTAAAGTGGTTCTAAATTAGGCTACTTTCACACTGGGGCCATGCCGCTCATTTTAGCGGTGCTTTACTGTAGTTTTAGCGGCACTTTTCGGCCGCCAGCGCGACTCTTTCAACCCCCGCTAGCGGCCGAAGAAAGGGTTAAAACCGCCCATGTTTTGGCGCTTTCGAAACGCTGCCCATGCATTCCAATTTTCCTGTCCCGCAAGCGCACCGCCCCAGTGTGAAAGCACTCAGGCTTTCACACTGGGTGGCATGGGAGGTTTTCAGGTGCTTTACAGGCGCTATTTTTAGCGCTAAAACGCTTGAAAAACGCCTTCAGTGTGAAAGTAGCCTTAAACATTAAATGCATTCTCTGCATTAAAGTAAAAAATAACCCACTACTTGCTCTACCCCCCTACCACTTACCTGACTCCTGCCCCCACTGCAGCGCTGTCCTGGCTGCAGCACTGCTCTTCTTGCTTCCTGTTCTCACAGGAGGCACTGAAAGCAGCAGGAGCCATAAGCTGAGGAGGGAGCAGGGGCGTGGCTTACTAGCACTATTTGTGTCTATGGACACACAGCCCGGATCAGGAGCATGCACATAGCAAGTATAGTGCTAAGAGGGCACCTGGAGGATAAAAAAAAAAAGAGAGGACAGTGCCAGCGAGGGACCACGCTGTGCAATATTGTTGCAAAGAGCAGGTAAGTATACATTTATTTCTATTTGAAAGAAAACAATACTTTAGTATCACGTTAACAGACATACAGTGGAACCTTGGTTTACCAGTAACGCGGTTAACGAGTGTTTTGGAAGACAAGCAACTTTTTAAAAAAAGTCCTGACTTGGTTTGTGAGTGTTGTCTCGCAAAACAAGCAGAGTTCAAGCCAATGGGGTGTGCAGTACCGCATTTGGCCAGAAGTGCGGGGGCACTGGTGACTCTTGGAATGGTTCCAAACTGTTCGGAAACCACTCGCAAATACTCAGAAACACTTGGAAATACTCCGTCCCCGAGTGTTTCCGAGCCTTTCCAAGGGTTTCTGAGTTCAGCTGCACTGTCCCCGAGTATTTCCGAGGCTCTCGGGCACCCCTCACCTCTGGCCACATGTGGTATCGCATGCAATAGAAGTCAATGTGGAACAAATTATCTTTGTTTCCATTGACTTATATAGGAAAACTCGCTTTGATATGCGAGTGCTTTGGATTACAAGCATTCTCCTCGAACGGATTATGCTCGTAGTCCGAGGTTCCACTGTATAATTAGTTATCAACGGCAAAAGAGTAACCTGTTCACAGTAATTTCCACCCAACATATGATCTATCAAAAGTGGCAGATAATCCTGCGTAGGTTCTTTTTTCATCCGATACGTTTCTTGGAGCAATGTCCACTTTCTGAAGGATGCATATACAGTACAGATCACAGAGATAATCTTCATCAAAGAAAAAACACAATACATTAGACAATCAGTTTTATATGCATATAATAGGTATATGAATCCTCCATTATTATATCCTATATTACAGGACTGTTGTGTTTCAAATGTCGCTTTATGCATTGACATACCTCCTTAGACTCGGTCTCTGTCTGGACAGGATGGTCACCTGGTGACTTGGTACCATCCACAGGCAACTCTACATAGAAGTTGGCTCCATCACTTCTAATTTCTGTGCAGGAGGTTTTTTCAGTCTTTTGAAGTCTAAAGTAGATCTTCACCCTCTATTTCTTTCACTTTGTGTTTATTGGAAAACAAAAAAAAAAATGACAACAAAATTATACATATATGATACAAAATATAAATCACCAATTTTGTCGAGTTTTCCAAGGAACTAGATAAAGAATCATCACCCAATACTGGGCTCTCTCTCTCACAAAGCCAACAGCTGTGAAAAACAATCTCATTGGCCTTTGTAAGGAAAATGAACCAATGGGTATGCAAAAATAATGAGGAAGGGGGAAAACATTGTCCAATAGAACAGCGATTAACGTCACATTGTTTGCTTGCTGACCCCTGGGATATTTGCATTATCAATCCCAGGGGTCTTCAGGTATCTTCAGCATAGTGTGTGAGCCGTTCAGTGTGATTACTGCACATGCGCCGGAGCTAGAGGATCATGCCGGGTAGCCAACTGCACCAAATCCCAGAAGAAAGTGGGCGCTGGCTTTGTGTGCCCTTACATAGAATGGCCGCCCGAAACAGTGCGGATCTGCAGTATCTTAAAACAAATTTAACACGCAAACACTTGATTTTAACCAAAATCAATAGCCTATTCTGACAAGAGAGCACTAGGCATTCTACGGGTGCATTTCATGCAATTAATGTATGGCGACTGTAGCTCCTCTTTAACCACTAGCCAATTCTGACACTTCTCTCCTACATGTAAAAATCTACTTTTGTTTGCTAGAAAATTACTTAGAACCCCCAAACATTATAATATATATATATATGTATATATATATATATGTATATATATATATGTATATACGTATATATATATATGTATATACGTATATATATATATATATGTATATACATATATATATATGTATATACATATATATATGTATATACATTATCTCACAAAAGTGAGTACACCCCTCACATTCCACTTTGATGGTTAGCATCTGTAAATCTTTTGGGAAGGGCCAGTAGGATTCTCACTATTTGTACCAGGATCATCCATTATTGGCAATAGAAACACAAACAAAATGAGGACTGAGCTTGCTTTAAGCCTGCTGGACTTAGAAGCTTCATCTTTTTTTTCTTAAGAAGATCAGCTCATACAGTATCTCACAAAAGTGAGTACACCCCTCACATTCCACTTTGATGGTTAGCATCTGTAAATCTTTTGGGAAGGGCCAGTAGGATTCTCACTATTTGTACCAGGATCATCCATTATTGGCAATAGAAACACAAACAAAATGAGGACTGAGCTTGCTTTAAGCCTGCTGGACTTAGAAGCTTCATCTTTTTTTTCTTAAGAAGATCAGCTCATACAGTATCTCACAAAAGTGAGTACACCCCTCACATTTTTGTAAATATTATTTTATATCTTTTCATGTGACAACACTGAAGAAATGACACGTTGCTACAATGTAAAGTAGTGAGTGTACAGCTTGTATAACAGTGTAAATTTGTTGTCCCCTCAAAATAACTCAACACACAGCCATTAATGTCTACAGCGCTGGCAACAAAAGTGAGTACACCCCTAAGTGAAAATGTCCAAATTGGGCCCAAAGTGTCAATATTTTGTGTGGCCACCATTATTTTCCAGCACTGCCTTCACCCTCTTGGGCATGGAGTTCACCAGAGCTTCACAGGTTGCCACTGGAGTCCTCTTCCTCTCCTCTTCACTCCACTCCACTTTGGTCGACCATGGCGAGGCCTGTTCTGAGGGGAACCTGTCCTGTTATACCACTGTATGGTCTTGGCTACCGTGCTGCAGCTCAGTTTCAGGGTCTTGGCAATCTTCTTATAGCCTAGGCCATCTTTATGTAGAGCAACAATTGTTTTTTTTTCAGATCCTCAGAGAGTTCTTTGCCATGAGGTACCATGTTGAACTTCCAATGACCAGTATGAGAGTTGGAGAGTTCCAGACATACTAGACATACTGTGATTAAATGAATATTTATTTTATTTATTTATTTCAGGTACTTATATAGCGCCGTCAATTTACGCAGCGCTTTATATATACATTGTACATTCACATCAGTCCCTACCCTCAAGGAGCTTACAATCTAAGTTCCCTAACTCACATTCATACATACTAGGGACAATTTAGACAAGATCCAATTAACCTACCAGCATGTCTTTGGAGTGTGGGAGGAAACTGGAGTACCCGGAGGAAACCCACGCAGGCACAGGGAGAACATGCAAACTCCAGGCAGGTAGTGTTGTGGTTGAGATTCGAACCTGCAACCCTTCTTACTGCTAGGCAAAAGTGCTATCCACTACACCACTGTGCTGCCCGATGAATAGTATTCATTTAATCACAGTATGTCTAGTATGTCTATTGTGTCTCTCTGCTCCCTGGGGATCCTGTCTCCCGGCTCGCCTACGTATGATTAAAGAGAAAAAAATGGGAGGTCCCTGTGATTTGATTGGCCCATCCACCTTGCCAGTCCTTTTTACCACTTCCAAGATGGCTGAGCGATATGCCTGATGAAGGAGCACTCATGCTCCGAACTTGTGCACGTCACAGCATGTTCATACCGCGACCTGGAACTCTCCAACTGACGTCCTCCTCGTGCGCTCTGCAGCTTCAAGCCCGGGTCAACGGAGACCACCGGCGCCGAGAAGGATCCTGCAACGCCATTTGGACCCTGTTGCTGAATTAGACTTATCTAAGATGTGCCTGCTTTTACACTGTTTCAAGTAATTGCATTACTTCTCATTAAAATATGTTAAAGTGTAAGTAAACCCTCCTATCGTTTTCAGCCAAGGAGGCTGCCATCTTTGCCTTTGTTTAATCTACAACTGCCATGATGCTTCACATGTGATCAGTTATGACACCAGCCATTGGATGGCTTGACAGTTTGGTTGAGAGCACAACCAATGGGAGTGTTACATTTCCGGCACATGTTTTATGGATGGGTTTACTTCCACTTTAACTCATTGCTGCACTTACATCTGGCGCTGCTTGTCCTTCTTATGTTTTTTTCCAGAGGTTCTTCTACCCTTCAGCACGCTGCCTCCTCAGTGCCAGCCACACCCCCCTGCTGTAAACTACCCAGGCTATGGACCCCCACCAAATCCCTATCAGAAGTCCTCCCTATACCAGTTTTAATTTACTATTGACTTTCTGATTTCCCACTTTTCTGGATTTTTGGACAACATGTTCAGACTATTCCTACCCCTCCCCCATCCCACAGATGACACAACTTTGTATGGTTTAAAAACCTTAGCGCAACAATTTTGTACGTTTCTCATTATATTTGAATCTCTCCTCTGGCCTCGAATGCAGCTGATCAGACACAGATCGCTCTGATCGATCTGCTTCCCGGCCAGGTAAACAGAGAGGTGGAACCAAAAGTGAAGACATTGTGTCTTCGGGGGTTACAGAGAGAGGACAACGTCAGTTCCCCTTTCTCTATGCTATGCAGCCATCACCACATCACTCCTGGGCTGTGAGATCGGACGTCGGAGCCCGGACAGACCCCCCCCCCCCTTCCGCCACCCGCAGAGGTGATTGAGTGGCTGTTCAGCCACTCTGATCACTTCTGCAGTACAGGGAATTGTTGCCTGAAATTTTTTTATACCTGATGATGCCTGCAGGTGCATAACCAGTGCAAACCGAGGATGTCCACAGACGTCCTACGGTCAGCAAGTGGTTAAAGTGATTGTAAATCCTCACATAAACCCAGTGAAGTGACTGGCCTCAGGTGATACACAAAGATTAAACAAATCCTCCTACATAAGTTGTACCTGTTCGTCTACAGCCGTCTTTCCTCTACATCCATTCAAAGTGCAGAAATTTCACAGGCTCTCTCAGCTGGGGGTAGGGGGTAGGGATGAAGTTACATCAATGAGGAGAGCTCTAAGAGCTGATTGGAGGGAAGGGACACCCCCCCATTCATATAGGAACAGAGATGAGGCTTTTCAATCTGCTAGAGGCCCCTCCCCTGTCACCATTTTGCTCTTGGTGTCAGGAACATTTGTCCGAAGTGAATCCTGCTGATAACAGGTTAAAAATAATGGGTGGTACGTATAATGATATAATTCTGCTTGTATGACAGCACACTGTTCATTCATGTGATACGTGTTGTAGACACTCGGTGGTATCAGGTTTATTATACAGCATCTCCTGTCTGTCTCTTCAAACCTCTGTCTCCCGGTATTTGGCACTCAAGCTAAGGTCACGTCTTCTAAATTGCAATATTGTATCTGGTCGGCCGGCTGTCATCGGTGTGAGTAATCCAGCGCTTTGCACGTTTTTCTCGTCCTTTAGGTTTGGAAGCTGAAAATGGCAGGCTATAAATGTCAGTTCCTTCATGTGTCAGTTGCCGGTCTGGGAGACGTGATTTTTCTCAGCCTGCTCCTCCAGCTCGTAAAGCTTTATTATTCCAGGAAAAGACAGCGCACCGTAACAGTACGCCGTTATTAATTTTGGCCTGTGTCCCCCTGATATTCTAGAGGAGAGACAGCGGTGTTAGGGGGCCATGTGCAATACATTGTACCATACAGTGAGGGAAAAAAGTATTTGATCCCCTGCTGATTTTGTAAAGGGAGTGCTCCTAATCTCGGTTTGTTACCTGTATAAAAGACACCTGTCCACAGAAGCAATCAATCAATCAGATTCCAATCTCTCCACCATGGCCAAGACCAAAGAGCTGTCCAAGGATGTCAGGGACAAGATTGTAGACCTACACAAGGCTGGAATGGGCTACAAGACCATCGCCAAGCAGCTTGGTGAGAGGGTGACAACAGTCGGAAATGGAAGAAAACACAAAAAACTGTGAATCTCCCTCGGTCTGGGGCTCCATGCAAGATCTCATCCTGCAGCGCCCGCAAGGTCCCCCTGCTCAAGAAAGCACATGTACAGGCCCCTCTGAAGTTTGCTAATGAACATCTGAATGATTCAGAGGAGAGCTGGGTGAAAGTGTTGTGGTCAGTTGAGACCAAAATCAAGCTCTTTCGCCTCAACTCGCCGTGTTTGGAGGAAGAGGAACACTGCCTATGACCCCGAGAACACCATCCCGACCATCAAACATGGAGGTGGAAACATTATGCTTTGAGGGTGTTTTTCTGCTAAGAGGACAGGACAACTTCACTGCATCAAAGGGACGATGGACGGGGCCATGGACCGTCAAATCTTGGGCGAGAACCTCCTTCCTTCAGCCAGGGCATTAAAAAATGGTTGTGGATGGGTATTCCAGCATGACAATAACCCAAAACACACAGCCTCAAAACCTTAATGACTCGGAGAGGATCTGCAAAGAGGAGTGGAACAAAATCCCTCCTGAGATGTGTGCAAACCTGGTGGCCATCTACAAGAAATATCTGACCTCTGTGATTGTCAACAAGGGTTTTGCCACCAAGTACTAAATCATGTTTTGCAAAGGGCTGAAATACTTATTTCACTAATTTAACTGGTTAAATTAACTGGTCTACTGCGGCAGAATGGCTCCCCTGGCCGAAATCCCGTATGGGTACGTCCATTCCTTTAGCGGACACCAGAGGGCGCAGTCGTGCGCTGGCCGCACCGTGGGGGACCTGATGCGTGTAGCCGGCGGCCACGATCGCCACCAGCCATGTGCGATCGCGTGCACGAGCGCCAGCACTGGGATTTATGTGTGTAAACACACAAATCCCTGTGCTGTCAGGGAAGAGGAGCCATAGCGTTTGTTCCTACTAAGTAGGAAGTCCTATCCCCCCACAGTTAAGCCTCATACACACAGTACGATTGTTGGCCCACCGAGCGTCTGATTTTTGTCAAAAGGGCGTGTGCCAGGACCTTGTCTTGCATACTAACGGTACACAATTGTCGTGCAACAAACACGAACGTAGTGACGTACTACGAGGAATTTCAGCTCTTGAGCGCCACCCTTTGGGCCCCTTCTGCTCATTTTGTGTTTGGTTTGCATTGATTCCGAGCATGTGTGTTTGTACTTTCGACTTTTGTTTTGACGGATTGTGTACTTACCATACGAAAATATGACGTCAAACCGTTGTCCGCCGAAAATTTACTAGACTGCCGTCCAACATTTGTTGGTCGAAAGTTGGACACAATTGTCAAAAGGAGCGTACTAACCGTAAGATTTTAGGACAACAGTCTGTCAACAGACAATCCCCTGCCAACAATCGTACCATGTGTACAAGGCTTTAGAACACAAACGAGGGATCACGCTTAACCCCTTGATCGCCCCCTAGTGTTAACCCCTTCCCTGCCAGTGACATTTACACAGTAATCAGTGCATTTTTATAGCACTGATCGCTGTGTAAATGCCAATGGTCCCAAAAAAGTGTCAAAAGTCTCCGCTCAGTCCGTCGCAATGTCGCAGTACCGTTAAAAATCGCTGATCACCGCCATTACTAGTAAAAAAAAAATACATAATAAAAATGCCATAAATCTTTCCCATAGTTTGTAGACACTATAACTTTTGCATAAACCAATCAATATACGCTTATTGTGATTTTTTTTTTTTACCAAAAATATGGACAAGAATATATATTGGCCTAAACTGATGAAGAAATTTGAGGGATATTTATTATAGCAAAAAGTAAAAAATATTGTGTTTTTTTTTTTTTTCAAAATTGTCGCTCTTTTTTTGTTTATAGCGCAAAAAATAAAAATTGCAGAGGTGATCAAATACCACCATAAGAAATCTCTATTTGTGGGGAAAAAAGGACGCAAATTTTGTTTGGGTACAATGTCGCACGACCGCGCAACTGTCAGTTAAAGCGACGCAGTGCCAAATTGTAAAAAGTGCTCTGGTCAAACGTACAAAATCAGCAGGGGATCGAATACTTTTTTCCCCTCACTGTACATTTATTGGAAAGAATCAACCACTTTGTGGTCTGTTCACACCAGCGCGTTTTTTGTGCATTACAATGCAGGATCGCCAACCTGCTAAAAGCACTTGAGAACTAGATACCATTATTCTCTATAAACAGCAGTACATTCATTTTTCTTTTTTTTTCTTTTTAAATCCTGCTTGCTGCTGTTTTTCTACAGTTTGGTAATAACGCACAATACATTATAGTCAATGGCAATGCATGGAAAATACATTTAAAACATGCGTTCTTAAATGGTGCGTTTTCCAACTCGCATGTCCATGTTTCTAGCAATCGTAAACACAACCCACAAAATTGATGCAGGAAGTGAGGAAAATGCATGTAATAGACGTGCACAGCCACATGTAAGACGTGTCTTGTGTTGCGTTGTGACCTGTTTGTTTTCTAACATGAAGTTGTGAGTGGGTTGGATAATGTAGATTAACCACTTCAGCCCCGGAAAAGTTGGCTGCTGAATGACCAGGCCATTTTTTGCGATTCGGCACTGCGCCGCTTTAACTGACAATTGCACGGTCGTGCGATGTTGTACCCAAACAAAATTGTCGTCCTTTTTTTCCCACAAATAGAGCTTTCTTTTGGTGGTATTTGATAATTTCTGCGGCTTTTATTTTTTGCGATATAAACTAAAAAAGAGCGACAATTGTGAACACAACACAATATTTTGTACTTTTTGCTATATATATATATATCCCCATTTTTTTTAAAAAAAGCAAATTTTTTCCTCAGTTTAGGCCGATATGTATTCTTCTACATAGTTTTGGTAAAAAAAATCACAATAAGCGTAAATTGATGGGTTTGCGCAAAAGTTATAGCGTCTACAAAATAGGGGATAGACTTATAGCATTTTTATTATTTATTTATTTCTTTACCAGTAATGGCAGCGATCTGCCATTTTTATCGGGACTACGACATTATGGTGGACACATCCGACACTTTTGACACATTTTTGGGACCATTGTCATTTATACAGCGATCAGTGCTATAAAAATGCATACTGTAAAAATGTCACTAGCAGGGAAGGGGTTAACACTATGGGGCGATCAAGGGGTTAACTGTGTTCCCTAGTGTGTGTTTCTAACTGTAGGGGGAGGGGACTGACTAGAGGAAATGACAGATCGTGGTTCCTAGCTAATAGGAACTTACGATATGTCTCTCCTTACAGAACAGGGATTTGTGTGTTTACACAGACACGTCCCTGTTTTGCCTCTCGTGCCCACGATCACTCGAGGCCGGCGGTCATCACAACCGTCGGCCACGAGCATCGCACCCCCCGCAGTGCAGCGCGCATCTCCTATCCCGCTTAAAGGAGACGACGAATAGCTACGAAGGCTCGCAGGATTGCGCTGACTTGCCGCAGTATGACGGCGGCTGATCGGCAAGCGATTAAAACCATTGAAAATCTGGGCCCATTATGAAGGGTTCCCCACCATCCCTGTGCTGAGTTCCTGGGTCTGTACACCTGCTTTTCCCATTATGAGGAAATCCCACCATTCCTGACACCTACTGCACCATTATGAGGGGCTCCCACATCCCTGTGCTGAGTTTCTGGGTCTGTACAACTGGTGCTCCCATTATGAGGGGCTCCCACCATCCCTGCACAGTGTTCCTGGGTCTGTACACCTGCTATGCCCATTATGAGGGGCTCCCACCACCCCTGTGCTGGATTTCTGGGTCTGTACACCTGCTGTGCCCATTATGAGGGATTCCCACTATCCCGGTGCCTCCTATGAGGAGCTGCCTCTACCCCTGCTTTGCGTTCTGAGATCTGCACACTGGCTCTCACCATCTCTGCACTAAGTTCCCTAGCCCTGCACACCTGCTGTGCCCATTATAACGGGTCCCCACCATCCCTGTGCTGAGTTCTCAGCCCTGCACACCTGCTGTTCCCATTATGAAGGGTTCCCACCATCCTTGCACAGAGTTTGTGGGTCTGTACACCTGCTGTGGCCATTATGATGGGTTCCCACCATCCCTGTGCTGTATTCCTGGGTCTGTACACCTGCTCTGCTTGCTTAGTTGCAGTTGAGGGCAGGGGAGACATAGCGGGACCAATAGATGGGATGTCTCCATAAAGTACCCCCTTATGATAACATCAAAGTTAAATGAAGGGAAAAAAAAGATTATAAAATGAATAAAATAAATAAGAATAACAAAAAACTTAAAACACACCCCAACACAAACATACAGTGTAAACATAAATTGCACCACACATAAGGTATTGCCACAAATGTCAGCGTGAGAGTAATAATTCTACAGCCATAATTTTTGGTCAAATCTAAACTGATAACCTGTAAAGGACAATTTTGCATAACAAAGATTTCACAGGTACACTTAATGTTAAGGCTTGTTGGAAATGTTTGGTATCTATTTACTCAACTCAATTCCATTACCAAAAACATTGGGTATATTATTGTGTGTTTTTTTTCTGAAATTATTATTATTATTATAATACAGGACTCCTGTAGCACCAACAGTTTGTGCAGCACTTTACAAACTTGAGGGAAACAGTATAGTTACATGCAGTTTAATACAAGAGGGATCAGAGGGACTTGCTCATGAGAGATTACAATCTAAAATAAAAGTTACAAAAGGTAATAACTGTGGGGGATGAGCTGATAGAGAAAGCAAAATGAAGTCTATTAGTTAGAGGTGGGATAGACCTTTCTGAAAAGATGGGATTTTTATGGATCACCCAAAGCTGGAAAGAGTAGAAGATAGCTGGACCCATTGGGGTAGAAAGTTCCAGATAATGGGAGATGCTCTGGATAGGTCAGGGTAGGGCGATCCAGAGGATGGGTAGAGGCTTGGGACAGACTGGGTAGAAGTTCCAGAGGATGGAAGAGGCTCTGGAGAAGTCCTGAAGGTGGGCAAGAGAGGAGGCGATGAGGGATCTAGAGATCAGGACATCTTGGAAGGAGTGGAGAGGACAGTTTGGTTGATATTTTGAGATTAGATGGTGATGTAGCTGGGGGGCAGAGTTGCGGATGGCTTTGTTGTTGTTTGGAATTGTATTCGTTGGACAAGCAAAAGCCAATGAAAGGGTTTGGCAGAGAGTGGTGGCGGACACCAAATGGTTTGCAATGTAAGGTAGATGAGTCTGGCAGCAGCATTCATGATGGACTGAAGCGGGGGAGGGGGGGTAGCCTATATCATTGGTCTCCAAACTGCTTCCCATTCCTTGCTTTTATCCAGCCCTTGGCACTATTTCATCCACTAATACCAACAATGGGGCATAATCCCCCCCCCACTGAGAGCAATAAAGGGGGCACATTTCCTCCCAATGACACCAATAATGCGGCAAAATCTTTCCCGCTGACACCAGCAATGGGGCACAATAACATCAGTGATGGGGCACAATCCCTCTCAATGACACCAACAATGATGCACAATTCCCCCCAGTTACACAAATAATGGGGTGCAATTACTCTCACTGAAACAATGGGGCATTATTTTTTTCCCCCACTGATGTTGGGACCTTTTCTACTCTCACTGGACACAGTTTGCCGCCCCCCCCCCCCCCCCCCCTAAATTTTGAAGGACAGTTAACTGGCAAATGCATTTGATAAATAAATAGCTGCAGAAATATTGTACAACATCAAAATTTGCAACTGCTGTCGTTTTATTCTCCAGAGTCTCTGCTTTCAGAATAGATATTGTATAATTGTCTAGGTGGGGGGGGGGGGGGTTAAAGAATAAGTTCACCTTTGGGAACCTGTTACATGTTCTACCCGTTTTTAGGGTAGAACATGTCACATGTTCCCACTCCTGCGGCGTCTCCCAGATCTGCTGTGTCTAGTGCGAGCCGGGGATCTTCTCCTCGATCTCGCTGTGACTATTTAAAAATAAAAACTTCACAGGGTTCTCTGAATGGGAAATTACAAGTACCAACAGTCAGCTTGTAGTTTTCAATGAATTACCACAGTGCTGTTGAGCACTGTAGGTAGTTCATTGTATCTGCCTGCCTGTATGCGGTACGAGCAGTCATACACTGACAGGTCTGCAGGATTCCTGCATGGCACCTGCTGATTGCAGGTGCAGTGCTTTGCAGGCTTCAAGTAAAAAATAAATAAATAAATGCACATTTTTTTTTTACCTGCAAATTGATGTGCATTTAATATATATATATATACACACAGTGGGGACGGAAAGTATTCAGACCCCCTTAAATTTTTCACTGTTGGGGGCGCATGCACGGCGCAAGGCTGGACGGAAGCAGGGGATAAGAGCTCCACTAAGACCGGAGACTAAAGCAGACTCCCCGGAGCTATAAAACAACTGAACGAGCACTTAAAGACCCCGCACCCCTGGCGGAACACACAGCGCATGCCGGGCCCAAAGAACCGCCACGGAAAACTGGCCCAAAGATCTCTAACCAACTATTTACTTTGTGTGAGGGAGCAGAACAGGATGTCTCAAGATGGCGCCCAGTCGTGCACACAGACTGCAGCCTCATCTCCGGAGCGCTCCACAGGGGACTGCGAGTACAATACACAGCTAACAAAAGCTGATCTGGAGGACAGCCTCACCTGTATGTATGATGAGCTAGCCAGGAAATTTCAATCTGAGCTGCACAAGTCCACAAACACCCTGTCCATGGAAATAGCGGCCCTGGGCACTAGAACAGACCTGCTGGAAACAAAGCATTATGAGCTTTGCCTGTCTCACTCAGACCTCAGGAAGGATCATGAATCCCTTAATGAAATGGTTCAGCTTCTGCAAGCCCACCTTGAGGACCTTGACAACAGAAATAGGAGGAATAACTTGAGGGTGCGAGGGGTCCCAGAAACATTGACAGGCCTCCCCCAAGCCAGGCAAAAATGATTCCAGTCACTTCTCCCTGTAACTCCAGCAGCGTCCTTTACATGTGATAGACTTCACAGAGCCCTGCGACCAAAGCCTCCCCCAGACAGACCTCCCAGGGACATTGTGTTGTGTCTGAAAGATTTCTTAATTAAAGAGGAGATCCTCAGAGGCTCTCGCAACACACCAAATATCCAGCTGGAGGATATCACCATACATATATTCCCGGATATTTCACCCACCACCCTGGACAAGCGCAGGAGAATGAAAGAAATAACAACAGAGCTTCAGACTGCTAGAATTCGATACCGTTGGGGCTTCCCCTTCAAGCTACAAGTCCCACATAATGGTACCACCTAAACAGTCACCACGATCCCAGAGGGAAAAGATCTGCTGGTGAAGCTGGGACTCATGGATGCAGCAGATCACCCTAGATTGCCATCCACTCCTCATCCATCGGCCATTTGGGCTACACCGTCTCCCAGGAGGGAGTGCTCAACCAACGCTAGGCCCCATGGATCCTACAATGGCAGATTTGACCACAATGTTACCCGCATGTACAGTAACAGAAGCTTAGTCTCTATCCTGGGCGGAAGTCCTTTCGCGCCCGTTTGATTTACCCCCCACTTCAATCAAGTCGGTTTGAGCTTTTGTCTCCTGGTCTTGTTAGGCCCGGAATCCGTGCTGTCATCGGATCGCATAGACTGTTTTTACCACTTGATTGGAGTTCTGGACCTTTTGGTCAGAATTAGAAAGGTTTCCTATATTATCAACATATTAACGCATATAGTCACCGCAAAACGGTTTGATAGGTTTAATCCACAGACATCAACGTGTTCTGGACTTGTCTTTAACCATGCGCCTCCCAGTTCCACCGAATTATGGGTATTAAAATAATCTCCCACAATCTGAAGGGCTTTAACGCCCCAAATAAAAGGAGGAAAGCCTTTTGAGCTTACAAAAGATTGGGGGCTGATGTCTTGCTTCTCCAGGAGACGCATTTCTCCTCCCAAAGCCACCCACATTACTTTGATAGGGCCTTTCAACAAGGATACTATATCAAATATGGGTCCAAAACACGTGGTGCTGCAATTTTTATAAGGAATACGGTTATGTTTGATGTACAGCACACCTAGAAAGACCCAGATAGTCGCTTTGTGATTGTAAAGGGATATATCCAGGGGAAGAGCATCACCGTGGCATCTGTATATGCACCAAATGACTCTCAGGCTTCATTTTTTAAAAGCTTTTTTCTAACACTAGATAAATTCCACTCCCCTCATATGCTCATAGGTGGGGACTTTAATCTGGTGGCACATTCAGACTCAGACAAGAGCCACAAGGGCCAGACCATTAATGCTTTCCCAAAATCGCTTCAATATCAAATACCAAATATTCAATAATATCACCAACATGGACGAACCCCTACACAAGAATTGCTTAACCAGATTAATCAGTAAAGAAAATCATTGGATATTATCCTATCTGAGCAAACTGAAAAAATCACTTCGGTGGTCCAGGGCCCGTTTCCTGCTATACAACAATTTGTCTTTGACCATGTTCGCGAGGAAACTAAAACAATCCCTACAACCCACACACACATACAAGTTAAGGGGTAAGTTAGGGAACCTCACCTCACATCCAAAGGAGGTTTTACACTTGTTTTCCACATACAATCAAATACTGTTGACTGCCCCCCAGGCCCCCATTGCTCCAGCATCCTCATTGTGGCTGGATGCCATTTCACTACCTAAGCTTACTGAGGAACAACTACAGTCCCTGAATGCCCCATGCACAGAAGAGGAGGTGGCCACAATCATTTCCACACTGAAACCCTCAAAGGCCCCTGGACCGGATGGCGTTACAGCCCTTTATTATAAAAAGTTTTCTGGACTATTGACCCCAAGGTTAACAAAACTTTTTAATAAAGTTTTAGCTGGAGGCTCATTCCCTACAGACTTGCTTATGGCTAACATGTCACTGATCCCGAAGCCAGGAAAAGATCATTCCCTTCCCCAGAACTTTAGACCTATATCCGTCATTAATAATGACTTAAAAATATTTAGCCATATGTTAGCAGATCGCCTAGCAGCTGTAACCACAACCTTAATATCCCCTGATCAAACGGGATTTATCCCTGCTAGACAAATTACAGATAACATTCGCCTTGCATCAGATATCATACAGGACACTGACTTGCACTCACGCAAAATTTTGATGCTGAGTCTAGATATTAGCAAGGCCATTGATAGTGTCCTTTGGCTGTATTTAGACACTATCTTATCTAAATTTCGTATCCAGGGAGAGTTAGAAAGTGGGTTCCGTGCTTTGTATCACCAACCACAAACTAGATCTAAACTTCCTGGATGTTCATCAGAATACTTTTCTCTGGGGAGAGGAACCAGACAGGGCTGTCCTTTATCCCCTTTATTATTTCCCATCGCAATTGAACCCCTGTCTAGGTATATCAATAGCAACCCCAACATTAAAGGATACTGCAGTAATAATCAAGAATATAAATTAAGTCTGTATGCATACGACGTCCTTCTGCTTCTAACTGACCCCTTAATCTCGTTACCCAATCTTTTCACAGCATTAGACACATTCCACAGTTTATCTGGTTTGGGAGTTAACCCCTCTAAATGTGTAGCTATGCCTATAAACTTGCCGCAATCCTTGGTCCCATCCCTAAAGAGCAGCTTCGAGTTCTCCTGGAACACGGAAACATTGCAGTACCTGGGTATAAAACTAGCTCCAACTCTTAAATCATTATACACCAACAATTATCCCCAGGCCTTCTCCAATATTAAAAGGTTGCTAGCTCAGTGGTCCTCATATCACATCTCCTTTTTAGGCCGTATACAGGTAGTCAAAATGTCTGTCCTTCCAAAATTATTGTTTTACTTTAGGGCCCTCCCATTGTATATGTCAAGATCTACCTTACATGCCATTCAATCAGATCTACAAAAATTTATCTGGCAGGGTAAACAACCACGCATGGGCAGGTCACTGATCTTTAGGGCCCGAGACAGGGGGGGGGACTGGGTTGCCCGAACTTATGGAAGTACTATCTGGCAGCTAGATTGGTACAGTTAGCCCAATGACATGCACCCCCGACTCGCATTCCATGGCTGCAGTTTGAGAGAGCTTCCATTAAACCATATTATCTCCCAGGCATAATGTGGACTAATGCAGTAAATCATAGAAATATCTCCCAGCTCAATGGAATAGTTGGGCAGTCCCTGTATCTCTGGACCTTGTACAAAGAGAAGTTTGGGCTCATTTCTAAACCCACCCTTTTGATGTTCTTTTTGGGTGACCCGGACTTCCCTGGGGCATTCAGTGCAGAAACAGACTTTGCATACTGGTCCTCACAGGGACTGGTGACGCTGCACTCATTGCTACAGGGTACCACTCTCTGTTCTTTTGAACATTTAAACCAAAACTACGCCATACCTAACTCAGATTTCTTTAAATATCTACAGATACACCACTTCTTCCTAAAGGCTATCTTCCAAATTAGTGATGACGCTAGAACACCATTTGAAAACCTATGTCACGGAGGGTCCAGGGATAGGGGGACGATATCCACATTATACATGCACCTGAATAAACACCACACAGAAGCTAAATCCCAAGCAATGTTGGGATGAGAAGCAGAGCTGGATCTAGAGTTTTCAGCAGATGACTGGCGAGATATGATCACTAATATGCATAAATGTACCTGCTCAGTAGCCATCAAGGAAACGATAGTGAAACTGCATACTAGATGGTACTATACACCAGTTAGGATTCACAGAATGTTTCCTACCGTCTCAGATAGATGTTTCAGGGACTGTGGAGAAAGGGGTACTCTCCTCCATACTTTCTGGAGTTGTAGTGCGTTAGGTCCCCTCTGGCAGCAGACAGCTACGTAGGTACTACAAATAACAGGATTGAACATCACACTGACATACCAAATATGTATTTTTTTTGCAGACCTCCCAGAGGTCATACTCCCTGAGCAAAAGTTGGTCCACGTGCTATTTAGTGCTATACAATGGGCAATAGCTCTAAACTGGCGTAAACCCCCAGTCCCATGGTCCCAGGTGCTACATCGCATGGAGTCAATAAAACTGATGGAACGCATCCACCACACGCTTATCGATCCTATGCGAATATTTGAACGAAAATGATGGAACTCCTGGACCACATCACAGTTGGCATGAGAGACCGTTTTGCCTCATGGGCACCAGACAGTACCTCTGTAGTTGATAGCGGGAAGGGCCGAGGACCTACTTTTTGTTTTTCCTTTAAAAACCAACATCAATTGTACCTTGACTATAAATGAACCTATGCAAATAAATTAGACACAATAGATATGCAGTGAGTATAAAACTTTAAGTATAAAACCATAAGCTCTAGAAGCAGTATTATATTTTTCTATTTTCTGTCTGTTAGTTGTTAGTTTCTAAGTTTGGTAAAGAAGTGATTGCATAACACGATAAAAAACTTATACAATGTGAGTGATACCTAAACAACATTGTTTTCTCAGCACTATGACCCCTTTCACACTGGAGCGGTTTTCAGGCGGTATTGCGCTAAAAATACCGCCTGAAAACCGCTCCTAAACAGCCTCCGCTGTTTGTTCAGTGTGAAAGCCCGAGGGCTTTCACACTGAAGCGGTGCGCAGGCAGGGCGGTGAGAAAAGTCCTGCAAACCGCTTTTTTGGAGCGGGGAAGGAGCGGTGTATTCACCGCTCCTTCCCCGCTCCTGCCCATTGAAATCAATGGGACAGCGCGGCTATACCGCGGCAATACCGCGGCAATACCGCGGCTATAGCCGCGCTGTACGAGGGATTTTAACCCTTTTTCGGCCGCCAGCGGGGGGTAAAACCGCACCGCTAGCGCCCGAATACCGCTGCAAGAACGACGGTACAGCAGCGCTAAAAATAGCGCTGTTGTACCGCCGACGCCCCCACCGCCCCAGTGTGAAAGGGGCCTATATGTAGATGACTGTTAATATTGACACAAATTCTTTATTTATATAACACTCTCATTGTTGATCATTGTATTTGTAATATCTTCTTCCATGTACCTGACTATACTCTTTCAATAAAAAAGTTTGTAAACAAAAAAAAAAAAAAAATTCACTCTTTGTTATATTGCAGCCATTTGCTAAAATCATTTAAGTTCGTTTTTTCCTCATTAATGTACACACAGCACCCCATATTGACAGAAAAACACAGAATTGTTGACATTTTTGCAGATTTATTTAAAAAAAAAAACTGAAATATCACATGGTCCTAAGTATTGAGACCATTTGCTGTGACACTCATATATATAACTCAGGTGCTGTCCATTTCTTCTGATCATCCTTGAGATGGTTCTACACCTCCATTTGAGTCCAGCTGTGTTTGATTATACTGATTGGACTTGATTAGGAAAGCCACACACCTGTCTATATAAGACCTTACAGCTCACAGTGCATGTCAGAGCAAATGAGAATCATGAGGTCAAAGAAACTGCCTGAAGAGCTCAGAGACAGAATTGTGGCAAGGCACAGATCTGGCCAAGGTTACAAAAAAATGCTGCTGCACTTAAGGTTCCTAAGAGCACAGTGGCCTCCATAATCCTTAAATGGAGAACGTTTGGGACGACCAGAACCCTTCCTAGAGCTGGCTGTCCAGCCAAAGGAGCCTTGGTGAGAGACGTAAAGAAGAACCCAAAGATCACTGTGGCTGAGCTCCAGAGATGCAGTCGAGAGATGGGAAAAAGTTGTAGAAAGTCAACCATCACTGCAGCCCTCCACCAGTCGGGGCTTTATGGCAGAGTGGCCCGACGGAAGCCTCTCCTCAGTGCAAGATACATGAAAGCCTGCATGGAGTTTGCTAAAAAAACACCTGAAGGACTCCAAGATGGTGAGAAATAAGATTCTCTGGTCTGATGAGACCAAGATAGAACTTTTTGGCCTTAATTCTAAGCGGTATGGGTGGAGAAAACCAGGCACTGCTCATCACCTGTCCAATACAGTCCCAACAGTGAAGCATGGTGGTGGCAGCATCATGCTGTGGGGGTGTTTTTCAGCTGCAGGGACAGGTTGCAATTGAGGGAAAGATGAATGTGGCCAAGTACAGGGATATCCTGGACGAAAATCTTCTCCAGAGTGCTCAGGACCTCAGACTGGGCCGAAGGTTTACCTTCTAACAAGACAATGACCCTAAGCACACAGCTAAAGTAACGAAGGAGTGGCTTCACAACAACTCCGTGACTGTTCTTGAATGGCCCAGCCAAAGCCCTGACTTAAACTCAATTTAGCATCTCTGGAGAGACTTAAAAATGGCTGTCCACCAACGTTTACCATCCAACCTGACAGAACTGGAGAGGATCTGCAAGGAGGAATGGCAGAGGATCCCCAAATCCAGGTGTGAAAAACTTGTTGCATCTTTCCCAAAAAGACTCATGGCTGTATTAGATCAAAAGGGGACTTCTACTAAATACTGAGCAAAGGGTCTGAATACTTAGGACCATGTGATATTTCAGTTTTTCTTTTTTAATAAATCTGCAAAAATGTCAACAATTCTGTGCTTTTCTGTCAATATGGGGTGCTGTGTGTACATTAATGAGGAAAAAATTTAACTTAAATGAGTTTAGCAAATGGCTGCAATATAACAAAAAGTGCAAAATTTAAGGGGGTCTGAATACTTTCGTCCCCACTGTGAATATGTATATATATATATATATATATATATATATATATATATATATATATATATAAAATAAATCTTTTTTTTTTAACTTAATTTCTAGCACAACATTTTAAAAATTTGTCACTGTAGACCAGTGGTAAGGGCTCATTGTAGGAGGAAGACGACGGGTGGCAGAGGAAGGACCACACCAAGGAACCTGGGTGCTCAGTTGAGCAGGCTGTTTTCGAGGAAAAGATGCAGCCATCAAAACGAAGACATAAAATAAATATGACACATTAAAAAAAAAGCCACCATCGCATTCATCATAATCGAGTCATGAATATAACCGCTTAAAAGGGACAGTTTCTCTTTAAAAAGCGAATCGTCAACCTGCGACTGTCATATATATTTAAGTTCTGCCTGAATAAAATGGTAATATATTTGAGCGAACGAAGGTCACCATCGCTGACCAACACAAGGCGGCAAAGCGTTCCTTTTGCATGGCACCAGACAGGCAAGGGTTAAGTCCGCTGTCATGTTTAAGCACAGTTACAGGGTGTAATAGAATATATTTAGCAGCCTGCCAGGGGGGGTGCGCAGCTTCCAGCCGCGGGAAGGTCCCCCACGCGGGGCCCGGATCATATGTTGCCATGGATACCCTCTGCTGCGCCGTGTAGAGGCCGGGCACGCATGGAGATCAACATCGGGGGATCATCAGCGTCTCCTCGCCATATCTTTATGCTTAGTTTACGGACTGGAACTAAATGCTTTCTCCCCTCAACAGCTGCCGAGACCGCTGATCCAAAATAAGCAGCTGTTTAGGCCGGTGCATTGTGGGTAATCTTACAGCCAGAGTTAACGTTCTTCATGCAGATCGAGTCGGGTAATAAAACAGTTCCAGGCAACGGGCGCGTTTAACCAGGGGACTGCTAACTCTATCCAGGAAAATGCCTCAACACTGAAAAAAAAATCTGAATGTTAACGCAATTCTGCCTTTATTTAGAGCTTTATAGAAACCAATTTATTGAGCTGGTTTTTCATATTGCTCCCGAGGGAGAGGAGAGCCTCTTGCACATAGGGCCACCCAGTTGTCCTGTACTTTTTTTTTTTTTAAAGGCATATTTTTTTTTTTACTCAAATTCCTCTGCCCTGTCATCCATATTCCCTAATATATAGTCCTCTTTAAATGAATGTGCCACCTACCTTCTAGAACTGTATGTTGTTTAGAGTCTGAGTAGGAATGGTTTCCCATATCAGCTTATCAAGTATTTTCTATTATTAACATACTCTACAAATATACTGGTATTTTGTGGCTATGGGCAGTGAGTGAGTTCCAAGGTGTTTATTGTTTGTATTTTTGCTGCGGAATATAAAGGACAGGTGAGGGGTGTGCTGTCCACCAAACAATGGGTGAAAGACAGGGTGACACGGGTGTACTGTCCACCAAACAAGGGGTGAAAGACAGGGTGACACGGGTGTACTGTCCACCAAACAAGGGGTGAAAGACAGGGTGAAGGGTGTGCTGTCCACCAAACAAGGGGTGAAAGACAGGGTGAGAGGTGTACTGTCCACCAAACAAGGGGTGAAGGACAGGGTGACGGGCATAGGTGTACGCAGCCTATGACATTAGGTTGTGCACCCCAAATGTATTAAAATATGGATGGGTGTCAGTAGAGCAGTGGACTTGTCAGTAGGGCAGAGTTTGGTGTTAGTAGGGCAGTGGACGGTGTCAGTAGTTTTTTATTTTTATTATTTTATTTTTTACAATTTTTTTAGGAACCCTGTTGAGGGCTTTGATGAAATATAAGCAAGGGTAATCTGCACCGCACGGGGTGATTATGGTGTTCCCAGGGACACCCCCTGCGCACGCCTATGGTGACGGGTGTGCTCGATACCAAACAACAGATGAAGGACAGGGAGTCAGGTGTGCTAGCCACCAAACAAGAAATGAAGGACAGGATAATGGGTTTACTAGCCCTCAAAAAGGGAGTGAAGGACAGGGTGACGGGTTTGCTTGCCACCAAATATGGAGGGACGAACAGGGTGAAGGATGTGCTCGCCACCAAACAAGGAGTAAAGGACAGGGTGACAGGTGTGCTCGCCACCAAACAAGGGGTGAAGGACAGTGAGGTGGGTGTTCTAGCCACCACACAAGTAATAAAAGACAGGGCGATGGGTGTGCTCACCACCAAAAAAGGGCGTAGAGCAAGGTGAGGGGTGTGCTCGACACCCAACAATAAATAATAAATGAAGGACAGGGAGGCGAATGTGCTGGCCAACAAATAAGGAAGGAAGAACAGGGCGGTGGGTGTGCAAATCATCAAACAAGGATTGAAGGACAGAACAATGGGTTTGCTAGCCCCCAAACAGGTTGAAAGACAGGGTGAAAGGTGTGCTCACCACCAAACAAGGGATGAAGGGCAGTGTGACAAGTGTGCTTGCCACCAAACAAGGGGTGAAGCATAGGGTGATGGGTGTGCTCGCCACCAAACAAGGGGTGAAGGTCAGGGTGATGGGTGTGCTCGCGCCATACAAGAGGTGGAGGACAGGGTGACAGGTGTATTTTCCACCAATCAAGGGTGAAGGATAGGGCGATGGGTGTGTTCACTACTAAATAGGGGTGAAGGACAGGGTAAAGGGTGTCCTTACCACCAAGCAAGGGATGCCTTGCATGCAACATCATGCAGGTTGATCTTCTGCTCAACAATGGCTTTATGAATTCTGGTGGTGATGCCACACATTGGCCATTGACGCAAGACACAGAGCTTCTCTTCTCGAGGGCATGTAACATATTGACACCAGTGGCCTATTTAGTCCTGACCACAAATTTAAATGGAGATTCCACCACTGACACCAATGTAAGGGGGACTTTCTCTACTGACACTACAGTAAGAGGGCCCTTTTCTGCTGACCACCAATGGAAAGAGATCTTTCCCACTGACACCAACATAAGAGGGCATTTCTCCATGGACTACCAACATAAGTGGACACTTCACAACTTGCCCTCAATGTAAGGGGGCTCTTCTCCATTAACACCAATGTAAGTGGGCACTTCACCATTGACCACCAATGTATGGTGACCCTTCTCCACTGATAATAAGGGGACACTTTACTAACCTAAGGGGAGCCCTTCTCCACTGACACCAATTTAGGGGATATTTCACCACTGAACATCAATGCGAAGAGGGCCTTCTCCTCTGACACCAGTGTAAGGTGCATTTCACTATTGACCACCAATGTCAGTGGACTCTTATCCATTGACCACCAATAAAAGCAGGCCCTTCTCCACTAACACCAATGTAAGATCATTACTGATCACCAATGTAAAGGGGCCCTTCTCCACTGACACCAACTTAAGGGAGCACTTCACCACTTACCATCTATGTAAGGTAGGCCTTATCCACTGACACCCCAATGTAAAGGTGCTCTTCTCCACTGATAACAATTTAGATTGATGCTTCACTGCTGACCACAAGCTTAAGGGGGCATTTCACCACTGACATCTATATAATGGGACACTCGTTGCCAAGTTTCTCCCCTCCTCTTTTTCTTTTCTCCTGGGAAAATTTAAAGATTAATTGTTCTACAATGCCTATAGCTACAGAGATAAATAAAGACTTGCTTTAAAGTGTTGTTACTGCATGTCCAGAAATATTGAGCACTGTGCGTAGTCTGATCACACGGGGTTCACTTTAAAGGGCACCCACCATGTATATTTACATTCTGTTACCATGTGTTGTGGTAACAGAATAGACTCCCTAAATTTAGTCATGTGACTGTCATTTTCAAATTTTATTGGATTTGGCTCACAGGCAGTGGGGAGGCAATGTGACACTGCTTCACTGCCTATGTACAAATGTGGTTGCCGCTCAGGCTCCTAGATGATTCCAATCAATTGCCATCTGCTGGAAATGCCGGACGGAAACGGAGCTCGTCTCCAAACATCAGCATGTAGTAAAGGAGAAGTCCCGCAAGCCGCACATTGCTGCAAATCCTAATGGTAACGTATGTGGCAGTCTCAGCCTGGGCTCCAGCTGGGCCACACTTCAACTCGTTAAGCTCCATGGGGGCAGAGCGAAACAAGTTGGGGGCGTGGCCTGGCCAAAGCTTAGGCTGAGACTGCCACACACTTTTCCATTAGGATTTGCAGCAATGTGCGGCTTGCGGGACTTCTCCTTCACGACCTCTTCACTGGTATTTGCCGCACCAAATGCCCATAGAATTGCTGCACCAGCTGCCCACCCAATTCGACAGGAGTAATAATTTTTGCTGCGGACGCAAAGGAAAGCAGCTTAAGGGAGGGGCAGTTGGGGGCACTAAAAATGCATCTCAACAGTGTGTTTATAAAGCCCACCTACCACAAATTTAAATTAGCCTTTACTCAATAAACTACCGTATTTACGTCATTTTAAGAGGGAAGTTTCAGGGAAAAAAACTAAATTTTAAATAAGGAACTTTGAAACAAAATAAGGGTCAGTGCCCATCTGCAGCCTCACCATTGCCATCAATGCAGCCTGATCAATGCCCATCTGCAGCCCCACAAGTGCCATCAATGCAACCTCATCAGTCCACGTCAATGCAGCCTCTCCATTGCCATCAATGCAGCAGCCTCTCCATTGCCATCAATGCAGCAGCCTCACCATTGCTATAAATGCAGCAGCCTCTCCATTGCCATCAATGCAGCAGCCTCACCATTGCCATCAATGCAGCAGCCTCACCATTGCCTTCAATGCAACAGCCTCACCTTTTCCATCAGTGCAGCCTGATCCATGCCCATCTGCAGCCTAAAGGGGACAGGAAGGTGGGTGGGACGAGCGCCAACAGATTACATACAGTGAGAATCTTCTATGATAGACAGAACAGTGGTCTAATGGCGGCCCAGGAGACGGGACTTCCTATTACAGAGGCCGCCAAGTAAACAGGAGATTCTCACTGTATCTAACGTGACGGCGCTCGTCCCTCCCCCCTCCCTGTCCCCTCCGAGGCAGATAAAATTGACGTATAACACACACACGCTATTTGCACCCGATTTTCGTTGTGAAAAAGAGTATTATACACCAGTAGTGTAATTATTCGACAGCATGTAAAGAAATGTAACTGATTGCTGAAATCAGTGTACTTCTAGCGAGAGCCAATGGTCAGCTAATGGTTAAACCTCTATGTAGTTAAGAAATTTAATTGCCCGTGTAGTCCTAGACTTAAGTGTTTAGATTCAAATATTCAGTCTGAGTTTATTTAGCATGATAAAGTCATCTGTTTTCCCAAAAATAAATGCATCTGGTTCGCAGTTTGCTATAAGGCTTTATTAAATTCAAACATTGCCATAATATTCACAGTCCAGCTCCTTTTCATCATCCTTTTCTAGTGGTCTCATGTTCTGTATATGGATTTGATCCCCTGCTGGTTTTGTACATTTGCCCACTAACAAATGATCAGTCTATAATTTTAATGGTCGGTTTATTTTAACAGTGAGAGACAGAATAACAGCAAAAAAATCCAGAAAAAAGCATTTAAAAACAGTTATAAATTGATTTGCATTTTAATGAGTGAAATAAGTATTTGACCCCTTCGCAAAACATGACTTAGTACTTGGTGGAGAAACCCTTGCTGGCAATCACAGAGGTCAGATGTTTCTTGTAGTTGGCCACCAGGTTTGCACACATCTCAGGGGGGATTTTGTCCCACTCCTCTTTGCAGATCCTCTCCAAGTCATTAAAGTGATTGCAAAGTCTCATTTTTTTCCTCCTGTAAATGCAACAAGTTGAGTTGATGCCAAAGAGCTCATCTGACCACAACACTTTCACCCAGTTCTCCTCTGAATCATTCAGATGTTCATTAGCAAACTTCACACGGGCCTGTACATGTGCTTTCTTGAGCAGGGGGACCGTGTGGGCACTGCAGGATTTAAGTCCTTCACAGCGTAATGTGTTACCAATTGTTTTCTTGGTGACTATGGTCCCAGCTAGAGCACGGTTTGACTATGGTCCCAGATAGAGGTGCAGTTAGAGCGCGGTTTGTAATTAATTTGTTAATTCTCTTTTCACTTACCCTTATAACGTGCTGCTCCTAAATCAATTTAAAATTACCAGCTTCCATTTGCGCGGGTTTGTGGTTTCTACCATTTACAATATATGGTCCCAGCTGCCTTGACATCGTTGACGAGATTCTTCTGTGTAATTCTGGGCTGATTCCTCACCATTCTCTTGATCATTGAAACACCATGGAGTGATATCTTGCATGGAGCCCCAGACCGAGGGAGATTGGAGGTCTTGTAGCCCATTCTAGCCTTGTGTAGGTCTACAATATTGTCCCTGACATCCTTGGACAGCACTTTGGTCTTGGCCACGGAGATTGGAATCTGGTTGATTGATTGCTTCTGTGGACAGGTGTCTTATACAGGTAACCAGCTGAGATTAGGAGCACTCCCTTTAAGAGAGTGCTCCTAATCTCAGCTCGTTCCCTGTATAGAAGACACTTGGGAGCCAGAAATCTTGCTGATTGATAGGGGATCAAATACTTATTTCACTCATTAAAATGCACATCAATTTATAACTTTTTTGAAACGTGTTTTTCTGGATATTTTTGTTATTCTGTCTCTCACTGGTAAAAATTTTTTGTCAGTGGGCAAAACGTACAAAATCAGCAGGGGATCAAATACCTTTTTCCCTCACTGTACCACATGAGCATAATCACCCCAACACCAATATATGTATATATATATATATATATAAGTCGAGGCCCTAATTTACCACAAAAAAATGGGAAAAATTTATTGACCCCAGCATAAGACAAGGGTGAGAAATGCAGCAGCTACTGTAAGTGGAAAAGAGGGTCCACAATGCCCATTTGCAGCCTCACTGTGCCCATTTGCAGCCATAGGTCCCCCGAACTTCAAACTCGGTAGTTAAGGGTTCCTAGATGCCCCCTAGCTGCAGCCAAAATTTGGGGTATCTGAACCCAAAGGGTCCCGAAATGACATTGCTGCAGATGGATACAGTTGACCGAATTTGCGGCCCTGTATCTCGGGGCCACTTAGTGCTAAGAACCCCAAATTTGGTGTGCAAACCCAGTGGAACTAGCACCATAAAATATCCAAAGCTGGGGCTTCTAGCACCAAGTGGCCCTGAGATACGGGGCCCCAAATTTGGTTCAGAAAATGTCAAGCACTTTTCTGCAGCAGAGAATGACATTTTCCAAACCGATTTTGGGGCCCCGTATCTCGGGACCACTTAGTGCTAGGAACTCCAGCTTTGGATATGTTGTGGTACCAGTTCCACTGGGTTTGCACACCACATTTGGGGTTCCTAGCACCAAGTGGCCCTGAGATACGGGGCCCCAAAATTGGTTTGGAAAATGAAATTTTTTGCTGCAGAAAAGTGCTTGACTCGAGTATAAGTCGAGGGGGGCACTTTCAGCACAAAAAAATGTGCTGAAAAACTCGACTTATACTCGAGTATATACGGTATATATATATATATATATATATATATATATATATATATATATATATATTAATAGCAAATATCCTTTTCTTTAGTATTTTATGTAGAAATCTTGTGTAAACGTTTTTATGTGTTTGGCTGATTGTCCATGTTCCTTAACTAATTCTTACCCGTCCTTGAAGCGGGAAGGAGAGGCGAGCGTGGAAGGGATATTAAATCAGCTCGTTCTGGAGCACCTGCAGCTGGCACCTCTCCAGTGGGGTAAGTAAAGTTCAGAAAGCTTGGAAAGGAGGATGCAAGATGGTCATATACAGTATGTGCCCATTATTGCCATGCCACCAATATTTAAAGCAGTCCTCATTATCACACACACCTATCCTCCTTCCTCTTTTATCATTTCTATCATCACACCTCCTCTATAATTTTATATCTTCACACCACCTCCATCCTCTTCTTTCTTCACACCTCCTACAACATCCTAAATATTAAATCATCATACCTCCTCCATCATCTTCTATTATCCTAACTCCTCCATCATTTTATATTATCACACCTCCTCCATCACCTTCTATTATCACAGCTCCTACATCCTCTACTATAATCACACCTCCCCCATCAACTTTTACCATCACAGCTCCTCCATCATTTTATACCATCACACCTCCTCTATCATCTTATAGCATCATACCTCCTCCATCATCGTATACCATCACACCTCATCCATCATCTTATAGCATCACACCTCCTCCATCATCTTATATCATCACACCTCCTCCATCATCTTATACCATCACACCTTCTCCACCATCTTATATCATCACACCTCCTCCATCATCTTATATCATCGCGCCTCCTCCATCATCTTATATCATCACGCCTCCTCCTCCACCATCTTATATCATCACACCTCCTCCATCATCTTATATCATCACGCCTCCTCCTCCATCATCTTATATCATCGCGCCTCCTCCTCCATCATCTTATACCATCACACCTCCTCCATCATCTTATACCATCACACCTCCTTCATTATCTTATTCCATCACACCTCCTCCATCATCTTATATCCTTACACATCTTACATCCCTTTTTATATATGTAGAAAGCAATAGCACACATTAAAAAGTAATACAGAGCACAGGCTGGTAAATAACCCATCCTGCTCCCCTTCTGCCACCCCCAGTGTGATCAGTCTACTTAGGAATATTACAAATATTGTTGACATGGCTTTTCTGCGAAACTGCTTTTGTTGCACATTAATAGCATTAAAAAGTTGCTTGTGTTGAGATAAAAGATGATTAAAAATGAAAAAAAATGTGTTATGTAATGTTATGTGTAGTCATTATATTTTTACATAATGTAAAAAAAGAATTGTGGTCATGTCCAGAGTTTGGTCATGTTGACAGTGTAGTATGTACATATTATAAGAGAACTGTATTATGATTATGTAAAATAGTTGGCTTACGTTGGAGGTGTAGTGTTCCATGTAGAGTGTAATAGAATTATATTATGATCGTGTCCAGTGGTCAGTCATGGTGGAGGTGTAGTGTTCTATGTATAGAGTGTAATAGAATTGTATTATGGTCTTGTCCAGTGGTGGGTCATGTTGGAAGTGTAGTGTTCCATGTATAGCGTGTAATAGAATTGTATTATGGTCTTTTCCAGGGGCGGGTCATGTTGGGGGTGTAGTGTTCTATGTATAGAGTGTAATAGATATATATTATGATGGTGTCCAGTGGTGGGTCATGTTGGAGGTGTAGTGTTCTATGTATAGAGTGTAATAGAATTGTATTATGATCATGTCCAGTGGTCAGTGATGTTGGCGGTGTAGTGTTCTATGTATAGAGTGTAATAGAATTGTATTAAGATGTTGTCCTGTGGTCGGTTATGTTGGGGGAGTAGTGTTCTATGGATAGAGTGTAACAAAACTGTATTATGGTCATGTTGGAGGTGTAGTGTTCTATGTATAGAGTGTATTAGAATTTTATATTATGATCATGTCCAGTGGTGGGTCATGTTGGGGGTGTAGTGTTCTATGCATAGAGTGTAATAGAATTATATTATAATAATACATGTATGAATGTGTAATATATGTCAAGCTCAGGTCATGGTAGAGACGTAGTGTTCCTTCAATGTTTAGACGATAATAAAATTATAATATGATTAATTGCAGAGTCTGGTCATCTCGGAGTATAGCCTATTGCCTCCATGCTATGCATGAGATGTCACAATTGTATTAATTTGAAAGTTTGGGAAAGAGACAATTGGTCATACTTCCATGTCCATGAGGTCTATGTTGAAATGTTAGATCATTTAAATAGGCTGATTATTTGATGGAAAAAACATGGTGTTCTCTGCAGATCTAGCATCATGTGTACTTTTACTACTTTTATTTTAGCAAATAGTTAAATCATTTTTATCTTTCAATATTTTTTTTTAACCAATGATTCATTGCACTGAATTGAACTGAGTGTTTTGTATAGTTCATTTAAGGTAAAGGTACTTTAGTTCTGAATAGTATACGAGCGGTCCTTGCATTGCCGCAAAAAGTGGCATCATTGTGCCAACAAATTTGTAACTTTGCCAAGCATAAAATGATATATCCTCATGTGCCTTATTCATTAACGTGAATGTTTAAAAAAGCTATGCGTTTGGTCAGTGCTTATTTGGAATATGTGTTATTTAATTGCCTCAGAATGTAAATGTCATATTCAGGCTTTTACGTTTGAAGTTTACATTTAGTATTGTATTATTAATGATAATTAGTAAAAAAATAAAATAAAATGTCTTAAAAATCCAGATAAACACTATACATTATGCTTTTCGCTGCCACTCATGTGGTTTCTGCCTATAATAAATCAGAGTATAGTTTTGGCTTCAGGAACAATCTCAATGGTTTCAATCCATGGGCAAAGATTTAAGTTGTTTATTACGGTGATACTGTCCTGAAAACATGATGCACCTCATCTCTCGGATCCATCATGACGCCTCAATCTTTTAAGATTCCCTTCACAACTGTAGTGTGACCTCCTGCCTGTTCCCGAGTGGAGCTCTTGCAGCCTCTCATAACTCAGGAGTAATTGAAATCTCCCCATGATCTAATTACAAAGTTCAGGACTGTCCAGAATTTATAGATTTTTTGTCATGTTTACTGCTTGGCTTGGCCTCCAAGTGGGACTGGAATAGGACAGCCCGTGTTTATCAAGGTAGTTTAAAAATGTAAAGGTACTAAAGCCCTGGGACATCAAACCAAGCCTTACACACCTAGTTAAAGTAGATGGTAAAATAAGTCACTAAATTCTGATATAATTTTTAACACTTTAAAAAGTCCTTTTAATCCTTTTTGAATCTCCAGCTTTTATTAAACTAATAACTGGTGATCCTGACACGAGGGTCCTTATTCAAGCAATTCCTGTTCTGAGGAGACAACATTACGGCCTGTTTCCTGTTTTGTTCGCTCTTCCAGCAGGTTCGTCTAAGGTTTACAATCATGTAGGGACTTCTCTAGAAAATTCCAAACACAGTGAGGGTCAGGGATCTAGAACCTATGTTTGATGGCTCACATTACACAGTACAGGCGGCCCCCCAAGTTACAAACATCCGACTTACATACGACTCATACTTACACAGAGGGAGACAGCAGGAAGTGAGAAAAAATCTACCCCTGGGAAGGGAAACTCACTCCTGTAGTTATCATGGGGAAAAGGTGTCAACAGCAACCCAAAATTTTCAAAATCCAATTGTCACAGGGACAGAAAGTGAGGTGAAATCTTCTGAACAGGGGCACAGACCGCAAAACAAACATTACATGGGGTGTTAACCCTTCCCTATGCTATCCAGAAAACGTAAACATTTTTTTTTTGTCTGGAGTTACACTTAAAAAATGTACATGTTCCAACATACATACAAATTCAACTTAATTACAAGCCTACAGAACCTTGTTTCTTGTTTGTAATCCCGGGGACTGCCTGTAGTATACTGTCAGGAAAACGCCTTGTCTTGAAAAACCTCTCTAATCCGGGTTACTCCACTGTACTGTATAAGGGGCCGACACCACACCCAGTTAGCAGCTCGCTACAGCCTTGAGCAGCCAGCCTGTTAAGTCAAAGGGAGACCCGGCACTTATGTGCATCCCATGTTCCTCTCAATTAGCCCAACTACCCCTGCCCCACAGAGCCTATAACATTTTCTTAACCTAGTATAAAATTATCCTCCTAGAAAAACCAGGAGACAATTCCAGCGCACTTGTTTGTAGAGAAGAACCCTTAGTATAGCAGATACACCTCCAGCTATATGGTATAACATTTAAGCAGTGTGAGCGCAACC
Source organism: Lithobates septentrionalis (assembly GCA_037952835.1). NCBI lineage: Eukaryota > Metazoa > Chordata > Amphibia > Anura > Ranidae > Lithobates > Lithobates septentrionalis. The sequence continues at coordinate 557,443 of JBBDGP010000776.1, forward strand.
ATTTCCTCGTAATAAAACAGAACTTTTCACCCCTAAAGTGTGGGACCGTTTGCTCCAAACTCTGTCTGTCTTCTTGCCTGAGCACTTTAACCCCACTTACAGGCAACCCAGAGTTTCCCCCAGGGCTAAACGTCTTCTCCTCTACTCCTACACCTCGTCTCTCCATAGCTGAGTCTTAGGTCCAACTGATTTGAAACCACTGACACAACTGACTGATCTCCTACCCCAGCCCCCCCGGGTAGGTGGTTATTATATTTTTAAATTTCGTATTTCCTTGAAAATACAAGGCAATCTTCATCGTCCTTATACTACCTTTGAATCTTTGTGAAAGCAACATATTCCCCTTACACATACTGTGTCTTTTCTATATAATCATAGTTTAACAGAGGTCTCTCCTACTAAACCCTCCTACTTTGTGGACTTGGAAAAGGAGCTTAGTATCATTTGCACGGAGGAAAAAGTCCAACAATCTTGTAATTGTAATTGTAACTCATAAATATGTAGATCTGTATTGGATTTGTAAGGCCATTTAAAGTTGGGAGATGGGATACCTCCTCGCTGTCTGCTGAATCTCTTACTAAGAACAAGTTCTATTATCTTGTTATAGTACTTGTATTTTTTTGATTGAATATTACCAAAAAAATACTGTTTATTATCAGACTGCAAATAAAAAAAAATAAAAAAAATTTTCTACATATTCTGACTTCTACAGGGGGAGGCATCTCTAATCCATATTTTGGCACTAATTTTTCCTTTAAGGGTTGTCCACACGTTTCCCCCAAGGTGAAATACTGGCAGACAGAAAGGGCCCCTTAGCAACCACTGGGTAGGACTGCTCTGCAAAGCAGGCTTATACCTCTTTACACCTCCAGTAGAAACTGTATGGGACTTTGTGTAGGCGTTTTCCTCCTTTGCCACCATCAGTAAGTCCATGGAGAGCAATGGCAAGCAGCCAGTATTGAAGCGCCAGGATGTTGACAAGAAGTGACTAAAAAAATATCCGAGATCCGCAGCAATGAGATGTTGAAATAAAAGGATTAGAAAACATTGAAAACATTTCTAGAACATTAAAAACTTGCCATTGTTTGTTTGGTACACAATGCTTTAGCAAACTTTCATCCAATTAGTGTTTAGATCTACTTGAAATTGATTCTATCCTCACTTTGCTGTCCTCAGGAGATGTGGCCTCCAGGTGAGTTTTCAGAAACGGGGTGTATTGGATGTCTTTCTTCCTCCGCTGTGCACTGTTGTTTTGCTCTGGCCCTGACATCTCTACTGTGACATAGGCGCTGGCAGATGGCACCAAAGAACAGCGGGGAGGACCAGGCATCTGACACAACCTGGAAGCATTGGATGCTGAAGATTCTTCTGGAAGCTGTGGTTCTTGAAGCTGCAAAGTGAGCACTCACCACCAAATGGAGTGGTAAGGCTTACAAGTCTTTAAAATCAATTTATCCACCAAGTCAGACCAACCTTAGACAATTTATGATGAGTTATTTCTGCTTTTCTCACCATACAATTTTGGTGCAAACTTTTTGTAAGTTTAACTCCACATATTCATGTCATCAGTTTTGGGCAGCACCTATATTTGTGGTAACTATTTTCAAGAATGAAGCACACAAAGGGGTATTTAGAACCATAATTTCTGATGAGCACCATGAGAATTAATTGAGAATTTCTACTACATCCATCCAACTAGATATTCTATGCCAGTGATCGTTAACTTGTGATCTACTCAACTTTTTCTGTTCCTCAACTATCCTTATTGTTATGCCGTGTACACACGACCGGTTTAGCCGTTGTAATAAACCCCGAAGGTTTCTGTGATGGACCACAGATGGAATTCCATTCAAGTGGTCTTGCCTACACACGGTCAATCCAAAGTCCGACCGTCCAGAACGCGGTGACGTACAGCACGTACGACGGGACTAGAAAAAGGAAGTTCAATAGCCAGTAGCCAATAGCTTCCGTCTCATACTTGCTTCAGAGCATGCGTCGTTTTTGCTCCGTCAGAACAGCAAACAGACGATCGGTTTTCTTGATAGGAAATGGTTCCGTCGGAAATATTTAGAGCATGTTCTATTTCTAGGTTCCGTCAGAATTCTCGAAAAAAAAAGTCAGACGAGGCATACACGATCGGAATAGACAATGAAAATCTTCCTTCGCGCTTTTTCTGTCGGACATTACACTCGTGTGTATGCGGCATAAGTAGATTTTATGTGTGGCCCAAGACAATTCCTCTTTTTCCAAAGTAGACGCCCTTGGTATTAACTGTGTGGGAATAAGTTCATGGAGAAAGTAGAAATTCGGTTGTTAGGTGAAGTCAGGATAGCTTCCCTTAAGAGATACGTTTTCAGGGATTGCTGGAAGGTGGACAGAGTTGGAAATAGCTGGACAGATTGGGGTTGGAAGTTTCAGAGGATGGTAGAGACTCTGGAGAAGTTCTGGAGGTGAACTTAGGAGGAGGTAATGAGGGAGATAGAAATCAGAAGGTCTTGGGAGGAGTGAAGTGGATGGTTTTGGCGCTAATTTGAATTGAATGCATTGGCCAAAAGAGGGCTATTGGAGGGATTGGCAGAGATGGATATTGGACACTAAGGGATTGGTAAGGTGGATGAGTCTGGCAGCAGCATTCATGATAGACTGAAGGGATATAGCCTGTGTAGAGTTAGGCCGATGATGAGGGAATTGCAGTAGTCAAGTTGAGAGATAACAAGGAGCTGAATTGGATACCTTACAAATGAACTACGCCTTATGCACAGTTCAGGTTGAAGCTAAGTGTGTGAGGTTTGCTGTTGGGCGGAGGAGAAGAATATTCTGTTTTGCTGATCTTGCTTTATCCGGCCAGCGTCCCAGAATCCTCAGCTAATAACATCCTAATTGTTGCCTGGGCGATTATATTTTTACAAAGCATTAGCAGCGCTTCATAATCCTGAACTCTATTATGAAGCTATTATGAATAATTAAGTATACCGTGAATAAATGATCTTTGCTGAATTCAGAAAGCAAATTTTTACAGCGGGAAAAAGAGTCCGTATGGAAATAAAAGGACAGTTCCAACCAAGAGGCTAAGCACACATACTCTCTCATGTAGACTGGAGCTGCTGGACCTGCCATAGATAGGTAAACCAAATGCAAACTAGTTCTGCCGACTCAGAGTTCCTGCCATGTCTACTGTCTGCTACTACTGATAAATATTATTATACTGATGGTGCCCATCCCTAATCTATTTGATTTCCATGCTTCAATCCTACCAATTCGGCATCAGAAAAAAGGAAGCAACATCTGTGTTTGGGGACAAAATCATTTTACTAAAAGTTTGAGCTTAATGGGGAGTTTTGGGTTTTAAAAGCCAAACTCCAGGCAAACTGTTAAACACACAGATCAACTACATACACATACACTAGGCTGTCTTACCTGCCAAAGGATTTAGTGTCTCTACATAATGTGGCTAATACATATGTTTGAAAAAGACCTAAGAGGCCAGCAAGCGACCCCAACCACTGTACTCCTTCTGTTCTGGAAACATTGTTTTTTGGGGGTGTCACTATAAGCATCCTGAGACTATCGTAGAGTTTATTATCAACTTTTAGATCTGTTCTTTTAACTACAGGCATGACATATTTTCTTTTTCTTTTCTGGAGTTCTAAGACTGGCAGTAGTTCTTTGAGATTTGTTGTGAACACAGATCTGGCTTTAAAGATCAAAGTCTTCTCAGCTTGAAGAAAATTTGGCGTTGAAGGCGTTTTATGTCTGAGCGACTGTTTTTGATTGGAACTCCATTTACTCCTTACCATTCGGAGTGTGTCGATTTGCGCTATAATGAATGGGTAGGTTACTCCTCAGTAATCTAATCAGACTTTGGATCTGGCCCTAAAGACAAGTCATGCCCGATGAAGCACATATTTATGTTCTGTCTGAATTCCCCGAACGGATAACTAGTTGGCTTGGCGGGCATCGGTGTGTTTTCTGCACGCTCTTTAAACACACACTTGCTGCCTTTAACACCTCATATCTCCATTGTCTGTGTTCTGCTCTCTTGCAATCTTTTATATTTTTTTTTTGGATTATCAGTTCTGCTTTCTAGCCATATCTTGGCTTTTTGATTAAAAAAAAAAAAATGGTATACGTGACATTAGATGGCCAAATGTATGTAAACACCTGACCATCAAGCCTACTAGAGGGCCAAAAGTAAGAGGACATCCCTCCAAATTATTGAATTCAGGAATTTCCAGTGAAGTGTTTTTGTTAATGCTATACCATATAAATACATTTTAGACAATTGTGAGCCTCCAACCTTGCAGTAACAGTTTGGTGAAGGCCCTTTTCTGTTCCAGCATGACTGTGCCCCTGTTCTCAAAGCCAGTTTGAACAGTTTGTTGTGGAGTACTCAAATCGAGTATCCTGCATAGAGTCCTGACCTTAACTCTACTGAACACATTATGGGATGAATTAGAATGCCATCTGGTAGCCACATCATCTCATCCATCATTAGTACCTGACCTCACAAATGCTCTTCTGGCAAAATGGGCACAAATTCCTACAGACACTTCAAAGTCCTACATAATGGTTTTCGAGAAGAGTGAAGGCTATTATACCCGCCAGGGAGGGCAACTCTCGATTTATGTCCATAGTTTTGGAAACAAGCTCATATACTGTAATGTATACACTGTATACTCTAATGTTTTATAGTAGCATTTGCCTTCTGAGTAAATGTCATGATCATTTTTAGGCCATCTATCCCTGTGGGGAAGCATACAGGCTCTACTGGTTGGTCCAGACTAATTTTTGCCCCCTATGGGTAACTAGTTGGGAGATAAAATGCCACCATTGGTCGCTAAACTGCAACCCGTGGGCTGAAAGTGGCTCTTTGCTAGCCTTTATTTGGCACGTGGGGAACTATTCCTTCCACTGACACCAAAAGTGAGGCTTCATTTCTGCCACTGACACCAAAAATGGGGCACTATTCTTCCCACTGATACCAGTGATGAGTCACTATTCCTCCCACTGATACCAGTGATGGGCCACTCTTCCTTTTCCTACTGACCACAGGCACAATGCAATTTTTTACTACCACGACTACCAAACCTGGTTTACTTCCAATGATGCTGGGACATTTTCTGTCCCCCAATGGCCACAATCCGTCTCCTCTAATTTTTGAAGGACTGTAAACTGGCTCTTTGTTTAGAAAGTTTGGAGACTCCTGTTCTAAACCAAACCTCTGGCCCCCTCCTGCTTCCAAGGTGTCAGGAAAAGTTTCACCTGCAGGTGGCACTGTGGCTCCCATACCTATGGACTGGAGTTCTGGTGTCCACCAGCGGGTGGATCTCGGCAGTCAGGAGCTGATATCTCCTGCAATCAGGCATCACCTTATACTGATTGCAGGAAGTATATTTAAACCTGGTGATTACTAGCACACCTCGCCTTGGTATTTTATCCATGTGCCCTGACCTGTGTTCCTAAATCCTGTGTTCCTGTATCCTGAAGCCTGTATCCTGAACCCGGAATCCGTTCGTGGATCCCTTCGCGCCTGCTCTCTGTCTCCTGTTACCCTCTCCCTGTCCTGTCTTGCACACTGCTTAACCTCCTATGTATGACCCTGGCTTGTTTACGATCACGATTGTATCCCACACCAATATGTACATTTGGGTTAGGTAGTCAGTTGTTGTGGATCACTGTGGTTTTGGTTGCTGGTTTGTTACACTGTTGCCATATTGGAGGTGCATTGACTTCTATGTATTCACATACCTTTTTAATAAACTACGTTATTTATACTGTGCTTGGCATTTTCTGTGACAGTCCACATATTTCTGGTCACATCGGTGGCTGACATAATACCAGAAAAAAGAGAGACTTCCACCATGTCAAGTGTGGAGTATGGTGGTCCCATCCCTAATAATTGAGCACGAAGAAATAACCCCCTAGATGGGACTTTAACAGAGCACCAACTCGATGATAAAAAATATATATTTTAATAATATATAATGTAAAAAACATGTGCCATTAACACATAACAAGAATACATACAGTGCATTACATGGAAGACAACAAGGAATATGCACAAATACAAATCATCCTAAATACTCTCCAAGGGATTGTATGCCCTGAAACCTGACGCGTTTCCAGTATTCAACATTCAGATACCTTCATCAGGGAATAAGAGTTGGCTGTATTGGATGGAGGCGTCCCAATTCAGTGTGTGACGTGCTGTCTTTTTCTCAGTGCCTGACATAATACCAAGGCCAGTCCTGACCAGAAGTGGCTTCACAGGGAAGCCATCCTGGGTCTGTCGTCTTGAGGGAAAATGCATCCGGAGGAAGTTATTTATTTTTCTTTGCTGGTGACACAGGATAGTAAATACTGCCGCCAGATATTGAAGGAGTGGACCAGTAACCAACTACTAGAATGCATCTGACTTGCTCATTCCCTAGTTGATCAGGGCAGTATATTGTTTGGAGATGTTCAGCTTTTGATTCAGGTTTGTGCAGTTAGCTTTGTCCAGTACTCCGAAAGGCAGTGATGATCTCCCCCCCCCCCCCTTCAGTATAGATCAGGTTGAATCTCTGGTGTGGTTATAGGAGGGTGACTCAGTTTATTTCTTTGAGCACTATTCCTCATGTTCTCAGCAGGTGTTAGTAGAGTGTATTAATGCAGTGCAGTCTCTGGTCAGACGGGCAGCGTGTAAGCCAAATTTTGTTCAACCTTTATTACAGGCACGGTCAGATCTATTGCAACAGCTCATTCCTGCTGCCAGAGACTTGCCTGCTCAGTGGTCTCTTTCTCCATCACCCATAGCAACCACAGTTGCAGCCCCGTATACCCTGCTACAAACTAAGTATTAGTACCCCGTTTCCACCTGCTGCACCTACCTTGCCTTCAACCCAGTTACCTCTTCTTCGCTATCTGCAACCATCCCACAAAATTCCTCCATAGCTACTACTCCCTCTTGTTTACCATCCTTCCACTCTTCTCTTCCATTAGCTGCACCTCCTGCTTACTGCCCTGCAGTTGCTTACAGATCTTCAGTAGCTAAACCTAATCTTGCCACTGTCTAACCCTGCCTCCACACCAGCCGATCTGTTCCAATCTGCCTCCACACCAGCCAACCTGTTTCAGTCTACCTCCATGATGGCCAATAGGGTTTGGCTTTCATCTGACAGACCTGAACACGCTGCCCAACCTGCTGTTCCGGTGCCCGCTACCCAGCCTGCAGTTCTGATACCTGCTGTCCAGCCTGTTCTGGTATCCGCTGCCCTGCCTGCTGTTCTGGTGCCCAATGCCCAGCTTGATGATCCAGTTCCTGATGATCCGGTTCTTGATGCCCAACCTGATGTTCTAGTGCCTGCTGTCCTGTCTGATGTTCCGGTGCCTACTGTCCAGCCTGACGTTCTGGTGCACGCTGTCCAGCCTGATTTTCCGGTGGCCGCTGTTCGGCCTGAGCTTGCGGTGCCCGATTTGTTTATGTCTTCATTAAAAAAGTGTAAATGTTCATGAAAATACAGCTAGCATAAGCATCCAAATTTGTCTTTGTATTACCTTCTTGTAATCCTTTGCACAGTAAGACTTGAAATAGTAAACTCTGCCCCTTTAATGGCATGTGGAGTTGCCAAGTGCAGTTGGCGTAACACTGGGGTCTTGCTATTAGGAGAAGATTGAGCCAAGTGATACTAAGATGTTGCCTGGTGCCTGGGTCACAAGACAGGTTAAACAGAATTACCAACCCTTTACCAAGCATTACATTCTCAGAACATGCAGTACTTTGGTGATGTCATGGACCACACTTGAGGCCTCTTGTAATTTAGAAAGTTGACCACCAATTGTCTAAACACTCGGCTTACACTTTCCCGTTGCAGATCTGCATAAAGTCACAAAACTACAGCCCGTGTAAAATACAGTACATTCCAGGTGCTATGCTGTAATTTCTTATTCCACATGGCTTCATTACATACGCCATGCTGTAAATTCCCTGTTCTGCGCCCCTTCATTCCAAATACCATGTCATAATTTCTTTACTCCATATCACCTTACTCCATGTGCCATGCTGTACATTCCCTGTTCCACACTGCATTATTCTGTATGCCAGGGCTCAAAATTTCAAGTCCTGGGCTACTAGCCAGGCCTTAAGGGTTACTAACCACGAGTTGCACCACCCAACCCCTACCCAGCCCCTAATTCTGCCCCTAAACACGCCCTCATAAATTATCTCATGAAATGTCACTTAAATGTTTTGTGCAGAATTAAGTTACAAAAATAAATATTAACAACTTGCCCCTCAACGCAGCCTCACCTGTGCCCCTCAATGCAGCCTCACCTGTGCCCCTCATTGCGACGTGACCAGTGCCCATCAATGAAGCCTCACCTGTGCCCATTATTGTGACGTGACCAGTGCCCACCAATGCAGCCTCACCTGTGCCCATTATTGCAGCCTCACCTGTGCCCATTATTGCAGTGTGACCAATGCCCATCATTGCAGCGTGACCTGTGTCCATCATTGCAGTGTGACCAATGCCCATCATTGCAGCCTCACCTGTGTCCATCATTGCAGCCTCACCTGTGTCCATCATTGTAGCCTCACCTGTGTCCATCATTGCAGCCTCACCAGTGCCCATCATTGCAGCCTCACCTGTGTCCATCATTGCAGCATTACCTGTGCCCATCATTGCAGCCTCACCTGTGTCCATCATTGCAGCCTCACCTGTGTCCATCATTGCAGCCTCACCAGTGCCCATCATTGCAGCCTCACCAGTGCCCATCATTGCAGCCTCACCAGTGCCCATCATTGCAGCCTCACCAGTGCCCATCATTGCAGCCTCACCAGTGCCCATCATTGCAGCCTCACCAGTGCCCATCATTGCAGCCTCACCTGTGTCCATCATTGCAGCATGACCAATGCCCATCATTGCAGCCTAACCTGTGCCCATCATTGCAGCCTGACCTGTGCAGGCGCTGGGTCATTAGGCGGGACTGTGTGTGACTGCCAACGGAGGCGATTCAAATGTAAGCTGTTACAGCGGGCTATCCCCGCTCTGTGATCCGGCCAGCTCCCCTCTTCCTCCACGCTCTCTTCCTCTGCGATGATCCGGTCGCCCTCTCTCTTCCTCCATGCTCTCTTCCCTGGACGAACGCCTCCCATTCAACCCTGCCTGCCGGCGGTGGTTGCCCCCCCACTCCCTGGCAGCCCACGCTCGCCAGCCATCATTTTCCACTCGCAAAATGCAAGTAGGGGGAGTGGTAAATTTGAGGGCTGCTGTATGCCATGCTGTACATTCTGTATACCATGCTGTAAATTCCCTATTCTACAATGCCTTCTTCTGTATGTCATGCTGTACATTCCCTATTCCGCACCACCTCATTCGGTATGCCATGCTGTCTGTTTCCTATTCTGCACCACCTCATTCGGTATGCCATGCTGTCTGTTCGCTTTTCTACATAGCCTTATGCTGTATGCCATGCTGTACATTCCCTATTCCACATAGCCTCATTCAGTATGCCATGTTGTCTGTTCCCTATTCTACAAAGCCCTCTTCTGTATGCCATGCTGTACATTCCCTATTCCGCACCACCTCATTCGGTATGCCATGCTGTGTGCTCCCTTTTCTACAAAGCCTTATGCTGTATGCCATGCTGTACATTCCCTATTCCGCTCCGCATCATTCTGTATGCCATGCTGTCTGTTCCCTATTTCACACCTTTTCATTCCGTGTGCCATGCTGGAAATTCCCTATGCCGCACTGCCTCATTCTATATGCCTTGATGTAAGTTCCCTATTCAACAAACCCTTATTCTGTATGCCATGTTCTATATTCTCTATTCCACACTGCATCATTCTGTATGCCATGCTGTACATTCCATATACTGCAACTGCCTTATTCCATATACCATGCTGTAAGTTCCCTATTCTTCAATGCCTTATTCTGTATACTATGCTGTACATTCTCTATTTGCATTGCCTCATCCTGTAAGCCATGCTGTACATTTCCTATTCTGCACCACCTTACTCCTTTTGCCATGTTGTAACTTCCCTATTTTTCACCCCCACATTCCGTATGCCATGCTGTACATTCCCTATAATGCATTCGTTACCCCATGTGCCATGCTGTACATTCCTTATTTAGAACCACCTCATTGTGCATGCCATGCTGAACATTTCTTATTCCACACTGACTTAATCCATGGGCCATGCTGTACGTTTCCTATCGCTCACTGCCCCATTGCGTAAACCACACTATGCCTTACCTATTTTGTGCTGCCTCATTTCCTATCTCATGCTGTACATTTCCTATTCTGCACTGGCTCATTCTGTATGCCTTGTTGCATGTTCTATTCCCCAACATCTCATTTGGTATGCTTTGCTGTACAATCCTTATTCTGCACCGACTCGCGCTGTATGCTACGCAATATGTCCCCCCATTTCAAACTTCCAAATTATGTGCATTTAATATCCCACGCTGACCCATTCTGTACACTGTGCTGTGCATTTCAATATTCTGCACCACCCCTTTTTATGAGCTGTGCTGTACATTGTATATTCCACAGCTAGAAAGTAGAGCTGCGCGATTAATCGTTAAGAATCGAATTTTCAATCTTTTTCCCTTCCCGATCTTCAAAACAGCATGCTACGATTCTTTCTAACAAGTGCAGAGAGTTCTCACAGGTGGGAAAAAAAAGTAAAAATACAGGCAGCCTGCCAAGTTTTATCACAACAGAATAAGTAGAAACAAAGTATCTTTTCGTTCTTTTATCAAAGGAATGAACTCTGGTGTGTAAATGAAGGAAGTTTAACCGTTAAGACCAAACCTTTTCTGACATTTGTTGCTTAAAAGTAAAAATCATTATTTTTTGCTAGAAAATAACTTGGAACACCCAAACATGATATATTCTTTTTTTTTTTAGCAGAGACCCTATAGAATAAAATGGTGGTTGTTGCAATATTTTATGTCACACCGTATTTGCGCAGCGGTCTTTCAAACGCAATTTAAAAAATATATATATACTTTAATGAATTAAAAAAAAAAACTAAACAGTAAAGTTAGCCCAATTGTTTTGTATAATGTGAAAGATGATGTTACACCCTCTGCTCTACCTTGCCAGACACCACCAGCCACATCTCCAGCCACGTCATTTTGAGTCCAAACTTTAAGATCCATAAGGCACATCCAGATATCTGGATACAACCATCTTTAACCGCTTCAGCCCTAGAAGATTTTATCCCCTTTCTGACCAGAGCACTTTTTGCGATTCGGCACTGCGTCGCTTTAACGGACAATTGCGCGGTCGTGTGACGTTGCACCCAAACAAAATTGACGTCCTTTGTTTCCCACAAATAGAGCTTTCTTTTGGTGGTAATTGATCACCTCTGCGTTTTTTTTTCGCGCTATAAACAGAAAAGGAGTGACAATTTTGAAAAAAAAACGCATTTTTTTTAACTTTTTGCTATAATCCCCTAAAAATATATAAAAATTGTTTTTTTCCCTCAATTTAGGCCGATATGTATTCTTCTATATATTTTTGGTAACAAAAAATCGCAATAAGTGTATATTGATTGAAAGTTATAGCATCTACAAAATAGGGGATAGTTTATGGCATTTTTATTTTTAATTTTTTTTTTTTATTAGTAATAGCGGCGATCTGCGATTTTTATCAGGACTGCAACATTATGGCAGACACATCGGACACTTTTGACACTATTTTGGGACCATTGTAAATCATACAGCGATCAGTGCTATAAAAATGCATTGATTACTGTGTAAATGACACTGGCAGTGAAGGGGTTAAACACTAGGGGGCGATGAAGTGGTTAAGTCTGTCCTAGGGAGTGAATCTAACTGGGGATGGGCTTCAACTCACATGACAGCGATCACCGCTGCCAATGACAGGGAGCAGTGATCTCTGTCATGACACAAGGCAGAACGGGGAAATGCCTTGTTTACATAGGCACTTCCCCGTTCTGAGGCTCCGTGACACGATCGCCGGGAGACCGGCGGAAAACCGAGTCTGCCGGTCCCGCAGGCACGGTCACGCTGTACGCAGCAGGCTTGCGCCTGCTATCCCCGACTCCTAAAGGGGATGTACAAGTACGCCCATTTGCCCACTGCTGCCATTGTGCCGACCTATATCGGCGTGCAGCGGTCGGCAAGTGGTTAAATCTTGATGTTCTGGATGGTTTAATAACTTTTAATATACACTCTCTATCAACCGGACCTGCATCAAGGGGAAAGTACTATTCTACCTCTCCTCTATAGCTATGGTCTATATAGAGTTATACTACTAAGTTATATAATAAGACCATCCCACAATATACGGACCCCTGACTGATGTCATTCACGTTCTCTGTTTTCTTGTGCGCTGCTCTGACGGGCATAGCTTTATTTACATTTTTGATTTATGTTCTTTGTCTTTATGGGTGGAGCATCAACATTTGGGATATAAGCTACAGATCTGGAACCCTGCAAGCCCTCTGCCCCCTGAAGAAGATCTGCATTTTGTTTTCCGAAACGCGTTGGGCATTATGTCTGTCTAACAAAGCTCTGGGCTTTTCCTTGCAGCTGGTTTTTATTTCCGCTCCCAATATTTGTGTTTGCGTATATCCCCCATGTTCATGTTGCTATATATTATCAATGTGTAATCAATTCTGAATATTTTTTTTACCATCAAACTATCATGTTTGTGGCCCGGTTTAAAATCCCAATCTGAGGAATTCATGTTTTGACTGTATGTTACACAGCGAGAATCGTGATCTCTATTCTAAGCACAAAAATCGTGATTCTCATTTTAGCCAAAATCGTGCAGCTCTACTAGAAAGTGAAGGTGAAACTTTAGCTCCCTGCACTGTTGCCCCGTATCCCTGACCACAGCTCTGGTCCCTAGTACTATATAGACTATACAGACAGCTCTCCTGCTAAATGTCCTTGATCTAGATATACTTTATATTAGGATCAATACCAGTAGGGGTTCACGGAGGGGAGGCTCCTTCAAAATTTGGTAATGAGGCCCCCTTATCTGTAGCTGCACTGTTGGAGGCAAGTGTTTTATCATTTAATAAGCCACCTACGGAGTGCATAGTTTTCATTCAGTCACAGTTGACTCACATTTGCACTAAGAGCAAGGGGAGAGTAAGACTTGGTTTAGACATGTGGCTAAACTGACAATATTATGCTTCCTACCCGCCTCTTTTAACCCCATGAATGCACACAACTACGGGACGATTACGCCCAAAGTTGGCCCTACATGGTTCCATTTTTTTTTCTTTGTTCAGCTAGCAGGCTGAATAAAAAAAAAAACTGAACCGATTCCCCCCATGCATACATTCAAGGTGGATGGGGGAATCCTCCTTGCTGTGGAAAGCTTCCCCGCTGTCGGAATACACATATCAGCACTGCAGCCAGGGCAGCTGTTAGAAACCACGGAGCCTCATACAGCCAACCTAACAGGCCCCCCCCCCCCCCCCAAAATAAAAAAAAAACAGTTTACTATGCTTCAGTTATGAATGAACACAGTGAGTAATTGGTACTGATCACTCATTGTGTTCATTCAGCAAAGAAAGGGGCCGGTAAATGCGACATACGGTATCTCACAAAAGTGAGTACACCCCTCACATTTTTGTAAATATTTTATTCTATCTTTTCATGTGACAACACTGAAGAAATGACACTTTGCTACAATGTAAAGTAGTGAGTGTACAGCTTGTATAACAGTGTAAATTTGCTGTCCCCTCAAAATAACTCAACACACAGCCATTAATGTCTAAACCGCTGGCAACAAAAGTCAGTACACCCCTAAGTGAAAATGTCCAAACTGGGCCCAATTAGCCATTTTCTCTCCCCCGGTGTCATGTGACTCGTTAGTGCTACAAGGTCTCAGGTGTGAATGGGGAGCAGGTGTGTTAAATTTGGTGTTATCGCTCTCACTCTCTCATACTGGTCACTGGAAGTTCAAAATGGCACCTCATGGCAAGGAACTGTACACTCACTACTTTACACTGTTATACAAGCTGTACACTATCTACTTTTACATTGTAGCAAAGTGTCATTTCTTCAGTGTTGTCACATGAAAAGATAGAATAAAATATTCCAAAAAATGTGAGGGGTGTACTCACTTTTGTGAGATACTGTGTGTACGGGATCCTTCCCCCAGTCTCCATCCTGAAGGATCCTATTGTGCCCTTGCAGCTGCCAGTAGAAAGGACAGGAGGCAAGCCGGTAGCCCACAGGAGGGCACACAGGGGGGTCCTAAGCAGCAGGTGGAAACGTATTGTGCATAGGGAGGGTGATGGGTTTGGCAGGGGGCAATTGCTTGAAGTGATCTCCTGTATGGCTCTCTCCGAAGCAGCTAAAAGCCAATGAGAGGGAGAGGAGAAGAAGCTAGCTTTAAGCTGCTGCAGAGAGAGTTGTACAGAGGATCGGTTCCAGTAATTGACCCCCCCCCCCTCCACCGCGCCGGTCACCCTCCTTGCCCACATCCGATTCACTCAGTTGCCTGGGCCCCCCTGCTGGCCTGGGCCCCAAAGAGGAGGGCCGGTGGTACCCCCTTATCCACGGCCGTGGCTGCAGCTGCTGATCGTGCAACTTTTATCCAACAGACTGGTTGAACAGAATTGATTGGTAGATCGACTTCTGTTCAACTGCAGTGGGCACACATGGATCAAAAATTGGCAGGTCCCTGCCTAACCAGGCAAACTTCAATCCATCTATGGCTCCCTACGCGAGCCCTTCAGCACAACCAACCTGCTCGTCTGTCACAGGTCCAGGCCAATGATAACATTGCTTTGCTTACATTCGCCTTATCTGCATTCTGCACTGAACTTGCACTTTGTGCAGAGTAGACCGCAAAAAAAAATAATAAAAAAAAAGTTTTAAAATGGTTTTGCATCTCCCTTTAAATTCATAATGATATTCCAGAGTGAGATGTTCCCTTCCTGCTCATATGGATTCATCTACAGAATTCTCCGGGGAAGAGAAGAGCTAAGGGTTTAATAATCACACAATTAATTGGAAACACAGAGTTAATTATTTATAAGTGACAACGAGGTTTATTTAAAGTTTGCTTGGCGATCATATCGCAGGTCCCCCTGGCTTACAAAATTAATTTCCCTGCTGCTGAGAGTTGCTCCTTCCTCGTGGGTCACCGCCGGCGTTGTGTTTAACCCCTTCCTGTCTTTATCATTATTATCATTTTTTTTTAAAAAATATTTGCCTGTTCTTAAAACCAAACTCATGCAGAGGCTAAATCAATGATTTTTACATACAGGAATACTTGAGGACCCACTATAGCGGAAAAAATTATATTCAGCGTATGATTTTTTTTTTTTATTATGATTTTTTTATATAAATAAATTAAAAAAAATCTGCTTTGCTTAAAGTTGTTCTAAACTTTTTTTTTTTTTTTAAATTAAAATAACAAACATGTCACACTGACCTGCTCGGTGCAATGCTTTTGCACAAAGCAGCCCCGATCCTCTTCTTCTGGGGTTCCCCCGCCGATGCTCCAAGCCCCTCCTCTTCTGCGGGTGCCACCATGGAAAGCTGCTTTCCATGGGGGCACCTGTGCGTACTCGCTTACACAGGTCCATTGACACAGACAGCAGGACTCAGTTGCCCCCCCCCCCCCCCCCCTCCCGTGTCACATCATTTGATTGACAGCAGCAGGAGCCAAGCTATTAAGTGGACCAATGAGGAGGGAGACAGCGACTGGAGCCGCTGCTGTCGTGCACATCGCTGGATCGGATTGGGCTCAGGTAAGAAAAAGGTGGGGGGGGGGGGGTCTGCAGCACAGAAAGTTTTTCACCTTGATGGATAGAATGCATTAAGGTGAAAATCCTTAAGGCTTTACAGACACTTTATAAAAAGTATTAGCTGGAGCTGAACTTTAATTTTATAAACCCATTTTTGTCTACTCCATCTATGGGGTAACAGCGCTGCTGTGTGATTTCCCTGCCGAACAAACAGTGTTGATGCCCTATTACTATCCTACCCTATTACTATAAATCGTGTATGATAATAATATTACTAGAAGTGGAAAATAGCAGGTCTGATGGTAGGATCAACAGATACTAAAACTATGCTAAGGGGGGACTCAGACAAACAAACAAAAAGTCGTATGAGGAATTTTTTGCTTTTGACCAAAGTTCAACTTACAGTAGAAGTAGACTGTTGAGCCATAATCTGCAGGTATGCCCAGCACACACCTACCTCCTGGTCCAGGATCCTGTCTCTGCAACATCCTCCCCACTTCCTCCATCTCCGTTGCCGCTTCCTCTGGGTCCTGCATTAATCCTCTTCGGCCATTGGGCAGCCACTGATGATGTAACTCTAGGAGGGGGTTACATTGTCTTCAGATTCTAGCTCTTTCTCGGCGTGCTGAGAATTCTTTCAGCCTGCTCCCTAACAACCAGCTATTCTTCACACACAATTCGAATCGGTCAATCGTTTTTCGACCAATTCGAATCGTTTCCAAAAATTTGGAATTCATCAGAAAACTTATAAACAAGGCAAAATTAAATGAATTAAAACTAAACAAATTCCAAAACAAAATTTAGTAATGTTTTGGATCAGAACAAAAGGCCGATATTATTATATCTACCCCTGATCAGATTGAATATAAAAGCACGCATGCTTCAAGCAACCCACACTGAGACTTAGTTCAGAGTCAAGTTACTTTCTGTTTTAATTTCCCCTTTTGCAGACTTTTATACAATTTCGTTAAAGATATATATAAATATATAGATATATATATATATATATAAAAATACATATAGTGACAGAATATTGGCTTTAGCTGGGTGCCCATTTGAGGAAGTAGCTTTGTTCTTGCAGCGTTTTCTTGCTTCTTCTGAAATGTTGGTGTTAACTTTGAGTGTATTCTTAGAAGAGGTGCGATTCTTCTGTTAACTGTCCTTCTGTTAACTCTTCATTTCCACAGCAGCAAGGGAGGGATACGTTTTGCAAAATATCTGAATATGTCTTAAGGCTTATTAAGCGTAGAAGCTGATATATATATGTTAGGTATAAAAAGCATGTATTGGAATAGACATTTCACCATGATCACATTTCTTAATCAGATCCATTACAGTAACATGACGAATTTATCCGAAACAAAGCAAATTTTCCCGTTCTGCACATCTCTAGTTAAATCCTTGCACAAGCCCTGACGAATGGGGTGATCTTATCTCCCGGAAACGTGTTGGATTTATCTGATGTTCTTAGACCCAAAACAAGGTGCCTGCCTTGACCACAAACTCAACTCCAGCGAGGAAACACAAACTTTATTCTTTATCGTTTTGAGGAAAAAAAAAATCTCTACTCACATTGGTCACCTCACACCACACCTATCAGAATATACAGTTCTAATTCATCTCTGATCTATGTGAGCTTACAGTCTAATGTTTCTGCCACCGACTCAAGAAGCCAATTACCCAGTTGGGGTTGTTGGAAGAAGCCTTAGCATCTGAAAGGGATCCAGCATTGCAGATAGTCCCCCGAATAGAATCTGAACACATGGCCCCAGCGCTGCAAACTTATAGATGAGGATGTACACGGTACGCCTTCAAACTTCTGCCGTGTGTTACTTTGTCAGCGATTCATTTTAACCCTTTTGCTGCCCGACTGCGTATCTGCCGGGGCTCACGGGCAAATCGCCTCCATCCTCTGCCCCGACAGTTTATAAATAGCCCATTCCCATTTCCAGCTCCCATGTCTGTCATTGATATTCTCACATCTCCATGGAAACTGAGGTGAAAAAAAAAGTCGAATTTACTTACTCTGGAAAGACAAACAGATTGAGATCTATTTTTGGAAATGAAAAAAAAAAAAAATTGTCTAATCTCCAAAGAAACGTTTCCACGCCCCAAATCCTGACAGGCCCTCGCTTACGCCGGCAGATTACATTGCGGAAAATATTCCCAGCATATTGCGACCACGCTTCATTTATTACCCCCCCCCCCTCAATGATATAATTGAAGTACGTGAACGCGGGAACACACATTATGCGTGAATTAAACATTTACCGTATCAAATTGAAAGTCGGCCCTGACAAATTAGAAAATCTGCTTTAATTGTTGTGTGATTTGTAGTACATACAAGAACATATTTGGGGGGCACACCATACAATGCATTTAAATTCAAGATGGTGCTGCTATAAGACCTACAAACAGTACAAAATATTTTACAGCGCACACATACAAGAATGACATTTCCTGCAGGGCTAGTTAAAAACACCTGAACATATTCAAAAAATACGGGGGTTTGGTCACACTATATGGTCATATAGTGCTAAGCCCACTTACTGCGACAAAGTACCCCGAATTAGTGGGTCCTACACTAGTAATAGAATGGAGGATCCTTTGTCTCAACCATGGGAGCTGAACTCCTCTATGTGGGAGAACTGAAAGGGATACATCCTAAACACTGGTGGCCACTAAATAGGAGGTAATGAGGAGGGGGATGGGTGCTCCAGCCCAAAAAACCTGGTCAGGGCCTATTACAACATACAAGAACATATTTGGGGGGCACACCATACAATGCATTTAAATTCAAGATGGTGCTGCTATAAGACCTACAAACAGTACAAAATATTTTACAGCGCACACATACAAGAATGACATTTCCTGCAGGGCTAGTTAAAAACACCTGAACACCTGAACATATTCAAAAAATACGGGGGTGTGGTCACACTATATGGTCGTATAGTGCTAAGCCCACTTACTGCGACAAAGTACCCCGAATTAGTGGGTCCTACACTAGTAATAGAATGGAGGATCCTCATTACCTCCTATTTAGTGGCCACCAGTGTTTAGGATGTATCCCTTTCAGTTCTCCCACATAGAGGAGTTCAGCTCCCATGGTTGAGACAAAGGATCCTCCATTCTATTACTAGTGTAGGACCCACTAATTCGGGGTACTTTGTCGCAGTAAGTGGGCTTAGCACTATATGACCATATAGTGTGACCAAACCCCCGTATTTTTTGAATATGTTCAGGTGTTCAGGTGTTTTTAACTAGCCCTGCAGGAAATGTCATTCTTGTATGTGTGCGCTGTAAAATATTTTGTACTGATTTGTAGTACAGACTCAGCTTTAAAGCTGAACCCCCCCCCCCCCCCCAATTCTCTGCAAGGGTTAAATGCTCATTAAGTCTAGAGCAGGGGCATCAAGCTCAATCTAATTGTGGGCCTCATCAGCATTATGGTCTGGTTGTATCTGTAAGTCTAGGTGTCCAGAGTACCCCAGCCCCCCTTACATCACATGTCAAGAGCCCCCCCCCACCATTAGAAGTCAAGAGTCCCCCCCCCCACCATTAAAAGTCAAGAGTCCTCCATCCTCCCTTACATCACAGTGCACCCTTCTTACCTTGTGCTGCCTCAGGGAAAAAGCTGGGGGAGTTGGGAAGCAGAAAGTGCAGGGTCTGGAGGAGGACATAAGTCTGAATGCTGAGACCAGGGGAAGGTGGAGACGATGGGGGGTGCTGCAGCTGCACAGAGAGGTGCAGGATATGTAGGAGGAATTCTGTCCTCTCTTCTGCCAACTGCTGTGGTGGGGGGATGGAGGGGGGGTTAGAGACCAGCCTGTACGCGGCTGCATGAAGAACCATAGGATCTGACAGAAGAGTTCTGTCGTCCTCTCTGCTGCCGACTGCCAAGACAAGGTGGGGGCGAAGAAGAGGGGAGTGCCGCAGCTGCAGGAGAGTAGCGAGGGCCACATGAAATGGTCTGGCGGGCCGCATTCAGTGTTTTTGACACGTGGTCTGGGGGGTGCAGGAAGGCTTCAGCGTTCTCTTTTTTTCTCGCCGATGCTTTGGGTTGTGAACAGGCCCTTGCTGTCCTTACATAGATTGCAGGACTATTGCCCATGCATTGTACTTAATGATGTCAGCATGGGGCCACCAGCCAGAGCATCTTAGAGAAGAGGCCTCTGAGGACAGGTTGCACAGCATGGAGGAATCCTGCTGGACTGAGGAATAAGTTATTACACCCTATTCCACTACCCCTAGACCCAATGGGCATTTAACCCTTGCAGTGGGGGGGGGAGTTCAGTTTTAAAGGAAAACACTAGTCCTATACCCAGGTTTATAGGGTTTACTTCTTGCCCAGTAATGCTGCCCAGCAGGGTGTGCTTTGCTGTTCCTCTCTCAGTGTTAAGTCAGAGGACTTTACCGGTGTGGCAAAGGTTTGAACTCAGTAACTGCCGAGCAGAGGGCAGCGGAGTGTGTGAATGTGGGATATGTGAAATGCATATAACTTTAAGGCTAGGTGCACACGGGCGATTTTCACTATAGCAATGAAGGCCAATATTCAACCCACAAGTAATCCTAATCTCAAATGAATTTGTCTAGGCTGAGATAATCTTATCAGTCTGCTGCAGGCAAAAAAGAGGTATTTACCAAGTCTCTTCTCTCTCAGTAATCACACTGCAATATTGTAACTTTACAAAGGTCTTTATTTTTTTTTCAGCCCTTTTACTCTTCTACTGATACTTACCATCCCTGTGTTCACCCGCTGCCATGTTTTCCTGCCAGAGCCCCAAGTGGAGAGCCAAGTGGCGACGCCCGCCAAAAGCAAAAAAAAACCTCTGGTCTCGTCGAAGGCTCCCGTCGTGTGCCTGCTCCGCTGTCTGACATTTCCTATCTAAGGGGCAGGGTCACCCAATGATATCATCGGGTGACCTGCCACCTTGTGACATCCTCAGCATGCCTCGGTCGATAACGCAGCACGCTCGCCCCCCCTCTTCCCCTTTCCTGGTCTGCCGGGCTGCATGCTCATATAAGGGTCTGGTATGCATTTTTGGTGGGGGTGGAGGGGCGGGGGTAATACCGTTTTTTTTTTTTTTAATTATTATTATTTTGGCATGGGGTTCCCCTTAAAATCCATACCTGACCTGAGGGGCCTGGTGTGGATTTGGGAGGCAGGTGGGGAGTCCACGCAGTTTGTTTTTTTCTCTCTGAATTTTTCATTGTCGCCATTCTTTTTTTTACATTTACGAATTTGGAATTTGTTAGAAAACGAATATATGAAAATAAATTGATGACACCAATGACGTCATTGGGTGACCCGCCCCCTTGTGACATTCTCAGCATGCCTCTGTCGATGATGTCACAGCACGCTCGCCTCCCCTCCCCTCCCCTTTCCTGGTCTGCCGGGCTGCATGCTTGGATAAGGGTCTGCTATGCATTTTCGGGGGGGGGGGGGGGCATACCATTTTTATTTATTTTTTTTTATTAATATTTTGGCATTGGGTTCCCTTTAAAATCCATATCTAAACTGAAAGGCCTGGTGTGGATTTGGGAAGGGGGGGAGCCCGCACAGTTTGTTTTTTTTTCTCTCTGAATTTTTCATTGTCGCCATTCTTTTGTTTACATTTACAAATTTGGAATTTGTTAGAAAAATGAATATACGGAACTAAAACGCATTTCAACTAAATTTGTTACTAGTTCGGGTACATCCGAGTCTCAGAATAACTAAAAATGAGTCCGAATTTAAATTCGGACCGAAACGAAATTGCACATGATTACAGCAGACTAGGGGTGTGCCAGTGACCAAGCTGTATGGCTTAAATGACGAAAAAAAAAGAAAATAACTTTTTTTCAGCCCACTTACTCTTCTATTGATACCTACCATCCCTGTGTTCACCCACTGCCATATTCTCCTGCCAAAAACCCAAGTGGAGAGCCAAGTGGCGATGCCCGCCAGACCCAGAAAAAAACCGCTAAAAGACACTCTACTCTGTTGGCCTTACTCTGTTGGCCTTACTCTGTTGGCCTTACTCTGTTGGCCTTACTCTGTTGGCCTTACTCTGTTGGCCTTACTCTGTTGGCCTTACTCTGTTGGCCTTACTCTGTTGGCCTTACTCTGTTGGCCTTACTCTGTTGGCCTTACTCTGTTGGCCTTACTCTGTTGGCCTTACTCTGTTGGCCTTACTCTGTTGGCCTTACTCCGTTGGCCTTATTCTGTTGGCCTTATTCTGTTGGCCTTACTCTGTAGGCCTTATTCCATTAGCCTTACTCCGTTGGCCTTACTCCGTAAGGCTCAGCTGCCTTCCAGGGTGGGTGAATCACAAAACTGGCTGAACAGAATCACAATTTTCATGCCAAGCAAGACAGCTCTTATGTATGAATTTAAGCTTTACATTAGTACAGTGTTGTAACGAGCATCTCGTTTTTTACAAAAAAAAATACGAACTCTCCCCTACAGAAGCCACATGGTGTAATGTATGAATCTGTATCTGGCGGTGTAACATATGGCGTGTGTTGTGTCTCGGTGGACAGCTGTGTGGCAGTGCTGAGTTTCATAACTCAACAGAATGCACATACGGGTCTCTGGGGTTTGTTTTCCTGGCTGCAGACTGTATATAAAAATAATTACAGCTATAATGAGCACTGTATGCAGGAAAGACTGCCCTCCTCTCCATAGTCATCCGCCGCGTGTTGTGGAGCAGAGGAGGAATGTTCCAACATCAAGTTCTTGATGAGGGAATTATTTGCTTTATCTGTTTTTTTGCACTTTCCAGCTGCTTATAAATTTTTTAAAGAATGTTGTGTATTTAAAAATGCACTAAATCCAGGTAATAATTCATGAGAAAATCTCCACAAAAAAACAAAGAAATACCGTTAGTACAAATTCCCAAATCTGTCTTTTTGTAGCCACCTGTGGTCCCCTTCAGAGCAGAATTCAAACCATAATAGGGAGGGACTTTGTTGTGACCCCATCACGGCTTTAAAGCTTTGCATTTTGTTCTGTCAGTCTGACACAGTAAACATGATAGCAAGAGGGTAGGGCACAGGAATGACCTCATGAGTAAGTGCTGCTTTATAATTGTCCTGTCCATAGAGCCTAGGGGAAGGTCACCCATCAGTTGGATTAATACAGTTACCATGGTTGAGAAATTGAGCATTGGGCATTTGGAGGATAATTGCAGATATGAATATAATAGGACATACACTATATTGCCAAAAGTATTGGGACACCTGCCTTTACATGCACATGAACTTTAATGGCATCCCAGTCTTAGGGTCCTTTCACAAGGGCGGTCCACCCGACGGACTCAGCTTTTCTCAGCAGGGGATCGCTCTGTTGATCCCCGCTGAGCAGGCGGATGACAGGTCCATCTCCGCTCACTGTGCTGATGCGGACCTGTTAGAGCCCCACTGTCCTCTATGGGAAGATCGGATGAAAACGGACCCCCAGTTTCAAAGCTGTAAAAGTTCAATAAAATGTATTGAAAACAAAATAATATTTTTGTAATAAAATGTATTTTTGTAAATGATTATTTATTTGCGTTTTCAGATTTTGGTGTCAACCTTTGGATTATCCCTTGTGGAATGTATTTATTAAAATATGTCCTACCTTACTGATATCTTTAAGCGCAGTTCAATATTTATACATTTTTTTTATTATTATTATAACATTTTTATTTATTTTTATAAATGAATAATTATGTGCTTTTACTTTTCACTTTTGAGTGCCATACTCTGGATGATTCCCAATTGAGGAATACAACCGCAATTCCAAAAACAAGCTGGGACCCTTTGTGATACCTTTATAAAAACAGAATGCATTGGTTTGAAAATCTCATAAACACATGATTTATTCATAATAGAGAATATAGAAGGGGCATCTCATTGTTGTATCAGGTATTCCTTGGGACACTATCCACATTGTCTCACCAACTGGCATAGTAAAGGGATTAAGGAGAGGAAATAGACGAGGAGTCCTGGAGAGTTTGGACCCTATGTTTTCACAAAGGCAATAAGAATGTAGCCTTGGTTTAGGTGGGATATAAATTGTACTCTAGATCAGCCATTCTCAACCAGGGTTCCGTGGAACCCTGAGGTTCCTCCAGAGGTTGCTAGGGGTTCCCTGAGCTGTGGCTGATAAACCACCTATTTGATGATGCCTACAGAGTTGAAGGTTCAGCACCACTTAGCCAGCAGCATGACACCAAATATCTTTTTAGCTGTCTTTTAGGCCTCATGTACACTGCTGCTGGTAAACTGACGTTCAGAGGCAGTTGGATGCTTTCTTCAACTGCCCCTGAACTCATCCAATGTTATCTTATGTGTACATGTACACAGGTTCGTTTAATTTTAGGCAGTTGTGTTTATAGGCTTTTCTTTGAAGGCAAAAAAATGCGTTCAGATACAGAGGTTTCCGACTTTTCAGGGTGGCATTCTAAACACCACTTTAAGGGGGACATTCTTCCTATTGACCACTAATATAAGGAGCATTGTTCCTATTGAGCCCTGATGATTTGGTTTTAGTAAGGGTTCCTCGAGACATGAAAATTGGGGTTCCTCTAGGGTTAAAAGGTTTAGGAAGCCTGGGTACTTGGTCCCAGAGAGGTTGTCAAAAATGTACCCTGCATCCTTTCCCTTATGTTTTTGAAAATGTTTCACCCTATGCAGCCTTTCTATCCCAGAAGAACCTTTTGAGATAATTTTCAGTTTTCAGGGAAATCTTGTTAAAAAACAATGCTGGTCATTGGAAAAAAATTCCCCCTTTACATTGGTGGCCAGTGGGAAGGTTCCCCTGCTTATAGACCGCAAAAAAACCTTTAGTCCCAAGATCTTTGGTGTAATGCAGCTGCTTTAGCCAAATGGTGTTGGCCCTGGACCTAACTAGGCACTATCAGATGGGGGGGGGGGGCAATTAGTCACAGCTCAAGGAGCCTCTAGCAACCCCTAAAGCAGCCATGCTCAAACAGAGTTCCATGGAACCCTTTCTCCAGGGGTGTCTATTGACTCCTTGAGCTGTGGCTGATTAACCTCCCATCTGATGGTTCCTGCATAGTTCCAGGTCCAATGTCACTTGGCAAAGCCAGTGGCATTTTACCAATGATCGTTTTATCTGCCTGTAGGAGTGTCATTCTAACCACCACTTAAGGGACATTCCCAATGATCACCAATTTCATGGGCAATTTTCCCACTGACCCCAAATTAATTGGTTTTAGCAGGGGTTTCCCGGGACCCAGGGACTCTAGGGAAAAAAGGTTGAGAAGAGCTTCTCTAGAGGAGGAGTTTCCAAACTATGGTCAACGGTCCACATCTGGTTCGCTACAGGATTTTATCTGGCCTGCAGCTAGGGTCAATAACGTATACTCAATGTGCACTGATTAAGCATTAAGGTCAGCAGAGGCTGCTTATCGTCTCCTCTTCTGAAGTTAGGGGGGACTTTGATGGGAACCCTAATGTAAAGGGGGGGGGGACTTTGATGGAAAATTAGCCCGCAGTTGTAAAATATACAATGCGACCCTCAAATTGAAAAGTTTGAAGACACCTGCTCTAGAGGAATGTTTGGGTTCGACGGAACCCTGGTTGAGAAAGGGCAATCCCTAGCCCCATACAAAGGGGGAAGGTAGGATATAATGTACATATGGGTTTTATTATTTTATTTCATTCTGTTACCCTTCTTATACTGCACAGAAGACTTTGCTGCTTTGGTCTATAAAAAAAAAAAAAAAAAATTATATGTATTTTTCTATTTTGAGAAAGGCATGACATATAGAACAGAGTGGTCACCATGATTGTGCATAAAATGCACTGATGTGGACAGTATGACATGACATTTTTTTAAATAAATGACAAGGATTCCAAAATCATGATAGAAAAGGTGAAACTCTCTTAGATAAAGAGCAGGATGTTCTAATTGTTTTCCTGTTCAATGTTTTTATTAAGGTGTACATAAGAAAGACAGAAAAGTTGATAAGCAGTTACATGAGATAGAGTTTATTTGAACAAAAGCATACATAAGCTTATGTGGCAAACAGTGAACATGTACAGTATAATAAATTCAGAACCGGTAAAACAGGTTGATACAGAGGACCGAAACCTAGGGCCTCTATTGGCCTTTGTACAATGTGGGGTATGCGGGGTATAATTTTAAAAAGAAAGAAGGACGGCGCCCTCTAAGTGCAGCATGTATGTTAAAAATATTTATTACAAATAGATAAAAACACTCACATTTGAGTTGCTAAAAACCAGCATGTAAAGTAGTTTCATCCGCGTGCTCTCGGGGGATGTGGGTGTCACGGGCCAGTGGGGAGGTTCCTGGGATGTGAATCCTGTGACCTGGGTCCTGGTAGCTGTTCCGGTGGTGCCGAGGGTCCTCAGAGCCTCCGGGCGGCCAGGATGTCGGTCATGGATCCTCCGTGGAGCACCGTGCTGACCTGCGTCTTGACTTCCGGGAGCGGGGTGAGGCGGTGCCCCCCCCCTGGAATTGTGAAGGTGTTGCAGCAGCCAGCAGGGTCCGCTGCCGCGCTGCAGGCTTTTTCTGAGTCTGCTGGCTGTTCTCTGTGTCTCTGAGACTCTGACATCTATCATCTGACGTCCCCCCGTCACCCCAGCCCGATCATCAGAGGCGATGCTCACCTCGGCCGCTTTAGTCCAGTCATTGGCTGCCAGCTTGTGTTGTGCAGATCCGGCCGGCGAGGCACAGGTCCCGCCCACTCAAGTGTCTGTTGTGGCCATATTTTGATCTTGATGAAAACAGCCTAAACAATGACAGTATCAAGATCAAAGAATAGTCACAACAGATTTATTGCAATGTAAAAAGATGTACATTCTCTAGGCTATTTTATTTATATGGGCATGGTACGCCTGGCCTGAGTAACTTCCCATACAAAGTGAAGATGAATTATCTCTTATATAACACACATATATCGTTCCAACGGAAAGATTTTCATGACATTGTTGAAAAGGGGTGGAGCATGCGTGACCTTAAAATGATGCCCCCCCCCCCCCTGAAAAAAGTTCTGTGGACACCCATGGTAGATTGGTAAAGGTTCAACTTCGATATCAAGCATAGATTGAAGGGTGAAAGGGTATCCCACATATATGGGCCATATAGTTGAGGGTTGATTTAGGAAATTAAGGGGGTGAAAGGCTCTGGTGTGGGCATGCGGTGGGTCACAGTTCCTCAAGAGTTTGTGCATGATAAACGGCATTCCGCCATGCCCGCTCCTAGTCAGTCGGTAAGAGTGAAAAAGAGAGAGGGAGAGGGGAAGAGAAAGAGGGGGAGAAAGTCACCCCCAACGGTAGTGCGGCTCGTGGTCAGGAAATGCTTCTAACATGTGCTAGGGCAAATCTATTAAAAAGGCAATAGCAAAGACTTGTCAAAGTCAGAAGGCAAGCAGTGCTTAACCCATTGTTGCCATATTTTGTCAAATTTCTTTATCTTATCGTTTTCTATAGCTGTCATTTTGGTGAAGACAAGGGCTCTATTCATCCTGTGTTTGACTTCAGCCACAACCAAGGTCTGGGATTTCCATGCCTTGGCTATTGTTTGTTTTGGCTACAGTAGTAAGGTTGATGAGTAATCGGTATTGAGTATGAGTGAGTTCAGCTGGTTTAAGGTTCATTAGGGCCGTGGCTGGGTCGGCGGGGATATTGGTTTCCAAGGCTTTGGAGGCCATAGCAAAGATTTTTTTCCCAAATTCTTGAGCTACTGGACATTGCCACCATATGTGAATGTGGGTGCCTGGGTCAGATCAGCCCCGAAAGCAAATCCCTGGGTATGATGGGACAAATTTTGCAATTTTCACTGGTACCAGATACCATCGGGCTAGAACTTTATAATTGGTTTCAAGTGCTGAGCTATCGGGGGAGGAAGATTTGGTGGCTAGTCATATGCTGGACCAATCTGCGATCTTGAATGTGTGCTCCATGTCTAGCATCCATTTGGTGGTGTAAGATGGTAGTGTGGTGTCTGGGGTTGCTTTAAGATGTTGATATAGAAGTGAAATTAGTCCACTGATATGTGGGTCGCTCTTATAGGGCGTACACACGGTCGGACTTTGTTCGACAACAAAATCCTAGGATTTTTTCCGACGGATGTTGGCTCAAACTTGTTTTGTCTACACACGGTCGCACAAAGTTGTCGGAGAATCCGATCGTTCTAAACGCGGTGACGTAAAACACGTACGTCGGGACTATAAACTGGGCAGTGGCCAATAGCTTTCATCTGTTTATTTATTCTGAGCATGCGTGGCACTTTGTCCGTCGGATTTGTGTACACACGATCGGAATTTCCGACAACGGATTTTGTTGTCGGAAAATTTTATCTCCTGCTCTCCAACTTTGTGTGTCGGAAAATCCGATGGAAAATGTCCGATGGAGCCCACACGCGGTCGGAATTTCCGACAACACGCTCCGATCGGACATTTTCCATCGGAAAATCCGACCGTGTGTACGGGGCATTACAGATGCGTTCCAATTGTGTTATTTGGTTTAGGTGCGATCCCATCGGAAGGAAGGGCATATAGAGATTTTTTACTTGCAGGTATCGAAAGAGTTTAGTTCTAGGGAGTTCAAAAGTTTCACATAAGGTAGGGAACGTATGGATAGCATTGTAAGAGACTAGTATATGGATTCTGAATAGGTTCGCGTTAGACCGGGCCGTAAAAGCCATAGGTGATTCCCAAGCTGGGTAAAAGGCAGGATTTCTGAGGAAGGAGAGTAGGGGGTTGTGAGGGGATTGGAGATTGCGTGTGCCCCCAAATTTGTCCCAGATGTTCAGGGGGTGTTTAGTAATGGGGTTTGAGAGGTGAATTCTGTCTTTCAGTTGGAGCCACAGCATATTAGTCACAGAAATAGGGTCGCAATCAACTGATTTGATGGCAACCCACAGTGGTGTTTCCACTGATGCGTGGTACTTGGGCAGTTGCGCGAGTTGCTCTGCATAGACGTAAGATGAGAAATTTGATATACCCAACCCACCTCATAATTTAGAGAGAGATAAAGCATTGATTTAGGTACGCGGGGCTTAGTGGTTCACCAGATGTAGGACATTACTCTGTGCTGCGTAAGCCTTAGGAAATATGATGGTACTGAGATAGGGAGTACCCTGAATAGGTACAAGAGTTTAGGCAAAATCAACATTTTTGTGGCGTTGATCCGACCAAGCCAGGATAGGGGAGGAGAGGACCAATGTTTAATGAGAGTGTTGACTTGTCTCAGTAGTGGTAAGTAATTAACCGCAAATAGATCAGATAACGAGGCTGTGAGATGTACTTCCAGATATGGGAGATGATGTGTCACCCATGTGAAAGGCAGGGAGGCCCGGGCTTGTTGTAGTTCAGACTGTGATAGGGTAATATATAGCGCATTGTTTTTTTTGGGATTAACATGGAGCCCAGAGACTTGGGCAAAGGTGTCTAGTATAGTGAGCAGATTCGGTGCAGAAATGTGAGGATGAGCTAAGAAGACTAGAATATCATCTGCGAAGAGGCATACTTTATGGTGGATGCCACCTAGTTCTTTCCCTTTGACATCAGGGTCTGACCCAATCAATTGTGCCAAGAGCTCTATGAGTAAGGCAAAAAGCAACGGGGGGACAGGGGGCACCTCTGCCTCGTGCCTCTCCTAATATCTATCATCACTGACTTGTAGCCAGCATACTTAATGTATGCCTTTGGGTTATTGTATAGGGAGAAGATCCAGGTCAGAAAGTGGTTCCCAAAACCCCATCATAGTTACATAGTTAGTAAGGTTGAATAAAGACACCAGTCCATCCAGTTCAACCTGAGTACACACTCACATCGGTCCCTACCTTCAAGGAGCCCACAATCCAAGGTCCCCAACTCACATTCATATACTAGGGCCAATTTTTGGACAGAAGCCAATTAACCTACCAGCATGTCTTTGGAGTGTGGGAGGAAACTGGAGTACCCGGAGGAAACCCACGCAGGCACAGGGAGAACATGCAAACTCCAGGCAGGTAGTGTCGTAGGTGGGATTTGAACCAGCGACCCTTTTTACTGCTAGACGAGAGTGCTACCCACTACACCACTGGAGTGCTACCCACTACACCACCATCGTTGGAGAATGTATTGTAGGTAAGGCCAGGTAACAGAGTCAAACGCTTTCCTAATGTCGAGGGATAGGAGGCAAGTCGGGATGCGTTTGGGTCTTAGCTGCATGGGGGATTAGGAGAGCACGCCTAATATTGTCACCGGCCTGACGGGTTGGCATGAATCCTGTTTGGTCGCGATGTATCAGTCGGCCTATAATGGTATTCAGTCGGGTCACTAGGATCTTGGCTAGTAGTTTAATGTCAAGGTTCAGGAGAGAGATGATGTGGTAGTTGGTCCACGAGGAGGAATGCGACTTGGGTTTGGGTAGCAAAGAAATTATGGAGGTCAGCGTTTCAGTTCTAAATGAGTGCCCTGTTAGCAGAGAATTGAAGGCTTTAGTTAGTAAGGGCATCAGTTTGAGTGCAAACTGTTTGTAATATGTTGCCGAAAACCCATCGGGACCCGGCCTTTTATGGGGTTTCAGCGCTTTTATGGCTTCTTTGACCTCCAGATCTGAGATGGAGCCTTCAAGTAGATCTCGCTGTTCCTGCGGAAGGGTTGGGAGGGTAATGTTGGAAAATAGGGTGTTCTCATTTTTTTTACAGCAGCCTCGAGGCTAGACAGTTCAGAAAAGGAAAGTGTGGCTGGAGACCCAAGCCTGTCAGCTGTCACGTGTTCAGATCCATTTGATAAATCTTTCAACACAAACGTTTATTAAATCTGCTTTGGAGCTATGTGAGCGCAGTTCTATCAATATGTAATTCAGAGATTGTTTTACTTTGTTGTCATCTTTCTGTAAATTTGATTGGCATGTTCTCCCTTTAGATCACCATACTGATTCCGTTCTGTTGCACTGAAGTAAAAGCATGAACTATGATGTTCTTTATTTAATAGCGGACTGATTGTTAAAGCAGAAGTCCAGACAAAAATAACAGGATATAAATTAATAGCATATTAACCACTCCAGCCCCCGGAAGGATTTACCCCCTTAATGACCAGGCCATTTTTTGTGATACGGCACTGCGTTGATTTAACTGACAATTGCGCGGTCGTGCGACGTTGTACCCAAACAAAATTGATGTCCTTTTTTTTTCCCCCACAAATAGAGCTTTCTTTTGGTGGTATTTGATCACCTCTGCGGGGTTTTTATTTTTTGAACAATAAACAAAAAAAGACCGACAATTTTGAAAAAAAAAAAAAAAATTATATATATATATATATATATATATATATATATATATATATATATATATATATATATATATATATATATATATATATATATATATATTTTTTTTTTTTTTTTTTTTCAAAATTGTCGGTCTCTTTTTGTTTATTGCTCAAAAAATAAAATATATATATTTTTTTTACTTTCTGCTATAATACATATCCAAAAAATATATATTAAAAATAACATTTATTCACCAGTTTAGGCCAATATGTATTCTGCTACATATTTTTGGTAATAAAAATCACAATAAGCTTAGTATAACGATTGGTTTGCGCAAAAGTTATAACATCTACAAAATAGGGGATAGATTTATCGACTTTTATTTATTTTTATTGTTTTTACTAGTGATGGCGGCGATCTGCGATTTTTTCTAACAGGACTGCGACATTGCGGCAGACAAATCTGACACTGAGTGATACATTTTGGGGACCAGTGACGTTATTACAGTGATCAGTGCTAAAAAAAAATGCACTGATCAATGTATAAATGGCACTGGCAGGGAAGGGGTTAACACTAGGGGGCGATCAAGGCTGTGTTCCCTGAGTGTGTTCTAACTGTGTGGGGGCTGGGCTCACTGGGACAACACAGAGATCGCTGTTTCTGAGCACTAGGAACAGCAGATCTCAATGTTGTCCCATCAGAACGGGGATCCACCTTGTTTACATAGGCAGATCTCCGTTCTGCCTCTCTTTTCCGCGATTGCGGGTGACTCGATGTCCGCTGGACCCACGGGCGAGCTCCTGCGGCGCGCGCTGTATCTCGTGCACGGACCGACGTACATCCAGGCCACCCTGCCGCAGTATATGTGCAGTGTGCGGTACGGAAGTTGTTGATCCTTTCATTTTAGAGCTGATCACATCAAATCTCATATGTTCTGAAAGCGGACACTCTTTAGAATAAAAAAGTGGTATTTCCAGTTTTTTGATGTCACACGGTTTATGAAACACAACATTTTATAACAAATACACTAAAGTTATTTTTAGGGCACACAAATCCAATTAATTACCTGATTTTTTGGTAAATTATAAAAGATGAAGTTTTGCAGAGTAAATAGATGTCTAACATGTCAAGCCTTCAAATTGTGTGAGCTCGGGAAACGGCAACAAATGTCAGTACCCTACTGTATATTTTCCATCGGCAATGCTTTAAAAGCTCCTACGGGTCAACAATTTAGAGTTAATAGTAATGGGCCTAGAATTATTGCTCTCGCTCCAGTGTGCACAGTGATATGTGTGATGTGTGTATCTCAGTCAATGTTTTCGTGTGTAGGCACCCCCAATACATGTATTTACACTATATTGTCAAAAGTATTGGGACACCTGCCTTTACATGAACTTTCTTCGTCTTTGGGGGTTCAATATTGGAGTTGGGCCTCCCTTTGCAGCTATAGCAGCTTCAACTCTTCTGGGAAGGCTGTCCACAAGGTTTAGGAGTGTGTCTATGGGAATGTTTGACCATTCTTCTAGAAGCGCATTTGTGAGGTCAGGCACTAATGTTGGACGAGAAGGCCTGGTTCGCAGTCTCCGTTCTAATTCATCCCAAAGGTGTTCTATTGGGTTGAGGTGCAGGCCAATCAAGTTCCTCCACCCCAAACCCGCTCATCCATGTCTTTATTGACCTTGCTTTGTGCACTGGTCCAAATCATTTGGTGGAGAGGGGATTATGGTGTGGGGTTGTTCTTCAGGGGTTGGGCTTGGCCCCTTAGTTGCAGTGATGGGAATGTGCGCAGTCATGTTGGAACAGGAAGGGGCCCATCCCAAAAATGTTCCCACAAAGTTGGGAGCATGAAATTGTCCAAAATGTCTTGGCTTGCTGACGCTTTAAGAGTTCCCTTCACTGGAACTAAAGGACCAAGTTCAACCCCTGAAAAACACCCCCACACCATAATCCCCCCTCCACCAAATGATGTGGGCCAGTACACAAAGCAAGGTGGATACAGATATGTATGAGCGAGTTTGGGGTGGAGGAACTTGACTGGCCTGCACAGAGTGCTGACCTCAACCCGATAGAACACCTTTGGGATGAATTAGAGCAGAAACTGCGAGCCAGACCTTCTCATCCAATATCAGTGCCTGACCTCACAAATGCGCTTCTGGAAGAATGGTCAAACATTCCCATAGATACACTCCTAAACCTGCAACTGTAGAGGGGGACCAGGCAACTGACCATCCCAGCATTGTGTAGGATGCTAAGGAGTCACTGCCCTATCTGTCATTGCGCCAGAAGGGCACCATCTAGTGGCAAAGAGGACTTTCTGCAGGGACAGTGCAGGATTGAAGGCGAGTATTGCAGCAAAAATGTCATTTTTAAATTTTAAAATACTGCTAGCCAGTTAACAAAATGTTATTCTGTTTGAATTGGGCAACACTGCACAATGCGTACCGGCGCACAGCATTGATCCCTCCTCCAGTGCGCATACTGCTGTGCTGAACATCCTTTTCTTGCTGTAAGTAAAAATACATTTGATTGTATTAAACTCATAACTGGATTAAATGGTAGCGTTCTATCATCTCTGAGTTCAACTTGAACACAATAGCAGTATTTCAGCTGCGGGGGCTCACAGGCGAATATTACTTCTATTCTCCTTTTTTTTTTTTTTTTTTTAGCGCTGGATCTAACACGTGCAAACAATCATTAGGTCATCTTATTAATATTGCATTTTTCTATTCACCGCACTGAGATTGCATAACATAGAAGTCGTTTTATTAGAATTTTTCTTACAGGGTTTGCTACTTATCATGTCAAATAAATATTTTATTGTATTCATAAAGAAATATATGGACCTAATGATACAGAGAGCGTGAAATCCACAAATCCGATGTAATCTGATCCTCCCATACGATGAATGTGCATAATTTATCATTCGCTATAGATCACTATATTATTTTTTTTTCCAAGGCTACACTTTGTAAATAATAAATAAAAAATACATATTCAGTACATCTCTGCAGTGCTTGCACATTTCCCGGTATTTTACCCTTGTGAAAAAAGAGAAAAAAGCTTGCAAGTATAGAAAAACCAGCAAGAAATCTGGTGAGTTCCTAACTTCCTGTTTGGCCTGACAACATTGCCTCTGCTGCAGGAAATCCTAAGCAGCGTTGTCAGTCCTGCCTAACCAACTCCACGTGTTCCCACACAATTTTAGCCAGAGACGAAAACTTAACAAAAATGACCCCAAATTTTCATCAGTTGACGAAAATGAATTCCCACTTTCATCAACGGGCGAAAATGTGAGGGAGGGATGCTAACCCACATGAACTTCCAGTTTCCTAGGAGCTGTGTCTGTAAAGCCCATGAGTTTTTGCCCTTGCAGCAAGAAATGTAGTGACCATAGCGTGCTTTGTGGTGTGGTGTGCTTAGCACTGTGCAGCATGACAGGCCTCCTCAGACCACCGCCCAGAGCACTGTGCGCATTACAGGCCTCCTTAGACTGTCCAGAGCACTGTGCCATTACAGGCCTCCTCAGACCGTCCAGAACACTGTGCGCATTACAGGCCTCCCCAGACCATCCAGGGCACTCTGTAGCATTTACAGGCCTCCTCAGACTGTCCATAGCACTGTGCTAATTACAGGCCTCTTCAGACCACCATCCAGAGCACTGTATGCATTACAGGCCTCCTCAGACTGTCGAGAGCACTGTGTGCATTACAAGCCTCGCCAGACCACCGTCCAGAGCACTGTGTGCATTACAGACCTCCTCAGACTGTCCAGAGCACTCTGCAGCATTTACAGGCCTCCTCAGACCATCCAGAGCACTGTGCTCATTACAGGCCTCCTCAGAGCACTGTGCAGCATTACAGGCCTCCCCAGACCACTGTCCAGAGCACTGTGTGCATTACAAGCCTCCTCAGACCACCGTCCAAAGCACTGTGTGCATTACAGGCCTCCTCAGACCGTCCAGAGCCCTGTGCACATTACAGGCCTCCTCAGACCGTCCAGAGCACTGTGCACATTACAGGCCTCCTCAGAATGTCCAGAGCACTGTGCAGTATTTACAGGCCTCCTCAGACCATCCAGAGCACTGTGCAGCATTTACAGGCCTCCTCAGACCGTCCAGAGCATTGTGTGCATTACAGGCCTCCCCAGACCACCATCCATAGCACTGTGTGCATTACAGGCCCCCTCAGACCATCCAAAGCATATCGTTTTACCATAAATAATAACCTGTTCGATTTTGTTTCACTCAAGAATTATATAATTTGGAAATTCTTGACAAATGCTTAAATAATGCATTATAATTTATCTAAACCTATTAGATTATAGTTGACTAAAATGTCCTGGAGCTTTTAGTCTAAAATACGACTAAAACTAAAACAATTGCAGATGACTAAAATACAAATAAAACTAAATCTAAATTTGATGCCCAAATTAACACTGGTACCCACCCCACCTCCCGCCCCTCCTGTATGTAACAAAACAGTGCTGCTTTCTTGACCTCAAAGAGCCTGTCCACACACTGGGCTTGATTTACTAAAACTGGAGAGTACAAAATCTGGTGCATGGTAGCCAATCTGCTTCTAACTTTAGCTTGTTCAATTAAACATTGACAAAAAAATCGTGGAAGTTGAATGGTTTCTATGCAGAGCTGCACCTGATATTACACTCTCTAGTTATAGTAGCCCCATTGGACACCCAGAAAGAGCACAATGACATCTGAGGGCTTGTTGGGCATCCAGTGTATCACCGTGTCACATATACGAATGTGTGCAGCTAAACCCTCTAAGGTCTATTGTTAGGGTCAATTTGTTTTTTTGCAGGCTAGCTGGTAAGTGTGCTGGGAAATTTTTTGTTTGCGATATGCATTGCCCTTCCATGTACACCATGCTGCAAAGGCCAGTTATAGGTTTTGGAACCTGAAAGGTTTTTTCGGCTGTGGAAGATGTTACAGCTGTGTCAGGGTTCCTTCTAATAATAAGAGAGTGAAGTACAAGGAGGATTTGGATTTTGTGGGAATTTCAGAGACCTGGTTCAACAGCTCTCATGATTGGCTGGCAAACATTCAATGGTATACCCTATACCGCAAGGATAGAGAGGGTAAAAAAGGGGGAGGGGTATGCCTATATATCAAGAATAATGTACAAGTGAATGTGAGAGATGACATCACTGAGGGGGCTAGGGAGGAGGTGGAATCTTTATGGGTAGAGCTCCAAAGGGATGAAGCTAAGGGGAAAATAATACTGGGAGTATGCTATAGGCCCCCTAACCTGAGGGAGGAAGTGGAGACGGATCTCCTATCACAAATTGGATTAGCAGCAAGGATGGGAAGTGTTATCATAATGGGGGATTTTAATTATCCAGACACAGACTGGGCGGAGGGAACCGCGCATTCATTTAAGGCTCGCCAGTTCCTTAATGTCTTGCAGGACAATTTTATGGGTCAGATGGTAGACGCACCAACTAGAAATAAAACATTACTAGATCTACTGATTACCAACAATACAGACCTGATAACAGATGTGGAAATACGGGGCAATTTAGGTAACAGCGATCACAGGTCAATTAGTTTCAGTATAAATCACACAAATAGGAGACATGAAGGGAACACAAAGACACTGAATTTCAAAAGAGCCAACTTCCCTAAACTACAAACCTTGCTAAAAGGCATAAATTGGGATAAAATATTAGGAACAAAGAATACAGAGGAGAGATGGGTTTGCTTTAAGAGCATATTAAATAAGGGCATTAGCCAATGTATCCCATTGGGTAATAAATTTAAAAGAGCGAACAAACATCCTGGATGGCTTAACTCCAATGTAAAAATGCATATAAAAGCAAAGGAGAAGGCCTTCAAAAAAATACAAGGTTGAGGGATCATCCACAGCATTCAGAATTTATAAAGAATGCAATAAGAAATGTAAGGGTTCAATTAGGATGGCTAAGATAGAACATGAAAGACACATAGCGGAGGAGAGCAAAAAAATCCCAAGAAATTCTTTAAGTATGTAAACAGTAAAAAAGGGAGGACAGACCATATTGGCCCCATAAAGAATGAGGAAGGACATCTGGTTACAAAGGATGGGGAGATGGCAGAGGTATTGAATTTATTCTTCTCCTCAGTATTCACGAGTGAATCGGGGGGCTTCAGTAACCAAAACTGCAGTGTTTATCCTCATGACACAACACAGGAAGCACCTACATGGTTAACAGAGGACGGAATTAAAATTAGACTTGAGAAACTTAACATTAATAAATCACCGGGACCAGATGGCTTGCATCCGAGGGTACTTAGGGAACTCAGTCAGGTGATTGCCAGACCGTTGTTCCTAATTTTTACAGACAGTCTATTGACTGGAATGGTGCCAGCTGATTGGAGAAAAGCCAATGTAGCACCAATATTTAAAAAGGGCCCAAAAAACATCCCTGGGAATTACAGACCAGTTAGCCTAACATCAATAGTATGTAAACTCTTGGAGGGGATGATAAGGGACTATATACAAGATTTTAGTAATAAGAATGATATCATTAGCAGTAATCAGCATGGATTCATGAAGAATCGTTCTTGCCAAACCAATCTATTAACCTTCTATGAGGAGGTGAGTTGCCATCTAGATAAAGGAAGGCCGGAAGACGTGGTGTATCTGGATTTTGCAAAAGCATTTGACACAGTTCCCCATAAACGTTTACTGTACAAAATAAGGTGCGTTGGCATGGACCATAGGGTGAGTACATGGATTGAAAACTGGCTACAAGGGCGTGTTCAGAGGGTGGTGATAAATGGGGAGTACTCAGAATGGTCAGGGGTGGGTAGTGGGGTCCCCCAGGGTTCTGTGCTGGGACCAATCCTATTTAATTTGTTCATAAATGACCTGGAGGATGGGATAAACAGTTCCATCTCTGTATTTGCAGACGATACTAAGCTAAGCAGGGCAATAACTTCTCCGCAGGATGTGGAAATCTTGCAAAAAGACCTGAACAAATTAATGGGGTGGGCGACTACATGGCAAATGAGGTTCAATGTAGAAAAATGTAAAATAATGCATTTGGGTGTCAAAAATATGAATGCAATCTATACACTGGGGGGAGAACCTCTGGGGGAATCTAGGATGGAAAAGGACTTGGGGGTCCTAGTGGATGATAGGCTCAGCAACGGCATGCAATGCCAAGCTGCTGCTAATAAAGCAAACAGAATATTGGCATGCATTAAAAGGGGGATCAACTGCAGAGATAAAACGATAATTCTCCCGCTCTACAAGACTCTGGTCCGCCCGCACCTGGAGTATGCTGTCCAGTTCTGGGCACCAGTCCTCAGGAGGGACGTACTGGAAATGGAACGAGTACAAAGAAGGGCAACAAAGCTAATAAAGGGTCTGGAGGATCTTAGTTATGAGGAAAGGTTGCGAGCACTGAACTTATTCTCTCTGGAGAAGAGACGCTTGAGAGGGGATATGATTTCAATTTACAAATACTGTACTGGTGACCCCACAATAGGGATAAAACTTTTTCGCAGAAGAGAGTTTAATAAGACTCGTGGCCACTCATTGCAATTAGAGGAAAAGAGGTTTAACCTTAAACTACGTAGAGGGTTCTTTACTGTAAGAGCGGCAAGGATGTGGAATTCCCTTCCACAGGCGGTGGTCTCAGCGGGGAGCATTGATAGCTTCAAGAAACTATTAGATAATCACCTGAATGACCGCAATATACAGGGATATGTAATGTAATACTGACACATAATCACACACATAGGTTGGACTTGATGGACTTGTGTCTTTTTTCAACCTCACCTACTATGTAACTATGTAACTATGTAAGGAGTTCTCGAATCCCCATAGGGGTAAGCTGCATGCTATAGAGGATTTTATATCTTGCGATACGATAGGGGTGGTATACGCGATTAAATGTCCCTGCAATCTTATTTATGTGGGCCGCACTACTAGAGCTTTGAAAGACCGCATGGAGGAGCATGTAAGAAATATTAGAAAGGGACACGATAAACATCACCTCTCCATACACTTCAAAAGGGCTCACAATCAGAGCACGCAGGGTATGAACTTTTGGGGAATTGAAGCACCCAAACGCAACTGGAGAGGCTCCAACTATGTCAGGGACATTAGTAAACGCGAATCCTGGTGGATTTACCAGCTTGGTTCCTTGGCACCTGGGGGGTTGAACAAAGAGTTCGACCTTACATGTTTTTTGAGTAACTTTTAATTGAGCTTACAGATTTTATTTATTTTAAGGATATGTGTGTTGGGATTCGAATATTTATGTATTTTTCACTCCAAAATATTTTTTTAGATCTATTTATTTATTTCCATACAACCAAGACATTTACCCCTCCCCCCTCTCTTAATTTTTGGTGGGGAAGCGCATACCCCCTCCTTCCTTCTCTCCCCCCCCCTTTATTTGGATATTATGGATTATAGATTTCTATACCACTAGAGAGATCTTAGTATGTAAGGGTTAATTCTGTATGGAGATTGCTGTGTTCAGCATCCAGAACCTATGTGTCTTCACTTAGATGTACAAGCTCTATAACTACATTTTTTTGGCACTTGGTAATCCCCAGCATAATATATATGAGAGAGTGTCCGTATTGTAAATAGAAGGATTTAGTTTTTTTATTATATTAATATTTTAAGGAAGAAATTTAGGGCACACATTATTGTTCACTGTTATTCTATTTAATTTATTAAAAGTTGTTTTTTTTTTTTAGGTTCTTATTTTACCATATGTTAGTATATTTTAACTATCGGTTTTATGCTATTAAATATGGATTGTAATATGTATGGCTATGTTGGTGCAGCTGGGTATCTTATTTTCCTCCTGAAGCTCCGTCCTGGATTAGTATAGGCATAATATAGGCTGCTTAGTGATAGCATTCGACTACACAACGTTTTTTTCGCTGACGCGCAATGCTTAAGATAGAGTACTGTAGCCCATTAGAATTAGGTCCGCGATCTCAGGAAAAATGGCCGCCGGGAGAGTATTTAAGTGACAGAGCACCCGTCCAATCATATCCCCCTGATGAAGACACGTGACCCTGTGTCGAACACGCGTAGGGGAGGGGCCAGGACGGACGAAAAAGCACACAGCTGAGCTGGGAGCAAATACATACCCTGCGGCTTACCAACTAGCAGTTTTATTCAGCGTTTTATTGTCTGGTGCACAGCAGCACCAGGAGAATGTGAGTACCCCTTTGTGGGAAGTGATCTTATATTTGAATAAAAGAGTGTTTGATAGTATTACACTATGTAGTCTCTCTTCATTTTATGATTGGATGTCTATGGAGCCTTTTCAACCCAAAGTGAGTGGAGATCGCATCTGTTGTACCTAGCAGAGCCCAATGAGTGGCTACCAAGCGTGATTTGACATAGCTAATCACTGTGTCACACGCTCTGAGGTGAGCGCAATCACTTTGGGGGGTTTACAAGAATACATCACGGTGGTTTGCAGCACCTGAATTTATTGCACTGGATGTTGTGGATTTCGTTGAACACAGATGCACTTGTTTTTGGACATTTTAAGGACACTATAATGTCCGGAGCCGCGATACCTGGAAGTAACCCCCCCGGGAGTGATGTCGCCGGCCGGTGCGGTGTACAGGCACTGCATCGTGGGCTTTGATCTCAGGTGAGTATTACATAACGAGCTAGTATGCTATGCATATTAGCTCCTTATGCCTTTGTCTTACAGGTGTTAGTTTTTTTTGTCCAAAGTGGGTTTACAACCACTTTAACGCATATATCATCACCTGGCTCCACTGTTCTGTGCTAAGATTGTGCTCGTAGCACAGTGACCGAGCTGTCACCAACGGCTCCTGGTCACTGAGGGGAGCAGCTCCCGAACATGTGACTGCTGTGACCGCTGACCATTTTTCAGAACCTTGTAAAGGCGCCAAGAGGTGTACCAGACCTTCTAAGACAGCACAACTAATGCCGCGCACACACCAGCGGACTTTACGGCAGACTTTGCCCGGCGGACTTTTCGACGGACTTTACGGCGGACTTTCTGAATGAACGGACTTGCCTACACGCAATCCACCAAAGTCCGTCGAATTCGTACTTGATGACGTACGACCGGACTAAAACAAGGAAGTTCATAGCCAGTAGCCAATAGCTGCCCTAACGTGGCTTTTTGTCCGTCGAACTAGCATACAGACGAGCGGACTTTTCGACCGGACTCGAGTCCGTCGGATAGATTTAAAACATGTTTCAAATCTAAGTCCGTCCAACTTCTGAGAAAACAAAGTCCGCTGGAGCCCACACACGATCGAATTGTCCGACGAAATCCCATCCGCCGGGCAAAGTCTGCCGTAAATTCCGCTCGTGTGTACGCGGCATAAGTCGGTGACCTGACTTTTCTTTCTATACAGTTTGCTGTCCTCCCTGAACCATTCCTGTTAATGGACAGTGAAATGGCAGCAGAAGACTGAAGAGGTCATCCCTTTCCTCTCTCCTTCTTTAGGCCTATTCCTTATCAATACATATGCACTGCCTCCACTTCGACTGTGCAGCAATTGTTTGTCAAATCAGTTTATTATATAAAAATATGGAGTTTTCCTTTAAGGACCAGGCAATGTTGGAGCGTTTTAACAAGTAGAGTGAATTAATTATCTTGTTCGTTTTAGTCTCATCACTTGATTAGGGTCAGAAGGTTTCCTTTGATTAGCCTGTTTGTGCGATTTACAGGCCTTGTAATGTCCACATTGCGGCTTTGGGTTTCTCGTGGGCTTTTAAAGGGTCATTCAAGATGAAGCCAGGCCCAATTTTTTCCTCTTCCATCTAGAAGGCGCTCGATAAAGATAACACCGCAGAAAGCAATTAAAAACTCTTTCCTCCCGGCCGCATAACTGAAGTGTAAGTAGAGTTTGTGATATAAGGGACCCGTCGTGGGGGGTCTCCCCGAGGCTATCGTCCTACAGAGACCCTTCAAATTGAATTCTCCTTCTTGTAGAGAGAGCGTAAGGTGCCAGGGTACATCTTCCTTCTGTGCGGATCTCTAGATGGAGAGCGCTCAACCACTAAATGAACCGATTGTTTCGTTTAGCTCAGAATGAAACATAAGGAAGAAAAATGGTGCCGTAGCTGCAGGTCCTTATCTTGTTGTGTTGTTTTTGTTTTAATTTGACAGTCAAAACTTTGAAGCACCCTTAAATGTGAACTTTGCATATATATAGTATATACTGTATAAATCGCTTTTTTCAGTCAAGGCACCCTTTAAAATTATGGACAATCTTGAGACACCCCATTCTAAAATCTATAATAAAAAAAACTATTCTAATAGCTTTACACAATGCAGCAACATTCACACGTAGGAGACCCAACATTTATTCTTCCAAAGCAAATATACTTTTGCACACTGGTACCGACTAGTATTCCAATGTTTCTCTGTCTCTGTTACAGGAAGTAAGAGCAAAGCTCCTTTAACTCCTTTGTACACTACCTGTACGACCCCTTTAAGAGGTGGGGATAGCAGGCGCGCACGTGACCGGCGGACTCAATGTCCGCCGGTCTCCCGGCGCTCGTGTCACGGAGCCTCAGAATGGGGACGTGCACAAGGCATTTCCCCGTTCTGCCTAGTGTCATGACAGAGATCACTGATCCCTGTCATCGGGA